>JAHLKG010000017.1:0-718151 GCA_025526995.1 Powellomyces hirtus | reverse complement strand
CGAATTGACCTACTTCGCCAGTCATCCATTCGAGCAACCCGTCCGGTTCAGCTGCGAACTCGACGACTTCAACAAAACCTGGCATCCGAGTTGGGACCACCTGTACAAATGTTATCAAGTAAACAGCAAAATACCTTTCTTCCACTCCTCTATTGCAACGTTCACCTTGGGTCCCACTTCCGATTGATGGAAAAGAGTTTCCAGCGCTTTGGTCAGTCCCGTACAGTCACCAATTGTCCCGTTGTCTCCCGTGCTACCTGCTCATTTTGGAAAGAACTACGTACAAAAAATAAGTACTAAATTGTGAAAACGCGGCGGACCAACTTCATTAGGAGCATATTATGCTTTCGGCCAAAATCCTAAAGCCAAAGATAAAGCTCGTTGCGTGCAACTGAAACATAATCACAGCACCCTTTCCTTGAAAGCTACCATACCTCTTGCCACAGATGTCACCTTGAACTGTCTCCAAAGTTTAACTTGCGTTTTGCGAGGCACTGAAGAACTTGGTTGCATCGTTCGTTTCTTTGCTCTCGGGACAGTTATGTTCTTTATCCTGCCAATCACAACGCGTTTTGACCGAGCGGATGTACGATCCAGAAGTGGCGCAGTCCACCGTGGGCGCCCAATACAGGTGGTCTCCCCCACCCCCTTTCACCGCCGGCGTCACATCCTGAAAATCCCACAAACAGACCCAAAAAGGGGACAAAAAGCTGTGCCCCTCAGCGACAAAAACAGCAGCTTCCTGAGACCTCTTAATTCTGGCAGTTAGCTTTTCCCTGCCCCTTCATCCCATCGCCTACGTCCATCACCTTGGTGTCACGCTTATACCACAGAGGCAGCTCGACGAATCCCGCGCTTGAGCTTTCTTTCCAAGCTGCACAAGAGATCGAACAATGACGATCGACAATCAGACCGAGTCCTCACCCCGCAAGAGCGACTTCCATGTTGGCAGCACGATGACGATCAACGTTTTGGGCTGCGCACCTCGTGAAACGCTGCGCAACATTCATGGCTTCAATTGGCCATCGCCTCCGCTGTCCATCGATCATGTCACCTACAGCTACATCGATGATGCGCAGTCTGCTCAGATCCAGCAATACGCTGACGCCTGTGAGGCAGGATTTCGCCATCAGGAGGTGCGCGTGGACAGAAATAGGTATGTTTGGCCGGCAGTAATCGCGTCTCTTGAACTCTCGGTGGACTACTTGCTAAATCGAGCTGTTTCTTTTACATTCCTGTCAGGGTTGCGCGCCTCATTTACCATGGCGACGGTGCGCATGTTCATCTAAAAGGCCCCGTGGTCTGCCTGCTGGTGGTGGAGGACGTGCTCGAGGGCAACTACGCAGGTACGCGGTGGTTGCATCTCGTCCACTCCCCCGGCATGGCGGGCATCCCCAAGAAGCCAAAGATCAAGAACGAAGAGGATGCTAATGTCCAAGAATTAGCAAACGATCTGAAAGACGTGAAGCTGTCCCCTGGCGTTGCTCCTTCGTTCTCCCAAGCCTCGCAATGAACTGAGGTGGACATTGCCCGGGTGGTCGGGCCCTTCCCTCACCGGTGGAGTGGTTACACCAAAAGCAGCAAGTTTGAACGCATGCCGGAAGGGGTGGCACGATAGTACTGATGTATATAATGCTTAAAAATAAGGTGTATAGTTCTCACTTCGCCTGCCCGGGTGGTCGGGCCCTTCCCTCACCGGTGGAGTGGTTACACCAAAAGCAGCAAGTTTGAACGCATGCCGGAAGGGGTGGCACGATAGTACTGATGTATATAATGCTTAAAAATAAGGTGTATAGTTCTCACTTCGCCTACGCGATGCTTGCCACGCCAGCCACATAGAGCATAGGTCCTGTCCAGGACAGTTTAGCAGGTGGGTGTGCTAGGTTTCCGAGCGAAGATGACAGTTTCAAAAAGCTAGAGGTTTTTGCTTTGCGACTGAGTGATTGAAACAAAAACATAGCCATCTGATCGCGAACACACGTCTCGTCATCGATGTGACATTGAGCTGAGCCATCTGATCGCGAACACACGTCTCGTCATCGATGTGACATTGAGCTGCCTTTAAAGTTTAAAAGTTTGCGAGGCACTGAAGGCCGTAGTTGCCCTGGACAGTTACGTGTAACCCCATACCGCCAATCAGAACGCGTTACTGGTGACCTACCCCCGTGCTGCACCCTCCTTGAAACTATTGTCCAGTGTGCGGTCCAAAGCGAGTCGCCCAACGCGAAGTCATAAGAAGCAGGAAAATGGCTCGCGCAAAGCAAAACGGATACTTTCACCCACGGCTGAAGCACAGCGATCGACGGTTTGAGTTGAAGAAACAGCTTCCCGCAGACTTTCACTGCAAGAAGTGGCAACACCGGCTCGCTAAGGGCGAAGACTTCTACTTCTCAACTGAGGCTGGCGCAGGCGTGGTCGACGGTGGCATCCACACCGCAGTGTGGCTCAACATTCCCATTGAAAAGAACACTTCAGGCGAATCTCGCGCGATTTGCGACTCGGACGGGAAGCTTCTATTCACACAAGCTTCCGATTTTATTCTGCTCAGCAGCAAAAGTCGGGCTCAGGAAGTGTTGTCCCCATGCGGCACGTTTGTGGGAACGGTGTCTTGGGATAAGGCACCGGAGCTTCTAAAGCCGGTGAGCTCCTTCTTCTCTTCGTTGCTGCTAGCCTTTCCGCGACGCCCTTATAAACGTTCGTCTCAGGGCTGGTGAGTAAAGTTGCGCTATGCAGTTTTTCGGAAAGGAGATGCCACTGCCTTTGACAACTGTACCCAAGCTATGGTTTTGAAACCGCACCGCAGCCGCAGGGAGGTCGACGACTGGCTTCGTGAGCTTTGCCCTTTCGTGCCCTCTCCTCCGGCGCTTCGGGTGGAGAAGCAGTGGCCCGAGACAATCTGGGAGGATGCCGAGACGTTATACTCAGGGTGGCTGCATGGTCAGACCTGGGACTTGAAAGGACGACGAGGACAACCTTCTACGACCGCGAGAGCTTCGTCAAATTGTCCTTTAAAGTGGAGAGACAAGTAGAAGTTGAACAAATCTTCGTCCGCGATACTGGTGTCTAGCGCTTTGAGATAAAGAGATTCGAGGCGACGGGGATCACCGCGGAAAATATGAAGCATATTCGTGTACAGCTTTGCATTGAGCCCTGTGTCAAGCAAGTGCAGCGAGTTTCAGCCGACCGGTACTTGAGAACGTCAATAGCCGCGGTAAAATGGTTGGCAATAGATCCATGCCCGAGACCTCGTATGGACCGCAGATACCCCTCGACGTATTAGGTCTACAGAGTATATGCAGTTAGAAACAACTTGATAAGCATAAGGTCCATTCGACAAGGGGGAGGAACGAACTCTCCATGAACAGGTCGACATCCTCAAAATGCACGAACGACGGGGTCCGGAAACGCCCCGACTGCTTTAACCAGCTGAGAAACCCACATATGCGCCTCGGGACTTGGTGATCGTTTGTTCGTTCCGCGGATGATTGTTCCCTCGTTGAAGCTCATACGGGACGCTGAAAAATGCGCGCAGACCGTGAAATTCCTCATGATTTACCGGTGTCATGTCAAAAGTCTGTAGCGTGTAACTGTCCAAGTATCAGATGAGCTTGTGCATCCTAGCTTAGAATCTCCGGCTAGAACGCGTGACCGTGATACCGGTAATGCTAAGAGCTGAATCGGATCACGTGCAGTCACGTGATTGCAGAAAAAGTAGATTAGAACGCTCGACAAGCGAGACATTACCGATAAGACTAAAGACATAAAATACATTCACATACATTACATCTCCGTGCATCTGACAACGATACACCGTCATCTGCATCACAGAAGAGCTCTGTAAACCCCCTTTACGAAGTATACTGGAAGCTGCCTCGAATTCGGCCAATCCTCTGCAATTCCGATAAAGTACTGGAAGTGCCAATATCTCCAATACGAACACGGGTGGTCAAATTCAGAAGGCCACTTTTTGATAGAAAAAGTGGCTTGTCAGATTTGACCAACGCGTTCGGGGGTGCAATTATAAATGGGGGTTTAAAAATATTCGCTACACATACCATCGATGATCGACGGAGCCAGTCAGTACTTAGGGTTAGGGTTAGGGACAAGTGAGGCTTCTCGGCCTTTTCCCTTTCAGCCCCCGACGGTGGATCTTCCGGTCACAGGTCCGAACAGATGGCGCCGAGAAGGTTTTTTAAATTTGCCCCATGTCAGCGCCACCCAGGGCTTGGCAACGGTCACAAATACACCCTCGTCGCGCGGTGATCGTCCTAATCCGCCAATCCCGATCTTCCACAAGGATGTAAATCCGGCTCATCCGCACATCCTGGCCATGATGCCCAGATTGCCCATGCTCATGCTCGTTCTCATATTCATCATCCTGGGTCACCGTAGTCACTCTGGTCATTCTGGTCACCGCTAATTGCTATAAAAGTTGTTGACAGCAGCCAATGCCCTGTCTCCCGCACCCTACGTCTTTTGAACGTGCATAACATGGCATTGGTGGATGCAGTTGAATCCCTCAAATGGTTCTGCTCTCAATGGGCCTCCTACACCTTGCGAGATTCTCAAAGCCCTTTGTGGCAGCAACGTGTGCAGATCTATCGCAAAGCCGCTGGGCAGACGCCTTACCTGATCAGCAAGAATGGGTCGGCCCTCGCTGCCATCAGTTTCCTCAATGGTTTCATGGAGATCACCTACGTTGAAGAGACGAATGCGATCAAGGACTCTCACCTCAACCAAGCCCCACGTATCGCCGCTCTACTCAAGGTTGGCTGTTCAGTTCAAGTCCTCATGGGCAACCTCGAATGGACCGCAGTCATGAGCGATCGGTATGGCGGCACCCTGAACTGGAATACCAGCCCCTTACGACGTCCGTATGACGGCTTGCTGATTCGAATCGGGTCTGTCAATCAGACCATCATTGAGCGCCTGGCCAATGAGCTCCTATACGTGAACATTCCCACCAATGAGGATATCATTCACGACGATCCGACGATCGGGCAACTGCTGAACTTCAAGTCTCAGTATTGTGGCCATGTCTACTTTCGACATTCCATGGTAACATCGCATTACGGCCCGTTTCGCCTCCACTGTGGTATCAACCTTTTCCACGAAAACCCAGAAACATGGGCTGGCGACAAGTGGGAGATGATCATTGAGAAGATGCTGGACCTTTGGGGATCAGCCTTGCGGACCGTGCCAGAGAAAACGCTTCTACTCTACGACCAGATCAACAAGTCGAAATCGATTGTGGAGGCCCAGTACATCGCCAAGCATTCGGTTCTCACGCAGAGCCTTACCCATCACTTTACGCAACGTCACGGCACAACATCCTATCCCTGGCCCTCAAATGTCCCCATGCCAGGAACCGATCGCCGCCACCAACTTGTGTTAGTCTCTCCCGATCTTTTCTGGATCCTCCAGAGGGCCTACGGCAGCTATGAAGAACATATGGGGCGTATTTTTCAAGTCAGCCGCAATGTTGACATGAACAAGTACCAACCCGTCGAAGAAGTGCTGAACTCAATTCTTCGGGGACGTTTTGGCATCGACGGGTTCATCTTCAAGATGTTGAACGTTGAGTACCCTCGTTGTCTTCTTGTCGGGCAAGTGTGCTACCTCCATGCCCGTTTGCTCATACACGCAAACACCTGCCATCCACCCAACTGCCGTGGTTGGCTTACCTGCATCATCTGCAACATCGTTCAAGCCATCTGGACTGAACTCGCACCCGAAGAACCTAACTTCGCCAGTATCGCAGACGTCATTGCGAGCATCAAGGACAATGGGGAAGAGCATGCAGGCCATAGTGGACTCATCGAAGCCGGCGATGAGAAGCCAGACATTCGGATGGACACGAGGATGGACACTACGATGGAGAAAGGTCAAGATCAAGACGGCGACGGCGAAGGGGCGGATGATGAACTTGACGTCAGGGAGATTGTTCTCGTTTATGCTGAGGATGGTAAAGTACAGTCAGAGGACATCATGGCGGGCACAAAGCAGGGCAGTTGGGGCTTCTTCCGCTCTGGCGATGTGCTGCATATCCTTTGATTCGGTCCGCCATGCGGATGCAGCGCATGCTACATATAGTTGCATTGTAAGTAGTTGATAGTTTAAAGTTCATGATGCACCGTCATAGTATTGTAGCAGCGCTAGTCAACCTAGTTTTTATAGCAGCTCAACTTGTCCGTACATATCTGTTCACCAATGTCATACCTATGCCAGACTTGTTTTACGATCCGAATGAAGAGCGGTTCAGCGTAGGGTACAGCATGATACTGACCTTGTGGGTTGCGCCATTGCTATGGCTCTTGGTCATACAGAAAATACTGGTGCGATGGCAGCCAAATAAGATGCTTCTGATCTTGATGTGGGTGGTTTCAGACTGTGGATCTTACCATTTTCAACACTGATCTCCTCCGATACTTCCTACCCTATCCACGGCCATTCTTCACTAGAATATGTCGCCCCAAAGTGAGAAGAGAAGCCTACCTGTTCGCCGGTGACATGTGTAGCATTTACCTTGAGCGGCGCGACGTGCAATCATTCCCTAGCGGCCACGCATCAAACGTCGTCTCCAGCTGAATGTTTGTCAAACTTGTCGGGCTGGTTGGCAGCATGGTCTTTCATCTTCGTCGTGACTCTCACATGCATGCACTATGGAAGCTCTCGTTGTATCTTCTTTCAGCACTTTTTGTGCCGATTTACGTGTGTTCTGAGCGTGTTCGTAGCGGCAATCACTCGGAGTGCTGTTCGCCGCAATCTTTGGAATTATTGTAGCGTCAGTGGTTTTCGTGGGCCTGGATCACAACCACGCCTTTGCGCCAAAGGTCAGACCATCGGATGTGGAAGCCGCGACTATGTGACTTGTTGAATGGTGACTTGTAACTTTTTTCCGTGGTTCGAAGGTAAGAGACAACAAGTCAGCAAAGAGCATAGCATATCATGTCTAGCCCCATAACACAGAAGTTGATTCAATTGTTGGGGGCAAAGAGATCCAAAAATGACAAGGCAGTATATACCGTAAAGGGAATGGTTGAGATGTTGGGGCCATTGGATGGAAGTGCCAAAACTTGGTTTCGGAAAACGGGCATCAATACTGTCTTTTCCGACGCTGTCGCGGGAAATCACAATCGCATAATGCGCTGGAGCTCTTGGTTCCTTGCATTGACGGCACATGGAAAGGAGCGCCCCATGGCGCAGCTGGTGTATCAATATTCAGCGAGAATGTATCAATTGGACAACAATGCTGATGAAACGGAGAAGACTTTCGAAGTTCTCCAAACGGGCCTCGAAGCCCTTGTAGGGATGTCCGCAAGGTTACAGCGCTGCTTCGTTTCCTGGGATGCGTGTCCGTACTGTCCGTTGGAACAACAGCATACCTCGGGTTCACTTTGATTCGCAAAGGCACTCCAAGGCAATCAAGAGCATCTCGTAGTCGTTCCTGGCAACGAAAGAGCGGGACAGAACGGGATAGACGTACCAGAGCGACCCTAAAGTTGATGGAGCGACGGTGAAAGCAGTTGTCCAACTCAAACCAATGGTGACTCCGTTTCATGCTTGGGATGTTTACTCCACATTTTATCGTAAGCCCAACGAAAGATGCTTGGAGGAAAAGTAGCCTGCGCCGATGCCCCCCACTGGAATGCAAACAAGAGGTGAGACTTATGATTAACCCTAACCCTAACCCTAGGTTCTTCGTCCCAAGGCTCGAATCGGGTTGACACTTGAGCACAAGCACGCAAACTTCAATAATGTCGGAGATGTTGTTGCCGGTGTCCATCCCAGCCGCCATGAATTCAGTCAACCGCTCAATAGATCCGTATCTGCGTCACCTGCTGCAGCGGCGTTTGAGTGGGGCGATTTGAGAGGGAGCAACACCGATATGAGCAGGTCACTCATCCATGCCGAATGCATGCTTTTGAGTGTGAGCTGCTCTTTCGACCGCCTCAGCATCTTATTGCAGTTGGTTTGTCGCCTTGCAACGCCCAATGGCGAGATAACGGTAGAGGACGGCGAAGCCTCCTAAGTACGGCTTGCACGCCACGAGCTGGTCGATGCCTGCCTGGATTGAACCCTCTACAAAAGACAACAGATGTGGCAGGCCGCTCGCGAGACCGACAGCGACCGGCGAGTAGTCGGGACTAAACTTGCCCACTCCAGATTCGATCGCAGCGACCGCCGGGTCGATATAGAGATCATCCGGGAAGACGACTTGCAGAGCGCGCAACATCTCCACGGCGTGAGTGCGATCGTCTTCCTGCGGCAGCTGTGCCTTCCAAGCAATAGCACTCAGTCGAACTCTGGTCATTCTGAACGCGTAAGTCTTCGGACGGACAACGTCCGCGGCGGCTCTCACCATGGGCAGGAGGTCGGCGCTCGGCAACACCGGAGCCATGATCAGTAATACGGAAATGGAAGGAACGTGCCGAATTTAAATGATGCAATTCGGTGAGGGCGTCGAGAGTCGCCTCCGAGTCTTTTAAGGTGAACTTCCTTATGCGTAGGGCCTGTATCTTCCTCATTTCGTTCTTCCATTGCTGCTTGGATTCTTGCACCTTCGCCTCGGTAACACTTTTTTCAATCGTGATGTCCGGGATCAGCTCGTACAGGTCTTTAAGACTCTCAAAGACGGCGTCAACATGAGAGGTTTGCGCGGCGATTGCCTCCTTTGCTTTGTCGTACAGTATCTCCAAGGCACTGTGCTGGTAAAGTGCAGTGTGACCAGCGGAAAGACCGAGACTTTGTGAGAGTTCAGTTGCAACCTCGAACAGTTCCACCGGATTATTGGACAGGAGGTCGCACATTCCGAGACTCAGGCGGTATGCCTCTGATACGGAGATCTCGACTGCGGGCTCAGCATGATCGTTTCCACATTCTCCGTCGCGGCGGCGCACAGCGACAATGCACAGCGTTTCAGTTGGCCCCGCGCTCGTGGTACCAGCCTTCTTAATCTTTGAGCCATAGTATCTGTTGTGAAGTCTCGTTTTCCCTATTGTTGCACCCACAAGCAACGTGTCGCGGGACGGCTCTCTCCCTCGTGCGTGGGGTGAAAGCAGAATTCGGTCGCCTTTTTGCAGGAAGAAGTTGATGGACCACATAGGGATTGTGAGTCGTCCGTGGCTGCGTGCGAAAAGGTAGGGAGAAATTTATGTTATCGTCGAACTTCCTCCGCAACGTCACTTTTTCTGAATTCGCCGATCCCCGCCACTGGCATACGAAAATAAATGGGCTTCTAGTAGAACTAGGTGGCCTTGCAGCTCATTCTGGGTTCCTCTTCAATGGGAAACAGAATGATGGGCCAAGTTGTTTTTGCGCATAACACTTACTCTGGACTGGCGAGGGCACGTGCCTCCCTGCTGTACGCGAGTATACAGACATTCTCTGACCACAATCCGTGAAAATTTCACCCCCGCCACCCGTTTGAGGGTGTAGAGAAGGTTTTTGCGAACAGAAATGTCATTCTATCATATGCTACTGTGATTTGAATGGAACGGCGTGCAACGACGCGTCGCGCCGCCAACCGCGGGGCTTAGTCGCGCGTCAAGACATAAGATCCAAGTCCTCAACATTCCATTATGGCAAATGACAATGCCGTTTACATCAGGAATCTACCTGAAACCAAGACACCGCAAGACATTCTGGTCTACGTTCATGACCTACTCATATTTGCAAGAACTGAAATGGATATTGTTCCCAGCCATGCGAGCCAACCCAACGCGCTTTGCGTTCAGACACCAAAATGCTGATAACCTTGACAGGTGGACCCACTCGGATACGTTGTTGAAGAATCCTCGTCTCGGAAAAATATCATGGCTCATGCGCTTGTCAGGTTGCTGTTGGTTCACTCGAACCCTGCTACACTAAGAAAAGGCAATTAGCTCATGTTGATACGAGCTGCTGGGATTAACACACACATAAACGTTGATGGATTGTTTGGCCCTTGTGATGCTAAAATAACATCCCGAGGGTGGGCGAGTTACCCATTAATCCGAAGTGACAATTCTTCAATAGGTCTTCATGTTCAAACTGACTGCGAGAGTGCCCAGGGATTCGACGAGAGTGCCGAGTTGGCGCGTTGTGATGTTTTCAGGGGAACTTGTATCAAAGGGCACTATCAACTTGTGCTATCTTGGGATAGTCCGTGCGATTGTCTAATGGAGGCATGTTGAAAATATGCATCATTCTTCAGCTATCTACACTATATATCATGTATGCCCAGAACGTCCCATTAAACCCTAGTCTCGTCGACATCATGCTTCCTGCCGTCCATTGTTGTGATCACGGTGATCAGGACCACAGCCATCAGCTCGGTTGCTGCAGCGAAGGGGTACCAAAGGTTCTCCTGTCTCGATGGAAGGTCAGCTGCCGGGTTGTCTTTCTCGGGAATGCACTTGACGAAGAAAGAAGCGCGCACAAGGATGAGGGCCGCGACGAGCGTGAGTAAAGGCATGCGCTGTGGGGACGTATATAAGGGTAAGCGACCTCGTTTGCAATGCGCGGAGACAGTAGCAGACTGTGGACAATTGAGACCCACCGCAGTGCGATTCCCAGCGCGAAACAGCTGTCTTGTTACGGTAAGAGTCAGGAGTAAGGCGATCGCGGCCATGATCTCCAGGATCCAAGTCGTGGCTGCGGTCAAAGCTATTTGTCTGTTTCGTGAGTCCGCATCGTTATGACCCGTGTAGGAAGAAGACCAAATTCCCAGGGCAATTGTGGCGATAAGGACCATGCGGAGTATACGTTCGATGCGGGGAAACTTGGCGACCGAGCTCTTGGAAAGAAGATGTCCGTTCTTGACAATGCTGGCGGAGAGCATTAAGAATGTGGCCGTAAGGAGGATAACAAAACCGGTGCTGTAGAGGACACTGTAGGTGATGAACAAGCCGATGGACGTTCCATTGTCCGCGACTGTCAAGACGGCTCGCATAGCGAAGGCTGCCACTCGCACTGGAAAAGAAAAGACGGGGAAACGGACAATGTCATGTCAGCGGTGCGGTGCCCTTGTTGCTCCAGCTATGGCTGTGCCAGTACGAACCGGCCGAAAAAAATGTCAGCAGACAGTTCAGGTAGGTGAGACGGCCCCGCGTCGTAAGCCATAGAACAAAGAGGACAGGAACATAGAGAACGGCGAATACGATGGCAGCCGATTGTGAGGAGATTCCGCTGAATGCTGCATAGTTTGGCTCCGCTTGGGAGGGAGACGGCATTGCGAGAGAGTGTTCGAGCGATAGGGAGGAAGTGTGGGTGGGTGGAGGACGGGGGAGAAGGAGGGGCGGAAGAGTGCAGGGAGAAAATGAAGCCAGTGTGCGTGAATTTATGAGAGCGAGAGAGAGGTGCACGCTATGGCATGTGGCAGAACAAAAGCAGGAACCAGCGGACGGGGGAAACCTCCAGCACGCCGTTGTAGATTGATGGAACATTCTATGGCCACAACACCAAAAAAATTTAGCGCCTGCAACGCCAACTGAATGTGCAATCGCAGCAAACAACGTGAAATGGTGCGACCGGGAAGTTGGCATATTTTGCATGTTCGTCGGGCGCGCGGCCGCAGTGAACCCCTCCCCGTGGAGCGCCATTCCCCTTCTAGCAAATATGCGAGAGAATGCGGAACATGCGATTATAAGTCTCCCACCATCACATGCGACGGGGCGGGGTGGCGTCGTTACAGTCGGAACATTCCAACAGAATGGGCGCCATTTACTGATTGGGCGGCGGGCGTCGTCTAGTCTTTCTTTTAGCTATTTTTTTTCTCCACGGTGTACTGAAGGAAATCGTCACACTCCCTGCGCGCCTGACATTCCGCCTGGAAAAGACGAGATGGCGCACGCCCAGTGAGAGAGTGTGCAGTAGGCAAGGCGGCGACGATGGCCGCACATGCCCATTCCATACGAATGATATCGATAATATTTCAAGGGCAAGTGTGGGTATGCGACCCCTAGTCCGTTCATGGGATAGAACAAAGCGGAGGGGACCTAATTGAGCAGCTTCCTTCTCACCGATGGGCCGCATGGATCGCGAGTATTCCACAATCGAAAGATCGATCCCGGTGGTGATTGATTACATATACTCTGGAGCTTGGTTGTCCAACGTGATTGACGCCTACCTATGAGGAAACATGCATTCTCCGTTGTTCTTTTCCGTCAGTTTCCGCAGCAGCTGTTTCTGCGGAATACTTTCCAAGCTGCTGCACGGGCAGACTCTTTGGCCTGCCGAGACATAGTGCTGGACGGCACCCTCCATTGCGCACGGCGAATCTTAGGGTTAGGTCTGGGGTTATAGCGTGCCCTTGCAAAAAGAACAAGCGATGACAGACCACCTCAATGGGAATGATGCGGCTTCCGATGTGTCCGTGGAAGCGGAATCTACCCCTGATGAACCCAATGTAGTCAACTGTATCAGTTGTCTTAGCCCACCCCGCACTCCTGCGGCAAGGCAAAGAACTTCATTGCCCAAAAGGTGCAATGACCATGCGCATCTGTTTCCATTGCCACCTCGTGATATCCTTCGATTACTATGATCTCTTTATTAACGCTTAAGCCGACCTGCAATCCTTTACGTGGTTATACACTGCAATCCTTCGAAATGAAGCCGCTCAATCACCTATTGGAATATTCAGGACTTTCGCCTCAATGCTCGTCCTTCCAATAGATGTACGGTAACCCAGAGGCCTGAGTTGAGTCACGCGACTGAAGTGACAGTAGAAAGATACAGTAGCTTATTGTTAACGGACTCATGGTTTAGACATAAGAAATTGTTGAACAAACATACCTACCTCATCTCGTCTCATTTACAAACAACTAACAACTGCGGTTTTTTGGGGTAGTTAGAATCTGCCAGATACTAGTTGCCTTCAAACAGGAAAGGGAATATTCTTCAAGTGTCATATAATAATCAAGTCACGCTCTTAGAACGCCCCCTATGAAAATTGTCTCTTATTCCTTCCTCTAGAATGTCTGGGTTTCGCTGTCTGATGGTTTCGCACTCCACCGTCAGGACCATGGATTTGGCAAACGAAGCTGCCATGTCCTCCTTCTGCTGTGTTTTGGATTCGCCCTCCACCAAATGCAGAACCGAGATTTTTGGGACCATTGCTGCCCCTTTGTTGGCGAGGAATTTGGGCAGATTGATGGAATTGCGCACCCCCGCTTGGACCCCCCAGTTTCGACCATATCGGGTCAAAATGTCATGATGGATGCGAAGCTGGCGTTCGGCACTCGGCTGCACTGTCAGCCCGACATAGACACCGAGCATCGCTATCGAGCCGCCAAATAAGGATGGCTTGGCTACCCCTAAAAGTTCAAGAGTTGCTCCCATCAGGGCATCCGCAAGCATACATATGCAAGCATACCGTCCCAAGAGGCCATCTATAGACCATCGCGATATAATGAGGCCAAGCTGGAGAGTGACGATGTTGACATAGGCGTCCCGCACTGGTCCAATGTCGCCCCCTTGCTCAGTTATCTGTTTAAAGGCGAATCCTGTTCGTAGACAGAAAATAAAGGTGACAGTTTGTGCTGTGATATACAGAAGAGTGGAACTCCACTGCTCCCGTCGTGGATGAGAAGCACCCACTAATGGGTTCGATTTGAGCAAAGCGCCCGCCAAACAGATTCCCGGAACAACCCCGCCTAGGGCTATCAAATTGTACGCTTCATTCCGGTGGCGTACGTACTGCATGGCAGCCGCAAAAACACTGGACAATGCGGCCGACGCGTACCTAAAGTGGGACAACACAAATTAGATACCCGATTAGTCTAAACAATGGATCTGCTTTCCCCATACATATAAATGTGTTCCTTCTGAGATAATCTTGAAGCGTAGGATCGAAACGATCGTTCTCTTTGTTCGTCTTTGAAATGCTGGTTGGTCAAGAAAAGCAGAATGGAACGAATCTTCCAAAATGCCGTTTTTTTCCAATAATCCAAATTTCTTTTTGAGAGGTCGTCGGATTGCGGTTGTGGTATGCTGGCTAGAACGGCAGGACGTCCGGCTGCCTCTAGTGGAATGCCTAGTGGTATGCCAATTGTTCTCTCGAACTCTTCGTCATTTGTCATCAGAAAGTTATGCTTTTCCCGTATTTCCCGTCTGTAGAATAATGTCAACCATTGCCGAAAAAAAAAAATTGGAAAGGTTTAACCCACCTGAGCATAGCATATAACGACACGCTAACGGCTAATAACATTTGTCCGAGTATCTGATAACCACCTTGACGCCACATCAGGTCTGGCCGTAGAGCGGCAAACAACATGAACTTGACCCCGAGGTGTCCGAGTAGTACCGCTGCTTTATAGTGCCACTCGATGTATGGCCCGATAATCGCATTGAAGGTCACTGTAACCTCCAGAGGCTGAAGCTCAATCATATCAATCATTCTCTGGTCAAGGGTCGGTACGAGATCTCCTAGCACGTAGACGAGAAACAGGTACAGGAAGATCAGGAATGCTAATGTTCGGGTTCCCCATCTCACAGGACCCCATGCGAGGACTGCCAAGCTCAACACCGAAATTGACAGCAGAGGCTGTTTGTAAGACATATCCGCATTAGCAAGCGTCGTCCGAGCCGCCACGCCTGCCCGACGATTGAATATGTGCACTGTTCATACCGCGTACGGCCAAATTATAGGTATCCAGCTGTACTTTCCATAAGTTGTTGCGTGGAAGTACCAGAAAAGGGAACTCAGCGCAATGCCAACGCCCACAAAGATCGAATTTGTTTTTCTCCAGCTCTTTGTGATCGAGGCCTCGTATCTAGTAGTGTGGAATATGAGCGGAGACATAGGTGTGACATCGAGACTCGACGTCAAGTTCCACTCACTTCAGATGTACAACGGGATCTAAAAACATGCCTGTCCATCGACAGATTTGGGCGGTCTTGGGAATTCTATTCGTATCGTCTTTCAAGCCATGTTCTTTCATGTGTGGAGCGTCTGCCATATCTGTGACTGTTGGTCCATCAAGAGTACCCACTGGCAGATTCGTTCGGGCGGAGAGAGGAGGGCGGAGGGTAAGTGGGTTCATGGGTGTTCCGCCAGGTCGGTAGATATCGCTATTGTAAAAGAAGGAAGTCGAAGCAT
This sequence comes from Powellomyces hirtus, assembly GCA_025526995.1. Lineage (NCBI taxonomy): Eukaryota > Fungi > Chytridiomycota > Chytridiomycetes > Spizellomycetales > Powellomycetaceae > Powellomyces > Powellomyces hirtus. The sequence continues at coordinate 703,072 of JAHLKG010000017.1, read as the reverse complement.
GTCTCTATTTTTATCCGCAAAATAGCGTTAATGTGCAATTCTAACGAATTCAATCTTATTTGGTGTTCCGACGGGGCAATCAGGCAACGACAGATTAGGGTAAATTCGGCGCTCACTGAACTCACCTTTTCCCAACAAACGGCCTTCTATTAGCATTGAATCAGGGGTGTGTCGAGGAACACGGCCGTGTGAAGGAAAATTGCGCTCTTCAAAGCATTTAGATGCAAAGGCTGTTGTGCCCGACGCACAGAAGGAGCAACCTTCTGTTTATGAGCATGTCTTCCTTCCTTCCTTCCTTCTGAAGCAACTTGCATGTTCCCAAACCCTCCTCTCAAATGTGCGAACTGTTAACTACCAGGACCGACATACAGCTGTCTATTCCTAGTAGCTTGCTGCGGGCGAAGGATGGAATGGATGGGCAATATTTGCATGGCGGGCCTCTATCTCACAGTGATGACTTTCAGTTCATACTTCACACATCTGTACTTCATGACTTCCTATTCAACATACTTTTCCACAAGGCACCGATACCTAAATCGACTGTGACAGATTGTCATCCATCAAAGGAGTTGGTCCGTGGTATACTAAATACTATACTTTTCAGAAAAAAACCGAGAGGCACATTCGAGTGAGGAATAATGCTGTAGAGACCAACAGACAGACTCATGGCATGACCAGTGTATACCTGTACCTGTATCCAGCAATAACTGGTAGAACCGTCTAGCTAGTAAAAGATAACCACCAGGTATCAGTCACTTATAGTTAGGCTACTGATCCTATGGCAGCACAAAAGGCAAAGTTCATAACGCTCTTGACGCTTGTGTGTTTATTAGGCTTCTCTTAAGTATTCTGCCAACTGTTACAAAAGTCGTTTCATGGAGGATGTAAGCAGATGGTCATGGGCTATTGTAGGATAAATCAAAGTCCGAGTATCGTATGTATCGCTTGCTCCTGCGGTTGGACACATGTTATGCCTTGCTCCCGGAAAATGCTTCTCACGCCGCTTCTCAACCACACCCTGAAACTACGGTTTAGGCGAGATTCTCATATAATTCCCCGAGAACACTTGGAGCAATCCATTGCGTTAAGCACATCGGCAAGCCATACCCCACTGAGGAGAAAGAGGCGAAAACCTGTTCCGAATGCCCTCAGTGTAATTTTAATTGCTAAAGTCTCCCAGACAAGACCAAAAAGAAAATGTATGAAGCTTTCGCCATTCAACAAGCTCGGATACCGTAGATGACCTTGCCGGCGACTAACGAATGTGCAACGAGTCGACATTTCCTGTCCGCGCGGCTGGCTCACGCGGTCACCATTTTGCCTTGCCACGTCCATTGCCGAAAGTGCCGTTTCCATTCAGCGTGCAGGATACTGCTCTGAATAATAACATCTGCCGACACCCCAACGTTGGCCAACGACCATGGCGCCGGTGACACCAGCGAAGGACGAAGAGATGACTCTTGCTGAGCTCACGGTCGCGGACAGAGCATGCCTTTTGGATGCAGACTTCAATGTGTCCACTCTGGCTGGTCTGGAATCCGTCTTGGCTCGGAAGCTCCCACCGCCATGCTCCATCGCAGGTCTACGATCCGCTATTGATCGTATCTCCACAATGCATTGCGGCGTACCCGTCCAATCGCAGCTCATACCGCAGATTCTAGCTTGGGCACGCGATGAGCGGTATGCGCCGACGATGGATCAAAAACTCTTGCTGGCCAAAGACACTACTACCGCCGCACCACAGTCCGGTATTCGCCAGGTGTCTGCCACCGTATCAGCGAGAACGGCGCGCTACATCCTTGCAAATGCGTTCTTCCTCAATGTTGAGGGATCGCAGCGGTTACAGATAGGCTCGCTGCTTCTCGGCAGTCTTTACCGCTCCACCGCAAGCGCGGGTATTGAGCGACTCACCTGTCTTCTGGCGTATTTTGCGCAAGAGTATCTGGACGACAGAAGAGAAAGTGAACGCGAGGACCGCAATATCATATTTGAACGCGTCCGAATCACTTCGGCAGCCATCCCTGCGTGGTCGCATCTCCCCGACAAAGTCGTGACAGACTCGATTCACCTCTTTGAGAATGCCATGGAGGATACGGGGTCGCGCAATATCATGGATTTTGCAAACCGTCGCATTCACATCCACTGCATCATCCCGTCGGCTACACAGGAGGAGGTCCTCTTTTCGTGCTGTCCAGAGGCCTTCGTATCGCTCATCTTGTATGACACCCTTGAGGACGATGAGGTCGCCGTCATCAGGAATGTCCGACGTTATGTACGCTATTCGGGGTACCTGGACACCTTTCGCTGCGAAGGCTTCTTCCGAGAAGGCCATACCGCAGTCACTACGCAGCCACACACAGGGATCCAAACACAATCGCAATCTGGATCATTGCGGTCAGCGGTGTCCGCAGACCGCATTGAGACGCTCCTTGTCGCGGATGCCGTGACTGGGTGGCATCGCCAACCCAGGTCGGTGGATCGCGATCTAACTAAAGCCTACTTGGTGTTCCGCCTGGCACTCAAGGGCGGGAAGGAAAACGCTGCAGTGGCTACAGGTCATTGGGGATGTGGCATATTTGGAGGTGATAAGATGCACAAGTTTGCTCAGCAAGTGTGTGCCGCCACGGTCGCTGGAGTCCCGCTCAACTACGCGCTATTCGGCGACACAGAACTGCTCAAAGCCTTTCGTACGCAACTGGAGCGGTGGAAAGAGTCTGACGCCACCATTCGTTCAATCTATGCCACGCTGCTGTGAATTGTTGTCAGACTCAAGGATGCTTTAGAGTAAGCCACCCTTTCGGTCTGCCATAAGAATGCCGTCATGACTCACCCGCAATCACAGAGAACTTGACTCGGACAGGAAGAGCCTGGACAAGCGCACGGCAGAATTCGTTCAACAGCTTTCTACCCGCATTGCCAGGGTCATGAAACACATCTCAGCTCTCCACATTGCTGTCGAAACTGCGTACATGCTGCCAAAGCACGTCGGAAAACACAGTGCAGAATTGCGGAGGAGACTCGAAGCCAATTGCATCTTATACCCACGTGGCAGAATTTGGTGTGGGGATACTCGAAGAGTTCGAAATCTGGTTCATCGGCTAAAAACGTCTTGCATCCAGCGACACGGTCCTGCAAACCCAGCATCCTGCTGTGCCAGCCATAAAAGCTCAGTCATAACAACCGTCCCTCCTCTTCCATCGGCGACGACCTCCTCGGTCTGCTTTGTAAACGCGGACCTGATGCTCCAGTTAGTGGACGTGAATTTTGGACTCTCAACATGGGAGTGGGGACAATGGCCGGAAAACTGCGCCGAAACGCGCACCGTTGGGAAACACGCGTGTAGACGACAGGCCGCCCGCCGCCCGCCGCCCGCCGCCCGCCGCCCGCCAACTGCTCCATCCCACATAGATCCCGCCATCAAACGCAAAGATAGTATGGACGCCTTAATTTTTTTTTTTTTCTTACGGTGGGTATTACTATCAGGCGGCCCTTGAGCTTTTCGAAGTGGGCGCGGGTCACTCTGCCGTGAAAGTCTATCCCGTCATGAAACAAGCTGATCTCGAAGCGGACGGAGGTCTAGTGGGAAACGGCGCGCTTGACTTCTCGACCTCGCGCTCATCCTCAGTACAGCTGTGCGCCTCCGGTCCGATGTGCCCAGCGCCAGGCGAGGCGGTCCGCCGCGGTCAATGTCATTGCCGCCAACGTGCGCTTCGCCGCTCGTGGCCTTACGCCGTTCTCGACAGCGAAGACCGTGACTTCCGGTGCCGCCTCCAACACCGAAGACCAGGACTTGCCGCTAGCCGCCGGAACCCTTGTCGAGACTGTGAGGATCGCCGCGGGGGGCGTGCTCGTTGACGCTTGGCGAGCAAACCCGTGTGCGCTGCCGCGTCTTTTGTCGCTCGAGCGTCGCTATAAACGTCGAGGGCTTCCACAACATACTAGCGACAATGTGACGCCATTTGCTCTTATGTAATCCAAGTGCGCGCGAAACATTATCGATGACAACGATGCGACAAAGCGCTTCCACAACGTATTGGTAGTTGCTAATGGGACGCATTTTGCTCTTATGTAGAGGAAAAGACGAATAAGCGGAGTAGTGTTCTTTTTTTCTATCGATGAAGAAGGACAAATTGTCTGTCGCCCCCAATTTGCCATGACTTCATGTACAGCCACAACCTCTTTAAGCCAGCTTAGACGGAAACGGTTTTGGCATGTCAAATGTACTTTGGACCAGAAGATGGAATTCCTTGGCCTTGATTTTGCAGAACTTGAACTCTTCAGCGCCAAACAGATGCTAGATTTTAAACATTAGTTTTTTTGTTAAAACATTTGTTTGTCTCTAATCTATATTTATGCTAAATGGGTGCAGCATTGAACGGATCAAGGGTTGATCATATGGGAATGGGTCAGATTCTTCGAGGTGAGCTCTTGGGAATGTGCTTGGGCCAGTACTACCCCCAAAGTAGATCTCACATTAGCGTGCTACGGTGGTGAATTGCATGTGAAGAATGAAACGCGCGATGACTTTCTCGCGTGTTCGAAGATCAACGCGTGACGTGTGTGACATTCAAGTTCATCCTGTCATGTCCGCCAAGAAAACTGAACACTTCGCACCAGGTGTGATTTAAACACCGCTCTCTTGAGCCAGCACCTCCCTCACTCATCGCATGCACCCAACAGCAACCACCCGCTGGAAATTGACGGAAGTCCCTGGTTAATCCCATTCACCAGCAATAACGACAGTTGCGACCATGACGGAGACGACACAACCTCCCCCTCCGGCACTGGTTCAGAAACAGAACCCAAAGGACTCTATGAGGTCTACCTGGCGAACTTCCGACCGAGCCACTTGGAGCATTTGGCACTACTTCTTTATCATGTTTGATGTTTTGCCAACCAGACCTGACCAACCGATTCCTGTTCACGCCAAAACCGAAAAGGTGCCCTACCTTCCCGACTGGCACATGCACCGCTGGGTGCTTGTCAGAGCGCTCATTCCTTTCGCGTTGCAATACGCTTACGTGCGCTACACGGATCAAGCCCTGCATCCTATCGCCGCATTCTTCTTTTACTCATGGGCGTTCAAACTGATTGGAATTAACGAGCTCCACGGGTTTCGGAAGCTCGGTCACAAGTACGGTTTCTTTGACGGCGACCACGTCCGCGACGACGTCCCGGACACTGCCGTTGGAAAGGTCGTACGTTCCTTGATGAGCACTTCCACCTTCCGACCCATGATGGCCACCATCCTGGCGTACAGCACACAGGAATCCAAAGTGCCTAATCCCCACTGGGCGTGGCTGCCCCTTACGATCGGCTTGCATGGCATCGTGCTCGACTTTTGGTTTTACTGGTACCACCGGATCATGCACGAGTCCAAGACGCTCTGGAAGTACCACCGCACCCACCACCTGACCAAGCACCCGAATCCGCTGCTGACGCTGTACGCCGACACCGAACAAGAGATCTTTGACATTGTCGGCATTCCGCTCATGACTTATCTCACGCTGCGGCTGGTGGGGATTCCATTCAACTTTTACGATTGGTGGATCTGTGGACAGTATGTCGTGTTTGCCGAGCTAGCGGGCCATTCGGGACTGAGGGTTCACGCTACACCCCCGAGCACTGCTACGCCATTTCTGCGGCTGTTTGACGCTGATCTTGTAATCGAGGACCATGATTTGCATCATCGAAGAGGGTGGAAGATATCGGCCAATTATGGCAAGCAGACAAGATTGTGGGATCGCGTCTTTGGGACCTGTCGCGACAGGATCGAGAGCACTCGCGACAATGTCGATTACAAAAACAGGGCATGCTTCCCTCTGTTCTGAGATGTTTATAGTAGAGCAACGTCTAGGCTGCTAGCGTCTCCATCCCCATACTTGGGGGTTTTTTTCTTTCATAGTCCCTTGTCATTCTGGTTCGAAAGTATAAACCTTCTTAATCTGCATGTTAGTGTGGTTGGACGTAGTCTCGCCAGCTGCACGGTGTATTACTGGAAATCATTCGCATTTGCCTTTCTTTTCCTGCGCCTGCCGTCGTCCGACGCGTCAAAATCTGCGCAAAGAACGCTCGCTCGAGGGCCGAACGACTCGCAATCCTTTTCTGCCTCTTCTGGCGACTCTGAGCAAACCTCTGCAAACTATTCGGAAAAGGAAAGTTCATTTGTGCAGGGCTGTTGGTTTCGAAATAGACTCCTACCACCTTGTGGTCTCTTCTCTTGAGAAAGACTGGTAGGAACGTCAATTGCCTCTCACTATTGTGGCTCGGCTTCTGTCAGGTGCCTGTTCGTGTATTCCAGTACAGTGCAGTCCTCGTCTTCAAGCAGCTTTCAAGTATTAGTCGCCTCCATGTTGTGCTTACTCAGGGTTAGTTAGTTCGCGATACTAGGATGCTAAGACTAAGCGATGCACTTGCGCGAAGTCAAATTACCATTAGGATATTCTCATCCCACTTCCGATATCCTTTCCCCCTTCTCCATCCTCATCCCATCAAAGGTAAGATACCATCTCTCATTACGTTGGCTCCTCCACTGCGAAAAGTGTACCCTACGTGCATGTAACAGAAGTCCTAACCGTTGACTTGACTGTACAACGCCCGATGCTTGGGGCCGTTGCTTTTGGCACACCTCAACGGTTTCCCTCGGAAAACTGTCTCAAGGCTCGTCGTTCCATTGTGCTTTGGCGCCAGAGTACTCCAGGAGTTGCATTCCTACGCACGTGAAGCAGAAGTCATAACCATTGACTTGACTGTAGAATTCCTACGCGAAACAGAAGTCATAACGATTCACTTGACTGTACGACACCCGATTGGAATGCCCCTCATGGTCGTCAATCACGTCATCTCTGTCGACATCGAGGTCATTCTGCTGTCCTTCCACACTCGATACACATTCGGGCTGTACTTTGGGTGATATCCCTTCAGAAATAACAATACCGACAACAGGGGAAGATGGCGTGTTGTTGTCAGTGTCAGCGGTCTGCTCAGCTCTGACCTCGTTGGGTGAAGATCCTAGTGCGTCTTTCACACAGGTAAGCATTGCTGATCCTTCCAGGGAGGAGAGGACGAGAGGGACGTGGATTTATGTATGTGGTCTAGGAAGAGTGCGGCGTGGTCGTGTGAATGTCAAAGGCCGCGTCCCGGACTTTGGCGCTGCAGATATTGGCAGCACATTATACTGGACCTTCCCACTTACAAACGCCCGTCGCCAACCATTTTAACGAGAAATCAGGGTTAGGGTTAGGGCTGTCCAATGACGATCTCTATGGACAGCTTCAATTTGGGACAATTGGCAAGTCTGGTAATTCGGTTTTTCAAAAAGTATGAGCAGGGGGGAGGGGACAAACGAAACGGGCCCGTCGTGGGATGCAACGCTTGGTAAAAGGACGGGATGTGGGGGTTAAGGGGATAAAAGGGATTCTTTACGGGAATTGTAACTTGTGAGAGTCTAAAAAAGGGACGCTCCGCCCATCTGCTGTTGCTGTTGTTGCGGTTGCTGTTGCTGTTGTTGCGGCTGCCCAAATTGGTTTTGGCCAAACGCCTGTTGGAATCCGCCTTGTCCTTGCATGCCTTGCATACCTCCAAACGGTTGTTGTGGTTGCTGTTGTTGCTGCTGTGGCGGGAATTGCTGGTTGCCAAATCCGGTCTGCATCCCTCCCATGCCTTGCTGTTGTTGTCCGAATGGCATGCCCGTGCTTTGCTGACTAAATGTATTTCCGCCAAAGCCGCCCCCCGTTGCCTGGTTGCCGCCAAACGCACCGGTGGTTGCGTTGTGGGTCGCAAGCTGCGCGAGGGTAGGTTGAGTTGGTTTCGGATTCTCCCATTGGAATTTGTTGTTTGCCGACGCGGACTGGAACGGGTTCTTTGCAGCAGGGAGACCGAATGTGCTCGCGGCAGAGCTACCTTTCAGGCTCGTGGCATCAAGGTTGACCAGGTCGTTTGGAGACCTGTTGGAGGCGGGGTTGAAACGATTCGCATTGGACATGTTGGGGGAATTAAAACCCCCGCTTCCAGTGTTGTGTTGAGAAATGGCCTGAAATGCTGATCAGTCAAATGACGATCATCGTAGTTGAAACGCAAAGTCCCTCGCTTCACCTGGCCAAATCCTCCCATGTTCGTGCTCTGGTTGCCAAAACCCGAACCATAAGCCGGCCCAGTATTGTGTTGAGAAATCCCCTGTCCACTTCCGAAGCCGCCACCGCCGCCAAAGCCACCTCCAGTGTTGTGCTGCGAGATGCCCTGAGCGCTCATTCCGTAGCCGCCCATAGGGCCGCCAGTGTTGTGGGCTGATACCTGTTGGCCCGGCGTTCCTAGACTCCCGAAACCGCCGCCGGTAGAGTGCGGCGTCAGGTTCTGCATGCCGCCAGGTTGTCCAAACCCGCCGCCGGTATTCTGGGCCGACATTCCCTGCCCGCTTCCAAATCCACCGCCTAGGCTTGCGCTTCCAGCCTGATGAGCACAAATTTCAGTACACGTGGCGTTACATCATAAATTTTTTGCAAAATTAACCTGCTGATTTGGCCCGGCAAATGGATCGGGGCTTCCACCAAAGGGGTTTGATTGACTGCTGCAATGTATATTGAGTCCGGATCACCATTACGAATGCTGTATCTCGACGGAACGTACTTGTTGGGTTTACCAGATGACAGACTCGCGAACGGATCAATTGGGCCACTACAAACCAGGGTGTCGATACCAAGCGCTAAGCCCTGCATTCGCAATTTGCCTAGTGTCATCTCACCTTCCGCGCGCCAAGGCGTTATTGTCCCCAGTCAGCTGTTGCTGAATCGTGGAGGCTCCTCCCGCATTGCCGCCGAAGGGATTACCACCAAATGGGTTGCCGCCCTGAGCCGCAGCAAACTGCGGCTGCATTTGCTGCTGTTGCAGCATTTGTTGCTGCGCCATTTGTTGTTGCGCCATTTGTTGTTGCAGTTGCATCTGCTGTTGTTGCTGGAGCGCATACTGCTGCTGAAATTGTTGCTGCTGCTGAGCGAACGGGTCGCTTCCTCCGAACCCGGCAAAGGGATCAAAGGACGTGGTCGGTTGTTGTTGCTGCTGCTGCTGCTGCTGCTGCGCGTATGGATTGGCGGGGGTTGAATCATCCAGACCTCCAAAGAAGTCAATAATGTTGTCCTTTTTGGATGCCTCTCCGCCGATCGGCTGCTCCTGAGCAGCCTGGTCTCTTTCGCGCATGCGCCTCTCAATGGCCTCCTTTTCACTCAGCTCCAACGCCCTCTGCAGCTCCTCCTCTCTGAGACCAATGGATAGAATCATGGTTAAATGTCCGCGTCGACAATACAAACTCATGTCGTCAAGCACTGGGAGCTTACTCTTTATCACCAGCAGTGCGGCGACTTTCATCTTGTCGAGCCGTTTTCCTACTCTCCTCGAGGGCCTTCTGAAGCTCTCGATCTTCATTGTAAAACGCGCTCTGATCATTGCCGCCTGACCGGATTCCAGGGAACTGGTCCAATCCGGTCATTCGACCTCGCATATCCGCTCTTGTCTGACGTTCTTCTCGAAGCCTCGTTTCATCGGCAAGCAACGCAGTGATATCCTTACACTTTTGACGGACTAAAAGTGAAACGCGCAAGGCTTTAGTCCATGACAAGACGAATCTTCGACGGTACACAGCAAGGCTCCGCACCATTGGCGCCTTGGTCCTTTCCATCGTCGTCAATGAACTGGAACTCCTTGAGCGTTTTGATGACGTGGATGTTTTCGCGAGCATATGTGATGACCGCTTCGGAGCCCGTGTGCAGAAGATAGTCGAGCAAGGTCAAAGCCTGGATCGTTCCACGATGAATGTCAGATCAGTGTCCCCCTTCTAGTGCCGCGCAAAGGGATTGAGCTTTCCAAGGCACCTTGAAGACATGCCGCCAGTTTTTGCCGGAATCGTTCAGGCGCTTATCCACCATTTCCATAATCTCAACGTAATCGCGGCTTTCAACAGGGGAATGGAGGTGAGATTTGATTCGAGCCCAAATTCTCCGACGCAGAAACGATGTGCTTACTGGTTGAATGTCGATTGAGATATGTCAGCCATCAATGAACCAGAGGGTCCCCACTGCAGAGAAGGAAGCGTGGGCTACGTCAGAATATTCATAATTGAGTATCTCGCTCTTCCTTTGCGCGACATACTGGATCATTCGAGGTTGCCTGGCTGTGAGTGGATGGGGAAACATGAGTCAAAACTGCCTGCGAATCTTCCAACCCCATCCGTGCGCATGCCATGGCGCGTCCCAGATTGCAGCAATCGCATGCACTTACCGGACTTTGATTTGGATATCTGAGTACCCTTTGGTATAGTTCTTTCTGCGAGAGCGGGGCCAGTGTGTTACGAGATTGTGCTCGATTGTGTTTGAGCCAACTGAGCTAATGCATGCAAGCCGACTTACGCAGAACGCAACAATGTTTTTCCCAGTTGTTTTGACATTCTTGCTGGTGCGTTGGAAAACTATCGGAATCGATGTAGTAGAGCAGGTTACGGGAGCCGGAATAATGAGGAGGTTGAGTCGTAGGGTTTGAGGATGCGGGAGGGTTGTTTTCTGAAGAGAGACAAGTGCGTGTTGGAATAGAAGGCTGGGTGACGTGACGCAAGCGTCATGAGCTATCTTACAAGCGATGGACGGGGAAGCGGCAAAGAATGAGACAAGCTCACGATAGATGACCCAAACGCGCGGACGACAGAGAAAGGCCCGGCTGCTGATACTGCTCGGAGGAATCAACGAAACGAGTAGGATTGCGTATGTAAATGGGGGGAGAAAGATGAGGGACAAGCAACGGCCTTGTGGCTGTCACAATGATGCGCCCCATCGCGTGTTATTCTTGGTATCGCTTTCTTTGCGTGACAAAAACCTTCTGAATTCTGACAGAGTTCATTTGCCAAACGCCATGGGGGTTCGGGAACAAGAAGACATTCCTTGCGTCTTTTGTCGGTCAATGAATATCATGCACTTATCGGCCCTCTGAGTTGTCTTTCTCCCGTGTGGTACAAATACGCTCATCCGTCAATTGGACTTTTGCCAACCGACGCAACTCACTTTCACTTGGAGAAGCAAGCCAGAGCAGTCTACTCGCCACATCCGAACCGACCGAATTGACAGCGCACGTAATCATACTAGATTTCCATTAGCTGAACCCGAAGCAACTCCACCTACTCCAGCGGGCACTGGGAAGAAATTCGGGGGCCCGCAACAGGGGTCGTCGTCTTCATCAAATGCATGAGCTGATGAATACTGCCGATATAGCGCTCAATGATGGGTTGCAGGTCAACCAATGTGGTCTGTCGCGAAAGCACTGGGGACCTGTGTCGATTTGCTGCAGTTCCATTGACTGGACCGCGACGGTCCGCCGCAAAAGATGATAAAGGCTCTTACCGATGTGATTGATAGCGGGAAAGCTAAATTAGCGCGATCCATTGGCGTTCACTCCGTGAGGACGTTGGCGCTCCTCTCGCCTCATGTCCGCCCAAAAAGATGGCCGTTTGGGAGTTTTGAAGACTCCAACTCATCGCGGTGAAGCACAATTGGCACAAGTTCGAGCCATTTGACGTGTTCCTGAAAAACACTTCTCCGTGGCCCACGGGAACACGCGGATGAGATGCTTGTAGGTGGAGTCGGCCACTTGTCACAGAAGGAGATCGTTAGTATGGCGCAAAGTGCTATGTGTGGCGTTGAGCAGAGGATATATGAGCCCATCTTCCAGATAGGATGCCATAAATCGCACCGAACTGGAGGGAGATATCCCACATCGCAAAGATGTAGTCCGGTCATTCTGTCGCTCCTTTGGGGCCCTTTTTTTTTGGAAATATCATGCCATTAATAGTTTATGCAGAACTGCGGGACGGCCAGCAGGACATCCTGCACCTCCGCGGATCAAACAGACAGCGGAACAAACAGTTATCAATTTATATTCGATGAAACCCATAGGGATTTGGGCCAATCAGAGCGAGAATAGCGTTTCATTACATCCCCAAAGGAGCAAATGTTGAACAAAGGCAAAAGGGCAAGTTCCCAACGCCATCAGCAACCTCCAAACAGGCCTTCGCATCGATCCAAAAGACAACATGTGTCTTAGTCCAAAAACCTCACATAATGGTGCACAGCGATCGGCCAAATGTTTTGGGAGCGGGCGCGGGTTCGGTAGTTTGCTCGTCGGCGTGCCCCAAAGGAGCAACAGGAGGAGCGGCCGGGGCTTCGGTAATTTGCTCGTCGACGTGCCCCAAAGGAGCAACATGAGGAGCGGCCGGGGCTTCGGTAATTTGCTCGTCGACGTGCCCCAAAGGAGCAACATGAGGAGCGGCCGGGGCTTCGGTAATTTGCTCGTCGACGTGCCCCAAAGGAGCAACATGAGGAGCGGGTTTGGGTGCAGGTGCAGGCGCGGGCGCGGGTCTGGGCGCGACCAGCCGGGGGCGCTTCATGGCGGCCCCGGCTGGTCGCGCCCAGACCCGCGCCTGCACCTGCACCCAAACCCGCTCCTCATGTTGCTCCTTTGGGGCACGTCGACGAGCAAATGGCCGATCCTCATTTGAAAATCTTGGCCAATGACGAGACTCGCGGCGGGACGCCGGCTACCACGATGCAGTGGTATGGGAGGCTTTCGGAACGGCACAAATTCTGGTACCTCTTGATGAGATCGTCGCGAGAGGAACCGTCCGACTCCTGGATAAGGTGATGAGGTCTTAAAAGCCACTTGCTCACATGAGTAAAATAACACTTACGAGGACAGGCATTGCGGTCGCTTGCTGCCCTAAAGAAGCAACATTGTCTATACCGGCGTCTGCATCACGGGCGTCGCGTGTCCGTTTGGCTGGACGACCGTCGGTGCGGGAGGGGCCGCCCCCGAGGGTGGAACTTGCTGACTCCTAGATAACGTGATGAGAATGTGCTTGGTCTTGAAGCTATGCTCAAATGATTGAAATCACACTTACGAAAACAGGCATTGCGGTTGCGCGGGGCCCCAAAGGAGCAACATCGTCCATGCTGCGGGAAGGGCCGCCCTGGTGCTCCATCTCCTGGATAAAATGATGAGGAGGTGCGTGGTCTTATAGCTCCTTGCATCTTGTTCTTACCAAAACATGGGCAAGACTACTGCCCATGGTGAAACCCTTCTCGCCCATGCTGAACCCCTTACGGAGCAAGCGCCTTCGCTCCGCTCGCGCTTTCTTGTCCTCCGCCTGTCAAGTGAATTCTCAATAAATATGCGAAACTATAATTATGGAGTACACCGCTTTACCTGTTTCACGGCAAGGGTAAATCCCTCTTTGTCCTAAATGTGACCTCACAGAATGTGTTAGCACGTGAAAAGTGAAATAGTCTTGAGCTGGGGTTAAAGCCAGTCACAGGCGTCAAAGGACCGACTGCCAGTATCCCGATATCATGACTCGATCGTCACGGCGACGCGGGACGGACGGAGAACGGGTACCACTTTTTGGGTCGGAGCCCTCCGCCCCCGGCAACGGGACTCCTTTCGGAGTGGAGCTGCCGAGCATCCTCCAAGCAGTCGCAGGTGATTCCAGCATCCCGATATCATGACTCGATCGTCACGGCGACGCGGGACGGACGGAGAACGGGTACCCCTTTTTGGGTCGGAGCCCTCCGCCCCCGGGAACGGGACTCCTTTTGGAGTGGAGCTGCCGGGCATCCTCCTGGAATTCACCCCCTTTACGCCTTGAAAAAACGGAGGAAAGACACTTACGCCTCGTCTGCGTGCGATATTCCGCAGCTTCTCGTCCAGGGCCCGGCTCTCGGCCCGCGAGAGCGGCGAGCCGTTCGCAACTTTCTTCAAAGCCTCAGCCGCGCTTGTGAGGTACTTGACGTATTCCCCAAAGGAGTGACTCCCGCCACGCTTGAGGTATTCGCTGGGTAACATATGGGAGGAGGGATTGGTGATAGTCAACATAGTGATCGCGCGTGGGAGATCAGATGGGCTGACGATCTGGCGATGGGGAGCAGAGGGGAGACGACGCGTTACGGGCCAAAGAAAAGGGTTCGATCCGCTTGTCAGGCGCGCGTCCCAGCGACAGGAGGAAAGCGCAGGTGCATGTCTTGGATCTCACCACCATGCGCATGTCTGGGCAAACCTTGACGGGTGACGATGCGGTTGGCTCTCGAAACATTGTGTGAGAAAGGTCTACGACGACGCGATCGAGGTGACTTACGTCTCGGCCTTTTCCTGGCTCTACGTGCAGGCGGGAAAGTGCACCCTGTATACGGATAAGCTTAGGTGGGTAAGGAACACCGACGAGAACGTTGTCCCAGAAAGGACATCCATGGTTCAGGCAAGCCGTCGCGGTTTACCGGCGATTCTGGACTTTTGGAAAACCAGTGGCAAGCCGTGCGTGTATAGTGACGAAACGATGGACGATGCCAGCATGAACGGATTCGTGTGGGTGCTAGACTGGTGGATGGCCAGCGGATTGGAATGCAGGTGGACTCAATACGCAAATGAACGACGCAAGCCGAACGGACGCGTACGAGTTCTAGACTGGTGGAAGACCAGCGGACTGACTTGTAAATGGACTATTGAGAATGGCCACGTCCAAACGTAGCGAGAGCCAGTTGCGCGTCCCGCTTCTATTTCTGCACGCGTTCATACAGAGCTTTCACAAAACCTCGAAAAGGTCATAGCACGAATAGACTTTCCACACGAATGATTCCGGTAACTCATCTGGATGCCCGCGTGTGGGAGAAGGCGTTGTAATTCCTATTTCAATGGTGTCATGCCGCGTTGACGTGCGCTGATTACTTGGGGTGAATGGTTACATATAGTCAATAATCTTAGTAACCTTCTTCCTAGTTGAACTCATACGACTGTTTCAATCAATATCGATCCTCCACTTTAACGGTACTCAACAATGACTGTAGCTCATCAGCGTCACAGCTTTGCTCCGTTGCCGTGATCACCTTGTCCATGCGGCCTCGAACTCCAAAGCTCCAAAGTGTAGTACGGACGTATCGCACACACAGTGAATCCGTTTAGGCAACCCACCCCCGAGTAGACACGATATCTGTCAAAGTGCACATCACCAGTGCAAAAAAATACTATTTACGGAAAAAATCTTGAAACCCTTATAACAAAACAGGGAAAGGAGAGAGTGCGAAACCATCACTGAAACCCCCCCCCCCCCCCAGCGAAAGCCAAGAAAGTTATGTGATGAACACCATGCGCGCAACATTGACGTGGACGGAGAACGCTATTTCAGCGACGTCGCTCGTTTCTGCGCTTCTTTTCTTCGCGCTCCCGCTCGCGCTTTTGGAGAATGACTAGTAGCCTAACAAAGATTCCGACGAGGTCAACGTATCTAGAGAGAGAGAGAGAGAGAGAGAGACGAGCGTTTAGCGCCTCTCAAACAAACAATACGCGGAAGAGCAAGTGGGCATTTTGCGGTCAATGCCACAACAGCGCGAGACGTTGCTGTACTTACAATTCCATGGAGTGTCCCAGGTAGTCACGGTTGCCCATTTCCGCCTTTGCAATCATCAATTGCGTGTCATACACGACAAACCCGACAAAGACCAGGAGGCCAAAGTACAACTCGACGCTAAACAGCGCCGCCGATCCCATGAACGCGTTCACAAGCGACAGGCCCGCCAATGTCATGGTCGCGGTGGCCATGACACCGCGGAGGTAGATGACGTCCCGACGAGGAGATGTGAGGACGCTGACGGTGAAGCACCCAAACACCATGGCGGTGCCCAGTAAGGCCTTGACGACGATGGCGGGGTTAAGGTAGAGTGTGTGAGCGATGAGGGGACCAAGTGAGAGACCTTTGGCGAAGGAGAAGCCGTAGAGGAGGTATTGACGGAGACGTTCATTGGAGGGTGTTGGTGGGGTGAATGTGAACACCACTGAAGGACAAAGAGATGAAGAAAGAGGGAGAAAGACTATCAGTTATGATCACTCTGAGAAACAACAACTAGGCTATTCTGGCTTCGCTTCGACACTCTTCCTCCTCGATCCCCAAAACCTCGCTTCATTCGGCTATTCCTCTCTGCGCTCGACTCCCCCGTTATGCTCACACCACGCTCAGCGCGGCTATCGCACTCGCTGCACTCGAGTTTTCGTCCTCCTCGCTCCGCTCGCAATCCCCTCTTCGCTCGGAAACGCTTTCCCTCTCACCCATCACCTATCCCTCTCACCCAGCTATTATCCCTCTCACCCCATATTCTTATCTGTCTTCCCCGAGACTCCCCATACTTACTCATGCACGCAAAACAAGCAAATAAACTCCAGCTACCCCCATTCACAATCCCAACCAAGTCCGCGTACGCCGCGACCGCGGACAAGGCCAGCATGGTGGCGAGGTTGGCGTACACTTTTTGTACGTGAGCATGGATATCTCTGGGGAGGGTGGTTTTTATGTTGGACCAGGGAGCGGCTGTTGCGGCGGGGGAAGACCAGAAGGAGGACATTTGGTTGAGGAATGCGGATGACATGGTGGGAGGAGTGCCGTGAAGGGTGTGTGTGAAGACGTGCGATGTCGTCGAGTGCGTATGTGTGTATGCTCTTTTTTTGGATTCTTCTTTCTGGCGTGTATAAGAGTGTAGAACACTTCTGGAAAGCGGTAGAAATGCCACGTAGGCTGTGTACGTAAGCAGGGCGGTCACTGTCAATTTGTCATGTGCTTTCTCTCGTTGTGTTTGTCGGGATTGACATTGGCATTGACATTGGCATTGACATTGACATTGGGGAAAATAGCAGATATCGATCGGGTTTGATTTGATTATAGTAATTGCCCCTCGTTAGCTGGTTGTTGGTTGTCTGTCCCTCTGCTCTTCTTCCGGCGCCCAGTCGAGGCATTCACGTGCAGCTCAATGTCGTCTTCCTCCTCACCTCGCATGGACAACACCAACGACAACAACAGCGAATGTGACAACCACCCGCTCGACCCACTCTCCGCTTCCCCTTCTTCCGCTGCCTCGTCAACAACCTCCTCGCTGCACAACTCGATAACCCACAAAGACTCCCACGCCCACCTCGCAACTCCGGCCTCTGCCCCAATCTCAACCTCCGCCGCCACCCCACCCAACAATGCTACACCTGCTGCAACGACGCAGGGCAAGTCGCCAAGTGCTATAGAGTCCTTTGATCTTAGAGTCAGAAGGCTCCTGTTCAGAAAGGTATGGACTTCATGCGCCGGTTCACCTTTCCTTCCCCGATGACTCACGCTCTTTGCCTTTCCGTGTGTTAGGACGCTGGAATATTCTTCACAGGAATCGTCTTCATTGTCGCCCCTTGTAGCGTCTTTAGCAGATATGTGTACGTTTGGATGTGACTAGCGACTAGCTATCTACCCACCTGAATGCTTACCCACTTTCCCCAAATATAGCATTCCGCAGATTGCTGACAAGTACTCGATAGCTACCACCATTGTCTTTATATGGTTATGGGTCATGACCTTGGTGTGCATGTTCCGCACCAGTTACACGGACCCTGGGGTAAGGGAGTCGCTTCAGCGGGGAGATGCTGAGAAGTGGGAGGGCTCCCTTGTACGATATCTTCGATGCTCAAAGCTCACACTGCATATTTTGTCGTTTGTTCCGATAATAGTTTTTGCCACGGAATCTGGATCCAGAGACAATGCTGTCGGATTCCGACTCGGCGATGATAGGATTGGAGGCTGCTACACACGTGCAACCGCCGGTTGCAGCATACCAGAAGCAGAATCCCACGAACCCAGCAAACTTTCTTGCACCGTCATCTTCGCCACAGTCGACACTCACCAGCATCACCATCCACCCATCCCCACCAACCATTCATCAATCACCACCACCACGCGCCTCCCGGCCTTCCTCCGCCGCCACCACCTTCACGCACTCTGCACCGTTACCTCAGGGCTACCCGTTCATCACGACCGGCATGGCGGTTGAATCGCGGCTGCCCTTCAATCCCGACCCGCACGTGGTGTACATCAACGGTGTCGCCATGTCCCTCAAATTCTGCATCACCTGCCGCATCTGGCGTCCACCGCGCGCATCCCACTGCAGCACCTGCGACCGCTGCGTCGACAACCACGACCATCATTGTCCTTGGATGGCCAACTGTGTCGGAAAACGAAACTACCGCTATTTTTACGGGTTCATCTGCTTGACCGCCATGTTGGCAGGGTGGGTGTTTGCGTGGAGTCTGGTGGCTTTACTGGACATTAGCAAAGAGGTAGATCCCGTCATGGGCGGTGACGCAAAGGGATTTGGAAACGCCATCCGGCAGTCTCCCGCTAACCTCGTCCTCATGATCTACACGTTCGTGATTGGGTGGTCGGTTCTCGGCATGGCCTGTTACCACACCTGGATCACCTGCAACGCTTTTACCACGCACGAACAGATCCGCGAGCGAAGCCGGTTTGAGAATTCCCGTCTTGCCCTGGGCGCCAACGCGCAAAAGGAAGGCCAGTCGCCGTTTTCGAGAGGCAATGGCTGCAGCAATTGGTTCTGGACCATATGCAGAAGCGAGGAACCCCGGTTTGACGATAAGGGTGGAGATCTCTATCGGGTGATTGTTGGCACTGAGCCGGGACTTGGCCTCCCGCCGTCGGACCTGGAGGCCGCGCACCCGTCATCGTTCCCAACAGTCTCGCCGGGCCAAATCCGTCCTAACCAACGTTCATAATGGGTCGAGGTCGCCATCAACGAGAGACGAAATTTGTCATCTGAACACACCTATTCCAACGTACTGAGAATCAGGAAAACACCAAACATACTACAGTTTGTAATTAAATGATGTACAATAATTTCGCAAACCCAGACAAGAGATCGTGAGAAAGAGATGTGAGAGAGCCGGGATCTCGTATTTGTTTCTCTGCTGGCTTATTCTACTACGAAAAGGGCAATATATAAAAACGGAGAAACATGTCGATGACACTTTTGAGGGTGATGGACCATTTTGATATAGGATTCTCTGCCAAAGGGCGAGAAACTGCGTGTGTGTGTAATGTGCGTACGTGCGTTGTGAATGTCTGGTCGGATAAGTGGGTAGAGGTAGGTTTGCGGCGCTGCGATGGAATTCGTTGTGTCGGATTGATGTGGTTGCGGAATTGATGCTAGCTAGCTCGCGCTACTGTGCATGCTGTCGTGTCTGCATTTCTGCGTTTCTCTCTTTCTACCGTTGGTCTTTTACGCCGTCTCGACGTCCATCTTGTCTTCCACAACCGCCACCTTCTGTTCCCTGACCTTCTCGCGCATCGCCTTGTCCCCGACGAGTTCAATATTTCGCTGGATATCTCTGATATTCTGCTGCTTCTCAATCTCCTTCTTGCCCGCAATGCGTTGCTTGTAGAAGACGCGGTCGCGTTTGGCTTTGATTTCGGCCACTCGTTTCATGGCTTTCAGGGTGGTGGCCATCAGGGAGCGGTCGTAGCGGACGGGGATGTTGCGGCGTTTTTCGAATTCGAGCGTGGTGTCCTGTATAATAACCGAGGGAGGGTGAGACGAGACCAAACAAAAAAAGGTTCCTTCAACTTACAATGGTCATTTCTTTGCCCGCGGCCCGTCGGAATGCTTTAGTCCATCGCACCTTCCGCGGGTTACGTTTCATTTTGAAGTTCTTGTGGCACTTTGATCTGCACTAAAAGACGAAAAAAAAAGAGAACACACACACAAGTCAGACCACATGACATTTCTTGCGTCAACAATCCCATTCAACTCGGCAACACTCCTAGTCCGTCGTCCCCTCCCCATCAGTAATCATTCACTCTATACTACTTACAAATCTAAATACTTTGGAGTCGTTGCGCACAAACATTGTGCCGTGGCCGGGGTAGACTGTGCTTGAGCAGAAATAGCATTTTTCCAAACGCATGGTGGGCGGTTATGTATGGGAGGCGAAAGCGGGGGGAAGGGAGACTGGGTGGGTGTATTCGACGGAAGAGGTGAGAGTCGAGTGGGGGTGTATGAGGATTGCAACGGGGATTGTGGGTACTTTTGCAAATTGACAATGAGAAAGCAGCAGCTGTTGGGACAAAAATAAAAAAGGAGCAACGAGGTGAGAAGGAAACTGTCGTAAGCATATGTCACGTGTCTGCGCAGCATCCGTGGTTAGTATGAGCGCGCTTTGACTGGAAATCTCACACTTCTGTCCAAAAGCTAAGAGGAGACGGGTGGTGTGGTGACCAAGTTTTCCAAAGGAAGGTGGGCAACATCCCAGCAGTTTCCCTGTATTAATCCCGGAAATCTCACTCTGCGGATGTGTCTATCTTACAGCAAGTACTTTTTTCAATCATCACTGCTATTGGCTCTGCTTGGGCAATCAAAACGTCGTGGTGAGGGGCTTCAGTCCGCCCGTTCTCGCCTTCTTCCTTCCCTTGTGCATGTGTATGCCCGTCTTGAGGTTCTCAATCAACTTGTTCCCCAGCCTCACTGTCGGCATTTCCAACCCCTTGTGCACGATCCATCCCAATGCCACCGACACAGCCAGCATCAGAATCAGAACATCAGTGGGATGACGGCCCACGGCCCAGTCCCGGAAGCCGAGGAGAACGACCGGAATTTGATGCGTGAGGTACAGCGTAAAGCTGATTTCGCCCAACCAGACAAAGAAGTTCCACTCAAAGAACCGCGCGAGGAGCCGCTGTCGCAGCAGGTGTACAGCAGGAAGATGAGGGATCGCGGAGCATCACGCCACCAGATGCGACGCGGCTGCGATGTGTTCCGTGCTGGTTTTGTAGGACATAATGTCGAGTTTGTACATAGAAATGTGCCGGGAAGAAGCAATCATAAGGGCTAGGATGGACCAGCAAAGGCCATTCGCGATCGTTGGGATCCATTGCAGGATGTATTGATGTGCTACAGGTTTGAGTGGTTTTGCATCAGTTCTGGTCTCAACCAGCAGTTGTCTCTGAACCTGGGGCAGGGAGAGGTAACAGAGAACGCCCGTCAGACTTCCCAGCGCGAACACCTCCAGAAACTGAAACGGCAGAAAGCTCCACTTTATCGAGACAACCACCGAGATGATCCACGCCAAAATCACCGCTAGTCGCAATTTCAGATCCTTCCACCGTACCGGTTCTCTTCCTCCGCATCGTACTTGTCACACAGGTCCTGCCATTCGGCCCACCCATATGTCGACACCATGACGGGGATCAAGCAGTAGTAGCGCATCTCAGGGGGCACGGACCAGAACACCGAGTTGGTCTCTTCACTGAGAGGGAGATATGCTTTCAAGTCTTTTGGTTCGAGAGGGGCCAGCGCCGCATAGTTGAAATAGACGCCCCGGAGGAAGGGGACGCAGGTGGCAAACAGGATCGCAACGGCGTAGGTTGGGTAGACGCGGAAAAGGCGGCGGATGATGTAGACCGCCTAGCGGTAGGGTACGATTTGGGGAGCAGTGGTTTTGTTGGTCCCGCTTGTGCCGGGCACGGCACACCAAAGGACTTTGGGTTCTCGACGCAGCCTCTCTACGTCTACGTACCAAAAAAGCCTTTTTTTCTAGCTCCAACCCTGCGCCAAAAAGGCCAGTTGCATTTGCACTGATCCACACAAACCAAAAGACAAGCGGAGAGAACCAAAAAGAAATGAACAACCACCTCTCCTATGGGTGTGATTCCATGCCAACCATGCAAGTACCGGGCGTCTTCCCCGATGCCGTGCATCACAATTACCCCCCATCGCAGCCACACCGTGGAGGCCGTTCAGATATTCTGTGTCTACAAGAGTGCTACCTCAATGATGCATCTACAGCAACCCGTGACTACTGTTACGAGGCCAGAGAACGTACTTATTTGCACGGACATTGGTACAATGTTTGAGCGTGGGCCGCTGCATAGACAAAAAAGCAAGGATGGAAACGCCCCAGCCCCAGCCCGCATGCGAGGAACCGTCCGATGTGGCGCATTCCTTCTTAGTCAGCAATGACCGCGCGCGACGCTTTCCATTTTGGAGGTCTTTCAGACAGCGTGATTCATGGAAGGCGGCTAGAGCAACGGGAGAGAGTGTATGGCGCATGCAAGCCCAATCGTATGATCGGGTGCTCGAACACTACAGCGACGGCATCACCTGTCTTCCCGGTGCACTGGTGATTATAAGGTACTCGGCATTCAAGCAAGTCGCGGAAAAGTATTTCGGCGACGACATCAGAACTCAGCTCGGCGGCGGATTTCCACCGTTTTCACCTTGGCGTGGATCGGTATCTCACGTTTTAGCTGCTGAAGGCGGCGCGGAGAACCCATGTGCTCGGATACACCCAGGCATCAAAGTGCAAGACTGAGGCTCCGATGGCGTTGAGGGTGCTGGTCAAACAAAGGTGAAGCCTGACTTGAAAGATCTCGTGAACCATGGTAGCCGTCCATATTCGTTGACGTGCCTCACATGAGAACGCACTTACAGTTTTCTCCTCAGAATGTGGCAATTTAATGAGGTCGTACTGTTCAAGAAGCAGTTATTGCTGCCATTTCATGTTAAAGCAGCCCAATGAGCCTTTGCTTTACATAACTTCACGAGATTGGCAACCCCAGTGCATAAGTCTCATGCAGATGACCAACTTTCAAAGAATCCCAGTTCATATTGTTTGACATATCACCGGCAATCACTGGGAATCCCCACTTGGTTGAATACATAAATACACCACGTTTTCTGAATAAACCCATTAAAAGAGTATTTCTAGCCGCGCATATGGATCATTTCTATAACGTTGCGCCATCTACATGCCATGCGAGCGCAGGTCCCGCGCTGTTCGGTTACTATTGACGGCTTCCTCTATATGGCTATACCGACTGCTTCTTTGTTCCAGATCATGCACATTGTTCTGACTCCGCTCCGTACACATGCTCTGGAGGTCGACGCTCGGCGGCGGCGGGTTAGGAATGTCTTCCTCGGTCAATGCTCGTACGCGGGCCATGTCGGTGATCAGCAGGTAGGCCTTCCATGGCATTAGGAGGACCCAGATCTTCCACACGACCAGACCGGGGAAGGAGATGTCTTCGATCACACCTCCCCACGTCGCCATAAATATATAGGCACAGTCCACTCCCATGAACAGAAGCACGCGAAAGGCGTAGGCGAGGAACACGGCTCGGTCCTGCCGCACCCGGGCAGTGCCGCCGCTCATGCTTTCGAATCCAGTAGCCGCCTCATGTACTCTAGAGGTACAAGAAAGATTCCACATGAGATGATGCTCCTCGCATCGTCAAAAGCGCTATGCAAGAATGGAAGCTTACATCCAGACGCTATATGCGCAGATAGCGACATCCAGTGATATCCGGTATGCTAAAAACAAGGGGAACAGGTCATCTTTAGTCATCGTCAACAGCGAATAGCACCGAGCCCTTTGTTTTCTGTTTACCGATTGATATGTAAATCAAATGCATCTGATATAATCCATCGTAGTCCTCTGTGATGGTAAACGTGGCAGCTTCGTACCACTGCTTGGCCAATTCGACGGGCAACACGCCACACACGATGGCTCTGCCCACAAAGTCCCATGTGCGCCCAAACCGAGCGTCGATGCTGCTGCTGATCCTCAGATAGCTGAGGTAAGAGACGCAGCCTTCATAGTTTGCGGACAAAAATCCCTGCACCCAATAATGCACCGCGCTGCCCTGGTATTCGAAAAACCACACTATAGAAGGTTCATTTCCTGTGCAAAAGCCCAGATGTTTAGGCAGGTATTGAGATTTCTTTATCACAATAAAGGCTTTACACCTACATTGCGCAGCAGAACTCACCCGCAACATTCCAAAGAACCATGAGCCAATTGAACGTGATTGCCGCGCAGAACCATCGGATCGTCGGCTTGTGCTGCAGACCCATCAGCCTGTCTCCCAGTATTCCTATTATCAGAAAGTGGAGCAACACGGCTGCTGTTGCAGAAGTTCAGCAACAGAGTTTTTGGGCGTTTCGTATAAAGAACTTTTACATTGCGATTTGTCTTTCGTGGGTTTACCTAAACTATCGACACTCGCCGTTCTCCATGATATGACGACGGCTTGCTCCGTGAGAGCATGGGTGAGGTTACCGAGAAGGTCTGCTTGCGATACCAAAATGTCTGTATTTGTAATGTCTGTCATTCCAAGTGTGAGTCGACATTGGTTTGGAGACGGGGAGCAAAGTAAAGGGGGAAGTGGGAACGCTGCAAAGCGCATTTACCTTGCCCTAGACGATGACGAAAGAAAACGGAGGCCCCACGGATGGATTTAGCGTGGAATCGATATTTTAGGGCTCATTACGAAAGGCCCACTTTGGGTGACATTTCCGTGTGACATTTTTGAGTGCTGTGGGGGCGGGGCTTTCGGAGCGGCGGGACGCGACCGCTTATGTCATCGGCATACCTCAATACGCTTGTCGTGACCTCATCATGCGGCGGGCAGCAACTAGTAAGGCACCGAGTGACTCCTCATGACATCTACATTCTCGTACATTCCGATCAAGTATTCACTGCGTTCTACTTCATAATTACGATCAGTGATGCTTTCTCTAAAATGTAAACGTAAAGAGAAAATACAGAAATACAGCAGTCACGGGGTTTTCAAGAAAAGACAAGTCACGTGCTGCTTACGTGAGGCGAAGGACTTTAGTGTACAATAGTATTACTACGGCTGACTGTCAACTTCATCCTGCGCGCAGCACTTCCCACTTTGTGGGTTTTGCTCGGAGGGTGCATTCCCATTACTAGCTCCTCCTGCTGCCCATTACCCAGAAATGACAAAAGCACAGCCCTCAAAACACTCTCACTCTCCCTCCGCGTCTACAACAACATCAAAGTCGCCAAACCACCAAAAGTCTCCCACACCTGCTGCTTTGCAAACCACAGATGCAGACAGTAGCTGCAACCCCGACGAGATCCTCCACACCCTTCAACAGCTCTCCCACTTTCCGCCAGATCCCACCGCTCGATCACCGCAAAGACATGATAACGATGAAATTCACCGCGCCGAGAACCCGCGGAAACCCAGGGAGGGACCGGAACCACGCTCGCTGATAGAATGTGTGTTGGAAGACCCAGCAGGCGCCCTGGAGGCAAAGAAGCGGGAATGGGAGGATGCAAGGATATATCTGATGAAATCTCTGTGAGTACGCCGGGGACGGGTGGTTCCGACATGTGACCGCGATCCCTCAAACTGTAGTCCCCCCATTCCCGTTCTCAACCTCTCCATCGACTATAGCACTATTCTGGCCGAAGCTCAACACAACTACGCGCTGCCGCGACAACTCGCCGCCGAACAAGAACAGCTACACACGCGGATGACCATCCTCAACGAAAAAGTAAAAATGATCAACCAACATCCCCCCCCCTCCCCCGGCCCGTCCACACACACACGTTGCACATATGACTGACACAGCTGAAACATATGTCTCACGTTGTAGTCAGAACGAGTACAGAAGGAGGCCGAGAGAATTAGAGAAGAGATGGAGCGAGAAGCCGCTTTGATTGTACAGTATCGGAGGGAAATGAGCAAAATCGAACAAGACCGGCGGCGGGAGGCCCAAGAGCTGAGCAAGGTTGGTTTCTTGATGTTCCGCAAGACAGTGAGACCAATGCCACTAACGCTCCGGTGCCCAGGCGGGAGACAAGCTCTCCAAAGCAGTAGCTCCCACGAACCAGGCTCGAATGCGGCGGCGACTCTGGGGCACAGAACTGTGAGTACTCGTGTTCTGTCCACCTCAGGAGACCGACTTTTCGGTGCTGACTTTCTCCGTCTCATAGCAATATGCAGGCATTCATCATTCCCTCAATATGCTTGGTCTTGGCTCTGCTGTACACAATCGTGACCGATCATTGGGAGAACCCTACCGAAGTTTGCTGCGTATAATATTGATCAATGATGGCAATCTATTTGGAACAACCCAACAGCGGCCCCTGCAACACGAGACTCTGGTGGACGAGGCACGCGTTTTATGAGAGCCGTCTGCCAAATACAAAAGCGCAATCATATCGAACCAGAGAAGACCAACCCACTTGAAAATCTATGTAGAGTTCATGTATGATATCCTCAAAAAAGGAGCGACAGAATGACAGTGCTACATCTTTGCCGTGATAGCCTCGAAGAAGCAACAGAAAGCTTGCGCAGACCCCGAGTCGCCGACCGGTCTCAAACCCTGTAATACTGCTTTAGCAAAAAGAAGCAACCAAAGGCTCGACATGGGCACACCTGGTGATAGGGATCGCGAGAAGGCGCGACCAGTCAAACAATGCGCGCCCCAGGCGCACCTGGCCTCCCGAATACACGGGGCGGATGGTGTTCGCTTCGCGGAACACGAGCGCCTGCACGTCGGACTCGCCGAGCAGTGCCTGCGGCACTCCATTCCTGGTCCGCCTGACCTCGAGGTCCTGCGCAAACTCAAGTCTGCGGGCCCGGAGACCCGCGTCGTTCGACAGGACGACCTTAATGTCGGCGCGGGGGTGGTTGTTGGGGCGATCCGGCTGCCCGGTGAGCTGCACGTTGTATGGCGTCGCGTGCAGCATCCCCTCAATCCTTCTCAGCCCCAAAGGAGCAACAAAGGTGGTCGCGGCGTTGCCCGGGAGCGGGCCACCGCGGACAAACACCGTCCCCGCAGGGGCCCAAAGCTTCACGCGGACTTGAGTTTCTTGGGGCATTCTCTCACGACCACCCAAAATTAGCAGCCGTCGCGTGTGCCTTCCCCGGCACGCACATCATGACTTACATGTGGGCGGTCGAAAAGATGCTTGGTCTCCGCGGAGGTTGAGAACACGGTGATGGTTGTCTCCTTGCTGGCCAGCAGGAGGGGAAAAGTTAGCATACATAACATGAAGAGATGCAAGCAAATTGCAGCTTACGGGGGCAACGGGAGAGGGGCGCAGAGAGCGAGGGAGGAAGAGACGAGACTTTCGAGGCGAGGCAGAGCAAGAGGCGAGAGACTTTAGTGAAGGTCCCTGCGGAGTGCCTCAGAGTTCAGGAGACCGCGACCTGAAGGGTTACGGTCTCAGTATCCTTCCCTATATATACCGTCCCCATCCACTGGCCGACTTTCCACTCCAAGCCACTGAGCAACCGACCACTGTGTCTTCGAGCAACAAAGAAAAATCCCAGAGTTGTCCGTCTTGGGGGGAGTGTTGTGACACGAAGTCAGACTCCTCCAGGATGCGGCGGCTCTGGAATAAGCGTTTTGTTGCTGGCACAGTTGGATGTTATTACAAGGAATCCGTCTTTCAAGGACTTTCGAGATCTAGATCTTTTTCTGGTTAGCGTTGAATTCTCGATTTCGAAGCAAGCACTGCAATAATTAAACGTTTGTCTCTTTTTCTGATTATTCCGACTCGATGTGATCTCCTGCAGGACAAGTATGTTGAGGGTTACTTAATCGGCGTACGAGGGCTGGCCCACGGCTCTACAGCAAATGCCATCACGGCCGCGATCGACGTACACAAGTTTCTAGAGTCCGAGTCATCTGAAGGATTCTCCAAAAAGTCCCTCAACATTGCACGGCTTCAGAGTTGTCGCAACAGGAAACAAACCATGGCGGAACGAGAGCGCCAGGCCACTGTTGAAGAGGATGGTTCCAATATTCTTTGGAAGCAGGTATTACTCCGGAGAAAAACCTTGAACGTTCTTCTAAGTTTTGCGCTATCATGTAACTGACCCATGTTTTTGTTTTTCTTTTCCATCGCAGTTCCTCGAAGCCGTCCGTTGCCAAAAAAAATGGTTGACAGCATTTGGCAATCTGACGAAAACAGCAGCGACCTCCCTTTGCAGATCCAAAAGTATCTGGCGCTCAGTTTCTATGCAGCGATCCGCCCTCGCGAAGCAAGGAAATTCGGCTTCTTCTCGATCGCATCCTGACTGAAAGTGAAAGCCGAACCTCCTTGCAAAACCATATCGCTGTTATTCACGGCCGACATGTGATTACTGTCAGGTATTGTTGTTTCGTCTTCCGTGAAGCGTGACGCTATTGGGCGGTGATGACTCACATCCTTCTCGTGTCTATTTTCTTTTTCTTTCAGTGACTACAAAAATCAACTGTACAACGGAAGGAGGGATGCCATGGAACTTCCTGACGATCCCGACATGATCATGAAGTATCTGACATACTTTCTGCGGCCGACAGTCCGCGCTCGGATTACCTCGGGGAAAATGCATGGGTTTCTTTTCTGTAAAAGAAACGGCGACGCTTTCGACAGTGCAGGAGATTGGGCGGCATATCTTGCAAACATCGTGGAGAAGCACATTGGCATGTCCAACATTTCCAGCAATGCTTTGCGACATTCGTTTACCACCTTCATGGAGTCCGCCAATGACGACGACCATTCGCAGCTGCGGGAAAGCACTGCTTATGCTATGCGTCACAACATCCGGTGAGTTTCTCATTTTTGCCATTGCGGCCGCGGGACGGTATGAGAAGCGCTCATCCGTTGTTTCATTGCATAAATTTCTGCAACAGAATTCAGCAGCACACGTACAACAACACTTCTCCCATAGAACGAAAGAGAAAGGCTGTGGAGTTTGCCAGTGGAGTTTTCAAGCGTGTCGTGCTTGAAAGCTCAACGGAAACAGAACAGGTTGGAACTAAAGAAGTGCCGCCGTTAGGAGCACTTGTCGGAACAAAGCTTCCGAATGGGGGTTCCGGGTTTGCAAAAGTCGTGAGAATAGAGAAGACGGATGCTCTTCTCATGCTTTTAAAACCCCGGCAAACCGACGCAACGCACTCAGAGTATATAGCCGACATCGGAAACCTTCTTCGACGGAACATGGCTCGAGAGGTCGTGTGGCCAATCGATGGCGGGAGAGGTACGGCCGCAGTTAGGTGGTCGGTCTGGCGGTGTGTCAATGTGAATGGGTAACTGGTCCACACACGCCCAATTACTGTACTCATGTCTTGCCCATTCAAGTCCAACGGTAACGAAAGAGAGTTGGCGAACACATCATACGGTGCCCAAAGTCGTCTCTTCCCAACGTTCAAAGGCCGCTGCAGCCTTCTCCGTTTATAAAGTACGTACCCCGTGTTGCCCTAGCAGTCGTGAGTCGGGTACATTGAGCGAAATGATTCCGGTTCACAGCAATCCTAGTCACCTGGATAAGAACCTTCCTTCGGGTTTGACGTTCAAGCTTGCGTCCATCAGATTGGTGAGGACGTCCTTGATGCAATTTTTAAAGCGCACCCTCCTCAACGCTTGGAAAGCGTCGAACCTCTCTTGGAGACGGCACCGATTTGTAAGTCCCCAATGTCCCCTTCCCTTTACGACTCTTGCTCATTCGTTTCATTCTTTCCAGGTGGGTCGGGACCTCGCAGGCAACATGTATTTTGAAGGCCCGGCAATGCGACCATAGTGGTGCAGCTCGTCCCGCCTGTCATGGTACTCGATGATCCGCCGCATGCGCGCCGGCAACCGCATACTCCCACAGTGGCAGATGTGGTTGAGACATACGCGTGAGGCGGCGCCAACAATACAGGTGCGTGCGCGATAGATTCCCAGACGTACAGTGGAGCGTCATGGGGCGGGAGCGAACGACTGGGTGCCTTGTGCTAATCCTCTTGTCATTCTAAATAGGAGCTGCAGCAGGCAGAAGCACAACGGTTGCTGACAAAAAGCAGAGCAAGGGAGTTAGTTGGATCGCAAGTGGGAGGAACGCAAATTGGAGCTGGAGAGGGAGAGACTGGCTTCTTTGGAATCGGGGAGTGCTACATCAGCGGAGGCTAGACCAACCCCGCCACGCCCTGCCGGCAGCAGAACTACAAACGCCAAAACTCTCGCGGCAAGCATCACCACCGAAAACGGCGCCAAGTGGGCAGGGCGATACGGTTGAGCTTGAAGCGTGTTCACCCGTTTCCGGAGATCCTGGAGCCATTTACGGCCAATCCACTGTTTTTCCACCATTCTAGAACATCAACGTGGCCATGCGCAGTTGCCCGTATACGCTTCCGTCCAAGTCAAATCGAGGTCGCTGTGCTTGGACCTCCACATTGCCCTGCTTGCTGGCTTCGTCCATCGGCTGGTCCAACTTGAGTGGCAGTCCGCTAGATCGCCACCAATCCAGAACGGCGATATGGTTATTGCTAGCGGAGTACTGAATACTCGCCGTAGTGTATTCGCACGTAAGCCCACTACTTCTTGCATCGTAAATTTTCAGCTCCGGGCATGGCATTTGGTGTAAAAGCTAAAATGCACATGTCCTGGCATGGTATTTGGTGTAAAAGCTAAAATGCACATGCTCTGGCATTTTCTTTGGTGGGAAAGCCAAATTCGCACCACAACGGGGACACCAAGAACGGCGCCACGGCGAGCACACATCGCAATCCCTAGCTACGGGGCTAAAACTGCGGTGCTTTGCATCGGGAATTTTCAGCTCCTGGCATGGCATTGGTATTTGGTGTAAAAGCTGAATGCACATGCTCGTTCCCACCTCAACGGGGCTAAATTTGCGGTGCTTTGCATCGGGAATTTTCAGCTCCTGGCATGGTATTTGGTGTAAAAGCTGAATGCACATGCTCGTTCCCACCTCAACGGGGCTAAATTTGCGGTGCTTTGCATCGGGAATTTTCAGCTCCTGGCATGGTATTTGGTGTAAAAGCTGAATGCACATGCTCGTTCCCACCTCAACGGGGCTAAATTTGCGGTGCTTTGCATCGGGAATTTTCAGCTCCTGGCATGGTATTTGGTGTAAAAGCTGAATGCACATGCAGCCACAACAGGTGCTACGTGGCTCCAGGCATGGGATTTGCAGTTGTGCTCGGCGTGCAGGTCCGCGGTTGTTTCGAACGTCCTTGGCAGGAGGAGTTCAGGATCTTTTGTCGGGCAGCAAGCGGCGGCAGGTGGGTGTCTACATCGGGTTGAACAACTGTTTTTTAAATGACGCTCAATAATCACTTTTCTCCCCGTTCTGCATGGTTCTCCCTGTCGCAATATACGGATCACAGTGTTCACAGACAACCCTAGAGCGGCTGATTTGCGCACAAAAAAACCAGAGCAGCTCTCTTCCATGCAGCAAAAGCCCAGAAGCTCCTTGGTGTCTTCTCATTCTCACAACGTTGTCAATAATACCATTCCAGATCAAATGTCACAGCACCGAGTGGGCTTCAATCGTTTTTATTCACTTGATTCAATTTTCATTCCACACCGTAACTACCAAGCGCGTTTTCCGTATACGGGTAGAACAGTGGGCGACGCCGTGGCGGGGAGGGGCAAAAATCTACGCAACCAACACAAAAGCTCAGAGTCAGTTCAATTCATGTCTACATCCGAATTTCACAGGTTTTCAACAAAACGGGAGGTGTTGTAAGGAAAAGGCTCAGATTGAAAACTACAGCTCACACGGTTCCCCACCAACCTCCGCGTATTTGCTCCTCCCAACCCTCCTTCTCATGCCTCAAAACCCCACATCGCAAGCACAGCAACAAAAACACCCCACAAAAATCCACCACAGTGGCAGAGGGGCCGGGAGCCAAGATGCGAAATAGGGGGGCGAGCGGAGCACACCCGTCCGCGAACCTACAACCACTCGAAAGCGGGAGGGCAGGGCGGTAGCTACACGCGTGCCACCCTTCTCACATAGGCTCCCGACCCTACCCGGGGGTCTTTCCGCGGGGTGGCGCGCTCAAGCAAGTAGGTTTTGAGAGGGGATAGAGGAGAGGAAGGGCAACATGGCCGCGACGAGGGGTCGGGTTCGAGATTTGATTTGCTATGTGGTGTCCTCATTGCCTTGGTGGGAGTGGGTGGGAGAGGAAGGGGTGGGAAGCTTACCTGTGCGTGAAGGGGATGGGTGGGAGGGGATGGGTGCGTTTTGAGGGTGGTCCAAGAACGGTGTGTAAGATGGCCAGTGCCCCCTCCCAAGACCCTTGAGTTGTCATGATGTCGATGCGGGGGGTCGATGCTAAACGGACGGTTTTGGTGGCGATCCATTTATAGATGAATGTTGAATAGTCAGTGTGATATTAATCGCGATACACCACGGCCATGCCGGTGCGAAGTCGTCGGTGATTAGTCAATTTAGCTAGTAGCTGTGGTAAGGGCATCCGTGATTGGTCAGGTCTTGTGTCGTTGTGGCATTCTTTCAGTCAATGTCAGCAAAGAAAGCAGCATTCGCCTTCTTTCCACCGCCGATCCCGCGCTTGGCCTTCTTTGATTTCTTTTTGCGCGCCTTCTCCTTCTTCTCCGGCGCGTCGCTGTCACTGCTATTGGCGTCAGATTCGGATGCGGGTTTTCGCTTGCCGCTGCTGGTCCCTGCGGCGTCCTCATGATCCGATTCCGGAGCGTCATCGTCGCTGTCTTCATTCGCAGGATGGTCATTGTTTTCCTCGTCTTCGCCCTGTTCTGCATCTTCCTCAGCTTGCTCGGCGTCTTCTTCTTCCTCATCCTCATCCTCCTTGAGCGCTTCCGCAACGCTCCAGAAGCGGACCGTAGCATCATGCGAACAACTTCCAACGAGTTCCCCATCGCGAGACAGGCGGATGCTCTCAATCGGCATATCGCCGTGTTCTCCCACAGCACCCACCAGGCGGTTGGGCAAGATCCCGATTGCTCTGATGATCCCGTCTCCTGAAGCAGTCATGACCGTGGCATCCTCGACTTTCACCATCGAGTCCACGCTATTGGGATGTCCCGGGAACCGATCCGTGCAGTCACCCCAATCGCCCCATGAAAAGAGCAACAACGTGCCGTCCTGGGTCCCTACCACGGCTTTCGTTGTGTTGCGCACGACCTGCACACATAACAGTTCGTCGTCCTGGTTAGCGGACACGGCCACAGATTTCGATTTGCGAATGTCCATGACGGTCAGACATCCGTCGCCGCTGGTCGCCAGCAGTGTCTTTTTGTGCTCGACAAATGTCAGGTCGGAGATAAAGTCGACGTTTTCGTGGTATTTCATCGCGACCTTGCGCTGGCGCGTGTCCCAGATTTTAATGCAGCCCCCGTCGTCACCTGAGGCGAGGAGCTGGGCATTAAGTGCCAGCAGAGCGTTGAGTGGCTCGCTGGAAAACAGTGAACAAACTAGGAATCAGGAATCGTAGCTTGGGAAACAATAGTAAACGTTGCAAAATCAACCTTACCTGTGAGCTTTTGGCTTCTTCAACATGACTTTTCCGGTTTCGACGTCGATGACCTGCAAGCTCTTGTCCTTGGAACCAGAAAACAGCGCTGCCAAAAAGACAAACAGAATATAAAATCATGATGAGTACCACAACCAATAGACAAAGCACCTCTCCATCATTTACTGCATACCTGCTCCATCTACACCAAAACTCAACGCCCGACACGACTCCTTGTGTGTTTTCGAAGACCACAGCGCGACGGCTGGCGAGTCAAGCGCATATCTATGACTGCAAAGCGCGAAGTAGATCCCGGTCAGCCTACGCCAAGGCCAAGCCAAACAACCGCCAGTGGCGTGGGGTGTTGTGTTTACCAGTGCACATCGCCTTCGATCAGTCCCGAAGCGACAATGTCCTCTGTTGGGTGGAATGCGAGTGAGAAGACCTGCGAGTCAAACTCTATGGGGTTTGGAACCGAGGTCTGGACAGAGGGCGAATCAGAAACGTCGGCATTAGACGGCGAAGAAGGATAACGTGTTTGCAAGAGGGGGTTTGTGTTGTAACGAACCATGCTTTCCCTTATGGCGTGAGTGAGTAAATTCCTTCCAGTGTCCAAACCGTGGAACAAAAAGCACACTCGGCAAAAAAAGAATCGTTCGACGCGACTGTCAGTTGACTTCGAAGAATCATACGACTTGAAAACAAGTTTCCTATAAAAACTGTCAATTGCACACTCTTTTTCCCGTTGCATTTTCCATACACTCACGCACATATTTCTCAACAATGCGGTCTCCACTTTGCCCACACGCTCTCGCCTCCCACCTACAACGTCCTCTCCTCCGCAGAATCACCACATGCCGCCCCATTCTCAGCTCGCATTCCACTCCCAGCGCCGCAGCCCCGACCGATGCAGGGGTGCCGGCACGTAAGAAGCAAACACTGACAACACTGCAGAAGCTGTACAAGCAAAATGTGCCAATCACAATGATGACTGCGCATGACTACCCGTCGGCTGTGTTTGCGGAACGCGCGGGCATGGACACGGTCCTGGTGGGCGACAGTTTGGCGATGGTTGCGCTGGGATACGAGAATACAAATAGAGTCACTCTTGACGTGAGTTTTTGCAAATATGTTTTGTTGTAAGAGGTACGAGTGGGGGGATGACAGAATATGGTTGTTGACGAGTGTGCTTTGTGGGCGTGCCTTTTTTTTTGTCTTCTTTTTCTTTCTTTTTCGGTCGGTGGTGGTGGATGTGTAGGAAATGCTGCATCATTGCCGCGCGGTAGCTCGCGGTTCCCCGCACCCATTCCTCATCGGCGACCTCCCATTCGGGACGTACGAAAGCACTCCCGAGCAAGCTCTCCGGAGCGCAACGCGGATGATCCAAGACGGGCACATGGAGGCCGTCAAGTTGGAAGGCGGGGAGGAATTAGCTTCCACCGTCCGCAAAATCACCACCGTCGGCATTCCGGTGCTGGGACATGTCGGTCTGACCCCGCAGCGCGCCACGTCGCTGGGCGGGTTCCGCGTGCAGGGGAAAACCGCCGAAAAGGCCATCAAGCTCTTGCAGGATGCATTAGCGGTCGAGGCCGCGGGGGCATTTGCAATCGTTTTGGAAGCGATACCCGAACTCGTCGCGACCGAGATTACAAAACGCCTCAAAATTCCAACGATTGGTATTGGGGCCGGAGTGGGGTGTTCGGGCCAGGTGCTCGTTGCTTTGGATGCCCTGGGCGTGTACGACCGTCTGTCGCCCAAATTCTGCAAGACGTATGCCGAAATCGGCAAGAGCAGTATTGCGGCGTTGGAGTCCTTTGGAGCCGAAGTAAAATCCCGCACGTTTCCAGAGTCTGGCACGCATACCTATCCCATGGGCAAAGGGGAGGAGGAAAAGTTTCTGAATCTTTTGGGCATATCTCAACTGTAGTTAGGCTAGGACTTTGTATATATATATTGTTTGTCTAGAATCGCATCACTGTTATTCCATCAGACGAGTAGCTGCGAAAAAGAAAGAACGTGCGCTCATCACTCGTGCGAAATCCGTTCCTAAGATACAGTGTTGGTCACCTCAGAATCATCATTCGAAGAAGTCGGTGACTGTTCATGGCAGAGCGTGTCATTCTGCCCAACAAGCAGTATTCGTCGCATCCACCGCAATGCTCGCTCACTTCAAAATAAGTTGCGCACGAGTAGCATCGTTATATGTCCTTGAGTAAGCGAATGACGGCTCCTTGAGCTCTCATCAGTCAAGGCCGAACTCGGAAAACCGTCAAAGAGTGCAATTCCGCGGCAACGTCGTTATCTCTTTACATGACAAGATACCCTCCGCCTTGCAATAAGCCTTGCCTACAAAATTCGCCTTGCGTGTCGGGCTTGCTCACATGCATTTACTCTGGCCGTTGACAGTTGCACGCGGCCAGCATGCATATCTCTCCGTGTAAACAGTCGCGCTTCGTAAGCAGATGCGCCACCATCGACCTTTGCGCCCCCCGCCCCTCCGGAAGCTTCGAGCAAATATCTGCAACTTTGTTGATCGCCGCCACAAGAGCTGAATGCATGCTTACATTATGTCGCCACAATTGGTGTCTCCGCCATGGAAGGAAGAATAGCAAAGGCGGATTGAAAGTATAGATTAGCGCTTTGAGTAAGTGCTGGTATTCATAGTCAGTTCCCACCGCTGTCTTCAATGAGATCCTTGAAAAGCTTGTAACCCACGCCGTCACAACGACGTATTTCTTGTTTTCTAGGTAAGGCAATATCCGCTGCAGATAGAAGCAGCGGATTGCGCACGGCCAGGGACTGATTCCATCGGTCTTTACGTTGATCCACTGACTCTTTTCAGCAAAATTTACAAATAGCGTCCATCTCCCGTTATCTCCCACTCTGATTGCGAGTCTTGAGGGCTCTACGTCAAGCTGTGACTTCCCGGCTTTCTTCAGCATTTTGAGGATGCTTTCCGCGTGTAGCTTGGTGATTGTTTTTTCATTGCGTTTGTCGTAGGAGTTGGGGGTGCAGATGGTAAGCGGAAGACGCTTGATATTGACAGACGCTAACTGCTCTCCTTCAAAAGTCACCATTCAATTCTCCTGCATCGGATGCACACTCACGGATGTTGAATGCCTATCCAAATGCGCGCCCGACATCATGTACTTGCGGGTTACGAAGAACAGCTCCGTGGCTAACTGCTAAATGCTTTCTCGGCTAATCCCGGCGGTTTTGTGACCACTGATATTGACGGCAAGACAACAGTGGTTCCTGCGGCTGATGCGACTCCCGGTGTGGCTAGTGCTGCTGATGGTGGTGCTGGTGCTGCCGATGGTGGTTCCGCCACTGGATGTACTGCTGGTGCTGCCGCTGGTGATGCTGCTGGTGGTGTTGTGGCTGGTCCCGCCGGTAGCGGAGGCTGCCCCTTGCAGGCAACCGAATCAACCTTTGCGTGATCTCCTCGCCGGAGAAGAAAAGTTCAGCAATGGGTACTACAAAGGAAACGTAGCCTACTTTACTACGGCACTTCTGCCGCTAAATCTCCCGCCTCCGCAGGTCCCGCTGGTGCACCGAATCCCTGGAACAATTCTCACCGGTAGGAAGGATCTGAGCATACACGCAGGTCCAACTAGCGTTTGTCTCGCGCGGCGCCGGCATTTCCACAATCGTGAAAAACTCTTTTAGCGGGTCGCATGATGCCGCGCTGGGCATATGTACAGCTGTAGCGGTATTCATTTTGTCGGGCACCCAGAAATAACTGAGCGCGGGTCGCGTTGCCGAGTTCCCTTGGGGCAATGACAAGGAAATGTATGAGTTGGGTTGCTGTAATGCCATTGCAATAGCGTGACAGTTTGGACTCTGCCGGGAAATATAACCCATCCTTAGCGCTTGGGTCATACGTCGTTTTGATAAGTGTGCCCTGCGTTGGATACGAGTGCAGCACTGGTGCGGCAAAGAATGCCCAGAGACTTCGAGAAGCGCCATGACCACCTTTTTTGCCACTGGCACGCCCACTGCAGCTCTGCGCATGATTTCAAAGTATCACAAAAGAAGCAATTGAGTTTCAAAAGATGAGAGGTATCACAAAAGAAACAATCGAGTTCCAAAAGATGAGAGGTACCCTGGCAGCTTGGAGGTAAGGTGCCCAGAAAAGACAAAACATTTTTTGTGACATCATGGCTCAGGACGATGAGCGGGAATCAACCGACCAATGGCATTGTGGACTTTTCGGGAGACAAGTAGACAGACACTCCTCCACAATCAATATCCGGGGAATGTTCCACCAGGAAGGTTATGGTCGAGCAACGCCCGAGCGGAACTGCTGACTATATGCGCGTGGGTCACGTGAACCTGACACCGTCACATGACGTCCGAACGGCTCTCCGGACAAAGTCCTAAAGTCTCCCCAAAGTCGTCGTCGTCGTCCGTTACCTTGTTTCTCTCTCCAACCATCAGGCCAATTTCACCAGCTTTCCATCCAATCTATCTTTTACGCCGTCCGCAGTCTCTTGCTTGGCCCTCTTGATTCTTCTCCCAACTCCGTGACGCACGCTCTTTTGGCCGTTCCTCGGCTTTAAAAACGTCAGAACGAAACCACAGTCTGCTCTTCAAATCCTCGTTCCCACGCATCAAATCTATCCAACCATGAGCATGGTCAATATCGTCAACGTGCAGGTAAGAGCCCCCATATCCACAGATAATTCATCGGCGCAACTCTTGCGATTTTTCTCCGCACATGGATCTCTATAGGTTTGCGCACTTCCTCACTCTACTTGCTCGTTCGGACAGGTCACGAACAACCCCTGCACGTTCTTTGACCCTTTCGCTATCGAAATCACGTTCGAGGTGATTGAGCCGCTACAAGAAGGTAGGAGGATTCGAGCGCCGCCCACTTCTTTCACATATTGAACGTTGGTTATGTTTGCGAAAACAGATTTGGAATTCAAAATGGTTTACGTCGGGTCTGCCGAAAGCGAAATGCACGATCAGACTCTCGAGTCGGTGATGGTCGGACCCGTCCCTGTGGGCGCCAGCAAATTCATGCTCGAGGTACGCGACAGCACACGAGAAAGAAAATATATTCAGACTGTTCCATTCGATCACCCGCTACCGGCGGTAGTTCCTTCACTCACGATTCTTATCTCCCCCTCTCTATGCGCGCACTCTAGGCCCCAGCCCCAGATCCGTCCAAAATCCCATCTGAGGACATTGTTGGCGTGACGGTAGTTCTTCTCATGTGTCTCTACCGGGGGCGAGAGTTTGTGCGGGTCGGATACTATGTCAACAACGACTACACGGATGAAGCTATGCGTGAATCCCCGCCTGAAGTCCCGGATCTCAAGATATTGCAACGAAGTATCCTGGCTGATAAACCCCGAGTCACACGGTTCTCTATCCCTTGGTACGTCTAAATGCAGTGTCCCCATTCCTGTTCCCCTCAGCTGAATCTCTAACTTTTTGCTATTTTGCACAGGGACAATGACGAGAAACAACAACAACAAGATGTAAAGATGGAGAATGACGAGAACGCTATGGCTTTGGACGCTGTGCCGTCACAACAACAGCACTCCATCTCGGACCCATCAGCCATGTCCACTTCCCCGGGAAAGTCCCTGCTGCATGCGGGGCTCAAACAAGAAATGCATGGCGCTGCGGTCTAATCAGCCTAACTCTGGCATCCTTTCCCCCCTTATCTATCCACCACCCCAATCCACCATCCGTTAAATATTCCTCCCTCACTCCCTCAACCATGCGGTCCCCTTCATAATTACCTCCACCAACATCCCTTTCCCCCCTCCCGCGTGTGGGTTGTGATGTCTTTACGTACCCCTCTTTCGTTTTTAATCTTGTACAGTTTGATGAGCTTTTCTTGATTTTTCCCACCCCTCTCCGTTCCTTTTGCTTTATGCTAAACCTCCCCGGAACCCCGCAAATTGTGCGCGACATGATGTGTTTCGCTTTTTTTTTTTTTTGGGCTCGCATGTGGTTTTGTCGCTGTCTTTTTGATGTGTAAAATTCGCTATGCCTATCTTGCTTTTCTCTCGTTGTTTCTTCTTGTGCAGTCCTCCCGGACACTTGTACAGTCAGCAGACGAGCGCGATCAGGCGGAACGATCATGCGAAGACACAAAGGGAAAAACACACCTTTACCAAACTGGACAAGAGCGCCGATAATATTGCAACACAGTTAAAGAGTATGAAATTGGATCCTTCCTGCGCTCCCCCGTATTTACACTACACCCTTTTCCCTCTCCCGATATTATGTAGCCTAACCTCTGACTGCACTTCATTCCCACTCACCCCATCCTTCTTCCCCATCGTCCTCCTCTCGGCCCGTTTTCACCTTCTCCCCTTTTTGTTGTTGTGGTTGTGCTGATGATTGGGAGGGTGATGAATTCGACGAGTTTGGAGTGTGGTCAGTGGAGACTGAATTAACGACCTCGAAACTGTGCTGCGAGTCGTCGTCGGTTGGTGTCGGGGGTGCGCGGGGCGGTGGGGGCGGGGAGGGCGGGGTTTGTGGTGTTTGGGATGATGGTGATGATGGAGATGTTGATGTGGTAGTTGTGGTGAGTTGAGCAGTGGGTGGCGGGGGTGTGGATGGCGGGTGAGGGGAAGCTGCCTTTGATGGTGCTTTGGGAGAAACGGCGGGCGAGGACGCAGCCGCCGCGTTGGCGACATTGGGTGCTGCGATGTCAGCATCCTCCGTTTCATCCTCCACTTTAACCATCTGGACGACCTGTTCAGCGTGCTGATTCTCATCTCGCTTTGGTCTCGCCTGATCCTTTTCTTTATCTTCATCATTATCATCACCCTCGTCTTCATCTTCCGACCCCCACGAAAAATCCTCCTTGTCGCTCGTCTCGGCGGTAGCGGCGGCGGCCGACGCGAGGAGTTGCTTGCGGGTTTCTTCTTCGCGCTCGAGTTCGGCCACCCGGAAAAAGTAGCGTTGCCAGAAAGTGGTGTAGGAGATCTCGTTCGGGACTGGAAGAGCGAGAGAAAAGACGTGAGCAAGATTCTTCCAAGAATCAAAAAATAAACCCTTATGCTTCTGTGACGCTTCTCCATCTATATGCTCTCTCCTGTGCAGAAGTATTTCACCTACCCAACCGTTCCAGCACAACCCGCATCTCGGGTGTCTCGTCCAAGATCTTTGCAATCTGCGCCGTTTCCTTATCGCCCAAGTCCCATGTTGCTGCAAAGGTTTTGAATCGCGGGTCCGCGGACGGGTCGACGTAGGTGGCAGCGTCCGCGCGGAGGGACGTGATGAGTGCCGTTTTACGGTTGAATCTGGGGGCCAGAAAGAGTCAGAAAATGTATAAGTAAGGGGAAAATGGGGGACCTAGGGAATCGCGAGGGGGAGGGAGGGGAGAGGGTGCATTCCACATACATGATATTTCGCTTCGCAGGCGGTTTCGCATCCTTCTGTTTCGTTCCGGGCGTCGACGTGATCTGCCCCGGTATAATAGTCACCGCGGCCGACAAGAAATTCGACACGCCAGACCCAAGTTTCAGAAGCAGCTCATCCGCCTGATCCGCCAGATCATCCAACGTAGCCCCAATGTCCATGCCATGTTCTTCCTCTCCCGCGTTCTCCTTTCTTGGGGTAGTTGCATCGGGGATTGCGGCGGCGAGGGAGATGTCACCAAGTGTCATTGCCGAGGCGCGTCGCTCGGTCCCGCGGGCTGCCGAGCCAGGATCGTCGGGAGAGGCGGTAGCGTCGGAGGGGTGGGTTGGCTCTTCGGGGGATGTGATGTCGGCGATGGAGTCTTTGATGGTGTGGGTGATTTTGTCGAATTGGGAGCTGGATTCGGATGCGACTACGGCGACGAATTCGGAAATGTCTCTGCGGGAGCAGGCGTGAAGAGAATGGGCGTTAGGTGACCCCAACCAAAGCGCCATCAAATAATCACGAACTGCCCGCACGCCCAATCCCAGCATAACCAAAGGCTTACTACATGTACGCTTCATTCACTCAACGCACCTCTTATAAATATCCACCACCGCCTCACTCTGTTTCTTCACCGTATCCACCCATCCGCCCCACAAGCTCCCCCATCCGCCGGAACTCGCCTTCTCGTTTACCGGCGTCGCTGCCTTTGTTTC
The DNA here is from genome assembly GCA_025526995.1 of Powellomyces hirtus. Classification (NCBI taxonomy): domain Eukaryota; kingdom Fungi; phylum Chytridiomycota; class Chytridiomycetes; order Spizellomycetales; family Powellomycetaceae; genus Powellomyces; species Powellomyces hirtus. The sequence continues at coordinate 662,070 of JAHLKG010000017.1, read as the reverse complement.
TTCTATCACCGGTGCGGGAACGGGCGTGGCACTGCGGGACCCGGGGGCAGAGGACGGTTGTGATGCTTGATTTGTGGGTGCGGCGGAATGTGCAGTCTCCATAGGGGGCGAGGTGGTGGTGTCGTCGGTGAGCGATGCGCGCAAGTCTGCGGCAGAGGGGAGCTGCTCGTCGGCTGCAGGTGCTGACATTGGGGTTTTTTTGTTTTTAGTCAACGTGCGAGGTGGTGAGTGTCGGTGGTGTAGGGGAGTCTTGGGTTGGTTCGTCACTGACTGAACCTTGAATGCTTCGTTGGGGCTGATGCGGATGGACTTCAATTACAATGTAAAGGTGTGACGCCGCCGTTTCGCACTGGCATTCTGCACACCTGTCACATAAACTGTCACACGCGTCTTGGACTTTCTCGCTTTTCGCTGGGAGAGAACGTTGAACACTTTTCATATTATTTGCTTTTTTTACTAGACTTAGACAGACATGTTCGTCAGTCCAATTCGTTCCAACCGCACAACACGCTGGGAATATCGTTGCCACGGTTATCATGCAGCATCCCAGGTGCCAGATTCATATCTCTACTCCTCTTCCTGTGGCTAGCAAAACCATGGCCCCGAAACATCAAGGTTTGGTTTGTTGAGTCCCAGAGGAAGGGGAGACGGACGTTACTGATACGTTCTTAATTGTGCGCGCAGCTCCCGAGACATTGACAACCCAACTGGCAGGATTTTATTTTCTGTAGCGGACTCTCCTTCACCGCATCCCAGAATCGAACACAACTAACATTCGTTTGTTCTTTCCTTCATAAAAACCCACGAGGAAGCTGGCGAATCAATGTATTCAGATACATGACATGTCGGCAACGGTCATAACGGTTCGACTGAGACATTAGAGCCAGGACATTCAAATGATACAACCGAAGCGCACGCTGTGGGTGGAGAACGCACGTTTCGTTGATTCTATGGTCGGGGTGGCCGGGAAAACGGCCAATGGTATCAGTATTTTTCTATCGGGGATCTCGTTTCTGCGGTATATACGGTTTGCGTGGTGGCGATAGTGTTGGATGAAAGAAACATACAGGATAAAGCGGGACGCTGGAGTCGTTCACAATCCCCGTGGTTGTGAGGATGTGGGATACCCACAAGGAAATCGTAGCGCCAGATTCCCTTCTTCCGCATTCATCCTCCTGGGCTTGAATCATGGTATTCTCTTGTTTCGAGGTCACAGCTCATCCACATGCCTCTTGCCCGGCCTCCCATCCGTAGGCGGCACAACCTCCCCACACTCCCTATCTCCCCGTGTACAGACATACCACTCGCCGACCCAGCATTTCTGCTCGGCCGGGTTGGGGCAGGGACAGTCTTTGGGTTGGGGTACGCAGTGCGGGGTTTCGGGGCATTGGTAGCGTTGACATGCTAGGTAAATAAAACAAAAGTGTGAGTTTGTGAGAGATACATATAAGAGATAAGGTTTGCGATATAGTACTTTGAGAAGACGCTTGTGGATTCCGTTGTTGCTCTTGTCGCTGTTGTTGCTGTTGTTGTTGTTGGCTGTCGTCCCCGAAAAAGTCAAAGAATCCGAATGCGGACACGTGGGTGGTTAAGAGTGTGAGAAGGAGGAGGAGGGAGGCGAGCAGCGTATGTCGCCGTCGTGTGGAGTGTGGCATGACTATGTGTGGGTGTGTGTTGAGAGAGGAGGGCAATTCAAGACGACAATGGGATCTTGCGGTAGGCTTGAGGGAGTTTTTGTGTTGTCGCGTGTCACACTTTTCTCACACTTGGCAGAAGCAAACAATACTGCTATCCCGCAAAGCTAACAAAACAAAGGAACCCCAACGAGGGGAGGCGACGTTTGCACACAGACGAGCGGGAAGCAAAATCTTTTCCATTTCTATGCAGAAAATGGCTGATTTGAGTGATTCGAACATTGATCAGCCCAATATGCACTGGTACCTCAAAAGGCCCTGCTGAGGTGGTTCCTTGCACTCATTTTGAAGGAGGATTCGAACGATGTGTATTTTCCTCTTGATCGTCTTTATCAAAAACTTACTCGTCAAGTTGTAATCATTGAAGCACATTAGACTTTGGAAAATACTGCAAACAAATCACAGTACAAGCACAGTCGTCCTCGCACACGAGAAGATAAAAACAGGTGAGAACTTGTCAGGAGCTCACAGGGCGCACGCTACTCTCCCACAAGAACATACCGGAATTGCTGAGCAGAGACAAAAGAGATGCGTGCGTTGAGTATCTGAACACGTTGTCGATACTGTTGCCCTAGCATCTAAAGTCCAAACTCATTCCATGTGGAAGCATATATCAGCGCGAAGTTAGGGCCTTTTGTCAACACTGCCAAAGTGCTGTATGTTTTGTACGTTTTAAACGAAAGAAATCGATATATTCAGAAAAAAACAAAAGTAGGGTCTTGCCCGGCACTAATTACATGTAAACAACGAACAGGATATGCTAAGCGAAATGTAGGTTCCTGCCTATGAGCAAACATTTTCTATATGAAGTTGTGGAAAGCGGGGTAACGATGGGGGGGGGGGGGGGTAAAATCTAATCCTCAAACCGCTGATACGCATCTAAGCGGCGACGAAGCACCAAGGGGCGTTGGTGGGATTGTTCTGGAGCGGGGCCCAGCAGCAGCCCTTGGCCTCACAGCCAGACTGGTTGATGCCGCTGTATCCGCAGTCCTTCTTGCTGGAGGTGGCGACGTTGCAGTTCCTGGTGGGAGGGGGTGTGACGGATCCGCCCTGGACCTTGTTGAAGCACCAGGGGGTCTTGGAGCCGGGGTTGGAGGCCTTCCAGCAGCAGCCCTTGGCCTCGCAGCCAGACTGGTTGATGCCGGCGAAACCGCAGTCAGTCTTTTCCGAGTCGTTGACGGGGCAGGTTCCGGAAGTAGGGGGGGTGGTGGGTTCAGGGGTGGGCTGGGTAGTCGGAGGGGTGGTGGGAGTAGGGGGGACAACTCCGCCGTCAACTAGGGGAAGGGCAATGTTACGCGCGAGGTGGGCGGAGACGACGGAAGCGTAAGACCAGGCGAGGTCCTTGGTTCCCTGCTGAACACCGGTGGCGAACTGGAACTGCTCAGACATGTAACCTTCGGGGGAAACGTATTTCTGGGTACGGCGGAGGAAACGGTCGGCGTTGTCGACAAGGAGGAGCTGGGCCTGTCCGAACAGGGCGGAATCCTTGCTGATGGTCTGGGGCTGGGCGTTCTGGAGACCGATGAAGCTCCAGAAACCAGTGTTCTCCGCAGTGATGACAATCTTTCCGACGCGCTCGTTGGTGGCGACGGCCTTGTAGAGGACTTCAGCCATGGCGTTGGTGGCGAGGAACCAGAAACCGGCACCGACGGATTCATGGTCTCCGGATCCGGGGTACTTGTAGTTGGCACCGTCGTAGATGTCTTCAGGGTAACGGCCAATGGCGGGATTCATAGGCTTGCCGTTGAAGGTGGTTTCCTTCTGGTTGAGAGACCAGTCAGAGAGGACACGGTCGGGCTTGTAGGCACCCTGGGAGAAGGCGCGGACGATCTCGAAGAAGGTGGCCTGGACCTTGGGGTCAGCGGCGGACCAGGTAGAGTCGTCGCCACCGTGGGTGACACCCAGCATGGTGGAGATGTCGACCCAGTGGTTCTTCTGAACCTTAGCGGCAGCGCCCTGGTTGTCACCACCGTTCTTGCCACCGAGAGTGGCCTTGATCTTGCTACCGTCCCAGTATTTGGTCAGCTTCTCGTTCTTGATGGTCTGGGCGGTAGCGCGGTAGCGGGCAGCGTTGGTGTTGTCACCCACAGACTGAGCGAGGTCAGCACCGTCAATGAGGGCACGGTACTGGACCAGGTGGACCATAAAGTGGTCACCCATGACCTCCTCCCAGGGCTCGTAACCGTCGGCCTCGTTGATGCTGCGGACGATGGAGTCGAGGTCCGTCTTGATGACCGAGGTGTCGTCGTTGCCGCGGTAGAATTTGGCAACGTTCTTGGTGGCGAGGGCGTACTTGATGAAGGCCTGGGCACGGACGGCAGGGCCATCGTACTGGGGGCTCATCCATTCCTTGAAGGGCATACCGTCGAGCGAGTACTTGGTCCACGCCTGCTTCTCCTTGAACCATCCGGGGGAGGATTCACGGGCAGTGCGCTGGGTGAGGACGGTCCAGTCGTAGAATTTGTCGAATTTGGGGGGGATGGCGGCAGAGCCGGTAGCGGCGTAAAGGTCAGCAAGAGCCTGCATGGCGAGACCACCGTCACGGACCCAGTAGAACTGGTACTCGTCGCCCGAGGACAGAACCGGCGGGGCGGCTCCCGCGACAAGGGCGCCCTTGGCGTCAATGTGGGCGAGGATTCGCTCTTCGGAGAAGGGGACGTGCTTGGACAACCAAGAAGTGATGTCGTCGTTCAGGCCGCGGGAGACGAGAACGGAGCGGGCGTGGACGGTGCTGGCCAGCAGCATGATGGCGGAGAATCCAAAGAGCTTCATGGTGGAAAGTGAAGAAGGAGGAGGAGGAAGAGGAGGGAGGAGTGGTGGTGGTTGGAGGACTGGAGAGAAAGTGGGGGACCAGGCGCGGAGGGCCCGCTTTATATAGCGCGAGAACAGCATTTAGTCATCGCCCCCCCCCCCCCCCCCCCAATCCCCGACCTTGGGTTGCTAGCGTTCTGCACCCAACCGACGACGTAGAGGTAGCGGGGGGACGAGATGGAAGGGAAAGGGATGAAGGTGTGAGGCGCATACATGGGACATGAACATAGCACGAGCGAGTCGCCGGCGAAACCTTGATTGCACACGCGTGCCGTGCGTGGACGAGAGGGGGACGTGGGGCACAACGCACAGACGGCACGGCACGGGAGAGGCACGCGAGAGGAGGAGGAAGGTTTGTTTGTTGTTGACGAAATGCCAGTCATGCCGGCACAAAATTGTGTCTCGCCGGAATTTTAACGTCGAAGAGGTGTCAGTGGCAGGATGGGGTAAGGGATGTCGTTGACATAACACCATGTGTACCGTGGTGTGGCGGCCAGTAAACTTTGTTGCCCCGTTGTCGCGTCCCCAAGCTGCAGGTAATCGAACACCCCAACCGCCGACAAGATCCCCCCCATGAGAGAAAGAATCCATATATTTTCCTTTTATTCCGCAGTCAAAAAAAAAAGGCACAGAGACTGGACATTGGCACACTTACGTCACTCGTTCACAACTTTTTCACACTTCTCAACGCGTCGCGTCTGTCAAGTGACCTTTCTTGTTTCTACTACTCCCGCGGATTCGTCGTATGGCGTCGTGAGCTGAGAGTGACTGGCACTGCAACAGCACACGCGTGGCACGCAGCGCAGAGTTACACTTACTACGAACGTGACCTACCATTCGGTCATCTCTGTACCGCTTTGTAACCTACACTCGACCTCCGTCACTTGCTGCCCTGTTTGCGCGCCAATGAATTCCCCCTTGAGTCCACCCCACACGTGCTCAGCACGCTTATTACAACATCCGCCGCGTTCGACGGGGTCGCTCGCTCATCACATACCGTCATTTGTGCGCTTGCTTGGTCCGTGAGTTACACCGCATGATCCGTGCTCTCGTTACCCTCGTTGTTCTTGGCAAAACGTATCCCAACCACAGGCCAGTGGCAACCGAACGACCTGCGCACAACAGGGATCGTCGACTCAGAGCCCATCAGTAGCCGCTGGCAACTCACAAATCAGGTTCCACGCCTCGCCCAGGGGGGTTTCCCCCACCACCCCCTCGCAGGATGGTGGTTTTTACCGTTCACAGGAACGTGAGGAAAACGTGAATAAAGCGTGAAGATGGGTGAGGTGAATCAGATGTGTACATCGATCAAGTCCCATTTGCCATTGGGCGAATCGAATTTTAAATCTTGAGATGCAGATAATCTTTGTGGGGAAGGAAACTGAGGCGAGATGGTGTGGCGCAGTCTAGTCATGTGACATACTATCTTACAGAAACAGTTTGTCACTTTCGCTGTTGTTTTTTGTTTACTTTTTTGCTTTGCCTTTTGGTGTAAACAGTGTAGCGCCTCTCCCGAGAACAGTAAGGGTAGTGCACTGTGAATGGGAACGAACCAGGAGAGAGACAGAGAGTCGGGAATTGGACAGAGTGAGGTTTATGCGGGCTTTGGGCCGGGGTAAAAAAAACATGCCCGATAATGGTGACGTAAAAGCGTCGGTACCCCTTCAACTGGTTGATAATGACTTTCCAATCAGTTAGCCTTCAACGAAAATACGGGCGTCAATCTCCGTGCAAAAACAGGCCCATAGAAAGCGGCGTATCTCTCTTGCGGGTCACTTGACTTGTTATCGATACCTGCTGTGCAAGAGCAAAGGTACAGCTAATTGAGTTCATACCAATCAGGTCGGCGTCGGAGAGGTGTGTTATCTTATGCATACAAGGTGTTATCTTGTGCATACAAGGGTTTGGAGCACTCTATATGTATGCGTATCATCCGGGCGAATTTGCGGGGGCGACGAAACGCGAAGGGTGGAGCAGGGTGCATGTACAGCGTACGTTGTCAAAATAGGCGGCCCACGCCAAAGTCATGACGAGGAAAGGTGTGGCTTTTTTCGCACTGCTACTTCTCACTTCCGATTGTGGTGCAAGCAAAGGAAGGTTCGACACTTTCTGAAAGAGACAGCATGACTATTCTACCGCTCAAAACACAGTTTCACAAAGTCTCTCCGGGTCCCTTGACTGTTCGATAATCGAGAACTGGCACATTTTTTGAACAACAACTTGTTTTTGGTCAAGGGAATCTGGGTTATGGAATCGGGCGCGCTGGGATGTTTCGAGTTTATGGAAACGCGACAAAATTCTGCACGTTTCAGAACAGATCGAACCGACAGTGTGAGGTTCTGATTATACCTCAATTTCAGCTTTTCTTCTAGCGGATAGCTGATTCGTACTTCGTGCTTGTTTCTTATGCATTTTTATTATCTTCATCTCTTTCCTTTGTTTTTTTTTTGCATGTTGGGTCAGATGGCTTGCTAAAAACGGCGGCTTCGCATTATGATTTCTTCATGAGTGGCGGTGTCTACAACCTCATGAGATATGCCCCTACACCACAATACAGAGGCTCCACAGCCACATCCGTCACCATGTCAATCCACAGCGGAGATCACGATTGACGAGGTCCACGGACGGATGAGAGGATATCTTGGGTCGGGGGTTCGCGCGTGGGGCCCGTCAGCGTGGCTTGTTTGTGGCTTGTGACGACGCGCCTTTCGAATTCGGGTCTCCGCGTTTTGGGGACCCCGATGTTGAAGCATCGAAGGCGCCGGGGGGACTGATACAAGTAGAATGGAGAATTCCATAAATACGTCGCGAATGGTTGGATGCTCCCACTTGGATCTATCAGAGTCCGTTCGTCACCACCATTCTATACCTTCTCGATTTCGGTCAAGACGCCAATTCAAGAAAAAGTTGTAGTAATCTAGTCATGGCGTCAAACATGGACGAGAAGAAGTGGCACCACCACACCAACGACTCAGAGCGGGTCGGCTCTGGCCCGCAGTCACCGGGGGTCGTTAGTGAAAAGTATGCGGACACCGTCAATGAGGAGGATGATGAGATGGCGCGGAAGGAGGGAAAATCTGGGTATGTTATTAGACACTTTCAATTGACTGTTGGAGGCTGTGAGATTGGACGCTGACTCCTTTGTGTCCCAATTTCAGAATCGGAGGCGCCGCCTTCAACATGTCCAAAACCATTGTCGGAGCCGGTGTGTTTGGTCTCCCTGCCGCCATTCACAAATCCGGGTTCGTCACCTGCATCGTTCTCCTCATCGTCCTGGCCATTGTAGTCGACTGGACGATCCTGACCTTAATCCGCACGGGGGTGATGAGCGGGGTAACGTCATACAAGACGCTCGTGCAAAAGAATTTCGGTAAAGCCGGAATGATTTTCTACGCAGCCGCCGCATTCCTGTTTGCATTTGGCGGCATGACGGCCTACTCGGTCGTTATCGGCGACACGATCCCCGTCATCATCCGCGCGGCAACGGGGTTCACGGACGATGTGGATATCATGAACGGGGGTTTATTGACCCGCTTTTTCATGGACCGACGTGTGATTGTGGCATTGACCAGTTTCTTGGTCCTCCTCCCCGCATCGGCCCCGAAACGCATCTCCAAAATGTCATGGACGTCCTTCACGGGTCTCGCTGCTGTCGTCTTCATCATCTTTGTCGTCGTCATCCAGGGCAACCTCCTCCCCGCCGAGCTCAAGGGCCCGCGGGAAAACATATTTACCATCATCCACCCTGCGGGCATCTCTTCCGCGATCGGCACCATGTCGTTTGCATACGTGTGCCACCACAACCAATTCGTCATCTACCGCAGTATCAAAAACACCTCCGTGAAGCGGTACGCGATGGTCGACCACTTATCCCTAGGCTACGCACTCGTCATGTCCCTGTTCATCGGTATTGGCGGTTATATTGCCTTCACGTCTGAGTCGAAAGGCAACATTATCAAGAACCTCCCCACCAACATGCTCATTGCCAACATTGCCCGCGCCGCCTTCGCCATCGACATGTTCTTCACGTACCCTCTCGAATTGTACATTGCGCGCGACGTCATTCGCGAGGTGTTCCACCCCAAAGTCAAAGAGCTCTCCAACCTCTGGCACTACGGCTACACGATCGCCCTCGTCGTCGCGACCACTTCCATCGCCGTCGCGACCTGCAACCTCGGCTTTGTGTTTGATATCACAGGCGGATTGGCCGCGAGCGTCATTGCGTTCATCCTCCCTTCGGCTTGCTACCTGAAAACGGTCGGAGGCCCCTTTGCCCTCCGCAAAATACCCCATATCCTCTGTGTCATGTTTGGATTCACGATCATGGGATTGACGTCGTACACGTCCATCAAGGCAGCTTTCTTTGCGGATGAGGTCGCGGGTGTGTGCCCGAACCAGTACTTGTAAAAAAAAAGACAAATCTTGGCTCCCGAGCTGGACTTTCCTCCGTCCCTTGTTTATAGCGCTAGAAACTGCGGCGGCCTGCTGCGCAGGCAAGCAGAACTCTCTTCCATCCCCGCCTAATACACTTTTCTGTACATATGCTTAATACTTCTCGAGGTTCCAAAAATAACATTAATGATTTATTTACTCAAAACCGAAAGGAACGTTCTTCAATGTGCTCACTGCGTAATTATCGCAGATGTACGGAACACTCTCCCTGCGCGCCGCGTTCCAAATTTGGAACGGACACGGCGATTCCGGGATTTTGTTGCTGGGTATTATACAATCCAAGAAGATACCCTCCCGGCCGCAGTTTAATCACGCATTCTTTGGCGTCCGCCGTTTGGCAGCGTCGAGGAATACTTTGCCGAGATACGGGTCCATTGTTGCTGCAACTTTTTGGAAACGCCCATTTCCAGCGCGCGGGTCCAGTGCCCCACGCTCGAACAGCTGTTGGCAAATTTGGCTACGCGGTTCAGAAACCTCAGCTTCGCTTTCGGGGTCTTCTGCTTCTTCCTCTTCCTCTTCTTCATCATCGTCCTCTTCGTCTTCGTTATTGCTCTCATCGTCATCATCGTCGTCTTGAACTACATTCGCATCGTCATCATCGGAAGGTCGGATTCCCGTTTGCAGACAATATCTCACATTGTCCAAACGGAACCATACATCGTAGACAACCTGGCGATAATGTGTGCCATCTGCTCGTCTCAGCACAGCAGCGGGTTTCTCAACAAGTTCGCGAAGCACGAGATGGTCGTGAGCGTTGGGGTCAGCGCCGCGGTCGAGCAGAAACATAATCTTTTCCATATCCTTGAAGTGACCGTTTCGCTCGTCTATCATGTCGAACGCTGCTGTTAATGGGGTTGCGCAGGCAGGAGTGTCATTTCCGGACCCGGTTTCTGGGGCTTCGAAAGTGTGTAGATAGTTGATGTCCGCGTTGTGTTGATCCAGAAGGTAGGACATGGCGGCGTAATTGGAATGGTGGACTGCCATAATGAGGGCCAAGTTGATGTGGTATGGCTGTAAGCCTGCTTTAATGGCGGGGTGATTCAAGAACTTTTCAAGAAGAATGGTGCCTGAACCCTCCGTTGCGTAAGCAAGAAGACGAGTAGCGGACTGATTGTCCCCAATCTTTGCGCCCTTTGTCAACACAAATTCAACCATTTCCATTGTGCAAGTGTTGCTGGCGACACCGACCAAGGCCATGAACAGAGCTTCCTCTCGATTGGCGTGGATATCAGCGCCAGCCTCGAGAAGCCACTCAACCAAGGCTTTGTTTCCAGAAAAGGTCGCCCCGCTGAGGGGAAGGGCAAGACCTTTCCCACCATCCGATTCGTTGATTTGTGCTCCGCAATCAACTAGCTTTCTCACAAGATCGATGTCTCCCAGGACGCAAGCTTTGCAAAGAGCCGCACTGCTGCGGGCTCCAGCGTGGACTTTGCCGGTGTTGAGAAGAGCATTCACTATACGGAAGTTTTTCGATTCTATCGCAATGCACAGTGGCGTGTTATCCCAGTCTACGAAGTCTTCTTGCCGGTACGCATCAGGGTCATGAAGCAGGCATGCTTCGATTGACAACCAATCTGGCATAGCAAATGCTTTTCTCAAAATAGAGCTTGCCGAGGCATCTGTGAGCCTCAAGAGCTGGCGGCGGAAATTCACATGTAAATCGATATCTTCGCAACTATTAGTGGCAAATTGGGAGAAAATCGCCGCAGGGTCCGGTTGCAAAGCTCGGATGAAGGGTCCATATCTGTGTTCAGCGAGCTTGATTGTGTGCAACACAAAGTCAGGGGTGCCAAAGCGTACCCGACCGTCATGTTCAGTCAGCGGAAGGCTATTTTGAACCAAGCCCGTTGCTCCAGGTACAGCGTCTATCGCAGGCTGTGGATGTCAGAACGCAACGACATTGGTATGTGATCGCTGCGGAAAGTAGCTGTGTCGATATATCCAGTATGGAACCGTACCTTTCGCAGTTGCCACTCCAGTCTTCTGAACAAAGCAGCCCACTCAAAGTCGGCAGGTCTTTCGCCAGTGCACCTCTTCAACACTGGTCTAAACCAAAACCTCACCATGACGCTTGCAGAACGCGATGCGGTGTAACAATTACGGTCAAGAGCCGCAAAAGCGGCCAAGTCCGAGAGAGAAGACAAATGATTGATGACTCCCTCGAGTGCGGTTTGGGGCAGACGGCCAATTGGGAACGTCGCACCCGGTTCGCAGGATGTTGAATTGTTCGTAGGAGCGCCCACCATGAAGGAATGGTGACACAGCAGACAGAAGGTGCAACGTGTGAGGACGGTAAAAGTGGTTATCTCAGATAAGTTCTGTGACTTGCGGGTACAGGGTTTGATTGCGCACCCAGTAGGTGCTGAAAATTGACGACGAAAGAATTGGGGAAAGCAGGTGAAAGGTTCAAGTGTGCATGGCGCATGTGGCGCAGTTTGTGGCGCGGGGACAAAGTGTGAAGCAACTTCCCGCTTTTGTGTGATTTTTTTTTTGTTTTGCGGGCGTTGCCCATTTGGTCCAACCAGACTTCATTCAAGGATTGAAGGTCACGACATCAAGACATTTGAAAGTGCCAGTGCAATGTCACGCACAGCTGCAGTCTATCTATCATATAATGGGGCATACATTGCTCAAGTAGTCTATATAAACGTGTTCTCTCCGTGAATCTGGTTCGAGATGTTCTCCATCATTGTCATCCACTCTCAGATACGCCCAGTAATCCTCTACGTTCTTTCTATGTACTTGCAGTCTAACCCTAACCCTGTCCTCTTGCGTTCTTCTTTCCATCTACTTGCAGTTCAGAGTCTTTTTAGGTCGCTTCTTGGGCCCTTTGAGTCCATTGACTCCGTTATCCAGCGTCTTTACGGTGGCTGGCGCAGGACGAACGTTGGCATACTTGGTCCCAAAAGCATCGGACACCAATTTAAGGGTTCCGGTCTTTCCGTTGTACATGTTCGTGAGGAAGTCCACTCCGCTTTGGTGATGGGTTACGAAGGTCATTGCGTTTCCATCTTTGTCAGGGAAAAGCACCTTGCCGTTTGCGTCCTTGCCGGTAGTGTAGGCAGGCTCCTTGTCAATGCCTGGGATTGTCTTGATTTTGTTCAGAAGTGCGGTCTGTAAATCGGTGACTCGCTTCGCGTTCGTCTCCATCGTGGTCGAAAAGTCGTTGATGTAAGTAGAAAGGGTTTTGCTGACGGGTTCGTTGGCATATGCTTCGCTAGGAGGCTTGGTGGTGTCGAATGTGCCTTTGACGATGTGCTTCTTCAGGTTGTTGGTCAAGTTGTCCAGCATCGCGACGTTGTCCTCTCCGTGAATGCAATCCGCAATCATTTGACTGTACGTTCCTTTCTCATTGGGGTTGTAGCCAGAGGGACTGTTGTAGTCGGCGGCCATCACAATTTCGAAAGCGGTCTTCACCGCTGGATCCTTGATGTTTTGATGCAAAAGGATGAGCGGCTTGAGCAGTCTGGAGGCTATATCACCCTTTTCGACAATGTGTTCGACATCCAAGGCCATTCCCATCTTGTCCCAATGTGAGATGGGCAGTCTCGATGTGCCTCCTGCAGAACTGGCAACGTACGGCTTCAGTTTATCGTCCTGGTATTTCCTCGATCCGATGACCTTGTAATTATATCCACGTGCATTCGCCATCTTTGCGAACTGGGCCCCGAGCGAGTTCTTTTTCTGTCCGTTCACGTCCAGCTTGAGAATACTGTCCTGACGCGGGGCACGCGACTCAAGGTTCACAAAGTGGTAGGTGGTAGGGAGCTGGAATCCATAGTCAGATCGGATGCCGAGCAATGTTGTATTCGCCACCGACCACTCGCTCATGAACAGCACATCTTCTTCGGTGGGTAGGGCAACCTCATCGGACGGGTCAAAGGGAGCAACAGGTGTGTCCGGGAAAGTGGCGTATTCTGCCCGGGATGGCAAAGCGGGGGCACGGGCTTCGGAAGATCGTCGGCGAGCAAGCGCTGCGGCCGGTAAAAAGTTCTGACCGACCTCCCATGCAACTTCTCCGAACATACAGACGTTCTGCAAATTTCCTTTCTTCATGAACTCCTTCATCTTATTGAGCGCGGAAACTGCCTTGCTGTTTCTCCATCCCGCAGTGTTCCTCAGGTTCTTCGCGGCCTCGATTCCACCCTTTCCGGCCGCCTCGATGGCCTGGGCAGTTTTCAGATCACCTCCAATGCCTTTGAGACCACGACTGGCACCGGAAGCCAGCCTCGCGGTCAAACCGAGCAGAGGTCCAATGAGCTCTCCGACAAACATGAAAACAATGTTCAAGATTAAGTCAATCATAGCGGCCTTGCGCTGCTTCTCGAGCTCTTCGCTGATCTTTGAATTGAGGTTTTTGGCGTTCCACCAGGACTGGTACACAGAGAACCATGAGGAAACGGAGATCAACATGGAGTCGGTCCAGTCGGCGAGCTTTCCAACATCGAGAGATTTCCAATCAAGTTTTTCAACACTGTTATTGCGACATGGGAAGGCAGGTGAGTTCAGAGTTTCTTCATGATGCCCGCATAGACACTGAGAACTCTGCAACATAAACTTACCGTGAAACCTCGTTCGCAGCATTCGTAAAATCCGGCTTTCCTTCTCCTAAGAAGTCGTCGATGAGCGGACCATAATGGAATGGATACTCTTTCTTGTTGACCAATGGGAACCCCACAGTGTTCACGAGGACCACTTGGTTTACGTTGTCAGTCACTTTCTTCTCCGGACCCATGCGAACAGTTCCGAAACTGATCATATCCTTGGTGAGACCCATCTCATCGCCCAGCACGTTCCAAAACTCCTCCTCCTTTTCGGAACGCAGGCGCCATGTTTCTTCTGACGGCGTTCCAGTACTGAACTTGCTCCATTGAGCTTGCTTGAAGCAGTCATCCGAGTTGACGTCCGGGATTTTGGAGACATCACCGCCGTTCTTTTTGAAGGAGCATGTAAAGAACTGGTTCCCCTTATCACGCCTGAGCCAGGTAGTGAGTTCCGGGCCCTTCATATCCTGCAGGTACTTTCGAACGTCGCTTTCGAAAGCTTCCTTCTCTCCGATCTCGCTCCACGAACGGGTGAGAGCGTCCCAAAGATCTTGAATATAGATCCAGGTGACCTGAAGCTGCTGATGGGCCCAAAGCTTGCCATCGCCTGCTCTAGAAGCCGCCTTCATCAGCAAGTCCATCCCGTCAGGAAGGTCACCCTCAACGTCTTCCCAGCGAGTGCGATCGTTAACTAAAGCGTCAGCGTCGAAACTCTTCTTCAGCTCTGCGTGGTTGTTCGCCAATAGCGGGCCAATCGACTGCTGATCCGACGCCTGGTAATATTGAGACGGGTCGGATTCTTCGTACACCTGTGCTCGCTCTTCTGCACTGACTGAATCCTCGGTAAGATCAAGCTCTTCGTTATCCGCGTTCGGGTCCGCTCCGGGAACTTTGATGGGCTGGCTGTTTGCGGGAAGCAGGTCGATGGCCCATGCCATCGATCCGCCGTAACCAGCGACCTTGGCGTATTGAATTTTCAAACTGATAGTGTTGTCGTTGTCGAACGTGATGAAATCATCATTGACGGAAAGGTAAGCGGTGGCAGTCTGCATGTCTATGATTGGGGGTCGGCCAGTCGCGATTACTCGCTCAATTTCGGCATAGGACCAGAACCCCGAGGTCTGTGTGCAGGGCCCTTTTGAACCGCCGCCAGTCATGGGACATCCATATGCAGTGCACGCGGCGTTTTGGAGCTTGTAGGTGCGTCCATAGTACGCAATACCAAAGTTGACTTTGTTTAGCGGGACCCCGGCGCGAACCAGAAGCATAGTGGTGTCTTTGACGTCCTTGAGACCGGTATGCGGGGCGGTCTTGTAGTACACCGACGGATCCCACTTTCCTGCAGGTCCAGCGTTCCACGGACCTGGATTGTAGATACGAGACGGGTATGATGAGTTTCTCGAAAATCCTTCAAATTGTGCAGTTCAAATCCATACCATTCATGTCGTAAGTCATCACGCCAACAAAATCGCACGCCTTCATGATTACCTCCAGATCGAACCCTTTCAAGAACCAGAAACTGGCAGGGATGGCAGCGGTGACGATACCGCCTTGGTTGTTGGTCCTCAGCTCGGCCATGAATTTGCCAAAGTTGTCAACGTCACTGGGGACCGGAGCGCTCGATGGCGGCGGGGTATCTGATGAACGTCCAGTCAGTATACGGACGGACGGCACTTTCACAGGCGACACTTTCACAGGCGGCGTACACTTACTCGAAGTCGACATCAATTCCAGCAAACGCGTATTCGGAGAACAACTTCTTCTGCGAAGCGAAGAAAGCATTTCGCTTTTCAGCGGTGCTGATCACGTCGGTGAAAACATGCTTTGTGGCGGCACTCTCGGAGAAATCCCAACCACCAACACCCAGCAAGACTTTGAGTCCTGAGTATCGGCTCGCCGCGTCGATCAGGCGCTTCGCGAGGTCAGCATCCTTTGTGGAAGAAAAAGTCAAAGCTCCATCGCGAATGACGGCGAACGCGAAGATGACATGAGTATAGCCCGTTAAATCAAGCTGCTCGGGCGACACGGTGTCGCAGGACCGGCTTGCAGCATCAGAAAGGTAGTATCCGACTTTGCGCTGGAACGCGGATCCGTCTGTTACGGGAACCGTGGGCATATTACAGTTGGAGATACAGGGGAAGCCTGATGCGGTAGGCTTGCAGAACTCCTCAGTAGTTCCACAGTAACCCCATGCCGAACAGCAAGCTTTCAAAGGACAATCCTTTCCACTGACAGACTGGGGTCCACAAGAAGTCCCCTTGATGATAGGTGGCTTAGGAGGGTTTCCAGTGGACAAACACATGTTGGTGCCCAGTTGGAGGTTGTTGCACCCAATCCAGTGGAAAGTCTTCTTGTTGAACGTCTCAAGATCTTGAACGGTCAAGTCATAAGCGGCCGCAATCTTGGAACAGCTCTCGTCTTTCTTTACTGTGTATGGGGCGCAGTTTGCACCGTTGGGCTTTGGAGCCCTGCTGAGCTTGGTTCCGAGCGACACGCAGAGACGTTCACCCAGCTGGATGGCCGTGCAGACCATCTTCGGGTTGTACTTTTGAAGCTGAGCGGTGGAGATGCCATTTTTGCCGGCGATGAGGTCGCAGTAGTCATCCTGGACGACAGTGTAGATGCGGCAGTTGCCCTTGCCGTCGGCTGGTCGGTCGGCAATGTTTGTGTCAGTGGACCAGAGAGCCTTGCAGCTTTTGTCGTACAGAACAAAGTTTCTGTCTTGCTGCAGTAGAGCGCAGTATGGCCCGGTTCCCTTGTTGGACGAGCCGCTGGCCCAAAGAGCAGATTTCCCATCGGCAGTGTAAACAACCTGCAGTTCAACGACATTCCATCAGAAATACACTCCAAGACCCACATCTCATAGAGACGATCTTGCGATGCCACGAACGGGTGATTGCTCTCCTCTAACTTACCAGATTGCCGTCTGGCTGCATAATGGCGTAGTTGGCTTGCTCGGAGGGTGATTTTGAGTTGCTGTTCCAAACGAGGCTGTCGTCGAAGTCGTGCAAAGTCATGGAACCGGCTCTATTGACTTGCACTCTCATCTTGCCCGTCTCAATCTTGTTCCTCGATCCACCAGCGACGATAGAATTACCCTCGACGGGCTTCATGGTATTGGCCAGCGACAGAAGGGCCTTGCCGTTGCGCCAATCCTGGCATTTGGTGCATCCATCCCATCCTGCATGAATGCATTAGGGTGAGTGGTGGCGAACAACCGAGAGCAATCAATGAACTCTCATCCTATTTCATACCTTGTGCTTGCACGGAGGGAGCGTTCGCGATGATGGCTGTGGCAGCCGCGGCAGCCAGCGCCAGCGAGCGTCCAATGTCGCCAAAATTGACCATCACAGGCGACAATGGTCAAGGTGAAGCGGATTGATGCGGAATGTAGAGAGGCTCGGACGAGCGAGAGACGCCCTTTTGAACGATCTCGGTCGAATGAGCCTCAACTGCGAACCCGACCCCGAACGAGAACATGGCTGAATAACTGGCGGGCAAAAAAATTAAAAAAAAAAGAAACTTGCCGAAGGACAGAAAATAAAACGAGACCGGGCTGAAAACATGGGAGACTTTCTGTCGGCGGACGCGACGCGCAAGTCCCAAGATATGGGGGTGTGCTTTCTGAGGTGTGAAAAAGAGTCGCGTGCCAAAGAACCGGAACGCGGAAGGAGTGGCTTAGACAAAGTGTGAAGCGTGGCTTGTTGGTACAATTTCACACTCGCCCACGATTCGCGGGCCATTGGTTTTGAAGAGAGCAGTATCATGCTTTTATCCACCAGAGAGATGCACATCCTCAGCCTCCTCGAGACGTGGCCCCCGTAGTGAGATACCTTGGATCATCTGGATTGGCTTGAAAGCATGTGTGTACTGTACGTTGCGGATAGATGTCATCAATGTGTCCCCGCAGTACATGAAAGATAGCATGTTGATGAGGAAGCATGATCAGTTGCGGGTCGCGAGATTCAGCACCCTCCGAACGTGACTCGACTGTAAAAACTACACTGTAGCAGGGCCTCACGCCTGGCGGTGACAATCAAGATCTGTATGCACCGAACAAGGCCACCAACAAAGTGCTCCGCACTCATCATAAGCAAAAAGGTTCTCAAAATTATAATTGGATCGTCTTACAAGTTGATGATGCGAATAGTAGAGCACGCTGGATCTAGCGCTTCTTCACAAAGAAGAAAGCGACTCCTGCGATCAGAGCCACTCCGGCCGCTCCGCCCACGGCAATGCCTACAATAGCGCCAGTCGACAGCTTGCTTTCATCTTTGTCCAACGGTACACCGTCACCCGCGTCGGTTGGCGATGGAGTTCCAGTCGTGGTCGACGTTGCGGTGGTAGGTGTCTCAGAAAGGGTTGTAGTGAGACGCACCGAAACCGCTCCCAGCGCGTCGCAGGAGCACTGAACGCTGTCTGACCCAGCGCTGCCAGAAACCGTGCAGCGACTTGGTTCCCATTCTTTGGATTCCGAGTCATACCAGACACATTGCGGTTCGTAAACCGGTGCCTGGCGACGGGCGAAAAGACTGCGACGACGGCGCTGAGGAATGTACGTGAAGGTGAAGGGGATTGTGACAGTGATATTCTTTGCTAGGCGACCTGTGTAGGGCTGACCACCCACGGTAACGCCCAGAGATAGAGCCTTCGGAACGAGCCTGGAAGAAAGGATTAGAATCCAGAAACATGAGAAGACATGTAATTTTGTATTGTTGACGTACTTTTGCGTATCGGTAAGAAGGGTGCTTGGGTTGATCGGATACGGAGGAATGTCCAAGCAATTCGCTTGAATGGCGACCACCGATGAGCTGTCCGTTGTGGCACTGATAGTATCAGTGACCGCCTCGCCGAAAATAGACTCACAGGAATCCGTTGAGTCCCTCCTGAACAGTGTACCCCGCCCTGATTTGCCAATGCCCTTTGGAATGGAATCCTTGGTCGCTGACATAACGTCCAATCTCGAGCCGGGCACGATCAATGAGGCGTTTTCTCCGGGTGACAAACTATTTCCCAGAGCGGCACCAACATAAAACATTGTCTGCAAGACGCGATCTCCACTATCTGACCTCGTGGTGTCTGCAGATCCCAAAATTGCAGCTGCCGCACTTGCGAGAGTGGATTTGGGTGGTGAAGATGTTGCGAGGAATTGCGCCAGCTGCGCTACAGCTTTGCTGGTGGCGTCTCTTGCAGCTGTGTCGGTTACTCCAGCAGTGACCATCTTGGCCAGAGCTTCGGTCTTGGCGGTCGCTGACGCTGCCGTCTCAGTTGTGATGTTGACACTAGCAGAGATGGCGTTGGCGACCTGCGCTTTGGCTGTTCTTTGCTCATCTTGCGACAACGTGGAAAGCTTCGAGGTGAAGGAATCCACCGCGGCGGTAGTAGCAGAGCCCGAAGAATCAGCCTCCGTAAACAACGTGGCGTATTTCGAACCAACATCTGCTGCCGCGACAACTGCCGCACTGGAGGTGACATTCAATGAGAGCGGAGCCGACACGTAAAGGGTCGAGGGAATGTATGCGCGGACTTGCACCGAGATGAGATTGTTCGCGGAGGAAGGTCCTGCCGGCAATCTTATACTCTGAGATGCCGCGCCTGGATACGCGACTAACGTCTCGACACCGCTCCGTAGGTACGTATAGTAGTAGAGAGCTCCCTCGAACAGCTGGTCTACGCAGTTCACGGTAAAGGCCGTAGTCAATTCTTCGCCGCTGACTGGACTGATGCTGCAGCCAGTAGGCGCAGGCAGGCTTTTCAAGATTGCGAAAGTCACGATCGCTCGTGCGGTGTTTGAATGATTATCTTCTACAACCAATGTGACTGTATATGTCCCATCGGTGAGTGAAGACGTGTCGATCCTGAATCCGGAGGTTCCGACCGTTCTGGAAATGGTAGATAACGCAACGCTCGCGCCCGCGCTGTCTTGCAATTGCCACTTGGGGGTCACAGTCTCAGAATTTGTCACAACAACCGCATTAATCGACACCGTGGTGGAGCCGATGAACGTTGCGGTGTTGCCACCAAGTGCAATAGATTTAATGTTGAGGTAGTACTGCGTGATTTTGACCCGCGTGTTCACAGCTGATGATGCTAGAGACAGATCATATCCGGAATGCAAGATTTGAGCCGACCAAAGGTAATCACCTTCAACTAATGCAGCTTTGGGGATCACAAACAGTGGGGTGTCCGTAATAATCTGCAACCCAGATGAGCTATTTGGGACAATCTCCACAGCCTGGAATGACGCGGTACTGATTCGACTTCCGTTGATCATCTGCTCTCTGGTAGCGGTTTGCTGCAGGAGCGGGAATACGCAAGCGCCCCCACCCACGCGATTTTTGCAGTTGAAGAAGACAAGAATGCGGTCAGTGTTGGCTGCGACACCTGGGTTGTTCGCTTTGCAGCGCTGGTACGCACTGGCGCTTAGATAACGAGCAAAATAGCACGGGTCGAGGCCGTCAACTGATGTTGTGGCGTCCAGGGCAAAATCAAGCGCCGCTGTAATATTCGAGTCCTGCATTTTTAGCGCTGCGGTGAAGACGGGGCTGATGACACTGAAGGATCCAGTCACCGTGAAGTCTCCGACGATATTCTTATTCGCGTCCAAAAACAATGCGCGCCCAGTGAGATTGTGCGCCCCTGGTTTGAGTGCACCGGATTGGAAATTGTAGGAGAACGAAGCTGTCGCAACTTCTCCAGGCTGCGCCAGCCTCGGGTCTGCAACGTTGCGAGAGGGCGCGTCAATCGACCAAAAGACCAGAGTTGATTGGTACTGACAGTCGAAAGACCCCACATCGAGCGAGACTTGGCCAGCGCCACCAGGCTGATAACCAGTAGTGTTTCGCTGAACGAGACCTGCACCAGAAAAGATCATGGAGCCATTGCTGGGGGGTCTCGGACACGGATCTGTTTATGATGTATAAAACGGTTAGATCGGGATCCCAATGGCGAAAGCAAATTGGCTAGTCCCTTGTAAGAATGGTTCAATTCCGACTTACCAATAAAAGGGGGTGGAATGTTTGTCCCGGGTATTGTGACGTTGGGCCTGATATCTGTGAGCGGGTATAAGAGCCATGGAGTAGTTGTGTTTGTCCAATCTCCATTATTGGGCCGTGGAACCAGCGGCCAAACTTCGAGCGGAAGCATTCCGTTTCCGGTAGTAAGACCCCCAGGTCCGCGTGCCAATGGTATTGGGTCGTTTGGCGGGTAAGGGAAGTTTTCCCATGGTCTCGTTCCATTTCCCCGTTGGTCAACGAAAATAGGAAGTGAAGGGAGATCTGTCATGTAGACTGGTATGGATCCAGATTGGTTCTGCACTTCAGGCCAGAATGGACCTTCCCAGTAGATTCCTTCAGCATCGTAATATTGTTGATTGAAATAGAAGCTTCCATTTGATACCGTCAGCTTGGGTGGCGACAGTGATTGAGACACACCAAGGTCAAACCACTCTTGCGGATAGGCGAAGGAACCGTTCGCAAACCGTTGCGGCTCCGAGAGGAACCCTGGAGATAGCCACTTGTACAAGGCCGGATAATCGGAATCCGGCCATGGTGATGATGAGCACGATGCCTCTTCGACTTCACGGGCGGTGCCATACGCCGTGCAGAGTGACGGGTATACCCGTCCATCTGGATGGACATAGTTGCATGGGTACGTGCCACTCGAGCCGACTGAACCATCGGGCGCGGATCCTGCACACATTGCTACGTACGTCAAATTAGATGTTCCGACCTGACATGGGTACACAAATTCAGTTTGCGTTGCATTTCTGTATGTCAAAATGAATCCCGTGCAGGTTGTAGCGGCGGCCGTCCCGTCGATCGCCTCGCTTGTAGTCAATGATCGGCTTGTAGTCTGTGAGCGGCAAGGGTACGTCCATGTGGTATAGAGCGTCCAATTTCCAAGAGAGGTAGTAGTGCATGTAGTGTTGACCGTAGCAGCCATCTCCGTGGTCCCATTGAAATAATTTGTGACATTTCTCTGACAATCATAAACGGACACCGTGGCGAAATATTCGGGATACTGCGGATAGTTGTTGTTCGAACCGTATGAGTAGTACGAAGACCTTGAGGTACATGTGTTGGAAGCATGGACGGTATAGCAGCTCATTCCGTCACAAATATACGTCCCCTGCTTGCACAGGTATGGATATTCTATAGTCGTAATATTGTTCCCATACCTATCCGTTTGCTCTGTGCGCGTGCAGGTGGTGTTCGTCAATGTGTTATAATCGTAACGCAAAATATCGCCCGTCCAAGTCCAATTTCCTTGCACGCGCTGCTGGCAGGGGTATTCAACCTTTGACAGAGCTGAGGTCTGCTGAGACAAGTACTCGTTGCAATTCATGGTCCCGTAGATCGTCACATTCCCAGATCTCCGCTCCCATTCGCATTCGTAATTAACTTGGTCATAGGTCTGATTTCTCTGATTGGCGTAATGTGTACACGTCACGTTCTTCTTGGCCATCCCCAGGAAGGTTCCGTTCACAGTTTGAGCAATCCATCGAGAGCACGGATATTGGGTGCCCACATAATCGTAAGTTGACTCGCGTCCGATGCAAGTGGAGCCCCGCGTGTAGTACTCATATATCTGGTCATTATAGTAGCCATCACTTACTTGACAAGGTTTCGGATAAGTTGTTACGTCATAGCCATATTCGGTCAAGACCTCCGTACAGATTGTGTCGAATGTCAGTAGTGTCTGTGTCCCGTTGTACGACACAGTAGTCTGCTTCCTGCAGGGATATTGTCTGGCAGTGCTACCCTTCTCATATAGCCTTTGCTCATTAAGAGGGAAGGAACAGATCCTGCTCGTCGCCCAAATGTTGCTGGGGTCCGTTCTCGATGTATTGCAGGGAAACTGCACATCAACGTATCTATTCGTCGTAGCTGTGGCAATGTTATAGATCTTAGAAGTCATGTTGTATGTTGGATAAGTGTAGGAATTCCATCGACATGTCACAGTTCTAGTTTCCATTCCATGGAAAATGCCATTGACCCAAATAGCGATGAGCGTGTCGCAAGGAACGTTGAAATCCTCCTGTCGGTACTTGAAAGAGTTGAGGTCAACTTTCGCGGCGGATGAATACCAAGGAGAGACGTATGTGGAGCACACGGAGCTGACTTCAGTTGCGTTTACTACGAAAGTTCCGTCTACCCACGCGTCTACAGTTCTTTCGCATGGGCGGCCACTAGTATATTGACCATTGAAGGAGTCGTCACTGCCCCATGGGTGATCGTCGTAAGCGCCGAGAACCGGGAGGTCGTACGTAAATACGCATATTTCATCTCTCCATCCCTCAGCGACCTTCTCGTCCTGAACAATTGAGGTATTGTAGTATTGAGGGCATGCTGCGGTAATTTGTGCTCTGTGGTAAAATGGCTGCACAGTGCGTTGCGACCACCAGAAGGAGGAAGTGCAATTGCTGGGATTCAGCACGGTAGGGCCCAGCGTTCCGTTCACGTAATATCCTGGGGACGTTTCCGGGCAGGGATAAACCCAACTGTACCAGTTCCTATAATCTGGTACCGAGGTTGGAGTGGGACCTGTCGTACTGATTGTGCGTGTGGGAGTGGGAGAAATGTCTGTTCCATTCTGCGGGTCAGCTCTCTTTCGCAACTGGTTGTTTGCGTCCATTGAAAACCCGCGAGGCGGCTCCCGCTGAAAGTCGGGGATCAGCTGCGGAATCGCTTTGTAGAAAGTGCACTGTCTCTCAATCGGTAGGCCGGCAATGACATCGGGGCATGAAAAATTGAGTCCTTCCATTCGATATGTAATAGGCTGAAGTCTTGTCATATAACCAGTACAGCTGCGTTCAAGTAAGATTAGTGTGATAGAAAAGAGCGGTGGCATGTTCACCGTTCCTGCTTACTTATGGTCCGTGTAGTGACTGGGGATCCAAACACCATCCTGATATCTCCCTTCCTCAAAAACAGGGCAACTAAACGTGTAGTTGTATAGCGGTTCGGGTGAGAAACCTACACAGATTGAAGAATTACGGGATCCATCCTCGGTTCCCCCGCATGGATATTTGTATTCGTACTGAGGTTGCGAGGGGCCAGGATTGTAGCCGGTGCAAGTGAGCGGCGAAACGTATGTTCCGTTCACAAATGCAGAGCAATCGTATTTAAAGGACGAAGGAGACCAGCTCGGCACCCGGCTTGAAGGTAGTGACTCACTCCCTCCTGTCTTGCACATCTTTGGAATGAAAATCCCGTCGATGAAGGTACTACAGTCCTCGTAGTGTGTGGGCGGCGCAGATGGACTTTGAGTCGACGAACTGTTGGCCGCATTGATATTCATGCTTCCAGCATTGTCATCGAAATTGTTGTCATAATGGGTGCATTGACGCTCAACATAAATGCCGTTTTCAATCCTCGAGCAATTTGTGATATATCCGGATTGATAGGTAGTTGGATAATCGACTGGGATGTCCTGGTTCGTGTCATCTTCCTCCAATCGAACCTGATAGTTGCTGCTGACTGCTTGAGCAGAGTAGCAACTGTTCGTACGTTGCATAGGGGGCAGCGCGCACGTGCCGTCGTATTGTGTGCCGTCAATGTTTATTGAGCAGGGATTGGAATCCTCAAATACGGTAAGTGGAAAGCATCCATATTTATCCGAGTCTCCCTGGCACGCAATGGGATATGCATATGGTTTGCTGAGGTCCGAAAAGCTCTGTCTCGGATAAGCGGCCGTCCAAGTAATGTTGATTGCCTCCTTTCCGTCACTGGTGAAGGCCTTGTAGTACGGGTACACTGGATAATAGTATCGAGTTTGCGAGGATGTAGGTTTGGTATCATCAACTTTCGTCGATGTCGGAGTTGGCGGTACAGAATTTGTCTTGGATCCCTGAATGCTGCTAGTGCTGGACGTTGTGGTAACAGAGGTATCAGCAGAAGTGACTGTTCCAATAGCTAACGAGCTCTCTGAGACCGTCGGTGATGCCACAGCAACAGATGTAGAAGAGTCAGAATCGGTGCTTTGAGAAGCCAGGCTTGCCACAGTTGTAGTGATAGAATACAAAGTACTAGAAACGGTGGGGGCAGAAGTAGCAGTTGTCTTTTCTGAAGAGGGCGACAAAGATGTTGCCCCATCTGCGCCAGCAGTCGGCGAGCTTGAGGTGGTGGTGGTCGGAGCTGTACCAATAGTAGTGCTGGCCGATCCCGTGACCTCCTCAGCACTGGAAATCAAGGTAGAGACCGATGCAGTGACTGTCCCGCTGGGAGTGGCCGCCGATAGCAAAGAGCTTGAGATGGCTGCTTCGGTCGATGCGGCTGAGAAGAGTGAGGAGGTTGACGCTGATGTCAACTCCGCCGAGTCCTTTGCACTTGTGGTCGTTACCTCTGTAGCAGAAGTCACAGTGGGGGTGATCGAGCTTGAAGTAGCCGCAGTAGTCAAGGAAGTGCTTGAAGTGGATGGCTCCGTAAAGGAAGCTGACGATACCGAAATGGCCGATGTTGATGTGAGTATAGCCGAGTTCGTTGCAGAACTTGTGGCCGTCGCATCTACACCAGATGTAACAGTTCTGAGGGCCGAGCTTTCAGTGGCCGTGACACTCGAGATGATCAATGAGGTGGATGTCTCTGTTGCTTCGGCTGACGATAATGAGGAAGTTGATGTCGACGTCAGCAGAACCGAATTCGTCGTTGTGCTTGTGGCCGTCACATCTGCAGCAGATGTAACAGTGCTGAGGGCCGAGCTTGCAGTGGCCGTAGCAGTCGAGATGATCAATGAGGTGGATGTCTCTGTTACTTCGGCTGACGATAATGAGGAAGTTGATGTCGACGTCAGCAGAACCGAATTCGTCGTAGTGCTTGTGGCCGTCACATCCGCAACAGATGTTGCAGTCGTAGTGAGCGAGCTTTCAGTGACCGTAATACTCGTAGTAGTTGATGTGTCTGTGCCGGTGGAATCGACTTGTCCATGCGACGAGGTCGCCCATACGACGACCACAAGGGCCCGTAGGACAGCCGTCAATTTCATCGTGATGAACGTGCAAGAACTACGAGAAACGGAAGTTTCGTGAGACCAGAGAATGGAAAGGGTGGCTCCTTATAAAATGTCGGACCACGCCCGGCTGGCCCGGCCCGGCCATGTCCCACTCGCTATTTGCTTAGACGACATCATTGACATTGATATCTGCTCCCATCGCGTTCATTCAGACGAGTGAATACGACGAGGCGCGTGTGGGGCGCAGTCACAAAGCTTACATCATCACAGACAATCGACGGTGAGAATGCTGTCAATGTCGCGCAGAGGGCTGGAGACATTCATGGGAGCCCGGGCCTCCGTTACAGTTCTAGAAGGTCCCGAAGCTGTGGATTAGGCCATAGCTTGGATTGCATCATAACCAGAGGAGATTCGGGTTTCCTCGTGCATGGGTTTGACGTCTTCAGAAGAACATTCGTTCAGCGATTGATACTCATGATGAGTTCTTAAACATCATACACTTCATCAAAAGTCTCCATCAACGCGAAGGGCGCGCCTGGTGACATATTTGTCAGCAAGAAGTGGCGCAGAGCGTGTCTCTCCGCTTGGTTTGCCGCCTCTGCCAAGGGGTCAAAGAGGGGTATTCAGATTGACGGGCTGATGACATACATACTCATCGGAGAGTTCGCGGTTGTCTCCCTTGTGGTTGTCCGAACGCTCGCATTTTGTTTGCTTCGAAAAAGTGAAATTGAAGGACTATCCCTCGCGACTTTTCCTCCTTTTTCATTCCTATCGTCCACTCCATCTCCTCTGAATCTCACCCATCATGAGCTTCTTCTTTGGCGGTGCTCCCCCAACCGACGACGCCGAGCCCGTCTCCTCCCGCATCACGCGCATCATCGCCTCCACGCGGCCCGCGATCCCACGCCCAGCAACACCACCGCAGCCATCAATCTACAAACGGGAAATTGCCGATCTCACGTCACAGCTGGAAGCTGCGCTCCGGGTTGTTGATGAGCTGAAAGGCGCGAGGAGTGTGGGTATTCGAGTGGGAAGCGCGATGAAAGTGCGCCCAGCGAGTGGAAGACCTGGGACACCGGATGGCGGAAAGTGTGCGTTGTGTGCGCGGAGGACCGACGGTACGTGACATTTTTCTCCTGCTAGCTTTCCGCAGTTCTCTAACATCCGAGTTGCTGCTCTTCCTTTTTGCCAGCCCGAGATGTAAGCAGCGGTCCCTCCCGTCCGCCAACAGCACACATGGTTCAAGACGTCACAACAAGCATGACCCTCATAGAACGAGCACGATCTCCATCTCCATCGGCGCGTCGCCGGCAGCCCCCACCGCCTCCACCACCAGCTGAACAGCCTTCCTCTCCCCCTGATACTATCGTGACCCTCCCGCTGACAAAGGACCGGATTATGTCGGCCGCCTCAGTCGTTGCAGCTTCCAAGCCATTTGATCCGCCTACGACACTTGCGGTGGCGTTGGGTGAGAGGGAGGGAGGATGGCGGGATCGGTGTAGGAGGTATGCAAAGTCTTGCTTTTGTGATATCACACTATGAGGTGTTTGTTTCTGATTTGCTTTTTTCCTGCTCTGCAGTAGCCCGCCTGTCCCATCATCATACCTTCCCCGACTCCTCCCCAACATCCCACACATGCTGCAAGGCGACCCACTGCACCACCAAGCCTCCGCCTCCTCCACGCACGCCCACCACTATCACCCACAAAGCCACCAGCACCCCCACCACAAACCACAACCCCAATCACAACGACAGCAATCCGCGACCGCTCAAACGCACCTTCTCAACTCCCAAATCCAGGCCCTTACCTCCGCGCTCAGAATTTGCATTGATGTGATTGCGGAAGAAGGGAGAGCGTGTGCAAAATGGAGACGGAAGGCTGCGGCGCTTGAAAGGGGACGGAGAGGGACGAGACACCATCATCATCTGCAGCAGCATACTGCGCAGCTGACGCGGGCTCAGAAAAATGCGGTTGTAAAACGACCAGCAACGGTTGGAGGGTTCCCGACGACGAGTACCTCGACAGATGCGCATCCCATCGATACTGACGCAACCGTAGCACTAGTGCAAAAACTATGTGAGAGTCTGAGACCGTACCACAAAGATCCTACTCACAGTGACGAAGACAACGACCAACTACCACAACACCTCGTCCTCCCCGCAACGCGTCTTCGAAAACAAGTCGCGAGCAATCGGCCACGATACGAAAGCGCCTACAACGACGCACCCGCATCCACCACCTCCGCTCCCAAAGCTCCGCAACCTCTCATCACAGCAAATGCGGAGTCCATCCCGGAGCAAAAATTGCCCCAACCTTCAACGACAGGAATCCGCGCAGCAACGGCCCCCGCGCCAGCCGTATCCAAGATCAGCATCCGCATCCCAACTGCTGCTGCGCACCGTGCAAAATCGACAGGTGGACCATCGTCATTACTCACAACGGCAACAAATCGCGTGCTGACGTTGGCGTCGGATCAAAGGAGACGAAAACGCACGATGGGAGCTGTAAAACTCTTGACGCCGTTCTGCGAGGTTGGGGGGAGTTAGAAATAGATTTATCGTAGAGCGGAGACTCTTCAAAATGTTATTAATCGCAATGGCATGATAACTCTACGACTGGGTGACTGTTGTGTCCGATCTTTACGTCAAACACATCTAGAATGGTTAAATGTCACTAGCCTACGTACGTAGCTGGACCAGAAACTGCCTTACTACCGTACCGGGGAGGTAGCTGCAACTACGTCCCACCGCCTAGTGTACATGTAAATAATAATGCCAATGTAGATCGAATGCCTGCACAGACAAACCAAAAAACGAGATCAGAAGAAGAGTTGATGAAAAAAAGGCGTTCCGATGCTTACACAGCCGGCTCCCGTTTCAGTTCCTTAACTGCCCACCGGGCCCACATCCGTCCCACCACCGCCGTGCGTTTCACAGCCATTCTCCCCACCACCGACGCAAAGAGCACCACACGGCCCCACGTATCCTCCCTTTCTCTCATCGCAACCGCCGCCGTGGTCGCAACCGCAACCTTTATATCATGCGCAACAGCCCTGAACGCAACAAACAGCGGCCGCAGTACTCCATGCTGCAGAGTTGCCATGCTGCATTGTATACGATACGCTGGCGTCCACAGCCAGTGGTACGCGGTTGGTGGCGGTGGCGGTGGGAGCTCTTTCTCGTAGGAAGCGTTGATGGCTGGAATGAGGAAGCCGGGTGCAGTGGCTCCGATGATGAGATGCTGTACTTCTTGAGGGGTGGACGAGGCAGGTGGTGCAACTGTGACGCTGTGCACCTGTCCGACGTTGTCGTCGGCGTCATCATAGAACTGTCCAGACAGCATTTTGCGGAAACTGCGAAACTGGGGACCGAGTGGCTTTTCTTTGCTGCTCACTGTGTCCGATTTCTTGGATGTTTCTTTGAAAATGGTGGTTCCCTTGTTGTTGTCAGTTTCTTTGAAGATTGTGGTTCCCATGTTGTTGCTGTCATCGTCAGACTCGAGACTTGCAGCGCTCGAGTCACGCAGGATCATAGTGCCGGATGATGCACCACCAGCATCATCATCATCCTCAGTATCAGACTCGCATTTCTTTACGAACGTGGAGAATCCGACCGGCTCATCATCATTCTCAGCGTGCTGCTGCTGCTGTCCAATCTCCACCACCGTATTCGCGACCTGCCTTCTCTCCCAACTCAACAGATTCTTCTTATTCTTCTTCGCCTTTTTCTTCTCCTTTCCTTTGCCCTTCCCACCCATCGTTTCCGTCGTGGCCGCAACAGGCAGAACACCACCGGCCGCAATGACCTGTTTCGCAAGCAGCGCCGCACGTACTTTTTCAACAACGCAGGCGCGGACAGTTTTAGCGTCAGCGGGAGAAGCGGCGGCGGCTCGGGTGTATTTGGCAACGAAGGGGTGGGAGAGAAGTTGGATGGCGCTGGGTCGTGATGGAGGGTCTTTCGTCAAGCATTTGCTGAGAAAGTCGACGAATTCGGGGCTGAAACGGGATGGGTCTTGGACAGTTGGCGCCGGAAGGTAGGGGATCTTGAACACTGCGAGTCAAGGTATAGCAAGAGGGAGGGTTATAACCAACATTCTTGTGCAAAAATGACAAAACGACTGCATGGCAAGTGGATCAACTTACTCGCTCGCATGGGATGCAACTCATGAAGCGGAGGAACCCCATCCGCCATTTCAATCGCCGTGATGCCCAGAGACCAAATGTCTGCCTCCGTGCCATAGCTATTTCCGGTTATGACTTCCGGCGCCATCCAGTACGGTGTCCCAACAACCGTCCGTCGCGCGCCCACCGCAACCGTCAAGCGTTCGCTGACGCCAAAATCCGCAATCCTGACCTCGCCCGCATCTGTCAACAAGATATTCGCGGACTTCAAATCCCTGTGTACCACACTGCGGGAATGCAAGAAGGCGAGACCCTCCAGGGCAGCGCCGACTACCACTGCGACTTGGGCTTCGGTCAATGTTGCTTGGGTGAGTTCCATGCAGTCTGAGACGGACCCGGCGCCGCAGTAGTCGGTGAGAATCCACATGGCGTCGCCGACGGGGACGCAGCCGTAGTATTGGAGTACATTGCGGTGAGAGCATTGGCGGAGGAGATCGATTTCTTTTTGGATGACTTCGCGTTGTCCCGATTTGGAGGTCGCTATTTGTTTGACGGCGAGGACGAACCCGGTTTGTTTGAGAATAGCTTTGTAGACGGAGCCGAATGCACCTTCGCCGAGCTTTTCTTGCAATTCGAACATTTCTTTCGGGTCCTGAAACATACCGGAGCCATGATCAATGAATGAGCAAACATCAGGCTTTCATGACTGCATTGTTGGCTTAATCTCTTCGTCTCTGTACCTACCCCTTCACCAAACCAATTGAAATCTGCGTCAACATGTACTTTCTTCACAAAATTTGACGGCGCACTAATGCCCCTTGCCTGCGGCGGCGACTTTGGTTGTAGAAGACCCCCCATGGAACCCACTGTCACTGTGGCGTCCTTGTCCTTGGACTCCCCCATCATCTTCTGGATCCAGTTTGGCCCGTTCTGCGCTGAAGAACGTGGTTCGCGCATTGTAGTGGGATTGTATCAGATTAGAAGAGGTGCCTATGATATAAAAACAGAAAAGTCAAAGTAGAGGACACTGAAGAAAACGACGAGTTGTTTTGATGGGTTTTTGTTTTGACAGCATCTTTGAGGCTTACGCGTACGAGGCGCGCGTTCGAGGCGTTTCGCATAGACCAAAAAAGAACACCTCCAGCCAAGGAATGCAACAAACGCTTAAGGAATGCAACAAACGCTTCAAGCACTGGGATACCATAGCGAGTGGTTCTGAACGTTTTCAATATGTCCCAGATCAGAAAAAAGGAAGTCATGAGAGAAGAAAGCCATAAGATGGACACAGTGAAGACTTTACCGTGCCTACACGGCCGGTTCCATTTTTAACCTCACATTCCCCATTCCAACCTATGCGAGGCTCCTTGACGATAAGTAGTAGGCCAACCAAGTCGGCGATCCAGCGTTTTGGAAACATCTATACCCGTTCGTGGCACAGGTCTGCGTGCTGTCCGGCAGAACTTATCTCGGCAACTTTTAGCCGCACGAGAAAACGACTGAGGAAGAGCGGACTGTGGCCATTTGTGGCACAGTTGGGTTCGCTGTGTGTATGATATGATTGACGATTGTAATGGCATCCCCCGTGCAATATGGGATCCTCCGCCGCCCGGACGAGATGGAAGGAGGATGCCATCGTTCATTTCCGTTGGGAGGAGATACACTGTATCCCACGCGTGTCTTGCCGCCCTTGCGTCCTGCGATGGTTGCCAACACGTTGCAGAGACCTGATGTGCCTCCGAGAACTCCTGGCGGCAGGAGTACAAGAAACCTTGGCGTGGGGACGGAACAGCAGGAGGTTTCCAACTCAACTCTCGTCTCATCTTGGTATCGATTTCCTTGGAACAGCAGATATTGTTGGCAATGGCACGAACGAGACACTATCTCTCCTATGCGAGCCAGTTTTTTGCTACTAAAAAGTGTTGACTTTGAGAGGATGTCCCCGAAAAGGTCTACATTCATCGCGTCGACACCGGAGCTGCCGGAGCTGTTCTCAGCTTGGAATGCGCAGAAGGAACGGGCGCAAGACCTTGGCAGAAGCTATCTGAATCCGTTCATCAAGGTTCACGCAGTTCCGGAGTTCCCTCGTGGTGGAGGTCATACAGTATTAATGCTGCCAGTCTTTGGTGTCAGCTGTTCTGGTACGGCAGTACCGCCAGCAGCACCTTTCGTTTTCCTGGCGCGGCACCCCTGGCAAGGGCAGTTCGCCACCCCCTTCCAACGTACATTGAGGGCGTGCTGCACGATCTGGAGGCCTTCGAACAACGCACGCTCGCCACATGGCCTCACCTCAACAACAACCATCGGGCGCAACGATGGAACATTGAAGATCATATGCGCGCACATCATCCGACACGTAGGCACAACAAACGCAAAGGTCCATGTTAACACGTGGGTTCCCCTCAACGAACCGCTATCTCATGCAGTACGAGGTCGAACGTGGAGAGGAATGACAAGGCTTTGTAGCAGAACGGGTATCCGGGACATAGGGCGTAACCATCGAGAGTTTCCATGTAATTATATCTTTCTACTCAATAAGACGACAATGCCGGAATGTGCACAGAGCTCCTACTCTATTGACATCTCCCGATGTTTAAGACTGGAACTCATTGTACTCTCCATTATATGCACCACCTGAGGGGGCACCATGCACGAAGGCACCATCTGGGAAGGCACCCATGGATTTATCACCCTCCAAACCGTCACATCCTCATCCGGATCCTTCTGCTTAAGCAACTTCACATCGCTATCTCCGACGAACGCAGTCAACAACCCATTGACGCCGGTCGACTCTTCCGCTCGCTTGAGCCTTCTCGCAAATATCAAGCGTGCCAGGCCGGCACTGACCATCAGCACCGACCCGAGAATATACAGCACCGGCAGGGCAACATGCACGCAGACGCCCTTTCCAGATGTGACGTCCACGGGGATGGAGAAGCTGGTGTTGGCGTAGAAGAGCTGGTCCATGGATTTCACCATCCCATCAGAGACGGACTGTTCTGCTTACATTGGATGGAATCGCAGGTGCGAGCGCGTTCGCTGCGGAAACTGCCGATACCCGCGGGTTGGAACATCGGTGGCCATTCGCCGGTTTGCTTGGCGCAGGAGAACTTGCCGAACGGTCTCGGGTACAGCCGCGCGGGCGTGTAGGATTGCTTGACAACTCCAGTGGTTTTGATAAACTGAGGGAGATCAGCCGATGTTGCCGAATCGGAAATGCAATCGACTGTTGGAAGGCCCGTGGTCTTTTCGATGTAAACAATTCCTCGGACTGGACGGGCCGTGACATTACAAAACACGAGCTTTTCCACGGTGACACGGCCGGCTTCCTTCTTAACTTCCTCCGTTAACCCTCAGTCAATCCGAGCGGTCAGAATCTTGCTTGCTCGTAACCCTTAACCCTTGCGGTCCACCATGTAAACCTGAACCCGAACCCTAACCCTACAGAGTGCGTCATCGCGACCCGGTGGTCCGAGGTTTCGGTGTCAGTGAAGCTTGGTGAACCGAAAACCCAGTGCACACAGCGTAGGCTTGAAGTCCGAGCACGCCGCTCAGGACTCCGATCCGATCTTGCGGCAGGGCGTTCAAGATGTCGGTTGCGGTTGGGACATACTGCCACACGGTATCGGAGTACGGCTCAGCGAGGGTGGTCCAGCTTTTGACGGCAAGACCCTCGGGTAGCCCCCCTAACTGTAGCGAGCATTCCCTGGTCCTGCAACCGCCTCCCGGGTTGAAGACCGGCAATTCCAGGTTGTCGTAGCTGTACCGCTGATCCTGGTACCACACACACCACCGGGTCGATGACGCACTCGGGGTAGGTGATAGGAGGTTATCGAGCATGATCCAGAGTTCCCTCGCAATGCCAAGGGTCAGGATGATGGACTCTTGTCCCTACTGACAAGTCTGATGCGCAGGATGGTCATGACCGAACGAAACAGGCCGTGGCCGGCGACGTCTTCACCGTCCGTCCTCCGTCAAGAGCTTGTATGGTGCCAAGGTGACAATGTTGCGGTAATACTTGCGGATCATGGGCACCAACACGATCACAAAGACGGCGTTGATCTGGTTGATGGGGAGATCGAGACCATACTCTCTCGCATCCCATAGTGGGAGAGTGATGATGGGGCCGGGAAGCTCATGGATGCATTAATCACGGCCACCTTCCCTCCACTACTTTTTATATATCTCTGCAAGACACCCTGGCCCCCGTCAAAAGGACTGCGAGGGGTGATATTGAGCGTATTGTGGACTGATGAGCAGGCCCACAAACAGGAGCACAGAGGCAGAAAGGCCAGCCTGAGAGTCGCCGCTCAACAGTTTGCACTCACCGCCTCTCACCAACTTGCGGGTGCATCAATGGAAAATAAAAAAGAAGCCTGAACCTGGGAGCTACATACGGGCGGTTTGGTCGAAAATAGGGCCCTTGACCATGGATGACTATCTAACCACTTTACATCTAGCGCATTTGTTTATTTCTCTTCATGATTCCGTAAATATGAGCTGATGTGTCTTTCCCCGCCCCTCGGTCTTTTGTCAAATCAGAAGCATGGGTCAACGATCGATTCCTCCCTGCAACGAATTGCGAGACAATGACAAGCACTGCCTTATGTTTGTGAGGGGATGTAGTGGTGTTTTTGTTGTTGTTGTTGTTGATGAGAGAAGAACATACCGTACGCGTGAGTCTCCCACAATTCACAAAAAATCCCACTCACGCACAAAAGCCGCTCATCATCTCCAGCTCATCCCACTCAATCCATATTTATCTCTCCCCACTAACCAACCGCCACCAGTGTTAGATTTGACTGAACGCATCTATCTATCCACCCATCTGCTGTACCTATCCCACTCTTCCATTCATGAATGCTGCCCTCCCCAAACCCAAGATCGACACCGTCGCGGCTGGCCGCCCCCCGGCGTTTGTGCGGAGCACGCTCACCACCGTCTTTGTCGCTTTGCTGATTGATATTCTGGCGTTCACGATCATCTTGCCCCTGTATCCGCGGATTCTGGAGCATTATGAGAAGGTTGATGGCGGGAATGAGGTATGACTAAGTGTCTGCCCCTTTCGAATGGGCTATGTGTGTCGAATGAAATCACTGACTTTTTTTTCTATGCGATGGAATGGGACATAGACTTCACTCTACTACCGCATGCGCAGCTACATCCAGCTCTTCCGCGGGCTTCTAGGCGTCTCTGGCGCGCGGTTCGACATTGTTCTGTTTGGCGGGGCGCTGGGGTCTCTTTTCTCGTTCCTCCAATTTGTTTCCAGTCCAGTGATTGGATCCCTCAGTGACCGGTTCGGCCGGCGGACCGTGTTGCTAGTGAGCATGCTTGGCAATGCGCTGTCGATGTTATTGTGGATTTTCAGCGAGTCGTTTGGTGTGTTTGTGTGTTCGCGGATTGTGGGCGGGTTGACGGAGGGAAATGTGCAGATGTCGATTGCGGTCATTTCCGATATTACGACGGCCCAGACGCGGTCTAAAGGATTGGTAAGAACTTTTCCTGGCCACCGGACGAATAGGTGGGACTTGCAGCTCATAATGGATTTTCCTATCCCCTTAGGCGTTAGTGGGCATCGCCTTCTCCCTCGGATTCACAGTGGGCCCCCCGCTCGGTGCCTACTTCACCTCTGTTGACCTCACCAAAGCATTCCCACTTTTGGCCGGTCTGCCCATCAACCAGTACTCGAGTCCGGCCTTGTTCGCCTTTGTCCTTATTGTCATCGAGACGCTTTATCTCTTTGTCAAGCTACCGGAAACGAAGGGTTACAAAACAGCGGCGTCGAGCAACATTGAATCGTTATCTGGGTCCTCGTCACCACGACGATCGGCCCGCTTGGCTGAGAAGGCGCTGGGAACGGGTCCTGACTATGATTCTGCAACCACACCAACAACTGCACCAACCGTATCATTATCAGCAGGTGCCTCCGCATCACCACCACCCCACATCGCATCCCGCATCCACATCCTCAGTTTACTCCATTTCCTCTTCCTCTTCTTCTTCTCCGGCATGGAATTCACGCTTACCTTCCTCACGCACGACCGGTTCGGCTTTTCGCACGCCCACCAAGGCCGCTTTCTCGCTTTTGTCGGTATCTTCTCGGCCTGCGTCCAGGGTGGCTATACCCGCCGCGTCGCCCATAAACTCGTCCATGAACGCACCATTGTTGCGCAGGGCATCCTGGCCGCTGGCCTGGGATTGTTGGTACTGGGCAATTGGGCATGGAGTGTGGGGTACCTGTACCTGGGCGCCGCGTTTTTGGCGTTTACGAGTGGGACGGTGGTGACGGGCTTGACTGCGTTGGCGAGTTATGAGACGGTTGAAACATCAACAACCGCACAATTACAACAGCAACAACGGCATATCACGACAGAACACGAGGACGTAGGGACGGGCAACCGAGGTCGCGTCCTGGGACATTTTAGAAGTGTGGGCCAGTTGGGACGCTCGCTGGGCCCGTTGTTTGCGTGTACGACGTATTGGGTGCTGGGATCGCGCGCGGCGTATTCGATTGCGGCGGCGGCGATGCTGCTGTTGGCGGCGGGGACGTACTATCTTGTCCCACCGACGACAAAGAAGGGCAATAGTGCGGTTTCGCAAAGTGGGATGCGCAAAAAGGAGCTGTAAGAAACGTGGATGGTGAATTGGGGAATAGAAGTGAACGCTGGTCCCCTCCACCACCTCTTTCTGTTGCTTCAAAGTGTTGTCTGTATATATTATTGCATAGCATATCAAACCACCTGCAGCTAGCCTTGGATCAGAACCTGATGTGCGTTTACGAGCCAACGGGTGATGATGGTACAAGAGGGCTGTTGTTTAGGTTCCTATTTTCTATGAAATATGGGACGGAGGAATGGGTGGCAGGGTGCGGAGTTGTGGTTTTGAGAAACAGCCAGCCCGCGGGCTTGAGGATGGAAAGAGCGAATTCCCGCAGATTTGTCAAAAAGTCAGACTAGGATGCTGTGGCACAATCCCAAACGTCTCCCAAAACTCGGTCGAATCAATGGCGCGCCCCAGGTCCGTCGCGGGGCGGGGCAGAGCCCGCACTTTGCCCCCCGTCATCAACTCCCTGACCCACGTCGCATGCGGGTTGATGCTCCACTGTGCGGCCAGATCCCACCAATCATAGACCCTCATATCTGTCAGCAGCCACCTTTGGGCCGGGGTGAAGTTGTTCATGACTGCTAGGACGGCGTGGGCAACGTCGGCGCCGTGGATGAGGTGGAGAGAGCCTTTTTGGGCGAGGGCGTCCTTGGTGGCGGCGACGCGGGCGACCCAGGAGCGCGGGTCGCGGGTTCCGCCGTACAGCCCGGCGAGGTTGAGGATGCAACCGCCGTGAGTGAGTAGTTCCGATTCGGCGGCCTGGCGCGGGGCGTCGGTTGTGGGTGTGGGTTGGGAGTGGCGGTCGAGCCAGACGAACGAGTCTGCGGCGGTGGGGGCAGGCGCCCACGGTCGCGTACTGCCCAACAAGATCCAGTTGGGTTTCATGTTCACTGTTGATTCGTAGAGTGTTACAAGTCGGCGTATTGCGGGGGAGGTGCGGACGGGGAATGTGATTATGACTGTTGTCGCGCGGGGTAATGCTTTATACGGCTCTGCGTCGTCCGAGTCCGGGTTGAACGTGAAGGAGATGGTGTTGTCTCGCCCGGTGGTGGTGGTGGCGGCGTGCGGGACGGAGAGCGTCGTGAGGAGGCGGGTCATGTAGGCGCCGCACCAGCCGAGGCCGAGGATGAGGAGATCGACGGGCGGCGGTGAGAGGTGAGGGTGGGATGACATGGTGGGTTTGTTGGGGAGGGGGTTTATGGGTGGGGAGCGGGTTGGGAATGGAAGGCAGGAGCGGAATAAGTGCATTCAATGGGGATTAGACGTGGAGATATCCAAGAGAATGTGGGGGAGATGTGGGGGAAAGTGTGCGGACGCCGAGTGGCTTGTGCGGTGTGTGAGATGTGGCTTGGCGCTCAGACAAAAGAAGAGAGAAGAAACAGCTTTCCATTCCGACAAAAAAGTTGATCGCTCAGCAGTACCCTCGCCGTGGTTGCCCACATTTCCCATTCCATCTATCCGGGGTTTGGCGAAGGTCAACACCCACCAACAGACGGAAAAAACACATGCTGGGACAAACACCGCGAACGCTAGCCCTGCTTCTCCCGCGGGGAGTGCGGGGTCTCACCACCAGCACACACGCCACGGGTACTTTCCCCGCCGCCTTTACGATGGTGCGACCTCACTGGCACGTTGAGACGATGATGCCTCTGCGACCCGTTACGCCGATTGCGAGTGTACCATGCACAAAGGCCGAAGACGAAGAGGCGATCCTCGCCCGGTTCTTTGCGCCGCTGTCCATCTCGCGCGTGCCGTCATCATCACCCCAGCAGCCCATCCAAATACCCTTCGGTCGACAATTACAATCACAACCACAACCACCACACCATCCACTCATCACACCCACGCCCGCCCAACCCGCAATGCACGCCATCAGCATTCTCAAACGGCGGCGCAAGAAGATGAAGAAGCACAAGTGGAAAAAGGGCCGTAAAGCTGTGCGCGACTCGACGCGATACAATAAGGAACGGAAAAAGAAGGGTGGCGTGCAGAGGGAGAAGCAGGAATAAAAGGGCCACATACCAAGTGGGATGTGAGGGGAAAGAAGCCTGCTTTGTCTTTCTTTGTAGATACGAATAGATAATGCGATGAGTTTTTTAATTGTTTGGTTCAGAATGCAGCGGGATGGATGAATGTTGGCGATGGTGATGGGTTTTACGAGCGAATGAGATGCAAATGAATATGAAACAGATGATGAGTTTCCAAAAAAATCATTTTATTTCTAGGACAGGGGGCTGACGTCTGATGCAACAAAGACATAACGCTAATTCAGACTTGCACTCAAACGACAAAATCTTTAAGCTCCACTGAACTGCGACACCCCTTCCTCAAATTCATCCGCCGCGTCGGGTCCTTTGAACCTCAACGTATATTGGGCGATTTTTGTGCTGGGTGCATTCGCCGCGAGGAAATTGACCTCGGTCGGGGTTTTGCGGACCGTTTTCATCCCCTGATAGATGGCCGCATTCAAAAACACACGACCCGATCCATCCGCTCTCAGGAGCAACCTGCCCTTGCCGGTGGTCTTGTCCTGCTTGATTTTGAGCTGACCGACACCGATGGGGGACCATTTCTGGTCGGCGAGCCCAAACAGTCTGCAGCGCAGTTCGTGGAGCGTGGTTTCCTGTTCCTCGCCTTCACCTTCCTTGAGATCGACTTGTTCGTCCTGCACCGCATCGTCATCGTCTTCACCGTCGTCGTTGTCCGCCGCGGGTCGTGGCTGGGTGGGGTGGGTGATCGGTGTGGTTGTGACGTTCAGTTGGGAAAACGAAAATGGGGTGGCGGGCTGCATGGGAGCAACCCCAGCCGAAAACCCAGAGGTCGCGCCCTTGTCGGAGGGCGGGAAGGAAGCTGGGGTTCCGAAGGCAGAGGGGAAGGTTGCGGGAGCAACACTTGCCCCGAAAGTAAATTTGGGAGGCGAAGCAGCAGAGCCGAAGCTTGCTGGCGCTGCACTTGCCCCAAAAGTAAATTTGGGAGGCGAAGCAGCAGAGCCGAAGCTTGCTGGCGCTGCACTTGAACCAAATGTAATGTTGGTGGACGACCCAAAGGTTGTGGGTGCCGCGGCGCCACCGAATGTGAATTTGGGTGCGGCGGAGAAAGCTGAGCTGGGTGACACGGCAGACCCGAAACCAGTGGATGGTGCGTTTCCGAAAGTCAACGTAGGTGCTGAAGGAAACACGGTGCTGGGCTGGGCACTACCGAACCCACCAAATGACGGCGGGGCCGCCCTGGGAGGCGTTTCCAAGGAGGGAACAAAAGAAGTTGTAGGAGGAACCGTGGCAGGTGCCGACGGCTTTGCAGCGCCTCCGTTCATCTGTGGCGAACCAGGCGGTGCAAAAGGGTTTTGGAACCTCTTTGGCAGTGCCTTGATTTTCCTTTCACCGATGGGCGGGCCGGATGCAGCGGATCCAGGTGCCGTTCCCGCAGATTCTTGCGTGTCCCTAGTGGAAGGCGTAGGTTCCGGGAGATCCTCCTTGGAGCTGCCGGCCAGCGGACTGCCCATCCTCTTGTTCTTCTTACCCGGAGGAGCCGAGAAAAAGTCACCGGCCCGCTTCTCTGCTGGTTCGACCACGTCCTCCGCCTGCTCCTCCTGTGGGGCGACAGTTGGAGTGATGGTTGGAGGAGCGACAAAAGAGGGTGCGGGAGTAGGTGGCAAGAACGAAAACGGTTTGGCGGAAGGCAAAAACGAGAAGGGTGTCGTTGTGGGCGCCGGTCGTGGTGCCGATGCTGGTTCTGGCGATGGGGTTGGCGAACGCTCGTTTCTCTTCATCACTTTCTTGGGCGATTCGTCCTTGTCCTCTTCCGCATCACTATCGCTCTCCACCGCGGCTCGCTTTTTTGTCTTGTTGTCGTCGTCGTCCTCTTTTCCATCGTCATCAATGAATAGTTTGGCAGTTCGTGGGGTTCGTGCTCGCCCTTTGAGTAGGGTGGCATCGATGCCCCGCAGCTCTGCGTATTTGTTGATCAGGGCGTCGTGCTCGATGTGGACCAGTGAGCTTTGCTCGCTGTATGTCCTGAACGCTGGGGCCAAATCAATGGCGGAAGCCGACACTTTATTGTCTTGGCAGTAGGTAACGAGGGCTGAGTTGAGGGTGCGCATGACTGCGCGATTCCGCTTTAGTGCCTCCGCGGCGGCTGCCACCGTCGACAGTCTACCAATATGGGCAGCCGACAGTGGCCAACCGGGTGCAGAGGGAGGGGCGAAAGGAGGAAGTGTGAAATCGTTGTTATCCATGGTTGCTTGTAAATAACTGATGTTAGATGAGAATTGGGGGGGATGGGCGGAGATTTACAGCGAACGAACTTGGGGAAAGTGTGAAGAGTTAACAATGGGGGCTTATGTAAGCATATGCGCCTCATCGAGTGATCACGTGTGAGGTCACGTGCATTTGACATTGTTCATTTCTCTCCACCGGGACTAATGAAAGATTGATGTTGTCATTCAAAGGTTCATCTCGTAGTGAAATGACCAAGACTCACAGTATCGATATGTTCCAACTGGTGAGTCATCATGACAACACAGTAATACTGTAGATAGCCTTATCGAAAATGATCAAATACAAGATGTATCAGTGTATTGAGAATATTGAGTTTACATCTGAGCCATAGCCTTTCTATGCACAATGGTCTCGAATGAGGATCGTATGTGATTTTCTCTGAATGATACATTTTTTGTCTTGTTGACAGATTAACATCTTTTGCAAACAACTTGGAAAAGAAATACTGCAGTACTTCCTTCCTCACTTTATGTCTAAACACTGAATTTTCAAGGCGGACTGAGCGACACGTGAGAACCTCCATCCAGGTCCTCAAAAAAAAAAGAACACTTTCCTGACGCGATGACGCTGAAAATTTCACACTTCAATTCCTGTTCGTTTTGCCCCATCAATTGAGAATCCCCGACGAACGAACTCACGAACAGACAAACAACTATACAGTTGACCCTATAAGAAAACACCCAGCAACTCGCCTCGCACACCAGCACTCTGACTGACTCGACTCCTCGAGGGTCGCTCTCTCTGCCGTCTCCTCGCCACATTGTTCCCTCTAAAATGTTCACACTCCGACCAGTCGCGGCAGCGCGCAACGTCTGTTGTCGCGCAACGCAGCCCTCACGCCCAATCCTCAACACACAGTCAATGCGCTCATTGCGACCAGTTGCAGCGCGACAGATCCATAGTGCGTCCCGGCTTTCGAAGGAGGAAAAGGAGAAAGGTATGGCCATGAGAGTGTCACTCCAAGTGGGAGGACGGGGGCGTTGGAGTGGAGTATGTTGGCCAGCATGGATGCTGACCTTTTGCTTTCTTGCTTGTGGCCTATTGTTTTTAGCTGCGATGCAGAGCGAAGCTGAAGTTCGACGAAAGTGGATGGTCCTCCCTTATGTCCGCGGTCGGACTTCCGCAACCCATCGGTTAATGTCCATCATGCCTCACACTATATCAACGCCTCTTTCTTTTCTAACCCCCTTCATTTGCCTTCAACCAGCATGTGGATCAACCGCTTCCTCGCCGAAAAACAACAACAAGCCATCCAAACCACTGCCAAAGCCGAGTCCGACGGGTCCGTTCGCCCGGCCCCACCACGCATCATCCTCGACAAAAAAATGAAAGATTCCTACATTGAAGAATACCTCCTCTTCAAAACCGAGCCCGACGTTCGCGAAGAATACATTTCGGCCCATGGGTCGGTCCGCATCGGCAAAATCCTCGAAGATCTCGACGCACTAGCGGGGTCCATCGCGTATTTCCATTGCGACGATAATAGGAGCGAGACCATTCCCTTGACAATTGTTACGGCGAGTCTGGATCGGATCGATTTGTTGCAGCCAATACCTACCGATCAGGATATACGAATGAGTGGACATGTGACTTGGGTGGGCAACTCTTCCATGGAAGTCTCCTGCTGGGTCGAAACTGTCCCCAACCACGACCCGCAATCCTCCTCCTCTGCTACGTTCGGCCTCGGCACCGCCGCCGCCGAACGTCGCGTCCCTGGCGAACCCATC
The DNA here is from genome assembly GCA_025526995.1 of Powellomyces hirtus. Lineage (NCBI taxonomy): Eukaryota > Fungi > Chytridiomycota > Chytridiomycetes > Spizellomycetales > Powellomycetaceae > Powellomyces > Powellomyces hirtus. The sequence goes on along the minus strand of JAHLKG010000017.1, from coordinate 619,892 downwards.
CTCGCCGCCAAGTTCTCCATGGTCGCTCGAGACCCCGTCACCAACAAGGCTGCTAAAATCAACACCCTCTCCCTCTCCACCGAAGAGGAACGCCGTCTCTTCCGCTCAGGCGCCGCCCACCGCGCCCGTAAACTCGCCGATAAACAATTCGATCTCACCTCCACACCCCCCACCCATGAAGAAATGAAACTCGTGCACCAACTCTACCAGGAATACATCCAGTACCTTGACCCGACCTTCAATAAGCCCATGCCTGCCGACGTCAAGTGGATGAAAGACACGATTCAGCAGTCCCTCGTCATGTGCATGCCCCAAGACAGAAATATACATGGAAACGTGTTTGGCGGGTATCTCATCCGACTCGCCTATGAGCTCGCGTCGGCAACCGGCCTCCTCTTTGCCCGCTCGAGAATCCACTTTGTGGCTCTGGACGATATATCATTCCAGAAACCAGTCCATGTCTCGGACCTCCTCAACCTCACATCCCAAGTCGTGTATGCGTCGGGAGGCGACTCGAGGAGCTTCCAGGTGAAAGTTCGCGCGGATGTGCTCGACCCGATCAAAGCCGAACAGAGTACGACGAATACCTTCCATTTCACGTTTGCGAGTGATGACCCCGTGCCGAGGATCATGCCGAGGAGTTACGATGAGAGGTAAAAATTGAGACACATGCAAAACAGAACGCGACGCTCACATCCTAACGTATATGTCCTTCTCCTTTTTTGTTAGTATGCGGTATATCGACGGCAAGCGGAAAAAGGAACGTTGGTTGAGCGTCTCGGAACACAACACCAGCATCTTTGCCGACAAGATCACCAACTGAAAAACGGCGAAGAAAACCCCCTTCGCGAACCACTGCCACATCTCCCCTCGTGTTATTTTTTGGATTCCATACCCAGGAGCGCTCCGCGATTACCAGTCCCCGCATCTCCTTTCCGAATCACAGTGTTTTCTTCCCCTCGCCTCCTCCCCCCCTCCACTATTAGCTTTTGTGACATATGATGAAAATAATATATTATTAGTGCATATCTCTATCACTACCCTTCAATGAAGAAGGGCTCTTGGATGCTCAAGTCGGGTCAGACAAAAGGTTGGATATCGTGTAGCCATCCCAGTCTAGGTAGTCTAAACTAACGCCCCCGCATCCGCGAACCAGCTCCGTTTGGTCACCAATCCTTCCCACGTTTTGGTTTGTTTGTTCGTTTGTTTGTTTGTTTGTTTGTTCCATTTACAGTTTACAGCGACGCCAAAATACGCTCCATAATCGGCTGGACCTGTTTCCTGCTCGATCGGATATTTTTCTGGATGTACAGTCGTCCCACCGCAGCAGCAGCAGCCGCGGCAGCACCTTTCTCCGTGTTGTGGCAGTTACGGGTCCATGTAGGCTCGGTGTGCGCGACGGGCGAGAGATCGAGTTGTGGGTTGTGTTCGAGTTGGCTGAGGATGGATGGTGCGTGGTTGGTGGTCGTGGTTGTGGTGGGAGGGGGTGCCAGTTTGTTGTAAAATGTAATGAGGAGTTCGCGTTCAAACCCGCGCGGGTTGGGTCCCGAGGTGTGGTTGAAGGCGGTCATGACGATATGGATGTCGAGTGCATGGAGGTTGGCGTAAGCCGCACATGCGCGTTTGACGTCTTCAAAGCCGTGCTGTTGTGTAGCGATCGTGTCTGGGCTGGTCGCCGACGACGACGCGGTGGGGGTAGTGGTGTTGATGTCATGGATGTTGATATTGTTGTTGTTCAGGGCCTCGCGAGCCGCCCACCCCGTCTCACCCATGACATGCCACGACACCGAACTAATTCCCAGACGATAGTCCCCGACGACGCATTCCTTGTAGTCTTTGCGGAGCAGGTCGAGGGAGGAGAGGGTTGAGATGCTGGTTTTGGCGGTGTGGACGCCCGTGTAGAGGGCGGTGAGGAAGTCACGGTCGGTTGAAGTGAGTGGTGTGGTCGTTGATGTTGAGTGTTGGAGTGGTGGTGTGGTTGTTGTTATTGTTGGTTCTGTGGTTGGGCCTCGCGCAAATGGGAGCAAGTAGGTGACAGCTTTGCGGTCCGTTTCGGTCACGCGTCCATACTCTTCAACGAGGTTCACCGTATCGATCAGAATCGCCGCGAGCATGCACACCGCCAAGCCCTGCTCCACAGGTCTCTTTTCCGTCATCCACATCTCCGTGACAAGACTCACGGCCGATCCCACCGGTTGCACCACTCTTATTCCCACGTCGCTATACAACCCTTCATCCACATGATGGTCCACAACACCCACCACACAGCCGCTGAATCGCGCCAAGGTAGGGGCCAGGCGGTTGTGATCGACGAGGATGATGGAGAGGAGGCGGGAGGCGGCGAGAGCGTCGAGGTCGATTTCGTCGAGGAAGGTGAGGGAGGAGGTGAGCGTGGAGTGGTGGGGGCCGAACGCGGTGGAGAGGGTGAAGGGGCATTCGGTGCGGAGAGCGAAATCTTGGCGGGGGATGCTGATGACGGGGAGGTAGTGGTGGTGGTCGGGGAGAGGTTGCGCAGTTGCGATTGGGTGGGGTGGTGGTTGAAGCTGGTGGCGGAGAGACAGGAGGTATGCTAACGACATTGCCGATACGAGCGAATCCAGATCTGCCAGAAAAGAAAGACGGAGCAGGGATATTGGTTAATTACTATTCAGAGAGGGAGGGTCTAAACTGTCTTTCTTTCCCGTGACGTCTGTTGAGACTTTACCAGCAGCTTCGTTCCCGATGACGACCGTCACTGGCGTGCTCATGGGTTGCTGCTGCGACAGAACAGTTTTCGCCTGTGCAAGGAAGCGGACGAGGGGATATACGGTGCGGACGGTTGAAGCAGCCATGTTCAAACGAAATGCACACTAGAGACAGTTGAAAAGAATGGGTGGAATAACAGGGAAAACGCAGCCCAAAGAGGTGTGAAATCCATCTCACTTGCGCTGCGCCATCCATTTACACCCCATGTGGCGCAGACCTCACATTGAACACTTTCGAAGTCGTTAAAGACTCTTTCACACGCGTTTCGTTTTCCTCTCTTTTCCAACCTTTTTGTTTTTATCACACTTCCCCGTCATTTCAACAGTCTACCACCACCGGACTCGGGAAGTGCAGAGAGAGAGAGAGAGAGAGAGAGAGAGAGAGAGAGAGACATATACATACACACAAACACACAGCATCCGTTCCGGTCAATTCATCGCGTGTGAAAGAGTCTCTCGCATTCCCCATCTCACGCCCCGCTGGTTCGGAACGGGACAACCGCGTGGAAAGACACAAACCCCATTCGACGCAAAACAGTAAGTTACAAAGCGGCGAAATGTAGAGCGAATTGATGTGTCCTCATGCCGAACTCCCAAACCTATTCCGTTACCTCAGCCAACAGCCTTCCATTCTCCATCACCCCTACCCTCTGTATATCCCAACACCATGACCCGCACGACCCCCGTCAAGCCCAGCACAGCGGGCATGCCCAAAAAGCGGCTGGGCCGCAAATCCATCGGCAACAAACGCACTCCCACGCGTGCGCAACCACCGCCCGTAACCACACCCGCCAAACCTCACCGGTACCGTCCGGGCACGGTCGCGCTGCGCGAGATCCGCAAGTACCAAAAATCCACCGACCTCTTGCTGCGGAAACTGCCCTTTGCCCGGCTGGTCAAAGAGGTGTCGGCGGATCTCTCGACACTCGAGTATGCGAATGGACAGCCGCCCCGATGGCAGAGTACGGCGATTTTGGCAATGCAGGAGGCGGCTGAGGCGTTTATGGTGCATTTGTTTGAGGACGCGTAGGTTGAGTGTGATTGTTTTTACTTAAATTCAATCCACAACCTGCGATTCAACTGACGCTTCATGACTCTTCTTCTTCAACAGCAACCTCTGTGCCATCCACGCCAAACGCGTCACCATCATGCAGCGCGACATCCAGCTCGCTCGTCGCATCCGGGGTCCCTGGGGTGGACTCGGTTAAAAGGGGAAACACCAAAAGTAAGCTTACGCATTGGGGGGTGGCGGGTAGTGTTTGCAACCATCGTCCATCGACATCCCACCAAAAGAAAAAATCCTGCAATTGGCAAGTCGCCAGTTGGGGGCGACGTTGGGGCATAGAATCATGTTGCGGATGAGTCTCCCTATGTGCGCGGAGTGATGCAGAGTGGGGGGGGGGGGGGGAGGAGCAATAATAACAATAATGATATTCTTTGCATTGCTTGGATCTAAGAACATAAAAAGAAGACCCCGCGTTGGTTGACTTTTCCCAAAAGTGGGTGCTGGAAAATTTGGGGCGTGTTCGCTTTTGCAAAGGGTATGCAGTTTGGTTCACAGTCCGTGGTATCTCCTCAACCACTCCTTGCCCTCAAATCTAAAATACTGATTCGCGACACCACCAATTCCAAACGCGGCAAAGATGCGCGCGACCCTCGCCGCCGTCGCGCTCCAGTACTGTTTCCCAATCACACCCCATCGCTCTCTCGATGTCGCTGCGGGGCGGTTATACATGTCCATCCCCAGCAGGTGCATGGGAGTGGAGACGAGTTGGACGGCGCATGGGGTGAGCAGTTGGGAGGCGACTTCGGCTTGTCGTTTGGGGATGGCGTAGTGCGAGGAGAGTTTGGCGGCGAGGATGGGTGGGAGGTTGAAGGAGGCAAAGACGGTCAGCATGTCCCGCGAGGTGTAGAGAGCGTAGGAGCGGAGGGGTACGGGTTTGGGGGTCCCGGTGCCGAACCATCTAAAAAGAGAAAAACGAACGGATTAGAGATGGATGGGATGGGCACACTGCATCAAGAAACGGGGATATCCCATCTCACCCGAAACATCACCTCGTAAAACACACATCCTTGGCCACACACAGTCCGACATTCGCAACCGTAGTGCCGACAAATTTCGGATAGAACCAATCCCACCCTTCATAATCACACACGCTCTGGATCGTATTCGCGGTCCAATACGTGCCCGCATACACGGCAAACATGAACAGCGTCGCGGGCTGGCGGTAGAATCTCACGGGGTGCGTGAGAAGGTCCCGTGTGCCCGCGCGGAGAGCCGCGGGGAGCGTCGTCGTGGTGGAACTGGCGGCGAGGAAGATGGAGCGGTCGATGATGGTGATGATGGGAGCGACGAGGAGGGAGGATGTGAACGCGGAGAGGGATTCGATGAGGAGGGTGTGCGGGAGGGGAATGCGTTCGTGGTGGGTTTGCGCGTGCAGGTGCGGGTTTTGGGGAGAAGAGATTGGTGGAGGTGCTCGTTGGGTGGCCATTTTGCGGTTGGTGCTGCTGAGCGGACGGGGACACTTCAACGAAAAGAACCAGAGCTGCCCAGAAGTGTCAGTAGCAACAGGTCGAACGAAACCACCCGGCCTTCAACTCGATAAGATTACCCCCGGGGGAGGATGTCTCTCTTTGTTTTGTCTGTCTGGATAGTGTCAAAAAAAGCACACGTTCACGGTTCAGAAGTGTGAAAAAGCACACTTTGAAGTGTGGAAAGAAGCTCCGCGCGTCATCCTGTATCTATCACTTACCTATCTCATCGTCCTCTTTTTCCCGAAAACGTTTTTTTTATCCGTCAATGACAGTGTTCGGAAATCACCTTTCGACAGAGTGAACATATAGTGTTGGAAGTTGTTATTAAAGAATCCAGATTCCTCACCCCGCAGCTTTTGATTATCATCGCCATCCTTCTGCCCCGTCATGCTCGCCCCACGCCTCGCCCGTTCAATCCTCTTGCGCGTTCCGCGGCGGGCAGTTCACGGAACAGCGTACTACCCAACATCATCCCACCCACATCCCGCACAACAACAACATGAACAGGATTTGCCATCGACTTCACCGTTCCGCCCACCGCCGCCACCCCTCACGGAGCAACAAAAGGCGATGATTGCCGCGATGCTGCGGGTAGACCAGGCGGGCGAGTTGGGCGCGAATTGGATATATGCGGGCCAGATGGCGGTTTTTAAGAGTGATCCAAAAGTGGGGCCTGTTGTGCAGGTATGTGTGTTTGTCTTGATGAGGTACATCATCTTAAACATTAATACGGCGAAATGGGGTCTCTGTTGGGCAGCGGGGCTCCCAGGGTTAGTTTGTGGTTTCTCTTCTGACTCCTCATCTGTATGCTCTCTCTCCTTACGCTCTGACAGCACATGTGGGACCAAGAGAAGTTCCACCTCTCCACATTCGACCACCTCATTGGGCACAACCGGGTGCGCCCGACCGCGCTGCGGCCACTCTGGGAATTCGCGGGGTACGCACTCGGGGCCGGCACGGCGCTGCTGGGCAAAGAAGCCGCCATGGCGTGCACCGAAGCCGTCGAAACCGTGATTGGGCAGCACTATAACGACCAGTTGCGCGAATTGCTTAAAATCAATCACCCTGAAGTGGAGAAATTGAGAGCCGTGATCAAACAGTTTAGGGATGAGGAGTTGGAGCACCTCGATACGGCCCTGGATCATGATGCTAAAAATGTGAGTAGGGTGGCGACAGGAGATGACGCGAGAGAGGCCCGGGAACAAGAGTGGGTCTACACTCACGCGTCTTCCCCATTCGTCTGGTCCTGCAACCCCGACAACGGACGCCATCTTTAACTTACTTCTCATCCCCCCGCTCTGCGCTCCCTAGGCTCCCGCATACCCTGGGTTGAATGCCGTAATTCAGCAGGTAAAAGCAATCAAAATTTTCATCAATGGCTCACCTCCTCCCCATTCTTCTATTCCTTGTTTAATCTCTTCATCAACTTCCATCAGGGATGTCGCGCTGCGATCTGGGTTGCCACGAGGGTCTAGATCGCGATCTAGTTGGAGCATGCAGCGACAGCAGTTCTATTCATTCCTTTTTACATAGGTAAACTATCCATACAAGCAATACATCAACAGAGCATCCAAAGGGGTTGCATACAGTTCCTGGTGCAATTGGCAGGTGAATCTGCTGTTCCATCCCGCTTTGCATGTGGTGGGGTGTATCGGGTGGATTCGCGGCCGTGAACCCCATTCCCGCACACGTTTCGTTATCGAACGAGGAGAGCGCAACACACGGACGGAGAGGTACATGCAGGGCTCATGCACTGGGTATAGCCCAGGATTGCGCCCGGTGTTTGCTGATAAGGGTGTTGTTCGCACATCATCCGTGGCAGGATGGGGTGCAGTGGTATCGTTCTTTTTTGTCGCGATACCTTGGTGGTGCGCGGGTGCTGGTGGTAGCTCAATTGGGTCACACCTCCATTTCGTCAACCCGTTCTCGGGCGCCGGGGGGGGGGGGGGGGAGGAGGGAGGGAGCGTGCGAAGTTATGAGTATGGGTAGGGTTGATCGCGGTTGGGGCGGGAGGGCTGAAGTGTTTAGCGTGTCTTTTTTACTCCTCGCCTGCCCTGCGCTTCACATGGCCTGTTTCTGGAACTTTGGGATTGGATGTGATCCCATATTGCGGGGACGGTGGAGCCGGGGATCCTGATGCGGGCGTTATCGCACTGCGGTACCGTTTGCTTTTTTGTGCCTGTTCATCCGATTCAACTGTTGGTTCGGCATGTACGCTGATGTGGGGGCATATGTGGTATATGTTCTCTCTCATCGTTTGTTGTTGGTCGTGGGAAGGAAAAGTGGAAGATATCCCCCCCCCCCCCCCCCCCCCCTTCTCTCCCTCTCCCTCTCAATCCCTCAGCCTCAACTTTAACCTAAACGCATCGACGCCATTCAAATAGTACCTCTCCAACCGTTTATCTCTGACAAACCCCAATCGTTCATACAACTTCAACGCCGCGGTATTCGTTTCCTCTGTCTCCAGCACCACCTCATGCGCGCCCTCCTCTTTCATTTTACATACTGCCATTTTGACGAGGGTGGACGCAACCCGCTGGTGGCGGTACCGTTTGGCAACCGCGAGCATGCCAATGTAGCCCCGGAGTACTTCCTTGTGCGTGTCGAGTTTGCAGATTATAACGCCAATGGTCGGGGGAGACGGAGGGACAATAGCAGCAGGCGTAGGTGTGGTGGGTGTGGCGAGGAAGCAGAGTTGCGGCCAGTTGTGCAGAAAGTACCGGTATGTGTAGATGGAGTAGGGTTCGGAGAGATCATTCTCGATGAGTGCGGTGATGGCGGGGAGTTGAAGTTCGGAGACGTACGGGATGTAGTCCATTGTCGGGAAAGAGAGAGAGAGAGCGATGGGCCGGTATACTAAGAACGCTTCTGGGAATCTAGAAAATGTAACGACAAAAAAAAAGGAACTTGGAAAAGGGCAATGCTCGTCTCGTCTCGCGCGTTTCGTTTCAGTGAATTCTCGTTCTTTCTCAACGAACTTTTGCCATTCCAACAAAACTTCCACACAAACCTTCCCGTTCATAGCAGACAACATGGCCACCTCATCCAGCAAACCCACAACGAGCGAAAAGCGTCCCTCGGACCAAGAAATCGTTGCTCAGGTACATCCTCACCCGCACCATCTACCCACCTCCCCAGTCTTCCTAGATCACTTGGGCACCCAATCCACTCAACTCACATCACCCCCGCTCATATCTGATCGTCCTTCCTCTCCCTCCCCTTAGCTCAACGCCATGAAACAAGAGATGAATGCCATCGCCTCCAAGCTCGGCGAACTGGAGATGGAAAAGGATGAACACCAGCTGGTCGTCGACACGATCAAACCCCTCGAATCCACGCGCAAATGCTTCCGCCTCGTCGGCGGCGTCCTCGTCGAACGCACCGTCAAGGACGTCCTCCCCGCGGTCGAAACCAATATGGATGGCGTAAGTGGAACGAAATGCGACTATTTTGGTTAATGAGCAGATTTTTCTCATTTTTGCTTTTTTTTTGATTTTGTGTTTTTGTTTGTGGATTAGATACAAAACATCATCAAACAACTCCTCGCAAACTACAAAAAAAAGGAAGCCGATATGGACGCGTACCAGAAGAAATGGGGTGTGCAGATCAAGGAACAATAGACCCCCATCGCTTCCCTCAGCATCCCCGTATCAACCGTCCACCACCACCTCCACTCCACCGTCAAAAACCACATTATCCAACGCACCCGGGGGTCTCGCTCGCACACACAGAGAGAGAAGAGGAGGGTGGTTGGATTTTTGCTACACACGCCACATGTCATTTGTTTTCGCGAGGGAGTGAGTGAATGAATGATGTGCACACAGCCCCCCAACTCCGGCCCCCCCCCCCCCCCCCCAAATTACGGTTTATATCGCCCCGCCAGCTTTCATTGTATTTTATTCCCTCTTCGTCTCCGCTCCCCCCCCCCCCCCCACATGCTTACACCGCTATGCGCGGGGGAAGAACGTATTGCGCCCCGCTCGACGTTCTCTCTCTGTGTGGTGTATCAATAAAAGGGCAAAAAGCTGCAATGTAATGTAATGCATCTCCATATCGCTTTAATCCAAATCGGCTCGCCTGCAGTTTCTCGTGACTCTGACGGGTGTTGTGAAAAGGCAAAGCAAAACCGACAACTCTACCGGCACCATCTTCTGCTTTGTAACCCCAGCACAACTCAATCTTCTGTTTAAAGAACAGCAATACAAATGGGGACAGAAGATACCCCAGTGTCCAGCACTATGATATGCATACATCCGCCCCCCTCCCACGCAAACAAAGAAATACAATCCCTTCCCCAACCATCCCTCGCGCCATGCACCCCCAGCCGCGCACTCGCCTTTCTACATACTAGCACTAACACGCACACTAATACTATCACAACTCCAGCTCATGTACAACACCCGTGCCCCCCCCCCCCCCCCGCCCCCGGCCCCTCCCCACGGCGCGCACGCCTGCCCCTCGCTGACAACTAGCTTGGAATCAATCTGCCCTAAGCCCAAAGCCGGGAATGGTAAGACCAAACACCCTTGCTCCGGATCGCATGGTGTACCTGGGGTTACACATACGCGGGCCATCTAAGTGGTGTCGCTGGTCGTCGGTCATGGGTTCAGCCCAGCCACAACAACGGGAGTCGTATTCGTAGTCGTAGTCGTATTCGTAGCGGTGGTAGGAGTCGCAGTAATAGTGGTGGTGTCCACAATGAACGTTTCCGCGGGCGCCGACGCCGATATGGGCTGGATCGTTGTAGACGGTCCCGGGTCCGTGCTGGTGGGGGATTCGGCAGCGGGGGGTAACGAGTGGAACGAGAGCGATTGAGTGCTCTGGGCCGCTTTAGCGGCGCGGTTGATTGAACTTATCGCAATAAACGCTGTTGTCCCAAAAACAACCCAAAATTCACACCCCCGTCAGAAACTCGCCTCACCTAGCCCCCCGCCCCCCACTTCTCTCCCCTCACCTCTCTTGAACGTCCTCTTAGCATTAAAGCCTTTCTTGAGGTCTGGCAAAATATCCGCCGTTTCCCTCGTCTGCAACCACGGATGTTGCAGGGCCATGTCTGCCGTCGCGCGGTTCGCGGGGTCGAGGACGAGGAGGTGTTGGATAAACTCTTTGGCGGCGGGTGAGATGTGGGCCCAATACTCGTCGTCAAAGAGGTAGTTGCATTCGAGAATGGCTTGGAAGAGGCCGGCGTTGGATTGCGATTCGCCGCCGTAGAAGGGCGTGTAGCCGCAGAGGAGGACGTAGGTGACTATTGCAGCGGAGAGCGGGTGAGTTAGTGGGAAGAGGGCGCGGGCAGGGGTGTGGAAAAGAAGAGGATGGGACTTACTGACGCCGACAGCCCACATGTCGACCGGCTTGCCGTGTCCGTTCTGTCTCAGTATTTCGGGGGCTGTCCGGGCAGAAATATGAATGAGTCAAATGCGGACAACACGCGACAACCGAACGACGGGGGGAGGGATGGAGTGCTATCTATCCACTTACCAACATAATGCGGCGTCCCGCACGCCGTCTGGAGGAACGCGCCATCGGGTATGATTTTCGACAAGCCGAAATCTGTAATCTGGACGACAAGAGCGAATTACACACAACCGTGTTTTTCAGAAGCAGTCGATGGGCGGGATGTACGCTATTCCAGAAAAGCTCGAGTTACCATCAAATCCGCATCATCGTCCGGCCCGCGAAACAACAGATTCTCCGGTTTCAAATCCCTATGCGCAATATCTAAGACAAACCTCACGAAAAGCACATCAGCACTTCTTCTTCTCCATCCTGTGTTTTTTTGTTTTACTCACTCTCCCTATGCAAATACGCGACACCCCTCAACAGCATCATCACGAGCCTACTCGCGTCTTGTTCAGAAAAGCTCCCCTTGTTCAAAATGCGGTCAAACAGCTCCCCCCCAGTCGCCAGTTCGGTTACGAGATACACGTTGCGGTAGTTTTCGAAACATTCGCACAGGGAAATGATGTTGGGGTGCGTGATGCGTTTTAGCACGTCGACCTCGGTCCGCAGCGTGGAGAGCGTGGGGGTGAGTTGCGACTTGTCGATGATTTTGACGGCGAATTTGGAAGAGTCGGATTTGCGCGTGCATTCTTTGACTACAGCTAAAGGGGAGGAGAACACATAATGTGAGATGGAAGTCGCAGGGCCCGCAATACAGAATTCACGGCTTTTGTGCGCATGTCCATGCAATCTCATGACACTACATGTAAAGTCTACGGCGAACCACCACACAACATACCAAAAGTTCCAACCCCAAGCTGTCGGCCCACAAAGTACTGTTGTTCAAACGTACTCTCGAAGCGTCCGCCTCGGATTCTGGGTGGTTGCCGCTGCTGCTGCTGTTGCTGGTGGTGGTTGTGTTGCGGCTCAGCTGCCCCAAATGTTTTCTCAAACCACTTCCTCATTATAGTTCTCTCTTTTCTGTTTAGCGAATCTCTCTCTCTGTCCCTCTCTCTCTCTCTTGCTCTTTGTTTTATCTCGTTTATGTATCTCTTACGGTACTCTTCTGTTTGTACAAATGCCATGCCGTGCCAAATCGTTGAACTTCTTGACCGCAGTGGCTTGCGCTGCTTGCGTAACGAGTGTGGCTGGGCGGCGGAGCCAAAACGCGGAGGTTGTTTGATGCAAAAGTTGTCACACCTCTCCATCAAAACGTCTACCCTCAAACGACACGCGCTTCATGAACATCTCAATAACCCTAACTTTCGCAAGAATTCGCGGTCCCCCGAACAGTACTCAATGGCAAAGAAGGACTCCCGGAGGATTATTATAGAGACATCGATCATTTTATGTTTCGTACCTACCGCCTCCTAAACCAGATCCGGTGACAGGAGGAAGAACAAACGAAAACGAAAATGTTGAAAAAAACTCAAACGAAAAATATCCCATCATACACTCTTTGCTCCTCTTCTCAACATGCAAAGGAGCTGGATTATCCGCTCCGGTTACTTCGCCCAGGCGCGGTCTGTATGCAAACATCCACATATGTAATGATTCTACATAGACATTCGTCCGTAACAGGAACGAAACGGTGGTCGTCGCCCAAACAGCTAAACTCTGCACAAAAAATGCGAAATCCTCAGTAGGGTGCAAGATGATCAAATCAAATCAAATCAATATTCTATACATGTAAAAAATGGGGTCGCTTTACAGAGAAAGAAAGAGGGTGCGCGCCCGAGAAACCATGTAGTGGAAGGTTGGAGGGGGGATGGAAGGAAATATACATAAATATACAGAAGGGCGGGTGGGTGATGCAGTCGTGTCCGCAAAATGCCCCATGGCGGGAAGCAGAAAAAAAAAGGAGAGGAGAGGCAACGAGAGAGAGGGTTCTGGGCGCCGGCTCCTACGGGCGTTGTAGTGGGCTGATGATGGTGGCGAGGGATGCGCTGTGGGGGATCCGCCAGCAAAACCGTTGCCTCACTGGGAAAAGCGAGCGGCTGGGAATGGGGAAAATGCGATTGTTGGAGGGTTACCACCCGAAATGGAGCTGTCCCCTCGTTCCCAGAACCCGGCAGTTGCACAGAGCACGCGTGTTGCGGTGAGGAACATGGTCTTGTCTTTCGTCTAGAGGGGAATACCCTCCAACAAGTCCTCGTTTGCGATTCTCGAAAATCGGACTTGGACGTTGCCCAATGTGCGCGTCGCAAATCCAGCTTCGCAGTACGCAAAGTAGAATTCCCATTTGCGTTGAAAGACGGCATCGTAGCGGTCCTCGAGGTCATGTTCTTTGGCCACTCGCTGACAATTCTTTGAAAACGCAATGCGCCACAACCGCAGGGCTTTGGCATAGTGGGGCCCGATATTCGCCAGGTCGTCCAAGACCAGGTTTCCTTTTGAGCCGGCAAAGGCAGCGTCGGTGAGGGCCGTGACGGAAGGGCAGTGACCGCCGGGGAAGATGTACCGGTTGATGAAATCGACTTTTTTCAGGTAGGATTCGTAGCGGGCGTCGGGCATGGTGATGACCTGGAGAGCGAGGATGCCGCGGTGCGGGTGGAGCAACTCGTTGCATTTGGAGAAGAAGACGGGTAGGAATTCGGGGCCGACGGCTTCAAGCATCTCGACGGCAATGATGCGATCAAAGACCCCATCGCGGCGCGGGTCCATGTTGCGGTAGTCGAGGAGTTTGACAGTAATGGAGGCGGAGAGACCCGCGGCGGCGATACGGGCTTCCGCGAGGTGTTTTTGTTCGGTGGACAGCGTGAGAGTCGTGACGGTGCAGTTGAAGCGTTGCACCGCGCGGATGGCGAGGGCACCCCACCCGGTCCCGATTTCGAGCACTTTGTCAGAGGCGCGGATGGACGCGAGGTCGAGCATGGCGTCGATTTTGCGGTATTGAGCGCGTTCGAGAGTGTCTTCTTCTTCTTCTTCCTCCTCCTCCTGTTCCACAGCACCATTTTGGGTGTCTGAGCCGCGCATGGTCTGCCGTGGTGACTTTTTGCGCCCGTTCTTTGTAGCCCATATCGGACATGAGTACATCATGGTGGGGTCCAAAAAGCAGCCGAACATCTCATTGCCCAGATCGTAATGGGCTTGGATATTCGTCACCGCATTAAGGATCGTATTTGGGATGCGGGAATGCAGGATTGAGTTGAGGAACGCGTTGAGACCCGCGGGGAGGAGGTTCATTTCTTGATAATTATCTCTATTTTTCGTCAAGATGATGAGGAGGTTGGCGAGGTCATCACATTGTATCTGGGCATGCATATAGGCTTCTCCGAATCCCATGGCGGCAAAGAGGGCGACGCGAAGCCAGAACGCGTCGTCGAGGACCGTGATGTGAGAGGTTAATGTGGACTCATTTTTGTCGCCAAATTCGTGGGTGGTGCCGTTGGAGAGGGTCATGCGGATAAAGCCGGTGGTGGTGCGGGCGAGGGTCTTGATGCAGGCTTTTTGGGCGGTTTGGACGGCGAGACGGACGGGGAGGAGGTGGCGCCAGCTGAATTTAGAGGTGGAGACCAGGGCGCTGCCAGGTGATGATAATGGTGGTGCATCGGAAATGTGTGCGATTTTCGGTTTTTGCGGCTTGGAGAGGTGGCTCAGAGAATGGTCTGCGTGCTGATGTTGGTCAGCGACATGGATATGCTTCATTGTCTGCATAATTTTGCAATCTAATGGGACGACAGGCGAGGGCGGCGAGCCAAGTCCAAGAGAGTGCAGGGAGGAGTAGTCTCCAGCATAGGGGTGTGAATTTATGTCTATTTATTTATACGCCGGATGTCTGTCGGTCGGTCGGTGGGTGGCCCGTGTCGCGATGAGGGTTTGTGTTTCAATGCGCTTGTGTGGAGCGAAGGATCGGCATGGCCAGGGGTGCAAGTGAGAGATTTCTATCACACTCTTTGGTGACACGCCAGAAAAGGGGAGTGTGAAATGACGCGTGCGTCGGACAACATGAATTTCCCCGCCCTTCTCATCTCATAGAAACTCAAACTCAATTGGACAAGGCACTGGGGAATCGGGCTTCTCGCCGATAGACCCCGCCTGACCGGAAGCCCAAAAGCCATTTTGAGTATGATCCGTCAGACTCCGAGACTCGGGGGATTAATTCCAGGGGGATCGGAGTGTTGCCAAAAATAGCGCCCGCTACAGTCCAAATGTGCGACTACCCTGTTTGCGTTGTTTGCTTGCCGATGCCGATTCTGCGCCGCTAATGATAACGAAAGCCAAAATCCCAGATTGTCTCCATACGCCAAGCCAAACCATGCACGGCGTGTTCGATCGGTGGGTTTCTTACACTTCTCTCTGCCTTCCGCCGATCTGTAGGCTCTCTATCATGCGCTTTTCATGGGGGGTTAAGCCAAAAAAAAGTGAGGGCGGAAAATCCCTAGTCAGTTTGTCAGTCTGACGATTAGATCGGATCGAAGTGTTGGAATTCATCACCAAAGTAGTTTTCGATCTCCGCAATCGGCCCGAGTGTGAAATTGTCTGAATCGAACACTTTGTAGCTAAAACGTGACCGTCACGTGCACAGGACGAGAACGACGAACGACATTAAAGAGTATCGCTGATGACGTTTACGACAAGACTGTCGACGATTCCTACCATCATCACGGGCAGATTGCTCAGACAGGGTGTGTATTAGAAGAATCTTGTTATCTAAGTATTGCACAATTAATGAAAGGGCCTTGAGCCAAAGAGCTGAGCGGCGGGCAAAGTTAATTGATTGTTGCTCACACTTCAGCTGGGCTACCGTAGTCCCTCAACGCCATTGCTGTCCTTCTGAGAATTGACACCTCTGCCGTGCATTTGTCACCGGTGGATGTATCTAGCCGCGCGGCACCATGCACACCGTTTGCCATACCCACAACTTGTCATCGCGCAAGAGTAATATGAACGCATTTGTGGCTGACATCACCCTCTCGATCTTGAACGCCCAGAGCCACCAGTGATCACACACTTTGACGTCCGGGAAGCTGGGAGACCCATTTGTGGGCCGGAGGAAGTAATCGACCCGTTTCCCAACGTGGTCGATCGTCCGAAGTTAGGAGGGCATTGTCGACATACGACTTGGAAGCGGCCTGGTTCCCCTCCTTTGGAATTTCGGGGATGGCCGTTGGATGTATTCCGTATTCCGGATACACAGAGTACCATTCCCAACTGGCGCTGTGTTCCGCAGTCGCGTATCCTATGGACCATGGAGCGTTGACGTCCCCATAAGAGTTGTCGTCGGTGCGCATTTGTGCCTCGTAGTTCTTGGTTGCAAATATGGGAAGCAGTTAGTGCGCCGGAGGCAAAGATGGAAAACAAAAGAAAGGAGGTTAGGGTCTCCCCGCAATATCATGAGTTGCCCTCTACACACAAGGAAAGCCAGTGGCTGGAGCTCCGCGACTGTGACCAGTAATCAGATAGCCCCGCAGTGAGGCGTCATGATCGGACATTGTTTGCTCGGTTCTCCCGAAGCCAATGCCGGACAAGTATACTTGGTTCTCCCAAGGGCCAATGCTAAGAAGGACGGAACTCCTGTTAGGAGAGCCCTCCCACCGCTATGTATGCGTTCCACACCTTTTCTTATCGCACGGAAGCCTAAGATGATGTACTCACAGTCCACAATGTCTCCAAGGCGTTTTCCCAGGTCTTCTTCTTCTTTTTGTCGGCAGGGCTCACCATTCGAGCCAAGTGGCCAAGGGATTGTCGGTCAAGAAGGAAGAAATTGAAGGGATGATTCAAGTGCTTGTTTTCAGTGACGCGTTCCCTTGCATGTCGTGCTTCCTTGGGCTAGACTGATGTGCGAACAGGTACGTCACGAACAAATCTTGTCAAAAGATGGACTAGGGCTTGCCGAGGATGGACTGCGGCGTTGTTGCTGGGCACACGTTCGTAAAGACTGCGCTGGGTGTTTCTTCGGTACGTTCGCGGCTAGTGACCTGAGAAAGCCGACGGCCACCCACTGCAGCCGTATTTCGACACAAAGGGACTGTGTTTCAGGTGGAGGCGCCTGGCAAAGTCAAGTCATAACGAAATCCCGCGGGGGATAGAACTTGCTCTTGCTGGACTGACTGCTAACCACGGCCTGTTCTGAGCGAAAGCTTGATAGCATCCCGCATGCATCAAAACCTTACCCGTGCTAGAACTGGAGTGCGATCCTCAAGGGCTGCCTTCTGTCGACGCAATCTTTACGAACAACAGATCAGGGGCCTACGCTTTCGAATCAAGTGCAAGGTTTTACGAAGGATTGGCTACATCAACGCTCTATGATTGCTTTGTTGAACGTCCAATTTCCAAACCCCAGCCATAATCACTCGTTCGGCCAGCTGCCGTCATGGGTTCCACTTGCAGGTGTGGGGCAGATGGCGCAAAGGAGAATGGGGAGAAGATGGATGCAGAAACTGAAGAGGAAGACGGTGGTTTGGTGGATGACGAGGGGAACCAGAAGGATGATGATGACAGCAGTGGGATGAGTGAGGAAGATGGAGTTGAGCTCAGTGAATATGATGAAGAAGCGGAATCCGAAGACGACAAATCCAAGGGAGCGCAAGAGGCTGATCTACAGTTTCCTGGCTTGCCGGACAATTAGCATCCTCGTCCGTTTGAGGATAGGCCCTCGCAGCTCTGGAACGTCTTGCGAACTCGCGGTATTAGAATTGTATGCGCTACTGCTACTGACGAGAGCTTTTGGATGCAGGGCTACCAACGAGAGCCTTTTGGATCATCATGCACATTCTTTTGGGGCTTAGAACGGAGGGTTGTACCGACAACTAGATGCAGGCGACTGCAAGGTCACCAGTGTCGCTCACTCCAATGGGATAAACAGATTGTCTATTGCCTAGTGAAGGAAGGGGTTTCGTCGCCGCAGTATCGGGGAATAATGGGCATCAGTCTATGCACCACCCTGCCCCGTTCTCACCGGCAGAATAACGAAAAACCGGCGATGGGCACCGTAGCAGGAACTTCACCACAGTGAGATACTCCAATCACAGCGTATGAGGATCGAGCAAATGTCCGTCCTCACCGCCTCTTGGAAAGTTCAATCCCCCCGCTGTGCGATGGGCATGGAGGGGTCGTCTTTCGCATCCCCTGGTCACTTGTACATTGTGCACTTGTCCACGCGATCGTTATTATTACACAACGGCATTATGACGCCTGCCCGCACCACTGCCCAAACTTTTTAGGGGTCGGACAATTTTGCTGCAAATCAAAGTGTCATTGGCTTCATGTCTTGAACTCCGACGCTACAATTACTTGGGTACCTGTTTGCCCTCAGCATTTTGCACCAAACAAACAGAAACGTGCAAGTACAGTACGCACGCCACGACCTGTGTTTATGTTTTCTGTCTTGCGTTTTCTTTTTTTTTTCTGGGTTTAGCAACCTCTCATTTTCACCAACTCTAAGTCGCACACGACAGGTTTGAAGGGATGACGTGTTGGAGTACAGGCACGGCATGTACTGACTAGGAAGTTACGGTTAAAAGCAAGGGCCAGGGCAATGCCACAAGGTCTGAGGACTCAGTTATCGGTTTATTCGTTAAAAAATGTCAAAGTACAAACTATGAGTCTACAATTGTCTAGTTTGAACACACGTCTATGAGGACAAGCATTTCAAAGTGACATAGTTTATGTGTATATTGAGAGTTTATAGAATTAGCAATGAAGGGGGGAGGGGCGAAGGAATGGTGGGGTGAATTGAAAGCGGATGGGGGATCGCATGGGGCTTTCTCTCGTGCTTTCATACAGCGTCCAAGCTGAGTAGACTCAGATGCGTCTGTACCACCTGACATGACAAAAATAAAATGCATTTCGCAATGAGTACTGATGGATGATGATCATCGTAGGCAGGTTTTGCAACGTTTCATGTCCTCAAACTCACCTCAACAGCCTGTCTCACTTCCAAATACTTTCTCGCCAAGTGCAACCAATCCGTTGCCAGAGTTCTAGGCCACCCCTTCAACTGGTTCATTTCGCGGGCCGCCGCGTCCACATCGCCTAGAGTCAGGTAATGCTGGGTCCGCGCCAGGACCGCTTCCACATCATCGCCATTCACCAAGCCGCGTTTCTGAAAGGTTACCGCACTGAGGGCGGTGGAGATGATATGGGCGACCGGTCCGCCGTCGGGCGGCATAAACTGAGCCTGTCGAACCGCCGCGGACGTTGTTTTGAATCGATGTTCGAGCTGGAACAGAGTGGGGACGCCGGATTGAACCGTGTCGGGGGATAGGCTGTCGAGCACCGTGGTGACGAGGGGGAAGGACGCGGTGATATTGTCGTCCGCGACTGATCGGAGGATGTTGACTTGCTTCGTGATGGGTTGTTGGATGGGCTGGTCGAGGACAGAGGTGAGGGCGTCGAGGGCGTTACGGAGCTGGTGGATCTGGGTGGAGCGGGCGAGGTGTTCCCCCGCGGTGAGGGAGATGTGTTCGAGGCGTTTAACTTTGAGGGCGAGGTGATCAAGCCGGGCGAGGCGGCCGTCGCGTTCCTTGTCGATGCGGTGCTTGATTTCTTTGGCGTAATGCTTTTCGAGTTCCGCGCGTTGGGTGGCCAGATCGCGTTCTAGCGCGGCTTTGAATTCCGCAGCTTGTTGGGACAGCTTTTCGGCCAAGTCCGTGTTGTGCTTCACAATCAACCTTTCCCGCTCGTCTTCCATCGCACGACCAAACTTGTTTTCAAAGTCGCTGGCTTGTTTGAGAAGCGCCTGTTCGGATACACTGATGTGCTCTTTGAGGGTTTCGGCGTACTTGGCCGCCTGCTTTTGCAGCGTCGATTTGAGGCGCTCGGCTTCTTCAGCATCCAATGTTTTGAGGTAGTCGGTGACAGCCACGAGTTCCATGCGGGCCGTTTCGAGCTTTTCCTTGCCTTCATCACCCACGTGCGACATGAGGGCTCCGAGGGAGGTTGCGAGGGAGGTGACGGAGGTGACGAGTTTCTGGGGTCCCGGGATGGAGGCAAAGCTGGCTTGGATTTCAGAAAAGGCTTGCTTGACGCTGAGCTCGGCATCGGCCTTGGTTTCCTTGAGACTCGTGACGACCTTGTCCGCGGTCTTGGCCATGGAGGCGGAGAGACTATCGGCCTTTCTGGGTGCTGAAGCGGAAGGTACGATGGCAGGTCCTTCGCCCGAGACGACGACGACGCCGGCGTGATCGGGCTCAGCGTCATTGATGACCACAGTGTGGGCGTCAACGCTGGGCACAGTGCCAGCCGGTGCTTGAGCACTCTTTGCGGAAGCCGTGGCAGCCTTCACAGGGGCAGCGCCACCAGACACCGCAGAGGCCGCAACCCTCTCCTTAACCGACTCGTCCAAGGCCATCGCTTTTTGTTTGACCGATTCGACGGACGCAACCACCTTGTCCTTCAACGATTCAGCTGATGCGGCAGCCCTATCCTTCACAGCTTCCGCGGACGCAGCGGTCTTTGCCTTGGCAGCATCGGTCTTTTCCTGGACGGATGCAGCTGACGCGGCCGCTTTCTCCTTGACCGATTCAGCCGAGGCAACGATTTTCTCCTTGACATGCTCAGCCTCAGCTTCAGCGCGCTTCCCTGCGGCATGGACCTTCTCCGCAACGGCCACTGCCGACGCCGCCGCTTTCTCCTTGACTGATTCAGCCGAGGCAACGATTTGCTCCTTGACATGCTCAGCCTCAGCTTCAGCGCGCTTCTCTGCGGCATGGACCTTCTCCTTAACGGCCACTGCCGACGCCGCTGCTTTCTCCTTTGCGGCTTCCGCAGAGGCTACCGCCTTTTCTTTCACGTGTGCAGCAGATGCGACAGCGTTTTTCGTGGCAGCATCAACGCTTTCCTTTACGGATTCAGCGGATGCCTTGGCAGAAGCAGCGGCAGCTGCCACGGCAGTCGCAACCGAATGAGCCGCCACCACGGCCTTCTCCTTTGCTGATTCGGCCGTGGCAGCAACTTTGTCTTTCGCGGCTTCTGCAGAGGACGTAGCTTTGGCTTTGGCGGCTTCCGCGGACGAGACAACCTTGTCTTTCGCGGTTTCAACTGATGACGCGACTTTTTCCGAGACGGATTCCTTTGTGGTCACTGGTGGGCGCAGGCTGATGTCCGTAATCGGCTCGCGGTTCTCAATGACGACTACGGGTTTGGCAGGCTGTGACAATCCAAATAGATGAGAAGAAAAGAACTTAGCAAGCAGCACTCTCCCCCATAAAACAATGGGTCGTCATGATGCTTACCCGAGGTTTGGTTGGCTCTCCAGTGACGGCACTGTGAACGCTCTCGTACACGTCCTCAATCTTCTCCTTGGTAGTCTCCAGTGTATTCCCCACATTATGGGCAAGTCCCTTAACGGACAACTCTGCCTCTTTGACTTTCTGCTGCGCCAGTTCGAGCTTATGTTGCGCCTCCTTGTTAACACTGGATACAAACGCCGAGATGTTTTCAATCTTTTGCTGAGCCGTCTCCTGGGTCTCATGGACCTTCTTCACCGTCGCTTCGTAACCGGACTCTGCAGTATGCTTGACCGCATTGATCGTTTCCAGTGTCTTTTCATACTGACTGACCACTTTTCCCTTTACCTCATCCGCCGTCTTGGTGACGGTTTTGACCGTGTCGTTGGCTTTGGTCTGAATGTCCGCGACACTGGTTCTGCGGGCAAATTCGACGGCTTCCGCGACTTGCTCGAGCGCGGCTTGGCCACCGGGAACCTGCTCGACCCAGATCTTGCGGAATGCCGGGTCTTCGAGAGCGTAGTAGGCGGCCCCGGCGTACCCGGCACCCGCGAGAAAGAGGACGGCTAAGGTGTATTTGAAGATGGGTGGAGAGGAGGAGGAGGAGGACGGCGGGGTGGAGCTAGCGGTGTTGAGCGGCCGGCTCTGCAAGTTTACAAGTTAGACAAAATGACCGCGCCACCAACGGGCTTTATGTGATTTGCCCCAGACACGTATGGAAGGGAACCTTACCAATCGCATGGAAGAACTCGAGCTTTTGACGATTGGGGTAGGACAGGTGGCTCTCCGTAATGACGTTGCAGATGAGGCGGTACGGTGTTTGCCGACACTGGCGGCGGCGGCGCATCGTGTTCTCCACATGGCTTGGCTACTGGGGATCGGTGAATGGGATGCGGGATATTTGTAGACGCAATTCGGGTGCAGTTTCGTGTGCGATGATATAGAATATACACGTGGGGGCCGTATCGTCGTCGTCGTCGTTGTTGTGGAGATGCCGCTTTCCACACCGTCAAACAATAATAGTTCTCATCAGAGAGCCAAAAGGTCTGAAATGGACGATTTCGGGTCATTCTGAAGTGAGTCATAGTGATCATGTGACTCAAGTGATTACATAGTGCGTTTCCCGTGACCTCATGTCCCACGTGACTAGAGTTCTGCTTACAAAATCGTTGCGTTTGTTGCCATGGAGAATGTGAATTGAATGTTCCACCTCTCTCGCTCTCTTATCACTCTCCCTTCTCCCGTAGAATCTCCCGGGAACGAAAAACGAAGACAACGACGACAACGACGACGACAGCCGCCCCTCGTTGTAGGAAACCCATACTCATCCCCGCTTTTCGTATACTTGACTACGGCTGCCGCAAACTCTTCCATATCCAGCCGGTCCTACCCCTCACAACAACAACAACAACAATATGACAAAAGACCACAGCCGGGACCCATGTCCCTACTCGATCGTCAACGACGTCGGCGTCGGATTCTGCATGGGCGCCATGGGCGGGTCCGTCTGGCACGGGTTCAAGGGCTACCGCAACTCGCCGCGCGGCGAACGTTTCTCGGGCTCTCTCGCCAGCATCAAAGCCCGCGCTCCCGTTCTCGGAGGTAACTTTGCCGTCTGGTCGGGTCTCTTTAATGCCGGCGACTGCATGATTGCCTCGGTCCGTGATAAGGAGGATGCGTGGAACCCCATTATTGCGGGTGCGGCCACCGGTGCCATTTTGGCCGCGCGGAGTGGACCCAAAGTCATGGCCATCTCGGCCGTCTTTGGAGGCGCCATCTTGGCGGTTATGGAGGGTGTCTCGGCCATGGTGACTCGGATGAGCGCGGACTCGTACAAACCCCAGGCCCCGCAGTTGCCGGAAATGCCGGCGGGCTTCCAGCCGGAAACGGCTCAGCAGCAGCTCGCTGCTTTGAGTGGGAGCGGTGCGGGTTCTTCTTCTGGAAACACGCAGTTTGCTACCGATGCAGCTGCTCAGCACCAACATCAGGCCGATGCCGCGTTTGCCACACCACCGCCCGCACCGCCAAAGCGAGGATTATTTGGGCTCTCTGGATAAGCGAATCGGCGCCCCCATTCCTCCCCCAACCTCCATACACACGTCTCCACACTGCCCCTTTCACACCATCATTCGTAGCTGGACCACCTGCACAACGGGGTCCAATGGAACGGCTACTGCCTCCACTCCACTACCCACCAGCCATGCACATCGGGGCGCGACTTCTACCGGCCCCCTCTCTTCTGGCCCGCTCCCTATCCGCACACTCCATAGTCAGCCATCTCTAACCCTCCTCCCCCTCCCCTTATCTATATTATATATATTGAGTGTATGTGGAGGGGTCGGGAAAGAAATGCACCACCCCCACCACCACCGCCACTAGCTCTCGTTTTTTAGATAGTGTTTGTTCATCGTTATAAATTCTGTACAAGGAAGAGATTTGTCTCTCTCACACAATCGACCCTTGGGCTACTTTCGTTGCTTTGACTGTGAGGAAGGCAATCGGATCAAAGATGGAAAAGTCTGGGGTATCTGTTTGTTTGTGTTATTCTGTGGGTGCATTTTATTCCCCCCAAAACGGTTTTGTCCAAAAGCTCACTCGCAGGTCACGTGCACTCTCACTCTTTTTGATTTACGCGCAACGTTCGTTCGTCCTTCTCTTTTTCTCGACATTCCTTCCAATTCAGTTCCCCTTCAAAACGAAACAAACAGAATGGCCAGAAAACACACAAAACAACAAAAGCCAAAAGTCGCCGCCGCAGAACCCTCCTCACCCGCACCCGCCGCGCCCCCACCGTCCTCCACCCCGCTGCGTCTCTTTGGCGCATTCCGCATCCTCCCGCTCACCCTCCCCCCGCTCCCTCTCTCCACCCACCCGCTGACGCAATTCACGCATCACCAGCACCGCCCACCGACGACAGCGACGGCGGTACCCGCGCACCACCTGTTTATCCGGGCGCACGAGCCGCGCAAGCCGCAGGCGGGGTTCCCGCAGGGCCGGACCTTGTTTGTGGCCAATGTCCCGAGTGATGCGAATGAGATGCATTTTGCGCGGTTGTTTCGCCGGTGTGGGGTCGTGGAACGGGTCGTGTGGGGGGGTGGGAACGCGAGTGGGCCGCTGCTGAGCGTGCGGCGCACGGGTGGGACGGCTCATGTGGTGTTTGTGGATGAGGATGCGGTTGAGCGGGCGGTGGGGATGAAGGAACGCAGACGGGTGTGGAGTGATCAAGTCGATAACGATAACGACGACGGCGAAGCAGCAGCACAACAGCACGCAGAGGACGACGGGGAACAACCCACACCAGTGACAACCCCTCTCCACGGGCTCGCCAAATACCTGCACCTGCACTACTCGTCTCGCCCGCGGCTGGCTACCCTCCAATCAGCCACCGACACCACCCTCGCCGCATTCGAGGACGCGGAGCGTGCAGCGCGCCTCGCGGTCGAGCAGTCCCGCAACGTCCCGGACCAAGACGGATTCGTCACGGTCGTGCGCGGCAAGGGCCGCCGCGGCATGAATGTGGATGGACAGGGCGCCGCCGTCATGGCCGCCAAAGCAGAGGACGTGACAAACTTGAAGCCGAAGAAGAAGAAGGAGCTCGTTGATTTTTATAGGTTCCAGATGAGGGAGAATAAACGGAACCGTAAGTGGACAGGGAACGGAGGAGTGGGCCGGAATGGGGCAAAACAAAAAACAAACAAAAAATAGCTGATGTACCCCTTTTTTTTTTTTTTTCTTGTTCTTTCATTTTGCAGAACTCGCCGACCTGCGCCGCAAATTCGAAGACGACAAGCAGAAAATCGTGGCCCTCAGAGCCAGCCGTCGTTTCAAGCCCTACTAAAAGACCACCCACGCAACCCAACCCCTCTCCACAGTCCCTCTCCACAGTCCCTCTCCACAGTCCCTCTCTCTCTCTCTCGCGCCATGTGCGGGCTCCCACCCACCCCCACACTCCAGCGTCCTGATTTCCGCCGGCTAGCTAGCTAAGCGTTTTCATATCTTATTTTACAATCACTTAAAAACATGGCCATAAACCAGTGCCCCCGCCCGACCGACCTGGACATTTTCGCGTCGTGGGATGTGATGAACGCGGGTTGAGTTCATGCGCGGGGGTTTGCGAACGAGAAGAGGGGTGGACGTGACGTGACGTGGTAGTAGTGCAGTGCAGTGCAGTGTGGGCGTGTGATCAGATATGCAAACCTGTTGGTTTGATGTATCGGTATCCATTTACGGGAACTGTGGGAACGAGCCAGCAACATGCATAACCACACCCTCAAAAATACAAAAAACAAAAACAAAAACAAAACAAACAAAAATGGGCAGGAGTTGTCACCCCGTATTCGTATTTCGCTGCCATGTGGTATTTCACAAGATACGATACCCCACGAACGACTGCATCGAATCCACTACACGCCCCTCGCAGTTGACGAGCGCTGTGGGGTATGCGGGCAGGCGTACCGATGTGCGGGGGGACATGTAAATGTAAACTACGTGGACCTCGCGCCCGGGGGCTTTCGCAAAAATCGTGATGGGGAAAGTTATATTATATCATATCACATATCAGATATCTACAACGCAACCCCGCACCTCCCGTCTAATTCGCCGTTGTTTCGATCCCGTGGTCTGGTACTGGTACTGTTACTGTCCACGGTAGCAGGCGCGGGATTCACGACCGGGAGAGTGTCGGTAGTGTGTTAGTGGTACGACATAAAATGCAGTCCTCATACCGTACACAAAGGGGTTGGTGGGAAGAGATGGAATGTGATGAGACGTGTAGCCGAGTGGATATGTATATTTATGTTCCGAGTTCACAGGTGGTGGTTTATGATATGATATGATATGATATGATATATATTGTGTTTCGTTTTCGCTATCGCTTTTTCCAACCCGTCGTTTCTTCCCGCACAGCAGGAACAACAAACAAAAGAAAAAGGCGGGAGGGAAATGCGAAGCGCGAAATGCGGGATGTCACAGATGGTATGGGTGGTGTGGAAGCAGGGCGGGGTCTTCTACAAATCTAGGTGTGTGTGTGTGTGTATATATCGAACGCATGTAATCTAGGTAGCGTTAGTGTTTTCTCTACACGAGGAAAAAGGACACGGCGAGCGAAGCAACGGCCGCCAGGGCGGGGAGGAGGGGGGTTTTGGCGGCGGCCGAGAAGGTGGGGTCGGTGGCGGGGGTGGTGGGGTAGGTCGGGGGGCGCGCGGTGGGGGTGGGGAGGGTGTCGGTGAGGGTTTCGTAGTCGGTTTCAGTGTCGGTTGGGCACGGGGTTTCGGTCGCGTCAGGGGCGAGTTCGGTGGCCGAGGGGTTGGGTTCTGCGACGTCGGTGGTGCAGGGGGTTTCGGTGGCCGAGGGGACAGAGGGCTCGGTGGTGGAGGGGATGGGTTCGGCGATGTCGGTGGTGCAGGGGGTCTCGGTCGCGGGAGGGACAGAGGGGACCGAGGTCTCGACGGGGGTGGTTTCGGTGGCCGAGGTCTCGACGGGGGTGGTTTCGGTGGCCGAGGTCTCGACGGGAGTGGTTTCGGTGGCGGTCTCGACGGGTGTCTCAGAGGTGGTGGTGGTGGTAGGCTCCGTCGCGGGCGAGGAGGTGGTAGACGTGACGGGGACCTTTCCATTGCGCTTGAAGCGGGCATACTGGGGGTCGTGGTCCGAAGTACGGTCAGCGATAGCGCCCCAGGTGTTGACGTGGACGCACACAAATGAGGTCATTGAATCGAGCAGGGCCTTGGAGGTGACGACGTGGTCGAGTTCCTGCGACTGGCCGTCAAAGTTGTACGAGTAGCGTTCTGCGACGGGGAGGGATTCTTCGCCGAGGTCGTAGAGGATTTCGCCGGCTTGGCCGGGCGCGGTGCCGTACAGCGTGCGGAGGGGCGCGCTCCAGGCAAAGTCGTTGAGATCGCCCACGACAATGATTTTGGCGGCGGGGTCAGCGGCAAGAATGTCGCGCGAAAAGTCGTGGTTGAGCTTGGCTTGCGCGACGCGGCGGTCGACTCCCCCCGCAACCATGGGGTGCACCGAGCCGTGGATCGAGGAACCTCCACCCTTGGATGTAAAGTGGTTGGCGAGGACAAACACGCGTTCGCCGTCGACTTGGAGCGAGACGGCGAGGGTCTTGCGCGAGGCTTCCCACGCAGCGTTGGTGGGGTCGATGCGGCCGGGGTTGAGCGAGAGGGCGGGTTTGCCCGTGTCGTCTTTGGTGATGTTGACCGACTGTTCGGCCGTGCCGGGGGTACCGGGGGAGAGGGTGACACCCGCGGCTTGGTCGTAGAGCACGACGGAGCGGATGTTGCCGCCGGGCTGTCCACCGTCTTGTTCCGGGGTGGGGTTGATCCAGGTTGCTTTGTAGGTGGGGCCCCCGGCGGCGGCGATGGCGGCAATGAGGCGGTTGATGGTGACGGTCGAGTCGGACGAGTCGCCGACGGTGGGGCCGTCATTGTCCTGGATCTCGTTGGCGACGAGAATGGCGGGCGAGCCGAGGTACTTTACAATCTGCGCGGCAATCTTGTCGAATTTGGCCTGCGGCTCGGCTCCGCCCAGGTTTTCCATGTTGTAGGATCCGACGGCGTATTCGTCCGCGGGGGTGGGTGGGGCGGCAGGTTGCGCGTTCGTGTTCTTTTTGACGACGACGGCTTTGGCCGTGGGGATGACCTTGTAGAAGCCGCGGTCGTAGGTGACGACGCCGGTAATGTCCTCGACTTGGTCGCCGAGCGCAAGGTCCTTGGGGTGGGATCCACCGACGGCGCCGCCAATAAAGATGCGTTCGGGGTTGTTGTCGTTACCGTTTTCGGGCGTCTGCGACATGGTGATTCCACCGGCAGCGTTGCGGCCAGTGACGCCCTCGCCGGCATCGGGGAGAACCCAGAACTGGTCCGAGAAGGGCTGTCCGGTGACGATGGGGTTCTTGATGGTGACGAGCATGCCCTCGAGGGATTCCAGGAAATCGAGACCCTTGTTGGCCACGTCCAGCGCGGGGTAGGTCTTGAAGAATGCCTGGTCGGTCGGGGTGAGGGCGGCTGCTTCCGGTCCATCATCGAATTTGGTAAAGACGGTCTGGGTGGGTGGTTTGCGACCGTCTTTGCCAATGATGGTTGGGGCAACGGTGGGTCCCTTGGGGAGGACGGTGATGTTGGTGACGAGGTCGATTTCGGTCAGGAACAGGTTGGTGGGGAATCCGGAAGCGGCGTATTCCTTGACGGAGCCGGAAACCGAGACGTAGTCGCCGACGGCGAGTTTCTCGCTGATGGGGTTCATTTCCTTGTTGGCAGCGGGGATGTAGACGAGCACACCGTCGGAAGTCTTGTCGTCGCCGTCGCCGACGGGGTCTTGAATCCAGAAGCCGTTCTTGCCGTTTTTCTGGGTGAGCACACCGCGCACATCGGTGACGACTTTGCCGTCCATGCCAAAGTGCGACGGGCCTTGGACTTGCTGGATCGTTTCGGCGCTCGCCGCAGCAATGAGCGTGGCGGCGGCGGCCAGGATGTGGAAGGCCGACGAGGATTTCATTGTCGCGAGCGTGATGGGGGGAGAGGGGGGGAAGGGAGGGCGGGTTTGGGAGGGAAATTGAGGGGGGGAGGCAGCGGAGAGGTATATTATATATGCATGCGGAAACAGGGCTTGATGATTGTAAACACTTTCGTTTGGTCAAGAAAAGTGTAGATACTGTGTACTGTAGAACCCTGTGTGATAGTAGAGCAGTGGGAGAGCGTGCGTGACTGGCAGTGTGCTTGTTGGCAGTGATGGGAGACGGGTGCACGCGGAGAGCGAGAGTGTCGACGACGGGATAGGACAGGGAAAGAATCAAAGGATGTGCCGGGAACACAAGCAAAGGAAGCCTTGATGGAAAAAAGCAAAAAAAAGCGAGTCATTGCGGTCACAGTTTGGGCGTTTTTGTTGGCGATCTTTGTGGAACTTTTGGGGGGGTGATTTTTTTGACGGGTGTCGCAAGGGAGACGCGGTTCCGGCAAACGGGTAGCGCCAAGTGTGCACGCACGTGGGCGCTACATGTAGGCATCCCAAATGAATGATCGACTGAGTCTCTCTCTCTCTCTCTCTCTCTCTCTCTCTCTCTCTGTCTGTTGTGAAAGACAATCGTCCCATTGCAATGGAATGACCAGCCTGTGCTCTTTGGCTTTGAATATGAATGGATTGAATCCCACATATAGGTCGCCCACTGAGTCGATACGAGGCTACATGTAGGATGGACTGACTGCACTCTGAATATAGTCTCCCCTATGGACGCTAATTGTGGGATAGAGACTTAATGTAGGATGGACAGTTGATTGAGAGACTAGAAGTAGGATGTCCATCAGCTGTGAAACCAATCAATCAATCAATTGAATGAACTGGAATGAATGAGTGAATGGAATGAAAGAAAGAAGGAAAGGACTCGTTTGTTTCTTTTCAGTCAATTCAATCAATTGATGACCATGCTATATGTATGATTCACACTCACATCCTACATCTAGGAGTAACGCGTCGCGCTCTTCCCGTGTGGCTTGGCTGCCGAGTGTGACAAAAGTCTCTCAAGACGATCACACGTTTGCGCGACTTGTTTTCCCCCCATCCGATCAAAACCATCGCGAAACGGAAAGAAAGAGAGCATGTCATGATTCAAAGTGCAAGTGGAGCGTGCGCGGCGGTGCACAACAATCGGGCGTCAACGGTCATCACCACTGCACGCACACCTTGGGCTGCCCGCTTGTATAACCCGTGGTCGTCCCCCGGTTACCTGGGAATGGGTGTTTTTCCCGCCGGGCACGCCCCATCCCGCCCACGAACTAACTAGTAACGCTAGACACTGTCCCAGACACTCTCAGAAGAGTGAGTGACGGCGCTGTGTCCGTCGGAGTTGGCGGTGTCAATGATGGACAGATTGACGGGTTTTACTAGAGATATAACATGATTACGCCTGGGCGCTGTCAACCCGGAGCGTTCTGCGCACAACGCTATTGAGAAGCGTCGGGCAATCACTGAAAATGCAACCCTCTCCCCCCGCAACCCCATCAACCCAGGCGCGTGTCCACGCCAAAATCTCAACAAATCATGACCACGCACACCCACAGTTTCTCATCAAGCGTCTGTCATAGGGAAAAGGAAGAAGGGGATGAATGTGTCTGCGTGGCAGAGTTGTTGGTTTTTCGCACATGGCGGTTTGAATAATCGTTCACGGCATTCGGAAACGTCAAACAGTGCCGTGACAGGTGGCCGTCGGCTAGGCAAGGGACCAGAGACGTGCGCGTGGTCGAGATAAACTTGAATGTGACAGCTTCACATCTGTACGTGAGGGCCATGCTGCCAAGGAAGGGTTAAAAACTGTGGTGGTGGTTTTTTTCTCGCACACGACGCTGTGACCTGCGAATGAACCTCCACAAATCCGTCAACCAATAAATCCATGCTTGTCACAGCTGTGCATCAAAGCAACACCCCCGCATCAAACCATTGCCATCTGCTCAATCCAGGCTTATCACAACACCTTCCGTTCTCCCCACCTTTTCTGTTTCCTTTTCTTGCCTGGTTCACGGCTGAGCGCACGGCGGAGGGAGGGAGGGACTCATATTGCGAACAAAGAACCCACCAGAAAAAGGAGCTGCCATGACCAAAATCCCGCATGGCCTTCCGTTGCACCGTGTAAGTGAGGCGCAGCCCCAACAAGCCAGCCTGCGCGCCCGCGCTCGCGAGGAGGGGCCGGGGGTGCGAGTATTTAAACTCTAGCGCTTTTCCGAGCCCCCAGCCTGGAATTTATCTTCTCTACTTCCACAGCCTCTCACTCTATTCTCCTCTGATCAATGCAGTAGACACTACCTGGCATTCCGTGGCCTGCAATCTACCTGCCGTGTCTGCTGCTCCGCTAGCAAGCATGGATGGTTGTTTGACAGGCTGTCCAAATGTCTGTTTGTCTGACGTGCCGCTTGCTGCCATCCAACAAGATCTGACCACCTTCCTCCAGCCATCAAAGGATTTCATCTCCATTGCCCTGTCCAATGCATGTCCATCTTGTCTGGTGAGTGTGGCCTGGTACCCCATGCTCTGACTATCTGTCCAAAATGGGTTCTGACAGCTCAACCCGCACCTTCCTTATCCCATCTTGACTACCAGATCAGGAACATTTCCCTCTGCATTGACGTGCCTCGTCCGTGGATCCCGAACAAATGGTAGTAAGTAACTGCTGCATGGTCGGTCGGTTGCATGTCGAGAATTGGGAATTTGACAGCTGTTTTTTTTGTTTGTTCATCATATTTAGGCCACTCGGGTTATCGGCATCTGATGCAATACCACTCCGCCTCCGTCGGCCACTCCCAGAGTCTCTCTGCCGTCCAGAGAGCACATGAATCAGCGACGGTAGTGCACGTTCGATTTTTCGCCACCTCGTATCGCTGGCATCCTTCCGAATCGCCCTCACCGCATGACTGACATCACCGAGAGGAGAAACATGTGGATATCATATACCACTCATTCAACGGGGACGCACGGCCCCCCCGCTCGTGGATCCCCAAATGATGGATAGAGCATGTTAGGCATATCCCGTTACTTGTGGAAAGAGGTTAGATCTGACCTTTGTCTTTTTCATTCATCATCACCGTGAGATGTGTAGGCTGGGCTAGGCCCCCTCGGTTATTTCCGTGTCTGATGCAAAGCAAATGACATTCCACGTCCTTTCGTCGTCTTCACAACAAAGTTTTGGGTCCATCCCACATTCCCGTTGCAAAGAGTCACCGGACACCAGCGGCACTCGTCACAGCGGCGGCACTGAGGCAGGACAGTACCCAGCATCCCAAGATGCATCCACCAGATACATTTGGCGACGACGGGACGTGCGGTTTTACGTGGACGTTTTTGTCATAGGATGATGGTGAGAGCTGTGATGCATCTCGTTGATGTTTATCACGAATGGGAGAGTTAACAGCGGTCTTTTTCATTCATCACATACACATTCATCACATGCATAGTTTGGCCACGCACCCTCCCTCCCCTACCGTATCGCCTTGGCCCAAACGTGGAGATATCGTCTACAAACACGCGGGAACGGACCTGACGGGATTGGCGAGAAAAGGAATCATGCGAATTGCGCCAAGCTGGAAGAGAGCTGAAGACGGAGGCTACGGCAAGCACACGCGGCGGCGGCTCGATCCCCGCGACGGGGCCTCGCCTCGCTCGGCGCGAGGTCAAGTTTATGGCGCTCGGCGAGGCACGACGGTCCATTACTGCCGCGACGATGGGTGGGGATCTCGTCATCGTCGCCGTAATGTACAACGTCCGAAGAGACCGTGTTCCACACGTCCAGAGCGCCGTGCAGGCATTCGAGAGGAATACTTTGAATGCCAGCAGGAGGAGTGACAGGTTGACTTTGTATCCATTGATCGAGGAAACCCAGTTCTCGAATCATCGCGTTGTGATTCCATGTAATCTATCGCCGAGCTTCCAAAGCTCATAACTGGATCGCTTACAACATCAGCAAGTTGAAATCAGAGGAGATCTTCGCCCTTTCTGAAGAACACCTTTGCAGGACGCCCGAAGGAACTAGATGAGCTAGAACGCCAGTTGTGATGTTATTGATAGCCAGGTAAACGCTTGTTGTCTGAGGGTCGCATGGGGGTCGAAACTAATCCTGTCTATGTCTAGACCAAATCTCCCTCAGAATCCCACGTGGCTGGACGCATTTGAATCGCAGCAGTAGTCGGGGTGTCCGGCGGGGTCGTGTGGCTCGGCTCTTGGTGGTTTTGATTGTCGCATATTGCGCAGACAAGGCCACCAACAAGTATTTTGGATTCAGCGCAGAAGCCACGAAGGCTGCCGGCTCGGCCGACACGTCTGGTAAACCCTTCGGGGCGCTACCACTACTTGCGTATCCTCATGTCCAGACACTACTGAAGATAGCTGCGGTCATTACCGAGATCACCGCCCAGTCCTGGCGGGAGATAGTCCGTTTGGAGTTCCGAGAATTGAATTGCCACTTTGACAGGCTCAGTTTGGGTGTCATTACGTTCATTTTCAGTCGTCGTACACCGCTCACCACCGCCCCGGGCGAACCAGCGAAGGGGACCGGCCTGACGAGCCAGCGACCCAGAAGCTTCCGCCAACGAACACCCCTGAAGTCTGGCGGCAGTGGACGGACTGGCTGTGCTGCCCACTTTGCACTGGACCCCTTCAGCGCTCAGTATCATGACTGGATTAGCGAGAATTATCCGTTGCAACCCTGCGGACCATGGTGGCAAAACCTTGTCACAAACCAACGGAACTGACAAGACAAGCAGGATCATACGTGGATGCAATCACTGCTCTGCGGGGTGAAGTTACCAACAAAGCCCAGTATCTCGAGTCAATGCCAGCACCATGGGGCCACTGGATGCTGCCCCTCCAGACCCCAAGGGATGGACCGATCACCCTGGTACACTGATGCAGACCAATTTGAGGAACGGGAAGGTCCGCCAAGGCGGCAATTTAACTCCCGGAACCCCAACGGACCACCTCCCGCTAGGGCGGTAGTGTTGGGAGGATTGGGGTCCATGGCGATTGCGCCGGGGCGCAGGAAGTAGTGGCGGCGGACTCCCATTCCTGTTCCATAGTCTCCTGTTCACAAAGATTTCAACTGTTATGTGTCGCTTTCCAGTGAAGTTGCTGGTGGATTGAGCAATGGCGGAGGCAGCGGGGGCAATACTTCTGCTATCGCTACCGCTGCTTACCACTAGGGCATTGAAGACATGTCGGAGACGAGAATGTGTTGGGTCGACTGTTGGGTCGGGACGGGAATTTTCCCGCCAAGACTGCGCCAACTGAACAAAAAGCTGGCGACTCACCGACGCTGGCCAAGGGACCCTGGTTTCATCAGCGACTCACAATTTACGCACGGTGGCATGTTCCACGGGAAGGACAAATCTCTTACGGAGGTCTGCCAAAGACGAGCATGTTCCTGAAGAACACGTTACTCAAGTCTGCAAAAAAAGCCCTGCACCGTCTCTCACTCCAGGATCATCTTGATTGACCCTAACAAGCGCGATCTTCTTTTCATGAAGGAGATGCATCAACCCGAAGTTCAGAGCCCCGGTGCTTGCAGGACTATGCGATACACATCATCCCAGCGAGCGGATGACACGAGGGAAAGAAGGACGCGTCGGCACCAGCTGTTTCTTAGATCAAGGACTGCTCCGTCTCTCACTCCAGACTTTGTGGGGCCGCAGCAACGCATTGATGACATTGAACGGGCTGCCCCTTCGTACGCCCAATTCACCACGCCCACTTTCGTTATTCCCCACTTCTCTCACGACCTGTTAATTCTCTGCAACTCTCATTCTCGTTTTCATGTACTGTCGCTGTTCTCACTCGGTGTTCCGTCGTCTCGCTTGTACGGCTCGCTTCATCCTCGTATTCATTCTCTCGCTTCCGCTCTCGCTTTCCCCCCGCTTCTTGTCCCTTTCTGATCCCAATGGCCGATCCTCGTGGCGCCGGTAACATGTTCGGGTTGAACGCTCCCGTGCCGCTAATCGGTCGCGGACCCCGGAACCCTGCCGGCGTTAACACCTGGAGCGACTGGCAGCAGGAGGATTTGGATACGTTTGGGTCGTTGCTGAGCGACATCATTCTACGGGCCATTGACGATGACGGCGACTTCTCCCAGGGGGCGGCCCGACTGGTGGGCCACTTCACCATCGATCAGGAGTACGCGCCTCCTCTTCACTGTGCCCAATGGACGGGTCGGCCTTTCGCTGTCGTGAGCCAAGAGGAGCAGCAACACCTGGAGCGAGTGGTCCCAGGAGGAGTTGGATACGTTCGGGTCGCTACTGGGCGACATCGTTCTCCGGGCCATCGAGGATGATGGCGACTTCACGCAGGGGGCGACCCGCATGGTGAGCCACTTTACCATCGATCAGGCTTACGATGCGGCGGTGGCCGCCGGGAACCCACCGGTTTTTCGCGGTGGACGGGTCGGCCTTTCTCTGTGGTGAGCCAGGAAGGGCAGCAGCGGCAGGGGTTCAGGGTCGACGTGAGGCGGTCGCGGTCGGGGCCGGGGGAGGGCCGGAATCTGCATAACCCGTTGGAACCCCCTACTACAAGGAGCCTGCGACGGGCGGATACTGGATCTCGTGTAAGGTGGCGCCTCGACACACAAGTCTGGCGCATGACCGTCACCACCCCCAGCACTTTCGCTCCCGGGGGGATATCTACAGCAAACGCTGCACTTATTCAAGACGCGGCGAATCGATACCTGCAAGCATTCCCCAACAGTAACCCATATCATGTGTATGTCATGTTCTGCACCCTCATGGCGTTGAGTACCAACACACAGGACGTTGTGATCGCAGCCAACTGCCTGGTCCAGGCCCAACAGGCTGCGCAACAAAGGGCACAGCAAGCTGTCACGGTAATGGTGGCGGGCGCACTGGCGGTTCGCAGACTGGTGCGCTGGGCCATTGAGGTGGTGAACTCGGCCAGGCTGTCTTCTTTGGGGTTGTGCCGCCGCTCGCTCCTTCCCTCGTCTGCGCTCTCGTTGCCCTCGCGCTTCCGCTGCCGCCTGGTGCTCCCCTCGTCATTGCTCTCGTCGTCCTCGCGCGTCCGTGTCGTCCGCCCTTCGTCTTTGTGGTTGTGTCGCCTGTCGCTCCTCCCTTCGTCTTTGTCTTTCCCCTTTCGTTCGCCCGCTCGCTCGGCTCCGGTCCAACAATGGTCGACCCCCGCGGCGCCCGCAACATGTTCGGGGTTAACGTTCGTGTGCCACGCATTAGTCACGGGCCTCGTAATCCGGCTGGCCACAACACCTGGAGCGTATGGTCGCAGGAGGAGTTGGACATGTTCGGGTCGCTGCTGGGCGATGTCATTCTTCGAGCCATCGATGATGATGGCGATTTCTCGCAGGGGGCGACTCGGATGGTAAGCCATTTTACCATCGACCAGGCCTACGATGCGGCGGTGGCCGCCGGTAACCCCCCGGTTCTCCCTCCGGCTCCTACTCTTCACTTTGCACGGTGGACGGGGCAGGCGTTCTCGACGGTGAGCGAAGAGAACCAGCAGCGGCAGGGCTTCCGAGTCTTGGTACGGCGGTCGCGGGCGGGGACTGGGGTGGCCGGAACCCCCCGTTGGGCCCCGCTTTTTGCCGAGAGCCGGAGGCGAGGGGTCTCCTGGTCTCCTGCAAGGTGTGCCCAGCCGGCACGAGTCTGGCCCAGTGGATGTTCGCCGACTGGGACCGCCGGGCTACCGTGCGGTGGGCCAGGGACGTGGTCAATGTGGCGCACGAGCGCTTGTCGTTGGTTTACCGAACTCGGTCCGCCGTCGCCGTCCGGACTCATTTGACCGGGGTTCTCCTGATGCGGCGGGAGGCCCGCCTAAAGGCCTTGGAGGAGGCCGTGCAGACGTTGACTGCGGTCACTCTTGGGTCGCGTCTGGTGTTCGTCTCCTTGCTGTTCAACATCAGGACGATGATCATGGTCGTGGACGAGCAGGTATGTGTTGGCTGTCGCAGGGGCATAGCGTTCATGTTAGTAATCCGTGGTGTTTTTAGACCAACCTCCCTTGTAATGACCAGTCGTTGATGAACAGGTACGTGTGGGCCGTCGCAGGGGCGTAGGGTGCCTGTGACTAAGACTTCGATATCAGCTACCGCAGGAATGATGTCTCAGGGATGCGAGCCCACCTACAGCTTGCTTTCACGTATTGATCTTTCGATTTTTGCAGGGATTCTCCTGCATCGACAAGGAAAAGGCCAGATATCCAATTTCGTTTTCACAATCCGCGGGGGACAGAACGTGTTCTATTGATGGTCGAAATCAAAAAGTCTACCTCACCGAAAGGGGTTCGAACTAAAGAGCTTGCAAGATTGATCCGAAGACCAACCTCCCTGTAATCCCACACGGCTCGGTGCGTTTCCTTCGCGGCGTCAGGGGGTCGCCGCCGGAGACGAATTTGTCACATTGGACGTTCGCGGATTGGGATCGCCGGGCGACGATGACCTGGGCCACGCAAGTGGTGAACTCTGCCCACGAGCGCCCGTCGATGGCGTATCGGGCCAAGTCCGCGGTCGCCAACCGTTCCCACTTGGCTGGAGCACACCTGAATGATGCGACTTAGAAATTCTGAGAGATCGGCATCAATGTCTGCTCGCCATGTGGAGCCAATCTCGAAAGTGGTTCACGGTCTGGACACACATTTCAAGACACCCAATAGCCGCCGTCAGCGTGCTCAATGTAGAAGGCCGGGCCCAACGCGCACCCGTCGGAAGCTCATACAGCAACGCGCGAAATTCGCTTTCTCCCGGTACCCAAGGCTTATCCACACGGAATTCCACAGATAACGTTTAAGGGATCCGTTCTCAAGGCGAAGTACAAGCCCACTCAGCTTTATCGGGACGTTCATTGCGGAGCGACGTGTGTCACATGCGGACAGCAGAATTGTCAGTCTGCTCCCAACGACTGTTGCACTATTTGCAACTGTGGATCGTGGGAAACAGAAGACGTGCCGTTCGAATTTCTGATTTATCCGGATGGAAAAGAAATATGCGTCGGCCAGAAGCGACAAAAAGAATGGGGCGGGCAATAGCCACAGCAAGCGGCTTCCGTGGTCCTTAAGCCCCAGTTGATACAATTCGTCAAAGCCAATACGGACGATTCCAGCACAATCGCCACCGCCGCGACCGCATCCACGCTTTCTCCTTCCTATTCCGCTAAGTCGAGTAGCGTGAATTCTGAATTGCCGGCGATTACTTCCGCGAGGCCCAAGATGTATGGGTGTGCAGGTTCCGACCGCGCCCCGTCCCCGACCGTGAGCGCCGCGTATCGACCCGAAACCCCTGCCGCTGTCTCTCCTCCCGACCTAAGGCGGACAACGGCTGGCCCGTCCATGTGAACGCGGTCAAGGTGTGAACGGCCTCCTCGAGAGCCTTCAATTGGGCCTCCCGCTATGTCGGTGGTATAATGCTCCACAAGAATCGTGGCCCCCCCGCGCAAAGTCCCAGACAGCGCCCCCATCCTCCCGACACTACCGCCCTGGCGGGACCTGGTCCGTTGGGGTCACTGGAAGATGATGAAACGCGAGACACCGGGACAGGAAGAAGAGGAAGACGAGACGGATGACGACGGGCCCACCGGGGAATATCAGACATTGATTGAACAAGAAGAAAAGGACACTGACGACGAACATGATGCTAGTGATGAAGATGATGAAACGCGAGACACCGGGACAGGAAGAAGAGGAAGACGAGACGGATGACGACGGGCCCACCGGGGAATATCAGACATTGATTGAACAAGAAGAAAAGGACACTGACGACGAACATGATGCTAGTGATGAAGAGGATGACAAGAGATCCGAGAAGAAACACTCTAAGAAAGACAAAAAGATTAAGCGAGACATCAAAGAAGAAGAAGAAGAGAATGAAATTGTTCCGAGTGTAAATGTAGAACAATGCGATGAGACACCTGATGACGACTCGGCCAAAGGTTCCCCTGGAGGCGGTGGCGGAGCGGTGGTGCTGGTGGAGCAGGCTCCTGTACGAGCGTGGCACAAGACCCGCCGCCCTGGCGGCGCCGCTCAAGATCCGCCATCACAATCCGGCACTCCATAGGGAGGGTTATGAGTGAAAGGCGCGTCCCTGGAATTCTGGAGCCCTTGTTGAGTTTCTCTCGTTCGTCGGCCGTGTATTGCGGGGGAGTATCTCGCGACGACAAGACAAGGTCCTGAAGATGCCAAAGATCGTCTCTTTGCCTCAGTGTACCGATAGCGTAAGTTAGTCTTATCGCACTTACAATAAGACTACTCGTACTCACACTACACTGCAGGATGATGAGGAAAACTTGTGGAGTTGGAGTCCAACTCATTGGACGAACAAAATAAGGACACTGCCTTCCACGTGGTAAACGTTTCCTTTCGCGAAAGGGGCAGGCGCTGGTGGCACTGAGATTGCTGAACTTATCTCGTATATCCGCTACCTCCGCGCATACAACAAATCGACAAGCCGCCACGTGGACGGGGGTCTGGTACCGGAGGCGATGCGCTGAAGCAAGAGAGCTACAAATTGCTCTTCAGTGCACTCAAAAAACCCTTTTGCTTGCAAACGTCAAGATTGCCAATATCCACGCTCACGGCACTTTGGCTGCAATCTCGTGTGCATGCCCTACCTTTTTTAAACAATGAGAAACACCCGGTATTGATGGAGCCAGTGCCCCGCGTGCAGTCGCTAGTGCCGTCGTGCAAACAGTTATCCATCCGGTAGGAACTTTTCAGGAGGCCCAAGCCGCCGCTCAGGATATGGCCCCGGTCATTCTTCATATTGCAAAAGCCCCTGTCCAGGCGGCCACGGAAGCGTACCATGACTTGTCTGCCACCACCGCCAGACTTGGTGCATTGAGGATTAGTGCACAGGAGCCGGTGTTGTTTACTTGTCATGATCATCCATTGGAGTTATAGAGCTGACCCTTGTCGCTCAGAGCTTCATTGAAGATGTTGTCGAAGATACTGGGACGGAAGATCTTGTCGAATCAGAGGATGAGTTTGGAGGTCTCGTCAGCAATTCATCCCCGGCCCCGCATATCACGAAGAGAAGGCGGAGTTTGAGATGTTGCAGAACCAACATATGGCGTGAGATACGGAATGGTCGCTCAGGTCCGATGTCTTACGCGTGGGTTGGGGTCATGGATTCCTTGACTGGGAGACTTGCGACTTGTTGCTCTGACGGGACACATTCTCGAGGGCTGAGCGGGGGCAGGAACCATTGCTGCACTACAAGTGCAGTATCCGTTTCTGTCGCTCAGGGGCATCAAGCGCATCATGAACCGCGCCAAGTGGTCCATTGAAACGGCGTCCAACGATTTTGCGAATTTGCAGGAAATGCACCGCAAGTATTTTTGCACCAGTACGCCGTTGAAGTTCAGCTCGTTCGACCCTGTCCTTGGACATCTCTCTCCCGACATCTCTTCCTTGCAATCAGGGGATTCAGGATACGCTCGTAACATGTGGCAGGGCGCGGTATCTGCACCGAGTATAGAAATCGATATACGCGATAAACGATTAGGCCCCATAAGGGACCGCAGGAAGATTACGAGCCCGAACGCTGTTGCTTTGCGCAAAGCACTGTGGGATCTTTCCGAACATCCGCCCCGAGGGCTGATTTTGAAAATGAGGCATACTTACCAGTCCATTTTGAGTGCCTTACTCATCTGGGAATATCGTCTCAGACGAGCCAACACCTACATAGTTTAACTGGGTGTGGCAGTGGCCCGAGGCCATCTCTCTGTCTTACGTGCAGCACACCAGCTAGCGGTCAGGCCCAGAACGACAATGTGGTTGGCCCAGAACGACAATGTGGTTCAATGGTTTGGGGTGCTGCAGGTGGCTGTCAAGCTTGGGCAACACGATGTTGCGCCCAAACAGTGCGGATGGACCGACCACCACCCTTTTGGCTGCTCTGGCCATTGCCGTGCCTGCAACTCCTCAACGCTCACTTGCTCTGGGCCCAACCGGGGCAGCCTCACATCTGAGGGCATGCTCGTCGTGGTGCCAGTGAGGCGCTCGGCTTGGCTGATTTTGAAGCGGGGACTGACTTCCGGTCGGCACTCTCGAGGCTGGGAAGCAGTGCCGTCATCCAGGATCAACGACGACCATCGACCGAGCACCAGAACCTGCTCGAACACGGGGAGACATATTTGCGGTAAGGCGACGTGGCTGCAAACCTCCGCACGGAGTTTTCTTTGGTTAACAATGTTTCTTAGGTCTCAACAGTGGCAAACCGGGCCGCAGTCAACACCGCCCTCACTTCGCCCTTTGCAACTGCCCAGCAGCAGCCGTTTTATTGTGTGTTTTCGAAGCCACCGACCGGGCACGGGGCGGCCCAGGACTTTGACTCGATCCTTGCCACGACATACTTTGTCCAGGGAGCAGGAGTTTAACCCCCGCTGACCAAAGATTTCCGCTCGCAAACTCGGGTATTTTCTGCTCGCCGAGAGCTACTTCGGCAATCTGGAAACCAGCCAGAGGATCGCAAGGAGGGCATGGGCGACCCTGTGCTGGAGGCGGTTGAGGAAGAGCTTGCCGATTTGCGCAAGAGTATAAAGAAGCGCATGCAGAAAGTCCGTGACCAGCCGCAACGCGCCATTGAGTTGCTCGACCGTGTTGAGGATCTGGTTGTTGAGAGCGCAACGGAGGGCGCATACATGCTGGAACACGGATACGTCCTCCGGGGCCGCTCAGCGGAGGAAGAGGAGCTTGGAAGAGAGGGAAAGAGGAGGAGAACGGAGGGCGATGGGGGGGAGGAAGAGAAGCATGGAGGAAGAGGAGCTTGGAAGAGAGGAAAGAGGAGGAGAACGGAGGGCGATGGAAGGGAGGAAGAGAAGCATGGCAGCGGACAGGAAGAAGAAATGGTCGGCTTTATTTGCGGTGAACCGGCGTATCCGCCGCATCCAACGCCTGCAAGCTGGTCTGCTCATCAATCAATCAACTCTCCCCCCTCGTCACCTCATCAATCAATCAACTCTCCCTCCCTCCCCCTCTTCCTGCCTCCCCCCTCTTACCACATGTCCCGCAGGCGCTACGACGACGAAGACGACGATGTCCCGGAGGCAGAGGTCGCGTTCCAGCCGCCCATCCTCCAACAACTCGTCCGTTCTCAGGCCCCCCCTCCCCAGCCTCCCAGCCTAGCTCGAACAGGTTGGGTATGGCTCGAGCGACCGTCATGGTGTCACTCGCCCTCCTAATCGCTTTTGGATGCGTAAGTGGGCTACCGCAGCAGAGAGTGATCGCTCGCAACTCTTTGGGGAATTTCGAGCCACATACGATGCGGTCATGGCAGAGCTTGCGACCAGTCAGAGACCCCCTCCATCCCAACGCGCCCCGTCATCGGGGGCCAGGCAGAGCAAGCCCAAAACAGAACTCGAGCACCCACCCTACGGGACGTTCATTTCGACTTCTGGGGCCCCTGTTCCTGGCCGCTCTGGTGCTCCTTCTGCTGATCCTGTTCCTGCTAAGAGGTACGGGACGAGAGCAAGCGTTTACTATTGATCCAACCGCCTCACCAACCACGTTGGGGCCGCCGAACAGTACCTCGGGCCGCCCGCCGCATTGGCTACTCCAGAAGTACACGGTAATGCCATCGGTCGCAGTGCGACAGATTTAGTAAGTAGTTTGGTTGTTATTTTGTCAGCTTTCACGGCTTTGTATAAGCTGTTTTCCCCGCTTTTTCTGCTTTATAGTTTTCTCTTTTTCAGTTTTTTTGTTAGTCTTTTCTCAAACCAGGCATTTAGTTCGATTCTGTTCTTTTCGTTTTCCAGCAGGCGACCAACTTCGGTTGTGCACGTGTACCAGAAACGGACCTGGTCCGCTCTTCAGCTTGCAAAAAAGGAAGAAAACCGACAGCGTGAGTTGAGGTCTGACTACGGAGTTATTGATCTACCAGCTTACCAGTGAGAGATACGTGTCCGCGATCAGGTCTTCATCCGTGACGGCGGGCAGGCGAGTGGGCCTTGCCCGTTGGATGGCGAACGGGTCCTGCCGACGATTACAAGCGATATACCCCTGAATCCTACAACGAAAGATCGATGCGCTTTTGAAAGAATACAATTACAATGACAAGCATCCCCGCGTCCGTGAGATATGCAACAAATGGATGGAGTTCCATGAAGATACATTCCGCAAACAGCAGTACCGGGAGAAGCATGAGGGGTAAGTTCACTTGGTCTTGTAGTGGACTACGTAGTTTGATAGTGTTTACTAAAATTCTAAAGGCTTGCCCGTTTGCCGAAACACCTGCAGGCGGAAGCGAGGCTGGCGCAAGGCCATGATTGCAAGCCGTTTATCCATGGATCCTTCAAAGGAAGATCGATCAGCTGTTGAAGGCGTACAACTACAACGATAAGCATCCCGGGGTCCGCGGGTCTAGGGTGAGCCTGTTGATGTGACAGCAAGCGGAAGAACGGACTAGGGCAATCCAACGACTACA
Source organism: Powellomyces hirtus (assembly GCA_025526995.1). Lineage (NCBI taxonomy): Eukaryota > Fungi > Chytridiomycota > Chytridiomycetes > Spizellomycetales > Powellomycetaceae > Powellomyces > Powellomyces hirtus. The sequence continues at coordinate 577,095 of JAHLKG010000017.1, read as the reverse complement.
ATCGGTATACCCCTGGATCCTCCAACGCAAGATCGATGCGCTCCTCAGAGAATACAGTTATAACGACAAGCATCCCCGCGTTCGAGAGTTATAACGACAACCATCCCCGGGTGCGGGAAACCTGCAACAAATGGATGGAATTCCATGACGACACGTTCCGGAGACAGCCCTACAGGGAGAAGCACGAGGGGTGAGTTCATTTGGTCTTCTAGTGGACTACGTAGTCGCGGACTACGTAGTTTGATAGTGTTTACTAAAATCCTGAAGGCTTGCCCGTTTACCGAAACATATGCAGGCAGAAACGAGGCTTGCGGAAGCCCACGCCCAAGGGGAGCTGGTCGCTGGTCTCGCCGCGCAGCAACCCCCGCCGTATTTTTCGGGACTTCTGGGACGGCTCCAACTCGGGGGGCCTTCAAGCATCCCTGCCCTCCCACCCAGCCACACACCCCCTGCCTCGCCGCCCCTCCCCTTGCCGCCGCACCCCCGTCCCCTCGCCGCCGCACCCCCTCCCCTCACCGCCGCAGCCCATCCCCACGCCCTCGTGCATCATACGACGAGATTTATTTTAATCTTACAAGTACTGACAGTTCACCTCTTGGTGCAGATACTCTTTGATAGAATGGGCAAAGATGTCGGTCAAATCCGCAATGATATACGGACAATGTATGAGCAGCTTAGCCGAGGCAATCTCTTGAAACGGGTGCAACAATTGCACAATCTTGACGAGCTGGAGCATCAGGGGCTCGAAGTGGTTCCACTTCCACGAGGATACGTGTCGCAAACAGCCGCGTTCCGGGAGAAGCATGAGGGGTGAGTTCATTTGGTCTCCCAAGCCAGCGCCCAAGGGGAGGTCATCCGAGGTCTTGCCGCGCAGCAACCCCCGGCTTATTACGGACAGCTTCAACGTACCGCACCAGGGCCTTCCACACTCCCTGCGCTCCCGGCACGCCACCAATTCTGCCCCATTCATTCGTGCCGGTGCAATTCTGCCCCATTCATTCGTGCCGGTGCAATTCTGCCCCATTCATTCACTGACGGCCCGATGAATCTCAAAACTCGAGGAATCCGCCATCACTACAATTTGGTTCCCAACGCAATCGGCCCGATCCTCCCGATACCACCGCCCTGGCGGGACCTGGTCCGTTGGGGACCCAGCTACTGGCTGACCGCAATGACTGGCACAGTCCTGGCGCCATCACCTTCACGTACGAACGTGACTCCGGTGAAGCTGCTGTTGCCCGCGCTAAGCGCGCAGGAACGATTGCTGCACTACTGCACTACAAGTGCAGTACCCGTTTTTGTCGCTGAAGGGCATTAAGCGCGTCATGAACAGCGCTGAATGGTCCGTTGAGGCGGCGTTGGACTCGTGAGAGCTCTCTGAAGGATCTCAAGATTGCTTTGGACAAGGGGAAGCTGAACATTTCTAGTGTTATCCCTGCTCATTCCGGTGATTCGAAGTCTCAAGTCTCAACTGACGATGAAAGTCTTCTTCGTGCCTTCGCAACAAAGCTCTGTTCCCATGCATGTAATCGATACAAGGCAAGGGCCGAACTGCATGAAATGCCAGCGCGCTCGCAAACGTCTCAGGAATGCAGGATTGCGCGTGTCTCAGTAACCTGGTGAGCATCTAGGTCCCGTCGTTCATCCGCTGACCGTGAATCGCCGCCGATCTCTTCCATCCTCAGCACTTCTCAAGCACCGACCCCGCGGTCGGAACAGTCATCCAGCAGTCCATGCTGGTCGGCGAGGCAGTCATCACGTTCCTGCATCAGCTGTGTCACTATCACGCGTGGCTGACGGATCCTCTGCCGTTGGATCACCGGGGCGGATCAACGCGGCGGCCCCCCTCGCTCTTAGGACGTTCGACAGGTCCATAGACAGACAACGCCCACGCGGCGGTCCCCCTCGCTTCTAGGACGTTCGACAGGTCCATAGACAGACAACGCCCCTGGCGGCCCGCTCAAGAGCCGCCATCACAATCCGCCTCACCGACGAAACGCGGGTCCACCTGCAGCCAAAAATGCGGCCGCGTATGTCGAGCGGTACATTGGAGCCGCCCCGCATTATATTCGCATGTATGCAGCGCGCAAAAGGGAAGAGAGGTAAGTGCAATGCGCTCTACTGCAGTGCGCTGTTGCATTCAATACTAATTCTACATTTGTTCCAGCGACGAAGAGGAGGGTGCGGACGACGAAGAGGAGACCGATTTGGATGACGCCCCAGATGACGAGTCCGCCAAACGAGGTCCTTCTGCCGCCCCGCATCTTGAATGCGACACACTTCGAATTCTTGGACAGTGCTCCTCGACATCCATATGCCGGACTTGAACGTTCTGCAAGGAGACTTGTGACTTGTTGTTCTGTGACTTGTTGTTCTGACGGGACATTCTCCCTATGTCAAAGAGACGGTTCGCTCTCGAATCCGTGGTCAGGGTACGCGATGAAGAAAGCTCGTCGTCGGACGAGGACATCCCCGAGCCCATCCGATACGAGCCGTATGCTCCCCAGCTTAATAAGAAGTTGAAGGAGCGCTACCCCGATTTGGTACCCTATGAGATAGAGGACGGTAGTGTAAAGCGGGTGGCATGGAAGTTGCTTGCTCGCTGGAACAGTATGGACCCCACTCTCGCATACAAGGACGGGAATAAGAGCTGCGCCCCCTGGATGATCAATGTTAGCAAATGGGGCGTCTTCCTTGATCATTTTGCTTGGCGGGAAGACCCCGAACGACCCCATCAGGCCCGCTTCTCATTCTCGAGGGCTTGGGCACCATTACGCCATGGAAGTTCAGCATGTCTCCGCTCGTTCGACTCTGTCCTTGAACATCTCTCTCCCGACATTTCTTCCTTGCAACAAGGGGATAACCCTCCCTATGGAGTGCCGCTCTCTGGGACTTTGCGCAGGGGGCGACGATTCTCGTGGAGCATTTTACAATCGACAGGACGATGACAGGACCGGCAAAGGTGCTTTCAAGAGACTTGGATGTCGAAACCGTAGAAGTCTTATCAGAAATTGCTGCTGATGAGCCACTCTCAAAGAAGCGAGATATTCAGGCCAATATTCAAGCCAATATTCCAGTGTCGACAGCGCTCATGGAACTAGAATTTCGTGCCCTTCTGTTGCAGAGTTTTTCTGCACGTCCATAGCAGGAGAACACTTCATATTCAGGATGATTCTGAAAACGAACGTCGCCGTTTAGGCGATGCCATTGTAGAGGACACTGCAAGTGAGACGATTTGGCGGCCGCCGGGGTGGGAAAAACCTGCTGTGGCGCCCGCCTAAGGGTTAGAAAATGCTGCAGGAACCGTGCAGGGCCCGCGTGCCTTGTACCCTACGGTTTGGGTGGTCCGAGCGTATTTCGTCAACAACAATGGACCTTGGAATGGAGAAATTCCACAGCGGCGAAAAAAACGTACTCATCACCACTGACACATGCGGCCGGGGTGTTGACATACCCAATGTCTCCTTCGTACTTACCAGCGTGCCTCGAATGAAGAAGACAAACAGGGGCAGTCTGATTCTGGATCCGGTGACCCTTACTTATCGGTTAGGCAGAGCAGCGCGACGAGGCAAGGGTGGCGTTGCAATAATTTTGTATTCAGAGCGTGGAAGAAAACTGTCTCCATCACATTGGCAGAGGACGGGCGCGCCTTTCGCAAGTCTGTGCCGTGAGGAGCCGGGGCGGCAGGGTTTCCGCGTTGAAATGCGACGGTCGCGTCCGGGTCGTACCCTCCAGATCCCACTGGGCCCCGCCTTCTACCAGGAGCCCGCCGATGCGGATTACTGGGTCAGCTGCAAGGTGTGTCCGCCTCCCGCAAACCATGTCCGATGCTCGTGGGCGGGGTGATATGCGCGGGGTCAACGTAGCGGTCCCCCACATAGGCGCGGGCCCTCGCAATCCGGACTACGTCAACACCTGGGGAACCGCGGATCTGTTATTCTTTGGGACCCTCATTGCGGACATCGGTCTTCGAAGCCATCCGGGCAACGGAGATTCACGCAAGGCGCGACAACCCTCGTGGAACACTTTACGATCGATACGGCGTGCGACGCCGCCGTTGCCGCCGGGACTGTTGTGGATCCTCCCCCGGCTCCAGCATTGCATCATGCCCAGTGAACTGGGATACATTTCTCCGAGTTCAGTCGTGAGAACTCTGGACGGCAGGGCTTTCTTCTGTCCTCTGGACGACAGGGCTTTCAGAAGAACCAGTGGCGGGCGCCCCGGGGGGGGGGGGGTTGGGCCGTGGCCTATCCCTTCCGTTGGGTGCGGTGTTTTACTTCGATCATGAGGCCAACGGTTACTGGTTTACGTGCAAGACCTGCCCGGACGGAGCGAACTTGTCGACTTGGCGCTTCGCGCCTTGGGACAGTCCGGCGTCGGTGGATTGGGCTAAAACCGTCGTCGACGCGGCCGTTGCTCACTTGTCGGCCACTTTGAAGGAGCGCCAGTCGAAAGCGGCGCGGTCGGTCGTGTCGGGAGATCGCCAGCTGCGCCGTGAGGCCCGGTTGTCGGCACTCCGGGAAGCGAAGGCGAGCTTTACCGCTGTTCAAATGGGTCGGGACGTTGTTTTCACCGCCGTGTGGGTTCGCGCCTTGGGACCGTCGGGCCGTCGTCATCTGGGCCAAGAGAGCATTCCGAATGCTTCACTATCTTTAGGACAACGAGCTGCTCGACTTGCAAGATTATATCAATTTCACGTCGTTCGAAGAACTCGAGACCATAGCCGACTACGTATCAAAATCGAACCGACAACTCAGCAGAACGGCAAAAGAGGCTGGCGGGCGTCGATGCCGCCTATGAGCGGTTGGCAGCCGAATTCCGGGCGCGGATCTTAGCGGCGGCCATATCCTCTGCCCGTGGAAGTCGCCTCGCTCGTCGAGAAGCCCGACTCAAAGCGCTTGATGACGCCCGCAAGTCCGTTACGGCGATCACGATGGACGGGGAGCGACCTCTCCTTCCCGCTGAGGTTCCTCAGCTCCCTGTTGCAAGTAACAGCGACCCAAAACTTCCAAAATGGTCACCGCGTACGACGCATTATCATGTAAAGCCGATGAACGAACCTAGCGCTCTTTGGCTCTTTCGACAGTGGTTCGACTCAACCTACACAGATAACAGCAACGAAATCCGAGGTATTGTGTTCTACTTTTCAACACCCCGTGGGAACCAGAGATATGGACGCAGCAGTCGCTTCATGGGATTAGACCCCTGGATGCGCCTAGGGCGCCATGCCCCCCCCCCCCCTCTGCCTGTGATTGTTCCCCCACCGGGGTGGCCACCGATGGGAACAGCGGCAGCGGCGGCGACAGTCGCACCAGTGAATCCCGGAGGCTATCTTGGCACGGCATTTCCAGGGGTAACTCAGAACGAATTGCAAACCGCCTTCCTAATGGTTCCATCCCTATTCACAAACCAACCAAGCGCGATGTGGATGACTCTCCGGGTTCTTGTCTTGCCACGCGGGCCCAAAAGGCCGATCTCGGATGCCGTCCAAGAGTAGGAGATCTCCGTACACAATTTCCCATTTGGCGGACACTACCATCAACACCAAGCGCAAAAGGGTGACGACACCCCGGACGACAAGCGGTGGCCGAGGACGCAGAGGGACAGGCCACAGCCCCAGCACCGCCGGTCAGTATCATTTGCGAGGATCGTGCGGCCGTTGCGTACTTGACTTGCGGCAAACGTCTTTGCGTTCCCCACGCAGGATCGAAGAAGGGTCACGAAGAAGCTGGTGGGCCACGTCTTTTTTGCAGAGTGTCGCATCGATACAGCATTTTGACACCCAAATCTCTCCGATATTTTTATTTTCTGTAGCCGTCTTTGATACCAATGCTGCCATCAAAAAATACTCCATCAAAACGGACCCTGACGGAAATTCAGCGATATAGATATCTCTGACTTCATTCACATTCGGGATATCTCGGACGATCGCGTGCGGGAAATTGAGTAAGAGTAACTGCGCACCCAATAATATCCACACGTTAACGTTCTTTTTCATCTTCCACCCAGAAAGTGGATTAAGCAACTTGGTTACTTTAATAGTGTTCAGCCTGTTATTCTCGCCAGGAACCCCGCCGGAGCTATGACAGTGCGCGCACCTGCGGGCTCAAGCACGCCATTCGTCCCCATCCTCTCCACACCACCATCAGACGTGGCCTTATTTGTTGACCTTCACTGAGGTCGGATACCCCGGCTCATGGTATCATTTGTAGGATTTTTGTGGGCAATGTTTTGGGTACGAGCGGGATATTTTTGATTTTGAGTTGGTGGAGACTCATAGGAGACACCAGCTCGTTATTTGTTACCGTGATTTGATGAGGTATACGCAGGCTAGCAGGTGAGAAGATATATGTGGAATGTACTGCTAAAACCTCTCAATTTTGAGCCGGCACAAACGCAGACCATCTTGGCCACCGTCATCAGCCACCAACGCTTACATTGTGAAACACCACCCAAGAACTCATCCTTGGAAGCTGCCGCATTGCTCCCAGCGAGAGTTGATCCACTGGTCAATGTTTTGCAAACAGTGGCTCCACCTGGTGTTGTTGGCAATGATTCTATGAAAGATCCAATCCTCCGTTAGCAGCCACTCCAATTGAAAGGGGAGCAAATGAAAGCGGGGCTTCCTCCCAATCACTTCATGCCCAAACGACAGCAGGAGCGTGTTCTGCAGCGCTTTGGACAAGATCCCAACAATCCGATCTACAGTTCCACAAGATTTCTGGAGCGCCGTGAAGTCAAGATCCAACGAAACACTCGAATGGTCCTGCCCCGGGGGGAACTCGACCTGCCGGGTGTCACACAGCATGCCGTCGATCCGCGCGCCCGCAACGGTCGCTTTGGAGCATCCCCAATGCTTCGCGAGCACTGCGCGGTGTTATTCCACTTCCCGTGACGAACCTCCAATTGGATGACATCGAAAAGTAGTTCAACGAGGGTCAAACACTCCATGCGAAATTTCTGTTTACTTTGATCTCCACCCCCTTTCCAGGAAGCACGGACGTGGCTCTTGCAGTTGCCGCCAATGGACCTCAGAACATGGAGACGACCCTGAACGTCACCATGGAGGTGGCTCTCAATGATTCGTGTTCCACGCTCGGGTGGATTGAATGGCTCGCGGACAAGTGCAAGGAGGACCCTTACTTTGCGGTGCCAGAAGAAGAAAAGGGTAGGTTTGCCAAAACTCCTTGCGGAGATTACGAGCTGACTTTCTTTGTCTCAGCCGACCTTGTCGGAAAGGGGGTGATTCCTGGCCCCGTCACCGAGCGCAAGGCCGCAGCTCAACCGATTGCGCCTACAACCTCGGCTGCCACAACTACTGCTCCCAGTGTCGTGACTACCGCAACTACTGCGACGCTTTTCACGCCGCAGTCGCAGAGCTGGACCACGGTTTGTCATAGACTACCGAGAGATGAAGGAGAACACCATTCCGGACAATTACCCGATCGACTACCTAGCAGGCAAATGGTATTTAACGACGATGGACTTGCGCACCCCGCATCGGCAAGTCCCAGGCGCGTGGATACTGGCTCGCAGGCGAGGCACTTGACAGGGTGGGTGACGAGGAAGACAAAAGCGAGGAGGATGAAGAGGAGACAGAGGAGGAAGGAAAGGAGCTGAACGGGCTTGGTGGACATAGTCGTGGCAGGCCAGTAGTTGGCCGTGATTTGAACCTTCTTGCCAGTTGTGCCAGCGCCTGGGCGGCTGGGTGGACTCTGACGATGGCTTGAACAAGTCTGACAAGGGAAATCCTAAGCCAGGCAAATCACTCTGCGACGCCTGTCGTCTCCACACTGCCCTAGTTGTCTGCAGCGACTGCTCAGAAAAGATGTACTGCCCACTCTGTTTGCTGATCGCGCATCATAGAGACAACAAGCCTCTTTTACGATCATATGGTGTACATTGATGAAGAGCTATCGTGCCACCGCGGGAAGGTCGCGAGCTCCACAAGGATTTCGTTCGAGAAATGTCGACCCGCCTTGAAGACTGGGTCCAGAGCGTTCTGCCAGGCTCCTCCTCAAAAAGCGAAAGCACAGTGTTTCTGAGGAGGAGGATCCCATTCCACAGGAGGCGCAAGGCAGCTCAGATGCGCTGGATCAATATGAACACCACTGGAATGGAATCGTCATCAGAACGAACAAAATCTCCAGATCTATTCACCTGATCCGGCCGATTCAATTTTCAGCAGAATCCTTCAATGCTTTCGAAGGCTCAAGTTGCGGTGTGCAGTCAACTATTGGGGGTCTGATTCGTTTCTGCCTGAGCAACTAGCACAATATTACGAAGAGTACAGGGGGCATCTATCACTCCTGCGAGGAAGGGAGCTTGAGGTGCACAAATGATACGAAGCCAACGGGTGGCCCACGGAGTTGCGAAGCGCTCAGTCTGTAGCTGACAATGAGGACCGTCTCCAACACAGAACATATGTGTCTCGTAACTCGCCTGTCAAACTGACGTTCCACCAGCTTTACAAGGCACCTCAAAGATGATGAGGCATTCTGGTTTCAAGTAAGTTGTTTTGCTTGTTAAGTACCAAATTTGCGAATTCTGAAAATTCATACTTCTAGGGCACGTATCAATCAAAAACTTAGGGTTAGGGTTGAACGTACGAAGACAACAAACTGAACATGAATAGCCTACCCACCGAAGTCTTGCAAGACAACAACCTGAACATGGATGTAACCGAATCTTGGTGGGGAAACGTCTCCGACAGCTTGATACCGAAATCGGCGTTACTCAATACACAGGACAGTACATCAGCATGGTACCTTCAGCGGATCCGGCTGGACTGGGACAAAGCTGTGTCGCCCACCTCACCTGTCGATGTTGCCGCAACATTGACTTTGCGTGCAGGGCCAGCGCAGTTCCTGTACCTGCTTTTGACACCAAAGCCGATTTACTCTTTGGCGTCTTCTTCCCTCTTTTCCTCGTTCCCGGCTTTGTTTTCGCGGTGTTCCGGATTGCTGATCCACGCGGCCGGGGCAATATTCTCGGGGTTAACATGCCGTTTCCGCAGGTTGGCGCGGAAACCTTTCAAACTTCAGCAATCTGAAGACTGAACTATTGGAACAAAATTCTAGCGAAAGGAAAGCTGCGTTGGGGTGCACCGAATGAGGCCGGCCATGGCCAAGAAACCTATGCAGAAGGAGAAGGACGCCGCAGCGTTCAAAGCTTTGCGCAAGGTCGCCATGTGACGTTCGATCCGCGTGCGCAGCTTGTCATTCTCTTCCTCAATGTAAGACATCGTTCCATTGTTGCAAAGCCAGCCATCCTTCGTGACTTTATCAATCACACGGCCGTCGGTTTTTGGCATACCTTGACGAAGTATGGAAACAGTCAGAGATCACGGTGGCTACAGCGAAGAAAGAAGGCAAACCAATCCGCCTCCCTTCTGAGCAGGAGGTTAAGGCGCTGGTCAAAGTGGTGGCCAAAGGCGATCAGATTGCTGGGTGGCTAACTGAACTGGAGAAGGGCGACCGTGTAATAAAAGAACAAATTGCCCGAGCGCGTTCTTCTCCTTCGGCTTCAGTTTCAGTTCACTCGACGTCGCCCTTCCTCTTCAGGGGTCGATCATGTCCGCCTCCAGTTTGCCAGACTGTAGTCAGCACAGCGGGCGAATCGCACAGATCCAATCTTCTACAGCCCAACGGCGCAAAATGCCCATATTTTTGATCTTGTGTGGGCAATCTGGCTAGCCGCGTCAACGGCTACTCAAGAAGACCCCATACTATAAGCAGAGCCGCACGGACAGACAGTACTTCTGTTACTCCAGTGAGTCACGTATTCTGCTCGAGCTCTCGTCCGGACCGGTGGGGTCGAGGTTCACGCAGCTGATCACAATGGAGCCCCCGACCAAGGGAGAATGGCTCGCGTATGGGGAGAGTTCTCTGAAGGATCTCAAGATTGCTTTGGACAAGGGGAAGCTGAACATTTCTAGTGTTATTCCTGCTCATTCCGGTGATTCGAAGTCTCGAGTCTCAACTGACTTTGAAAGTCTTCTTCGAGCCTTCGCAACAAAGCTCTGTGTCCCCATGCATGCAATCGATACAAGGCAAGGGCACTTACGATGTGACCCTCAACGTGACCAGTCTCGCATCGGGGCATTGGCAATGCACTTGGCCTTTGTAGTGGGCCTGGTTTGCGATGGCGTCGAGCCCCGATGTCATCCCAAAACATATGGGACGGGATCAGTTGCGCAGGCGACTGGCACAAAGAGTTCATGTGCTGGAGCGGTACACGCAGCCATCGTGTTGCACGGTGTTTCTTCCATTTAGTGAGTGGCGAGTTGGGATGCCGGAGGTCGTCGTGGGCAAAGCGGCAGCTCAAGATTGATACACCACTCCGGCACTTTTACGAGCAGAGAAACCGATCCACCCATCGAATGGCAGACGATGGTCGGGGCTGGTCGCCTGGCCATGTGATTTTCACAGAGGACGTACTTGGGTCCGTAGTAGTCGCGGAGCATGCTGAAAAAGCGGCGACAACAGGAACATGAAGAATACTAACGCAGGCAGGAGCTCAGGAAAGGAAGAAAAGAAAGAAGAGAAAAGGCTTCCTTGGCACGTCGTGCCAGTCGAGCGAGACGCGACCACGAAAAGGCGTGGTGTTGGTACCATATGAATGAAGCCACTGCCGACGGAAAAGGCATAAGTAGTCTCGTGAAATTGTGCCAGAAGATTTGGACTATCTATGAGCGAACACGAACCCACTCAAGTGACAAGGACCTCCATGGAATTGAAATCGGGGGGCAACGGCCCTTGTAGAACACTTCACCATTGACGCTCGGGCTCCGCATCGGGCTCTGCATTGGGCTCCGGCTCGTCCATCCCCAGCGATGAGGAGGACGACGTTGACTCCGGACTGGAGGAGGACTTCACTCCTGGCTCCGCCCAAGAGAGCAGCATCCAACTCCGTGCGGAGATTCAGTCGAATTCTTTTCTTACTCTTTGTGTGCAGGGCGACATTGAGCTCGTCGCAGCGTTACAACTCGACGTGCCCGCTGACGCTTCAAGAGCTCACTGCTTGAACAAAAGGAGTACATCGCATGTCACGCCGTTGATTTCACTGTGCCGAGTCCAAAGGGCAACGGTGGTACATTGGTTCCTGCCTCCATCTGGCCTACGTTTGGAGAGTTCCTTGAGCGTCACAGCAATCACCCGTACAGTGCAACTCTCAAAGATTGGGCACCCGGCCAAAGCAGGAGTGTTCCATTGCTGATGGCCAACATCAGATCTCTACGGACCGTTGTGAGCAGTGGCACTAAGCAGAAGCGGAAGCCAGGAGGAAAAGGCACTTGGGATTGCCGTTGGTATTTCATCGGCCCCAAGCAAGATTAATACTTGAGCTCACAAAGACCATCATGGAAAAAGGAGCAGACGTGCTGCACCTTTCATTCCCTCATCCTGCGACGCCTTACGACTCACGACTCCCTTTGCCTCCGAGCCAGTGGCTACCGCCTTATTCGGCGCTTGAAGTTACCTCCCTACCCTGCAACGCGATGGCTGCGTGTACCGCTCCAGCACATGAACTCTTTGTGCCAGTCGCCTACCGCACATCCAGACAGACGCGCAGCTGATCCCGTCCCATATGTTTTGGGATGACATCGGGGCTCGCCGCCATCGCAAACCAGGCCCACTACAAAGGCCAAGTGCATTGCCAATGCCCCGATGCGAGACTGGTCACTTTGAGGGTCACATCGTAAGTGCACTTGCCTTGTATCGATTGCATGCATGGGAACAGAGCTTTGTTGCGAAGGCTCGAAGAAGACTTTCAACGTCAGTGAGACTTCGAATCACCGGAATGAGCCGGGATATCACTATTCCTCCTATGGCCCTCGCGCTGTCGCTAGTTTCGCGATGGCTCCAGGAGGGCAAAATTCGACTAGGCATGGTGCAGTCCATCGAGTTCATGGAACATACCGGCCTCGGTGGCAAAATGAGCTGGTTGCTGGAAAAGCATCCGGGTCCAAACACCAAACGCCCTCTGGGCTTCGACGCTGCCGTGGCTGCCGGCAATGTGGACGTTCCTCCTGCGGCGCCTGCATTGCACTACTGTTAGTGGACGGGTGCGTCTTTTGCGAGTCTCTGCCTCGAGGGGCCGGGGCCCGGGCAACTGCATAAGACATGTGCACCTCAAGCTCCCTTTCTCGCAGGAGTGATGGATGCTCCCTGTACTCTTCGTAATATTGTGCTAGTTGCTGAGGCAGAAACGAATCAGACCCCCAATAGTTGACTGCACACCACAATTTGAACATTTGAAAGCATTAAAGAATTCGGCCGTAAGGACATGCGGCGGTCTCGCGCTGGGGTCGGTGCCGTCGGGTCTTTAAATCCCCCCTGGGTGCGGCGTTCTGTCAGGAGGCCGCAGACGCCGACTATTGGGTGACTGGTGCCACAACCCTGGTGGAGCACTTCACAATCGACGCAGCGTATGACGCTGCTTTAGCGGGGATTCCCCCTACGCCTGTCCCGGCGCCCGCGTTACACCACGCTCAGTGGACGGGCATGACGTTTTCAACTCTCTGCCGAGAAAAGCCTGGTCGGCAGGGCTTCCGGGTAGATATGCGACGGGCACGGCCGGGGGTCGGTATCTGCCGAAACCTCGCCATCTATGCGTATGAGGATTTTCAGGATTACATCCCGAAAGCAATCGATGGCAACCGCCAAACGGTGGTTATCTTAAATGATTACGCCCATCACCTGACGCAAGCCTTGCGCGATTACGACCACATTAATTTGGTCGAATCGTTGAACCACAACGAGTATCCGGCCGAAGTACGGGTCGATCTCAGCACCGGCTCTGGACTAAGCGATGTCCTCAAAAGCCTCAACATCACCAAGGATAAGATATCCTGCTACATCCTAGTGGATGACCGCCCTGATTCCGGCGGTTACAATCCACGCAACCCGCTGGGGCCCGCCTTTTTCAAGGAGCCCGCGGACGGCGGGTTTTGGGTCACCTGCAAGTGTCCCCGACCTGTCGACGTGGCTCGCCCTGGGACCGTCGGGCCACGGTAGCCTGGGCCAGGCAAGCAAGTCCCGACGCATAGTGTTGATGACGGCGCTGCAGCTTATGACTCGACTGAAATTTATAAAGCATCGTTTCATGATACGCCACGCTCCCGCCTTATGTCCGTCGTGGTTTATTCTCGCTGCTTGTATATCAGTGCGGTTTGGCGTTCAAATGGATCAGACGATGAATTCACGTTCACAATCTTCATGAGATTCACACCAGGGCAATAGCTCTTTCTGGCCAGTTTTATGGCAGACCGCCCGGCTCAAACAAGCCGAAGCTCACAGGGAGTGAAAAGATCCTCCCGAAGAGGAAGAAGGCTGCCGCCTCGGCCTCCGGACAGAAGGAGCGCCGCATGCGCCCCGGGACTGTCGCCCTTCGTCAAATCCGAAAATGCCAGAGAAGCACAGACCTCCTCGTCGCCCGCGCTCCGTTCCGCTGTCTCTTCAACACCATTGCGAACCAGCAGTTCCCGCTCATGACGTCTGGATTCCGATGGAAGGATCAGCTCGCTCTTTTTCAATCCCTGGCCTCGACGTTCACCCCCATGTTTTTGGTCTTGTGCGGGCAATCTGGCAGCCGCGTCAACGGCTACTCAAGAAGACCCCAAGCGTTTCCACTTCATATCCTATGAAGCAAAGTACCGCACGGACAGACAGTACTTCGAACGAGTTGCGTGGATGTGGGACGAACTACTGGGCGCCCTCAACGCCAATCCCTATGTAACGGCCGAGGCCACTGGCGTGCTCGCGGAGCAGATCGGTCAGGGGTCCCAGAACCTGAACACGAGCATCCAGAACCTCACCACGGTCGGCACGACGGCGCCCGAAGTCATTCACCAGGTCCTTTCCCCTGCTGCCATACGAGCTCACGTTACGGCCAACTGGCCGACCCTTTACGAATACCGACGAATTTGGGGAGGACCCATATATCTGCACAGACATCAGCAAAAAGTTTTATAGGATATGTGTGGAAGAAACCGACGAAACAGGAAAGCTATGGTTGGCGGGGCTTTTCGGCGACATGGTTCTTCCAGTTTCTGGATGACCGTCTGAACACCTTCCCCGTCAGCGATGGTTTCGTTCGAATTGTGTCTTGCCATACCAAGCGCTCCTCTCCGCTCCGTTGTTTTTCTTGTCTAGATCAGCGCCATGGCCGATCCTCGTGGAAATGCGTTGGCTCCCACGATGGGTACGGGCCCTCGAAACTCAGCCGGCCACAATACCTGGAGCGACTGGGAGCACGCGGACCTAGAGCTTTTTGGGACCCTTGTGGGCGACGTGGTACTGGAGGCCATCGAGTTCGGTGGGGACTTCGCGCAGGGCGCCACGATCCTTGTGGAGCACTTTACGATTGACGCCGCCTACGACGCCGGCACATTGATCCCAAAAGCACCATTTCTACGATGCGTCCGCGAGCTCGCTTGCCTGTGTGGACAGACGAGTTGAAAGCAAAAGGCAAGCTGCGTTGGAATGCCAGAGGCATGGATGTACTCCAAGAAGGAGCGGAGCTCTTTCTGGCGAGTTTTTTGGCAGACTCGCTCCTGGTGTCTCGCCATACCAGGCGATCCACCGTAACAAAGTATGACATAAGTCCATGTCTGATTAGGACACATAAAATCAGTTACATGAACGATTGGTCCATCCGCTGGAAGCAAAAACTCAATTTACTGTGTCCTCATTGCATTGCAGGTTCAGATTGCGGCAGCTTTGAGCGGGCGCCCTGACCCTGAACGCGTGAGGGAGTTGCGACAGCTGCAGATCAAAGATGAGGCGGCCAGGGAGAAGGCAGCCTCTCTAAAAAGGAGGAAGAGGAACAAGGCGAAGGGGAAGGGGAAGGGGAAGGGGAAGGGGAAGGGGAAGGTGGCAATGCGGCAGTTCTTCCTCCGGCGCCCGCGCTGCAGCACGCCCAGTGGAACCAAATATGGCCTCTCAAAAGAGGACGAAACGGAAGGCGGACTCGGACTCGGGGGACGATGAAGACTGAGTTTGAGTCGGACCCAAACAAGCCAAGCTGGGAACCTGCAAGCTCTCCCGACGACATTCCATACGATCCATATGGTGAATTGGGTGGCGGTAGTGGTGGTGGGCCTTTGGGTGCCGCCGGTGGCGCTCGCATACCCATGGCGGCCCTCTTGTCGCGATGCTTTCTTGAGTGGCAAATGAAAGAGACATATACTCAGCTTCTGTCGACGAGAGAGCGACGGTGGGTTGGCGTTTCGAAGCCCAAGTCACAGGACCTGCATTTCCAATGTAGACGATGTACCCCCGGCGGGGTGGCCACCGATTGCGACTGATGCGACGCAGCAGCCGAGGCGGCTGCAGCGGCGGCAAGCAAGGCCTTCCCAGACGCCATCGGCTAAACCGGGTTTGGATCGCGTTCCAGCCCCGTACCGCGAAGCCCTAAAGTACCAGGATAACGACGGAGGTTGGTACCTCCAAGCAGACTCTGCAGCCGCTGCAGCCGCTGCAATCATCAGTCTTGGAGTTAAAAACGGCGTTAACATCAGCGAGGTAGTTGATTCTAACGTTCGTTTCGTGCTCAACGGGATGTTTTTGAGTTAAAATCCCGCTGATCTCTTGGAACTCGACAATGTTTCGGAGAGACTCGCATTATCCTTGCAGTCTACTGACGCCTGGAAACGGCCCAGGCGCCCATGGACACTTGCAACTTGTATTGCCCACTCCGAACGACCTCAACAATTGCCTCACAGCGGTGCCGGCCCGATTCCCCACTCAAGCAAGTGGGCTTTGGAGGAGGTGGGCGCTTTTTATCTTGGAACTCGGGCCCGAAAATGCGCAAATTGCCCTCAACAGTATCTGAGGGCTTCCGGCTGACGGCGGCGACGGTGGCGGCGGCGACGGCACAAAACGTTCTTGACTTCCCCGCTTCGGATGCCATTCAGGAATCCGCCGACAGCTGCACTCTGGTATCAACACCTTCAAGCCGCGTCATATTCGCTGCTCCCTCGGCACCGGACTTGGTGGAGCGTTTGATGTCGCACTGGGGAATCGGCCGCTCTTCTTTGAGCGCGGGAAGTTAATAACACCAGAACTATCATCCCCAAATCACCATTCAAAACAACCACGCCATTTTTATGCCGGGTGTACCGCTCAGCACTTTGAGCCTGTGGCCTACAGCATGCACATTCAGTCAGATGCTCAACTTACGGCCCCACATATCTTGCGGGAGGACATAGAGGCCGATGCTCGCAAACCAGGCACACTACGCTGGCCAAGTGCAATGTTAATGCCCTGATTCGAGAGTGGCGATAGAGTTGGTACAGAATCTCCTCGAGGCGCCGTGGTCGGTCGAAAGGAGGCGGCGCCGGAATATATTGCGGGGCGTTCCCGTCCGAGCCCTCATCGATACTGGATCGCCTATCACGTTTGTCGACAAGAAATGTATCGACAGGAAAGGCATCAAGTCCCGTCCATACTCACCCGAGACCGCCCCCAGTGAAAAATCTCAATCTCACTGGCTTCACGCACCAAAGGCTGACATCCCCACCGATTGCTAGTGCTAGCAACGCAGCCACACCCGAGACGAACGTTGCTGGAACGACGCCAGGGCTTCCAGTCGCCCGACCAGCACCCCTCGCCGGCTTCTTCCCATGATGACATGGGCGAGGGGGGGGGGGGGGGGGGAGACAGGAACGCCGCCTGTCCAGTCTCCATAACGCGCAGTATATAACGACCCTAACCCTAACCCGCACCGACCTAAACTTAACCCGCAGCGAGCGCATCCCTGGCTACCAAGAAGAACTGCTCTGTGCAGGCTGCGACGAGGTCTTCTCCCGCGATTATTACTCTGACACAGAGCGCAAACAGGACTACAAGCGTTGCTTCCTACAGTGTCTCGTCGAGTATCAAGGCTCTTGGGCAAGCTTTAAACTCTCCCGGGGCCCCCGCTCGGTTCCTAGCCTGTACTTGCTGGCTCTCTGCGTTTCGGACGACGCGCAGCGTGCCGACTGGAACACAATGGGACTAACCCCACTTGCCCGTGCTCACCTCCTCAACCTCTGGGTCACCTCCAAACGCATCGGTTTTACGACGGACATGCGAGCCACGGGGCAACAGTTCTCCGTGCGCTCCTGTGTCTTTCTGGGTCCGTTATCTCATGTCAGCGTATGGAGACCGCCTGCCGTCCGTTTGGATTGCTTCCTACAGGTTGAAACCTCGCCATCCCTTTGGGTCCTGCGTTCTACAAGGAGCCTGCAGACGGTGGTTTCTGGGTGACCTGCAAGGTGTGCCCTCCGGGCGCGAACCTGTCGACGTGGTGGTTCTCGCCATGGGACCGTCGGGCTGTCGTCGCGTGGGCCAAACAGGTCGTCAACTCGCCTTCGAACATCTGATGGCCACGTTAAAGGCGCGCTCCCAGGCGGCAGCTTGGTCCCCAGCAACGGGGAATCGCCTCGCTCGTCGCGAGGCAAGTTGATGGCGCTTGGCGAGGCGCGCAGGTCCATTACGGCGGTGACGATGGGTGGGGACCTCGTCATCGTCCTTCGTAAAAGTGGTTAGCTGTAACTTCATTGCAATTAGGATGCGATGGCCTGAGGTTTCGCTCCCCGAGATCACTCGACGTCGGTGCACATTGTGCTTTCACATGTCCGATACCCAACTCCCTTACGCCTGTCGAAACTGTGCCCTGTGCAGAAACTGTACGCAGGGCATTTTCCAGCGCGGCGGCTTTGTCCGTTGTCCCGGATGCAACCATGTCGACCGACGTCTTCGATACTGGATGCGAAAAGTTTACTTCCCCTGATGAGCGGCGTTGTCGAGTTTTAGTTAAATAACATTGCTGGACCTCTATTGGCTGAGTCCGCATATCACCGCTTTCGTGCCGTTAACGCCACAACGTCCGGAAAGGCCATCGTCGCGCTGGGCGGTCGATGCATCTTGATCACACAAGATGAGGACTCCGCGAAGGTTATCGTAGGGGCGAGCACGTAGGGTGGGGTCTCTCGCAGCGATGCAGCATATTCTTCAAGTTGGAGTCAATATTGCGTGGCGCGGTGGACGCCTATTTGAGCTATTACAGACTCATTTCAGACCATTTAAACATGGCAAACAGCAACAAATCCTTCTCGGCTCACCCCTACGATATCACGACGGCCCCGGACAAACCGGATTTGGATCGAGTACCCTCCCCTATCGCGAAGCCTTAAAATGTCAGGAAAGCGACGGAGGCTACTATCTTCAAGCAGACTCCGCAGCCGCCGCTGCCGCTGCGAGCATAAGCCTTGGAGTCGAGGACGGCGTTGAAATCAGTGAAGTAATTGATGACCATGTTTATTTCCTACTCAATGGGATGGCATTGAGCTATAATCCGCTGATCTCCTGGAACTTGACAATGTTTCGGAGAGACTTTACCGTGAGATAATATTGGCAATACAACACTCTTTGCTCTTTGCTACTTTGGCCGTCTAGCATTTTACCCTCCAGCGAAGACGGCGTGAAGAACCTCCGATTGGATGAGGAACGCGAGGAGGAGGAAGGAGGAAGAGGAAGGGCCCGATGATGAGGAAGGACACGACCTCGACAAGGAGCGATCCGCCAGGAGATGCAATTATTGGCACCGGCCCTGAATCTGAATGGAGCGCCTTCCCGGCCGTTGCCGTCATGCTGTTACCTGGCCCCGCTGCTGCTCCAGCTGCCGAGCCCATACTTCAAGTTGTTCCCCAAGGAGAGGCGCCACTGCGCAAAATAAGGCCAAACGCTCGTGTCAAAAGCCAAGGTTCTGTGGTGAGGGGAAGGAAGAATTGATCCGAGGATGATCCAAGCAATCGAAACACGATCAAACACTACTTTATCACTCAAACCAGGACTTTTACAGGTTCGTCATGAACTTCCTTTTGATTGTCTCTCGTGCGTCAGATACTTACTAAGGGTTGTGACCACTACAGAGTTTTTATTCATTTTAACAACCTTGTGGACGCAAATGCGATTGGGGCGATCTTTGCGGAGCACAGAATTGCGAACCAGAGGAACGGACACCGACATCGGTTCATGGGCTTAGATCCCTGGATGCGCCTAGGGCGCCTTCGCCCCTGAACTTTCTGTTATATCTGATCCCAACCCCTTTTCCAGCAAGCTCGGACTCAACGACCTCCGCGACACTTTTCACGCCGCAGTCGCAGAGCTGGGTGCCGCAAAGCGTACGCTGGACGACATGCTTGGCGGAACGGCCGCGCCGGCACCGTCGAAGACTGGCAACGACATTCTCGTCAACCCCCACCTCACCTGGCACGACATTATCGTCACCCCCAACTTGCTCCTCGAGTGCGTCGGCAACGCCATTCCAAAGGATCACTACACGCTCCCACGACAGTGCCCCCTCGACGAACGGTCTCGACCTAGCATCGAGAGTATCGAGTATTGGGAGCAGCCTCTCAAGTTTCGACGCACTGGAAGCCCCGGACGCGCCGAGTACAACCCGCGCTCGGGACGAGGCGGCCCTGACACTTATGCTGGACGCCCGCAATCAACATCACATCGATTTGCCCCATATGCAGGCAGGCCCGGAACGCCATACAAGGCCGATCGGAACAGCAATTGGAGAGCTCGTAGTCCCGACAGACGAGGCGGCGGTCGTCCTAGATCTCCAGCGGGCAGGAGGTGATGGGAAGTCAAAGTTGTACATCATTCTTTGCGAGGCCTGCTTGCCCCAGTTTGCCCAAGTAAGCTCTGGCAATTTCAAGGTCACTCGATACTTGAAAGCCGGCATTTCGCTTGGCTCCAGTCAAACCTACAAGCCCCACCGCTTCTACATCACAATCTGCGCGACCCTGGCGAACTGGACTGGATGTTTTATTTCTGAACTTGGTGGAAACTATTCATGTCACTTCCTTTGACAACAGTTGGTCAGATGATTCTACCACCAGCACGCCACTAGTCAGCTCATACGCTCTTGTCATACCGCATTACCACTCAGGAAGGAACAAGTACGGAGAACAGCACCTCCTTCTCCGCCGAGTTCCTACATCCTTCGTCACTGCCACATCGTTTCCTCACTGTCCCGTCCACGTCCCTCGGATGTCGCACATCCTTTGTCACTGCGACACACGTTTCCTCGGTATTGGGTTTGATAATTGTATGACGATGGCGGGGCCGTAACACCTGATGTTGCGGCCGCTAGGCTGAGTGAGTGGGTAGACACGCCGCCTCAGCCGGCCTCCCTTGCTCTGTCTTCAGCTTCCACGATAGGTCGCCATTCGTCAACAGAGGACAGGGCAGCCGCCCGGGGGACGCGCTCCTATGAAACCGAAGGAACGTCAGGACGGAAACTCCGTGCGGTGGTTCGCAAAGACAGATACTTCCGATCATTTTTTTCCCTCAGGGTTAGACATGGCGTCGTCACACTCGTCCGTGTCTGCTGCGGCGGGATTGATCGACCGGGTCGATCCCATGACCGTCGTATCGGAGGCCGAGTCGACGCCCGCCGCATGCTTGCCCTTCTTTGTTTTTGCGGTCCGCTGTCCGGCGCCTCGAGCCTTCTTCTCGCGACCACTTCCGCGTCATTCCTTGCCTTGGGGTTATGAACAGATCGGCGGCGATAGAGCACCGGCAGGGCGCCACTGGCCTGCCCGACTACTTGACGCTCTGAGCAGAATCCGGCGTCCAACTACGCCGTCACAAAGGACGAGGTGGCGGCTGTCATGGATCGCTCAGCTTTGATTGGCCGCATGATCGCGAAGCTCGGAACCACCAGTGAGCCCGACGGGGTCCCGTGCCGTAACAGAAGTTCCAGCCTCAGATTGCACTCTCCAAACCGCCCTCAAGCCTTCTCATTCATTTCCACAACCCTGTTGACGCCGCCGCTTTTTACAAGACCTATACGGCACATACACCTCCTCACTGTTCCATTCGGGTCATCCCTTGCCTCGGTTGCCGTTCGAAAACTGGAGATCTGCATGTCTCCTCTGATCTCTTCGCCAGTTTCACCAACAGAAGGGTTGAGCGATGACAACATGGAAGATGATTTGGATGAATACGAGGATTAGTACGAGACGGAAGCAAAGTTGTAACGTTTACGCGCCCCCGAAATAACTCAATGGGGGTTTCTGGTCGGTCTTCTAAAACTTTACCGGAGCTACTGAGCCAAGCCGAGAACCTGTTCGAAATGACGCAGAAAGCTGTAGTAATCCGACTTCCAGACGCTAAGGGTCGGCGGCCAATAAAAACTCAATGACATCGGACTCTCGACCTGCTTGACTCGAATGGCTTCCTTTCGGCCGGTTTTGGGAGCGTTTTGGATCATTCCCAGGTGGGTGCGGATAGATTGCACATCGACGACGTCGGGATCAGTTGCAGGAACTGTCTTGCCAAGTGTTACGTACTCGCGACCGGCGGCACTGCAGACGGGAGTGGGCCAGTGCATGCAAACATAGCCGATACTCGCGACCGGCGGCACCAGCGCCGCAAAGGTGGCGGCACCCCAGACGGCAGTGGCCCAGTGCATGCATGCATACCCGAATGCATCGTCCACATGGTAGTTGATCATCAACCAATGAGAACCAGTCAGCCGGTGCTCCGCCAACCGATGACGACACTGGCCATTACTCTGACCTAATGAATGCTGACCACGTGGCGCATCTACGCTCTCGCGCGGAAGACCAATATTCCTACCTGAATATCGGCAACAAGATGGCCAAGCGCATGATAGAAACGCTCAAAAGAGGATGCCGGAAGAACCCCAGCCTCAGGAAGACAAAATTCCGGACTAAAGGTAAATCTTCCTTTATCATGTATTACGCGGGCGGTGTTACGGTGCGTTAATGGGATTGACGTTTCCGTTCATAATTTTTAAGCTGGCCGAGTTAATCAACACAAACAAGGACCTGTGAGTTTTTCCACCGAGGCCGGTGTGTTCCACGAGCTTGATGGACTGCATAGGAGGAACAGTGTTATCCCTGCTCATTCCGTAAATACGCTGCCTCATCTGATGCTGGAAGTCCTCTTCGACCGCGCAGAACCTCTAGAACTACTACCCCCGCGTCAGGCAATACGACCATGCATATCGGCAATATGAGGCAGCGTGTCCACGGAATGAGCAGGGATAACGCTGTTCCTCCTATGGCCCTCGCGCTGTCGCTAGTTTCGCAATGGCTCCAGGAGGGTACAATTCACGTAGACATGGTGGAGTCGATAAAGCTCGTGGAACACACCGGCCTCGCTGGAAAAATGACCTGGATGCAAGACTACCTTCCGCATTAGTAAGTGACCAGAACTCCCAGCCTCAGACGTGAGTTGGCATTTTCCCTAATCGCCCTTAAGCGTAATCGGTTTTACCATACATTCAGCACCGTGCAATACTCGGTTCCAGGACACGGCTTTCTAGTCGGGTTGCCCCAAGTTTCACGCGGATGGCAGTCGTAAGTTGAGCATCCGACTGAGTGTGCCTGCTGTAGGTTCCATCTCCTCTACCATCCGCATCAACTTCGGGGCACTGCTGAAATCTCTTTCTTCTCGCGTTTGATGCACAGCAAAGAGCAGATGGTGTAGATGTCAAAGGCATCATTGTCCCACAGTTGCGCAGTAAGGAACGCCCCACGCGGGAGAATCGTGGAAACGGCTTGGCATTGGCATCCTCGCCATGTCAATGATTTAAAAACACGTCTCGACATCTTCTACAGGGTCGAGAAGAAGATGTTGGCGAACTGGCGCAAAAAATCGGCGCCCCGGAGGAGCTGGTCCGCTACTGCCTTAGCAACGCAAAACGCTCGTGTGAAAGCCAAAGTGACGCGTTGTGGCTTTTTCAGGCATTTCTGAACGAGGACTTTCCTGAGGGTGGAGTCTTCCGCACTGGAGAGGCGGGTATATCCGATTCACTGTGTTATGCCCAAGGCCAGCCGAGATCACCATTTCCCGCTATCCTCGCTATCCTCGCTCTCTCCCTACTATCTCTTCTCGTACTTCTGTTGTCACTCTAATTCTCTTTTTCCCTCCCGCGTCGCGCTTTCTACTCTTGGCTCTCTCTGCTTTCACCTTGTTCTTGCGCTCCGCCTGCTCACACTTCCATTTCGCTCCTGCTCTCGCTTCCGCCCTCGCTCTCTCGGTTCTTTCCCTTGTCCCAGCCGTCGCCATGGCCGATTCTCGTGAGCGAGGCGATATGCTCGGAATCAACGCGGTGGTCCCCCGCATGGGCACGGGTTCTCGTAACCCGGCCGGTCACATCACCTGGCGGGACTGGGGGCATACTCATTTTATGGGTTCCGACTTTGCAAGTCTACGAACGCTTGGGTGGTGGAATCAAACTGTTGACAACCAACTCAAGGAGAAAGAAGCGCCTGTGATCGTTGGCTGGAACGGGATGAATACGCAAGCTCGAGCAGAATACGTGACTCAGTGGAGTAAAGACAACGGACTGGCAGCCCACGGATCTACAGTTTTTTGGGGCCCTCGTAGGTGATCGTTTTGGAGGCCATCGATGGCCGCGGGGACTTCGTGCAGGGCGCTACGACCCTCGTGGAGCATTTCACGATGCGCGGCCTACGACGCCGCCGTCGCTGCCGGCACTGTGGCGGTTGCTCCCCCGGCGCCCGCGCTGCATCATGCCCAGTGGACGGGGATGCGTTTTTTGGAGCTCTGTCGCGAGGCGTATGGCCGTCAGGGCTTCTAGGCGAACAGGCGGCGGCCGCGAGCAGGGGCGGGTGCTGGTCGAGATCTGCCCATCCCGTTGGGTGCCGCGTTTTACCGCGAGCCCTTGGACGGTGGCTATTGGGTGTCATGTAAGGTGTGCCCTCCTGGGGCGAACCTGTCGGGGATTGTAAACCGGACGTTCGCCTCGGACGGGTATGACGAAGAAGAAATGATCCCCGGAGAAGAAAGCTACAGCTCAACTCGACAAATTCGTGAAGGAAACGCTCACGGAGGAACAAATCAAGCGGTTCGCACGGGAAGCTCTCGAAACTGAAGCTGACATAAGTGGTGACGAAAAGGCGAGCCTAATCTACCACCTGTGCATCGATGTGCTTGGAGCGACGACTTGCGAGCTAGCATGATTGCTCTGCCAAACGATTTGAATCTGGTGCACGTCTCTCAGCTTGTAGGAGACGTGACCCCGCACATTTGCCGGAGCGCATGAGCTTTCATAGAAATGCTACAGATGTGAACATGCCTCCGTTGCCTGAAGAGCGCCAACGCTTCACATGGCTGGTGAATGAACTCCAAGCATGGCTGGTGAATGAACTCCAAGCATGCTGCTCCGCGTCGACACACGAGGAAGGAACTTGATTCGTCTCTTACAATCATCAAACTTCCACCGTGGCCAACACCCCCAACAATGGTACGGGCGACATCCATGGGTGGACTTGTCCAGAGTTGTCACCGAACAACCGGAGAATTTCCGCAAGGTTGGACCCCGAGCTTTCGTGCCTGCCTACGCCACATCCAAAGCGAGTCTTCCATACTCCCACCAGGGATTTGAACCGATATCGCGAACGACTCCGTTGCAATTCCGCCCCAAGCATGCTGATCGGCGGCCCAGGTATCCGACTCGCCCTGCCGAGGCCCCAAAATCACATCCACGGCGACATCTTATACAAGGTCGGCAAAAAGAAGGTACTCTCCACACAAATTGCGCAGGCCAAGAAAACGTTGATGACCGTGGCTGGCGGTTAGTGTCGCGCCGGTACACCGCGGGGCAGCATTACCCTCACCCACGGCCGCCATCCTGGCCCAGCCGGCCGGTCACCCGCGGACCTTCTCATCCGCAGGTGGGACAGAACATCCTTGCACGTGAGGCCGGTCCGTGGGAATGTTCCTCAAAAACCTCAAAGGCGCTTCAAAGACTACCCCCAGCGTTTTCGCTCCCGGCGGGATCACCGCAGCTGATGCTGAGGAGGAAACTTCCACAAACTCAGACTTTCCGGACTCCGGGGAAAGGGACAACGCCGAAGATACAAGTGTCTTCAGAAACCGGGATGATATGGAGGACTTTTTGGAAGTGAAGCCCAGCGCGGCAATCGTCCGGGACGCAGTCCACCGCCACCATCATGCATGAATTGGCATGTATATGGAATCTTCTGCAACCTCATGAGCCTAAGCGCCTCAACACAGGAGATTGTTGCCGCGGCGAACTGCATCGTCGAAGCACAACAAGCTGCAGGTGCCAGTGGTACTGGGACTGATGGTGACACTCAACTTCACGCGATCTCGTGCACCCCATGGACACCCTGGACACGGGAGACAGAGGAACAAGCCGCTATCTCTAGAGCAGCAACATCGCAAGGAAAGAAGCAAAGGAGTCTCGAATATGACATCACCTTCCAACGAGACGACAATGAAAATCCTTCCGTTCGGCTACTCTTTGCTCGGACAACCTATACTCATGTCTTCAATGCACTCCGGTTGCAACAAACGATTAACAACGTTGATATCACAGACACACCACTCCATGATCTTTCGATTGGCGATCCGCTCCCCAACACAGAAGAATTCGGCCGCCTCGAGCACGAGATGTTTGCCCCCTTAGATGACATAACACATTGTCCTTACCATGCGTGGGGTCGCACCTCGCCCGAAGATGTTCTCGACTTCCTTACGGCTCGTTTGAGCCCCTACTTGTTCAATGCGCTTCTCGACGGGATTATCGTGTTTTCTCAGCCGCCAAGTGTCGCCGAAGCGCGGGTCATCATATCCCGTTTGCCCCCCGCTGATCGACCCGTATTTCTCACATAATCAAGCATGAGACGGACGGTGGAAATGGCGAGTATCACGCCGCCAACGGTTATATCTATTGTCGTAAACCGAATGAAGATCGGAAAGAGGGTGAGGACGCTCAATTCATCAAACCTTACCTCTTTCTCGTCACTCGCTTGGCCGCCGACCTGTCCGAACCTGCCTATACCCTACCCGACACAATGTACAGACTACTTTCTCACACGTTGATGACATCCTTTACGACGACGAAATCGAGGAGGAAGTGGCGAAATCAAGACCGCTGTCGATGATCGGTATGAAGAGCTAATCGATTATGGAACCAGATTTCAACCAATAACCGAGGCGGACATTGATGCAGTACGAGGTGGAAATGAGAGTTCAACCCACCGTGATGCGCGCAGCATCAGGGCGTTTATCAATGCGAGCCGTCAATACGCTTGCAGATTTCAAATGACGAGTGGTCCCAAGGCGGTGCAAGCACAGGTGGCCCATCGCGTGCTTTCGAGGGAGAAGCGGTTGGAATACTTGCTATGCACTAAATTTCCGGAGTGGAGTTCCGACGCCTTCTACACTTCCGACGCTCACATAATAGCCACTTTTCCAGATTCATTGCCATACCTGCAATATTGGAATCTGGCGCTTCAAATCAACCCGCTGCAACACGCCAACAACATCCTGCAAGCGTGCGTCGATTGTTTGAGGAACGCATGCGCGTGTGTACTCGATCACTTTCCCGACCTCCCTCGATTGCAGATTCCCTGGACGATACCTCCTGGAAATGGCGGAGGCGCGCGCACGGCAGAACCCTTTTCGTTCTCCAAACTTCTTTAGGCGATACCTTGAGATCGTTGAATTCTGGAGGTCAAATTCTTTCACTCTGCGCTCCATTTCATTCAACTCTGTCATTTGTTTTATCGAAAGTCCTGTGGTGAGGTCGTTGATCTTCTGAGGGAATTTCAAGTCTGCGAAACGGAAAGTGAAACGGACGAGAGGTATCAGGAACAACAAGTCCAAGTCGATGGAGGGCACGAAGCAAGTAGCTATCGCGAAAGCACCCAGATCGAGCTTGTTGCCCGACCGGCCAACGTCCAATCCTGATCTACGAGTCCCATTTTCTCTTCAACTTCGGAAGAGAGTCATCAACAAAATCATCTTACTTTGCGCTCTCCGGAGCGACGTCGTAACACTGTGCACGGAATATGCGTATTTGGGCAATGTTGGACAATGGCTCGACAGCCCCCCTCCAAAAAAGCGCAAACCCAAAGCAACCGCTACGAAGAAAGGGAAGCAGCCCGCATCGGGCGGTAAGTTTTCAATCAATTGGAGCATTCTATTCAATTGAATACTAATTCCGGTTATGGAAACCCAGAACCCGCCTGGCAAGCGCCGCCCGGTCGTTGATCTTGAGAATGATGAAGAGCTGGAGGAGTTCGACGTATGAGCCGGCCCTTCGGGTTCTTCGGGTGCTTTGGGAACAGTCGGTCAGACCACCACCGCCGTCGCGACAGCAGCCCCGGCCGCCGTTGCCTTCCCCACCGGCGTGAACAGTGATCCTGCGCAGCTCGCCCTTTTTCAATTCCGCACCTCCCAACCGACGACGACGGGTATATGAAGGGTCTTTTTTGTTTCTTGCCTATAGTGCACATATATTTTTTCATGGTTCCCAGCGTCGCGGATCTCCAAAGATATCACCAAAGGATGAGGGAGAGCAAGGAGCCGACGTAGCGAGACTCAGGAAGGAGGAGACAGGTCATTCAAACATTGCAAGGTATGTGGTCATGGAGAACAGACTCTGTGGTCAAATGCGGACTCTGTGGTACTCACCGATATCGCAACCCTTTTGAACAATACCCCCGTATTAACCAAGCATCGATCAGTGACGCATTGGAAATGGGAGAGTACCACGGCGACCGCACCAGGGCCATATTGCAACAGCGGACGGAATTCGCTGACCGCGGATTACGTACCCAGCTTACCTTGCCTCGAGACAAACGGGGACCAGACAAATGCCATTGCAATCTCTCGTGAATACGTCAGAGACGGAAAAACATTTCCTGCGGCTGGCAACGGAGCCGCGGTCCCGAGAAGGAGAACTACCCAGACTGGGAGACGCGCAAACGGTGCAACGGGATGTGCCGAAACCTGTCCCGAATCGTGGGCAACCTCGGCATGGGCATCCTCGCCGTCCCGCTTATTCGCAAGTTGTATTGTTTGCGCGCCGCGAGGTTTTGGCCGTATTTCTCCTCGGCAGCAACGACCAGAGACGAATCGGAATGGTCAGTGAGGAAGCGGTCACATCTGCTCTCTTCGCCAACTTCACCATTAGAATCAAGTACGAGACGGAGGTTATAGCCGGCGGGGATGACGAACACTCTTTCTGCTCACCACCAACATTGGGTGCCAACACTTCGTCTCCAGCGTATAGATGCCCTTGCTGGTTCCCGATTTTCGCAATGCCTTGGAGACCGCCGGCTGGACGGTCAAAGCATTGTATATCAGGGAGGACAAGGCTTCCACAGTTCCAGGCTTTTGATGATCAAACAACTTCGGTATTTTCGCGGGCTCGGAGTCAATAACACCGAAGGAATCCTGCACGAAAAATGCTCCACGAAAAATGCGTGATTAGTCGCTCTCTGCCATTTGGATGACGCGCAGCGTGCGGACTGGAACATACTGGGACTAACCCCACCTACCCGTGCTCACCTGCCCAACCTCTGGGTCACCCCCAAACGCATCGGTTTTCCGACGAGTCTAACCTATTACGACGAGTGGCTGCCTGCTTTCCCCACCTGTCACGACATTCTCGTCACCCCCAACCCCACCTGGCACGACAACAAAGCACACACTCCCGATACTGACAAACTCAAACAAGCAGTACCTCCTGCAGGAATTTTGTATTCCTGCGAACCTCACGGCCCAACGGTCAGAGCCTCGATCTTGAACGAAACAAACACCGCGGCAACAACGTATGTGATTTGGGGCGTGTGGCTTGCTTTCTGGCGAGAGTATGCACAGTGCCTCAGCGAGTCGATGGAAGGGAAAAAGACCGGCAAAGGCAAAGGCAACGCCGGTGTTTGGAGTTTCGGAAAAGATAGAACTAGGGGCGAAGAAGCAGGCGGGGTGGAGGAGGGGAGGAAGAGGAGGATGAGGAGGAGGAGGCGACACTCCAGCTGGATGCTATTCAAGGATCGGGCGCTAGTTGCGGTATGGACCAGGTGCATTTACCAGATGAATGCATGCGACGCACCGGCATGTTGGATACTTGCAAATGATGGTAAGAAAATTGAATGGGATGTTGTCTTGACTTTGTGTTAGAATTGGAAATTTATTTGCCGCTCTTTTCTACTCAAATATATAGGTTATTCGACCCGTTGATGGGTTTCTGATACACGCAATGCCACTCCTCCGTCCGTCAATCACCCCCCGCGCCAGTGGCAAAGATGCCCATCATCGCGAATGCCAGGTTGAGCGATAAAGGGCCGACCCCAGCACTTTCAGCAATATCTCGTGGTGAAGACGCTGCTGAGAGGTATATGAACGTTGCAAGTTTGCGTCATGCCTTTAAGAATGATGATCGTGTTATCGGGTCTTATTATCGGGTTCCGCGGACTCGGGGAAGTCAGCCGCATTGTGCGCTAGTTCTACCTGGAGGTGTTCGAGATGGTACCCAAGGCTATTGCACTCCGACAAGAGAGTTCATCATGATGTCGGAGTGCAATAGCCTTGGGTACCATCTCAAACACCTCCAGGTAGAACTAGCGCACAATGCGGCTGACTTCCCCGAGTCCGCGGAACCAGATAATAAGACCCGATAACACGATCATCATCCTTAAAGGCATGACACAAACTTGCAACGTTCATATACCGCTCAGCAGCGTCTTAACACGTCGACCAACGCGTCGATTAATGCGTCGAACAAGTCTGTCGACGAAGGCACTCTCTGGCATCACAGATTGGGCCATCCCGGTACCCATATCATGAGGCAAGTCAAGCTTCCAATGACCAACGAAGTCTGCAAAGGATGCGAATATGACACAGCAGGACTCGGGTTCCGGTGCACCACGACCTCAATTGCCGCAACCATGCTTCGGTCACTTTTGCCTTCGCCGCGATACCCTTAGGCGGAAGGGTGGCGTTCTTGTTCATGCCAATGATATCTTCTCTTCAAACCCGACTATAAGATCTCTTCGAGGGCGTTGTGCACAATCGCGTCTGCCCCAATTTCATTCCATAGGGCAGTGGGTGGGGTTCGAGGGGCATCGCAAAGGCAAGACTCACAAGCGATCCAAAACGGGCTCGGAAGAAGGGATTACCATGAATGATTTCGAAAGTGGAGACGTTTCGGAGCTGTCGGATTGGGAGATTTCAGACAGCATGTCGGACGATCAGAGTCGCAAATCCGACAGCGAATCCGATTGCCATACTGTTGACGAGTTTGTGGGGCCAATTGGTGACGCTTCCTATGGAAAGTTGGATGACGGGTTTGACAATATCGAGGATGAGTTATGGCTTAACGTCCATGATGATATCGAAAGCGACAACGAAAGCGAGGACCTCTATGAGCACTTCTTGACCGCAGCATGAATGGTAGGCACTTATATCTCAAGGATATCAGATGTTCTTGAACACTTGGGAAATTGGACGTGCGTAGGCCACCGCCACGAATAGGTGACTTTGTTTTGTACTAAACAGCGGGGCCCCTCCCACGGGTGCGCACGGCTTTCGCGCTTACGCTGGTCTCGCGACGCCTACAGGAAGGAAAACTCTACTCAAGCATGATTCGGGTCAATTCAGCTCGCGGAGCACACGGGCCTTGTTGGCAAGCTCAGCTGGAGAATAAAACTATGATTCGGATTAGTAAGTGAGACGGCACTGGATGACTTACACGTATGGTCTCGCCGACGGCGGGTGAGTGTGTAGGTGGGGGAAAGACCACGCCTCATATCGAGTGACCCGACGACGTTGGTGGGAATCTGGTGGACGTCTTTCAACTTGTAGGAGACGTGACATCCGCGCATTTGCCGGAACGTATCGGCTTTAATAGAAATGCTACAGCAGAGGGGCCGCATATCAAACCGGCTCTTCTTGGGGCAGTTGTCCCCGTGCGGCGGTTCCCTCGTATCTAGGACGTCGACAGGTCAACAGACAGGCAGCGCGGGTACTCATACCGCGGGTCCGGGCTCCGCTTTTGAGGAGTATGCGTGGAGTGGGGTTCTGGAGTTGAAGTAGAAGTTCCAGCGTCAGACGTGACGTGGCCGATGGCGATATCCACAGAAGCCCTGCGTGCAGACTCTGCTTGCAGCCATTTGTTCGCTTGCTGCTCGTTTGTTTGTTTGTTTGCAGCAAGTTGCTCCGCGACGGGTACCTGGGTACGCGACCAATCATGCTCCTCACGAAGTATCCGATGTGGATATCCATAGAGTCCCTGCGCGCAGACTCACTCACGAAGGAAACAAGATATCCACAGAGTCCCTGCGCGCAGACTCTGTGGTCCACGACCGCCCGGCACTTGCCTTGGTATCGCACTGGATTCACGAAGGCAAAATAACGAACCCGGACTGGCGCGTCGGTGTTCCTCCAGGAGGCCACTGCCTCACATAAGATGGGGGCCGATGCCATTGCAAACCAGGCTCATTACGCTGGCCAAGTGCAATGTCAATGCCTCAAAGTCACAAGATTCGTGCCACAAAATCCGCCGGTCGGCAAGAACCAACACTCCAAATAGCAATATACGAAGGTCCATTCGAGGTCGATCCGGCACCTGTCATGGTGACTCCTGCAGCTCCGGCTCCTGCGCCTCCATTCGATGTTGATGCAACGGACCCAGGCTGGTGGGTTGGGGTACTCCCAAAAATAGAGCGCCGAAAGCTCGTGTCGCACCACGATCACCCGGGCATCACTGCACATCACTCGCATCATGGAACACCAAACAGTCTCCCGACGTACTGCCCCCCCTCCCCTGGCCCTCCAATTAGCTCCAGGCCAACCCTTCGACTTCGGGCGCCTTCCTGAATTTCCCCGCCTCAATGTCATTTAATTCTCCCACGACAGCGCAGCCGATGCCACCTACTCTGGCGATGCGGAAATCACACTCTGCTCGGCTGTACCATCGGGTAGCTGCACCTGCGCGATCCGATGACATTTATCGCCTGCGAAATACAATCCATGCTCACATTCATTCACTAGGGCTTTTTGGCGATATGGTTCTTACAGTTTCTGGACGACGGTCTGAACACCATCCCCGTCAGCGGTGGTTTCGTTCGAATTAATCAGTTCAACGAGATTTTTTGGAGTGGGTGGAGCTGCAGGCGGACCGGGAGATTCGTCAATGGCGCAGGGACAAAAGTGCACTTTTGAATGGCACGGCGACGAGCATCCGTACCTATGGTGGGGCTTCAACTGGACGTTTCACGTCTGACGCTTCCTTCAACTACCTTTATGTGTCCTCCAGTCTCGGCCACAAACCAAGACATCGTCTGCTTCAATGCTACCATTTCCAACCATCTTACTGTGACAGATGATGAAATAATCACAACTCAACGAGGACGGACGGTTGTGCGTGTCGGCTTTTCTTGGGGTCTCCCTTTCCGAGTCCAAAGCGGCGGCGCTTATTGCGCAGACAATTCTGGATCAATCTCACGACTTGTTTGTTTCCTTGTTAACAAGCCATCCGGGACTGCATCTTCTGGGTCACAGAGGTCCGTTTCCGCCCTTCATCGACCTTCCGATACATGACCCGCTCAGCCACGGTCCTTGCAGTAATCCAGAGAGCTCGATCGAAGCGCGATTTCGATATGGTCAGTCTACCCATAGGTTCGTCAACGCTCTAGAGCTCGATACTTGGCAATCAGCAAAAGAGGTTTTCCTATCTGTCTTCGTCAACCCTCCGAGCAACGCCATGAGCAAAGCACAATCATCATCGTCCTCGCCAGTCTTTTTATGACCATTTAGCCCTTGTCAAAAAAACCCACGCATTGTTTTATCGATATGCTGAAGAGCACAACAATGCCACCATAAGCATTGAGGAATGCTCGAGAAGATGTTCCAAAAGGCTGGGATGACGTAGATCTGATATGAGCACATGTTGATTGAGATCACATGCTTACTCCTTTTCATAGATGACGTGCAAGAGTCCGACGACAAAGTAGTGCAAGATAGACGAACAGAAGTACTACAGAGCATTCCGGGTTAGACAGAAGCAAGGAAGAGCCGAAGAGGTCCCGGCATCCAGAGGCATGTACCAGCCTCGGAACTACTCGAGTTTCAAGGCGAGAGCGGAATCGGTCCGGATCTGGGTGTGGCGAAAACGACAATTTGTGGCAGAGGAGACTTGGCTATGTACTGCCTATATGAGTTCAAGTACCAGTTTACTGGCGAACCCACAGCAAACTCGCTGGAAGCCAAGAATCAGTTCCAGGACGGAATCTCCAGCCTTAAATTCCAACAATCGCTGAATGGAAAAGGAGAAGACCTCTTTCCGCCGCCATCGGGAGCGATGCGGAAGACGATGAGGTTAAAGAATACGTGACAGTGCGAATGGCCAGAGATGTCTACGAGGTCCTGCTCGTAGCAGACAGTATTGCTTTCACAACCAATCCCAAAATTGTGGAGGTACCGGAGGTACCGGAGGCTAATCTCCTACTTGGGGATGCTTTGCAACTGACGGTAAGAGAGTGATGCTTGTCGTACCAGCGTCAAGGGAACTGATAGCTATCTTTGTACATCGCATGTGTAGGTTCCTGTTGATGGCACAATTCGACTTCAAAAACGAAAAATGGCAACTGTTGAGGATTTCGTGACCTTCAAACAAGATGCCAGGGATTTCGCGACACTCTTTGCAGGCGGCTCGTCTGCACCAGATGTCTGATGTAATGCTTGCCGCCAAACTGGGAGCTGCCGCCGGTCCCTCGCCGCAACTGATGGAAGCGGTGTCCTTGCCCTTTTGGCTCTCTACGCCCCGGGCGCCGTCGCTCCCGGCGGCGTCAGCGCCGCAAATGAGGTGGTACTGCAGACTGCAGTAGCGCAATCCTTCCCAGCATTCCCGAACAGTAACCCGTGGCACATTTACGGTCTCGCATGCCAGATGATGGGCGTCAGCATACAAGAGGCATGTATTAATGCACTGCTTAGCAGTTGCTCAACAAGGTGGGGCTGGTGGGGCTCGTGGGAATGATGCAGCTGGTGGGGATATTGCCGCGAACACAGGATGGCAAAGCCCCCGCAGCTGCGTGACTACTTGGAATTTGCGGTTCTTCCCGTAGAGTACCGCGAAACACAGCAAGCCTTCTGTACATTCGGAAAAGAAGGTCGCCAGCTCAATGGCATTGAAGAAGAGCGAAAGCGGATCATTGGTCTCTCATGCGATGTCGCTCTACCTTCTTCGACACTGCCATAGTGCGGTTTCGACTTTTTCGCCTCGTATGCAAGCAGACCGTTCGACCGGCCGACTGCAAGCCACATGATGTACCGTTTTAGCGAACGAATCAGTGCCTGCCGTGCCCCTGCAACGCTGATATGGATTAAAGCCGGTTTTAGTTGAATTGTGTCGGAATCGGTAGCCTGACCGCTGAGCTTCTCTTTTCTGTCATGCAGGTCAGGCGATTCGTTTATGGGTGTCTGATGCAATGCCGCTCCACCTCATTGGTCACTGTCCTCTCCAACGTCCATCGTCTATCGCTTAACCCGCTCAACAACCCGATAACAGCAGCAGGCGTTAGGGATGATTGATACTTGTCGATGAAATAATTGTCATCATTCAAACGATGAGTACCATTTTTCCAGCGATCGCGGTTGACGTTCCTGGTTGGAACTCGTTAATAAGGAGCGATCGCACATCAATCCTCTGGAAAAGGCAGATATATTGATTTTGCCAGCGCTTGATCAGGACCCTAAGGAGAAGTTTGGGATCTGCGGTAGGTAAAAACGATCTTAAAAAAACTATTGGGAAAATCGTTTCATCAGGCACCCTTGGCGGGAAACGAGTTGCGTTCTTCCCTACTGGAGAGAAAAATTTGCTGAGCGGCGACAATCATTGGTACTTGAAGAAGCTCGAAAATGCCAATATCCACACATTGCCAAGACGCAAGCCACCTAGATGCACTCACGGATGAGTTTCACGCCACAAGTCCTACCTTACTTCTCGACAGCCTCGGTCCAGTGTTCCGCCTATTGGCTTCAGTCAACACGGGCGAGTTCAGAGCCTTATCGGGAAAAGTGGCTTCAAAGCAAACTACTGAAGAGCCGGTTGCTACAACATATTCCTTGGAAGGCCGCGTCGACCACCATCCGAGTTATGGCTGAACCAGCGAGAGTACGAAGCAGCTTGGCCTGGACATTCGTCTTCTAGCATCGAGTGTCGAGGGTCAGTTGACTGGGACCTGTCGGCCGTCCATGCTCCATTTTGGGACACAAGCTACGGCTCGCAGCTCCTTTTCTCAGCTACCTCGTCCAGCTACCTGTGAATCGAGGGCCCCGATGGGCGACTACCATTCCCCTCCGGGGGTTACCAGGAGGTCTGCCCCACTTCCGCCCTTCATCGATCTTTCGACACATGACTCGCCCGCTGACGAATCCGTTCGAGTGAGAGAACGAGTACAACACCCTCGGCTGGCTTCTGACAAGGTTGCGGCTGCTTTCTTCCCCTCTTTGAATCTCGACCCTTGCAGCAATCCGGAGAGTGAAATAGAAGCTGGTGTCCGATATGGCCAGTTTACCTACACATCCATCAATGCTCTGGAGCTCGCCACCTTGCCTCCAACAGAGAGGTTCTCCGATCAGTCGTCATCAATCGTCCCAGTAACGTTATGAGCAAAGAACAGGAGGCGCCGAAGGAGTCAAAGAGCCCATCTTTACAAGCAGCTTTCGTTGAAAAAGGCGCTGGAGGCGCTCGACGCTGGTCGCATCGAAGATCAGGGGGCCTGATCACAGATGGAGTGACCGCGCGGAATCCGTTGACAACGTGTTTCAAGGAGAAAGTTCCATCCCTCGGTACACAATTTCCCAGATGGCGGTTACAGGTGCCAGTGTTCAAGAATCCATCACGCACATTACCAACACCAAGCGCAAAAGGGACAACGACCCGGACGACAACGACTTTGATTCGGAACTCATGGACCACGTACCTTTCTTGGATGCCAGCCCCGCCAGCAACAACGACCACTTTGAAGTTTGTGAAGATATCGGCGGTGACTTCATAGGTCTCGCGGCGTTTCCAAGGCGGAAGAAGACGAAGGGTCTGATGATCATGGGGATGAGGATTTGACCGAGAGGACAAATGTGAATCAAATGAATTCCTGGGAACAGCACCCGGGAAGTATGAGCAAAGAATTGAAGGAGAGTGGTCCCTCGACGATGCCCAGGATCTTGGCGAACTCGTGGTATCCTTGCCAGCAGATTTCCGCAACCCCGCTCGAGTCATGAACCAAATCCTCTTGGGCAGCAACATCATGGTGTACGAAGGCTACACTAGGCCCACTCCCCAGGCGAAGAGCGAGGTCTGTAAATTGCCAGACAACGTCCTTCAAAGTGAGGGTCAGCGAAAGCAACTGGATTTTCGGAGGCCACATGCCAACTCTGTGTGCGATGCGTCTCCGTTTCGCGACGGCAGTATACCCAGGGGAGCATCTGTTCATCCCCATGAGACGATTTCACCAGCATCTGCCTTTCAGGGTATTGTCACGTTGCAGGTGCAGAGAAAGTTTTGGAGGGCCTTGCTCGGCTTTTCCCAAATGCCTATCCCTGAGATGGGATCGAGTCCTAGTCAACCATCCCACGACACTCAATGCCAACAAGAGAAATTCTCTGGCCAACGTGCTTCGAGTCTCGCTCGTTCACACATAACTCGGATGGTGGTCGACGCGGCCTTCTGGCGTCACCCTGAGCTTCTCAGGACGATGGGTCTGACGAGCATGCACTTCCACCCAGACACAAGCTTCGTCGAGCTCGCTGAAGATAATGGCTCAATTGAGTTCGCCTTCCCGTTCATTGGTCTAACGATCAAAATCAGGGTCGGCACCAGTAGTGTCTGTTCCACGACGGATTGGCAACACTCAGACCCACAAAACAGACACTACGCATTCCAGGAATACCTTACATTCAACGTTTCGCGCCGACCCATGGAAGTCGCACTCTATGTCGCACCAACCAACGGCGATGAGCCTGGATAGGCAAGTTGAACGGCAGGGTCGCAGCATGATTGCCTCTGGAGAAGAGTTTCCACCTATGGCCAATGACAAGAAGACTCATCATGCCGGTCACCGTCGCGCGATTCCTGGCCCTTCTCCAGCGTGAAATGCGGGGTGCTATCCTGTTAAATATGGTTTGGATGGTATATGAAATCCGCCCCTGCACCAACAGGACCATTGACCTCTTGTCAGCACCTGTGGTCCGTGTCTGCCCCGGCCCTCTCATGCCGCACTGGAGAACGGCCTGGCTAAGCTCGCTATGGGCAGTCGGGGGGGAGAGACCTGGTGTACTAAGTACGCGAACCGCTGTGGTCGGCGGAAAGGGTTGCGGCTGTAGAATATATGAAGGGGCACATGCGTAAGGCACATGTTGCGGACTGGATGCTATGGAAACTGCGAAGGAGGTTCGTACATGAGGGCGCGGAGCCTTCGTCCTTTCTTAAAACGCTTGAAGAATTCGCGGCGGGGGGGGGGGGGGGGGGGGGGGGAGGGGATTGGAGACTGTTATACTCAACCTGACGGCAAAAGAAACAACACAAAAATATATAAAAAAAAAAAGATAAAAAGAAACAAAACGTGGAAACAATACACAATGTTTCATTGTGTATGTCAAATAATAAAAAGGCTCGGCTGGAGAGTCAATTTGACCGGTTATCTATAAATCATCAAGCGACGCTGTTTCATCCAGAAAATCCCATGTCGTGAATGGCCACGTCTATCTTCGAAAATTGAAATCAGAAAGAGGGAACTTTCCAAATGTCCCCAAATAACCCTGCGCACCTGATTTGCAGCGCGAATTTCGTCGGTTGTGCTTGATGCATAGCTCGCCGCGCCTTGGTAGAGCTTTCGTCCGTGATGTGATCATTGACATTGAGTAGCTAGTTTCTATCATTATTTGAGTTCAATTCCTGTCAGAGTGGAATGGTGACGCACGAAAAATCACCCATCATTTGATTGACTTCGAGTTCAAACTTGAGTGGTTAAAACATTTGCGTTCAGGCCGGGCCGTAAATACTATGTTTCATACCACATAGCATTATGGTGCAGCACCCATACTAAGCAAAAGTACTGGGATGCCTCTTTGTTCTTCACAAATGGCAGAATAACTAGGAAAGTTGCAATGGTCCCTACGTGCATGCACCGTCGGCCAACCACTAAGATATGGGGGATAAGAGGAATACGAGTAGACTCATTTACATAGAAAATAGTGTACTGGCGGCGGGAAGTGCTATCGAATCACAAATGGACGTGTTGGATAGCTCTCTATGTATGGACAGGAAGAGAACGGCCCTCACAAGGGAACTGCACGTTGTCACCGGTTATGCCACTCTTGTGCGAAATGTTGCTCAGATTATCCACGGCAGCTGCTACGAGTGGGGTGGTTGGCCTTACATTGGTTGGCCTTGGTAGTGCGGTCGTTCCTTGAGTGGGTGTGGTGGTCGGCTTATTTGCGACACCGGCAGTGCGACATGAGCTCCACGCCGGAGCTTCCAGAAGTTGCATATCTGTGATAGCAAAAGTATGCTTCCCGACGCTTCCAATACTGTTACATTTTGACTGAGGGGCCACTTTGAACAGCATGACACTCGATAGCATAATCGCTACGGACGTGGTTCGACCGCAAAACTCGAGCACGTCCGTGTCCGGGGCCTTAGATACGGATATGCCCAGCTGATGGCCATTCGCGGTACTAGCTAGTATGGGTGGGACATGCTCGTGGTGGTCTGTTCTGGAGCACAAATGTGTTCAGTTTGTCCTATCAACAGACAGATGGGTCTTTTATCATGGCTTGCTCAAGCTGCGCTGCACCTCTCAAACAATGCCACCTCCATAACTTGTTAGTTTGTGCAAAAGATGAGCTTCCTCTGCTAGATTTTTGGTTTCCATGATTCATGTTTCCCTGGGCACGGTCAACGTACTTGAATGAGACCCCGTTTTGAGTTTGGACCCGGTCGCCTGTTTTTTTTTTTCTGCAACAGGACTGGCCACGTCGCCGTTTCTGTGTTGGGCGCCTTTCTTTGCTCCTTCTTGCAATACTCATGTGTGTTTCAAAGATTTCGCACCTTTGCCCCGAGTTCAGTTCCCGATGGGGAAGTCTGATGCAGGTCATTTCTCGTACTTGCCACCTTCGCGCTCTCATTCCCCATTGGTGTCAATATTGCAAGGAACACCGACAAGCTTGCTTTCCCAATTACTTGTTCGCACATTACCCACTTCCGCTTGCCGGAAAGCGGAGATTAGGAAAATGAGGTAGGTTCCTTTGGGTGCTTATGGGCTGAACTCATTGATCGTGGAATCTACCTGAGTCTTGTCTGTGCCGCAGGGTGTTAGAATGCCATCTCGTCACTCGAACTCCCAACCGCGGTCGACCTTTCATTTCCGCAAAAGCTACTTCTCAAATATCGCAAAACCAAGCGCGCAAGCCTCCGAGCCATGATACACAGATGCGAAAGAACAACTTGACAATTTGCGAACACCACCCACATCTTGATTCCCAGCGCAGATTTCGAACACCGCCTGGCTGCCTTCACAGACAACATCGCAAAGTGCTTTCAAAGTGAATAAAGTCCGTGGGTGTATGGATGTCATCTACCGAGAGTTCGGCCACGCGACATGCATTGCACAGCCAATCACGTAAATTTACCCAAGCCGAAAGTATTTGACGCATGTTCAAGATTGAACTGCATCGACTATTCCTGAAAAACAAACAAAATACACTAACACTATTTTATGAATTTTTTTTTCATGTGTTGTTCTTTTTCCATCTGTGTGCTGATCTCGTCTGTGAGATGTCCTTCTGGCAAGGAGTGAGGAAGGTTGACCAGCATTGCCGCAATGTGAAAAGGGTGCGTAGGCTGCCCGTTATGAATGGCTTGGTCAGTTGGATTCTCAGCGCTTCTTTGGCATTACTGATGGTATCAGAAGTATTGTAAAGAGTCAACTACTACGAAACACAGCAACCAAAAAGTGTTCAAATGGCACAAGGAAGGAAACCTGAGCGGCAGTACCACTAAAAACCTATAGACAAAAAGAAACAAGCATTGAGAAATGCGCGATGATGTGTGAAACGCAATTATCAGGTATTGTGAACGCAATATGTGGTGTGAGCCATAGGTACGACACGCAATCAAGGTTTTGCTAACAATCAGCAATTTAGGGGATGGAAGTGCGATGCCTTCCACAGCAAGGAACCGCCGTCGTGCCATGCTATCAACAACACCGAACGCGATGACAGATTCCTGCCGCCATCAAGATAAATGTGACATGACAATCGTCTTTGACAAGGTTCATTTCTCTCGCGGCGGCCCAACGGCTCCCCCGCAGCAACATTAAAAAAACAATGACTGGAAACACGCCGACCCACCTCCTCCAATCCAGCCAGCGCGGGCAGAATGCGCGCACTCCATCATCCAAAACACGCGCACCAGCTGGCAGCAAGAAAGCCGCCACATTGTAATCAAACGCCGAGCCGAGCAAAAGTTGCCAATGATGGTTTCATCGAGCGCGTTTTGCGATGAGCATCACATCCGCAACTGCCATTGCGCGGGTCTGGAGGAGGACGGCGCTCAAGGTTAAATCGTTTCATGAACCGAATGCGATGCAAACACGGGCTTGGGGCAGGTGCAGGGGGCGTCGTTTGGAAACCGTCCCCGACAAAAGGCAACACGATGGCCAGCGTCTTGGAGCGGTTTGAGCCTGGCTAGTTTGGTGGCGGGGAGACATCCGATGGCAGTCTCTGTCATTTGACTCCAACTGCGAGTGGAGAAATCACTTGTTTCCACTGACAAGTGGTTTTTGTGCGACGCTTTCGAGTCCACACACCTGCCATCCCATACCTGTTTGGATGGGTGGTCAATTCGTTGGGTTTGTGGAGCGGGATCTCCGCCTCGTCGTGCTTAGTATCTGTTCGTCGCGCTGTCATTCCCCTCAGCCGTTACACGCGGTGTAATCAAATTTTCCAACGGTCCCGATGCCTACAACACCCAAATCGTAGCGGTCGGGTTCGCTCGATTTCAGAAGAGGTTTTACAGTCAAACCTGGCGCACAACCACACACAGTGTTCTTGCCGTCTCGCCGTTCTCTCGGACGGGCTCCGCCAATACCGGGCGCTTGCGGTGCGGTCTTGTATAAATAATACCAGTGTTGTCGATACTGTATCCCTCAGCGGGACGACCGATGTGGTTTTGTACCTCGTTTTCTGCCGGGGGGACGTTTTGACTCGTCGTACCATATTCGAGCCGACGTATTCCAACGCTAAGTCCGCAAGACCCTATTGATGTCCTGCCGAGGACTTCCCGGGGGGGCTATGCTCTAAAAATAGAAAGTCGAGGCTCTATTAGCGCCAAAAGCTACACAAAGCGTGAAGACGACACCAACAGAACCCTTACCTCAACACAGTGTCCACGACCAACACTGCCTCACTGCCCCCATGTCGTCCTTGGAAAAGCCACATACTCGTGGGCGGTTCGACATATGCGTCCTGCGTCACGTCAAATGCTGGCCAACCAAGGTGCATGCTGCTGAATTAGAGTCCGAAATGTAATACATGCAGTGTGCACGAACCGAACAGAACACTGTCTCACTGCTATGCGTCCCAACGGAAAAAGCGTACTCGAGCGGTTCGACACATGTGTCCTGCGCGGCATTTTTCCATGGGGGCGGCGAGTCATGTCGAATGCAGAAACTCCAGAAGGCATGTCGTTGGGTTAGAGTTCGGAATGCGGAAGTGATAAGCTATCCAGCGACAGTCGCGGCGAGGTGACGAATATGCTGTCTTCGCTGTTTGTGTCTACAGAGCTGGCAAAGTCGGAATGGCTCAGCACATGCGTTTGCAATTGGGATTTCAGCAGCCTGACGATTGAAACAAACCTACCACTCTGTATCGGCCGTCCTCTTGACCAAAACCATCCTACTACTGAGATCTGGGGGTGCTAACTGGTAGCGTTTCGCTGGCCATCCACGCAGACTTCTGTCCAAATGCTCGAACACGCAACCAAAGTGGCCTGCACTATGGAAAAGATATCGAAGACGAAACGACCTCGGCAGCTGAGATAAATCGGAGATGCAGAACATGCAAAGTATAAGATGATATCAAGTTGCCAATACGCGAAACGACGGGAAAACGTAAAATCAAAGTCGCATTCGACGAAATGAAAGTAGAAGATATTTTATTGAAAAGAGCTTATTGACATGGGTATGCTAACAACTACAACAGATGAAGATATTCCTTGCCCCGAGGGCCACCGAGTCTCACGGTCGTTTTGCTATTGCTTGTCCCAGCCTTTCGGGGGGCCACCGAGTTTCACGGTCTGCTTTGCTAGTCCCACCCCGCACCCAACAACGCGCGAACATACCCTCCCATACCCTAAGTCTTCGGTCCTGAAGTCGTGATCCACCGGAGTCGTGCAGTCGAGAGCCGAAGTTGAAAGCCGCCGTAATCCAATCGCCGAAGTCGAAAACCGCCGTAGTCCAATCGCCCAAGTCGAAAGCCGCCGTAGTCCAATCGCCGAAGTCGGAAACCGTCGAAGTCGCCCAGATCGTGCGCCTCCTCGCAATTCCTCTCGGCCCCGAGGACCGAGATCTGCTCGGACACCTCAGTAGTGGAAGGACGCCCACACTACATCCTCGGTGAGTTTTCCACTTTTGGTTCTTGGTCTTGATGTCTTGATGGTCGAAGTCGAAGTCGAGAACCGCCGCTAGTTGTTGAGGCAGATTGCGCTGCCGTGAACCAGAGATTGAGAGAAAGCGGAAGTTGTTAGCGGAGAGAAAGTTTTTGTAAACGAAGAAAATGGCACCTGCCTTGGATGGGTAGTCGAGGCGTCTGCCGCTGAAGTCGCGCCTCCTCGCAATTCCTCTCGGCCCCGAGGACCGAGATCTGCTTGGACACCTCA
This sequence comes from Powellomyces hirtus, assembly GCA_025526995.1. NCBI lineage: Eukaryota > Fungi > Chytridiomycota > Chytridiomycetes > Spizellomycetales > Powellomycetaceae > Powellomyces > Powellomyces hirtus. Next base: position 534,348 of record JAHLKG010000017.1, on the reverse strand, counting down.
GTAGTGGAAGGACGCCCGCACTACATCCTCGGTGAGCTTTCCACTTTTGGTTCTTGGTCTTGATGTCTTGATGGTCGTTGATCGGGATCTTGATGGTCGAAGTCGAGTCTTGATGTCTTGATGGTGAGTCTTGATGTCTTGATGGTCGAAGTCGAAGTCGAGAACCGCCGCTAGTTGTTGAGGCAGATTGCGCTGCTGTGAACCAGAGATTCAGAGAAAGCGGAAGTTGTTAGCGGAGAGAAAGTTTTGTAAACGAAGAAAATGGCACCTACCTTGGATGGTAGTCGAGCCGTCTGCCGCTGAAGTCGCGCCTCCTCGCAATTCCTCTCGGCCCCGAGGACCGAGATCTGCTTGGACACCTCAGTAGTGGAAGGACGCCCGCACTACATCCTCGGTGAGCTTTCCACTTTTGGTTCTTGGTCTTGATGTCTTGATGGCGTTGATCGGGATCTTGATGGTCGAAGTCGAGTCTTGATGTCTTGATGGTCGAGTCGAAGCCGAGAACCGCCAAAGTCGAATTGCTTGAAGTCCAGAATCGCTAGTTGTTGAGGCAGGTTGCGCTGCCAACTTGTCTACATGAGGAGAGCGCGAATCCTAGCAGTTCAACCTACCCAATCACCGTGATCCGCTCCAAATTTCACATTTGCTCTTGATGGTCGAAGTCGGGTCTTGATATCTTAATGGTCGAAGTCCAGAGCCGTCGTAGTCGAGCCGCCGAAGGAGAGAGCCGAACTTGAAGTGGAGCCGCCGTAGTCGAGCCGTCGTAGTCGAGCCGCCGAAGTCGCCGAAGTCGCGCCTCCTAGCAATTCCTCTCGGCCCCGATGACCGAGATCTGCTCGGACACCTCAATAGTGGAAGGACGCCCGCACTATGTCATCGGTGAGCTTTCCACTTTTGGTCTTGATCCGGACCTTGATGGCTTGATGGTCGAAGTCGGTCTTGATGGTCGATGTCGGCTTGATGGTCGATGTCGGCTTGATGGTCGAGGTCGTTCTTGATGGTCGAGGTCGTTCTTGATGGTCGAGGTCCTTCTTGATGGTCGAGGTCCTTCTTGATGGTCGAGGTCCTTCTTGATGGTCGAAGTCGAGAGCCGCCGAAGTCGAGTTGCCGCTTGGACCCCCGTCCCATATGCCGCAGCCATTCGAGGCATACCTTATGGTCGCACTCCTATTGCCAGCGGGGGGCTGACCGTCAAGCAGAGGGTTTAACGTCTTCCGGACGTGGAACTGCCGAAGTCGAGAGCCGTCGTAGCCTAGCCGCCGTAGTCGAGATTGCCGAAGTTGCGCCTCCTCGCAATTCCTCTCGGCCATAAGACCGAGATCTGCTCGGACACCTCAGTAGTGGAAGGACGCCCGCACTACATCCTCGGTGAGCTTTCCACTTTTGGTTCTTGGTCTTGATGGTCGAAGTCGAGTCTTGATGTCTTGATGGAAGTCGAAGTCGAGAACCGCCGCTAGGAATTGAGGCAGATTGCGCTGCCGTGAATCAGAGATTGAGAGAAAGCGGAAGTTGTTAGCGAGAGATAGTTTTTGTAAGCGGAGAAGAAAATGGCACCTGCCTTGGGGGGTTGTCGAGCCGCCGTAAGTCGCGCCTCCTCGCAATTCCTCGCGGCCATTAGACCGGATCTGCTAGGACACCTCGGTAGTGGAAGGACGCCCGCACTACGTCCTCGGTGAGCTTTCCACTTTTGGTCTTGGTCTTGATGGTCGAAGTCGAGTCTTGATGTCGTGTCTTGTTGTCTTGATGGTCGAAGTCCAGAGCCGCCGAAGTCGAGGATCGCCGAAGAAGAGAGCCGAACTTGAAGTCGAGGATCGCTAGTTGTTGAGGCAGATTGCGCCGCCGGTTTGGAACGTGTAGGCGGAGAAGGACTGGGAGCAGAGACGAGCCTTGAATCGGAGCCGCTGAAGGAGAATGTCGCCGAAGAAGAGAGCCGAACTTGAAGTCGAGGACCGCTAGTTGTTGAGGCAGATTGCGCTGCCGGAACATGAACCTGAGAGAAAGCGGAAGGGAAAGCGGAACAGAAAGCGGAACTTGTAAGCGGAGAGAGAGACTTGAGAGCGGAGACGGAAGTCGAACTTGAATGGGAACCGCCGAAGTGGAAACGGAAGGAGAGAGTCGAAGTCGCCGAAGTTGAACTTGGATGGGAACCGCCGAAGTGGAATTGGGAAGGAGAGAGTCGAAGTCGCCGAAGTTGAACTTGGATGGGAACCGTCGAAGGAGAGAGTCGCCGAAGTCGATCCTGGGAACAAAAGACCAAGGAGAGCAGAAACCAGTAATAGGAGAGGTGAGAGTAATAGGAGAGGTGAGAGTAATAGGAAGCGAGAGTAATAGGAAGCGAGAGTAGGAATGGGAAAGTTGAACTCACCTGGGAACTCAGAAAGTCGAACTTGAACTTGAATTGGAACGGCCGCCGAAAGTCGAGCCTGGGAACAAAAGACCGAAAAGCAGTAGCAGGAGAGGTGTGAGTAACAGGAAGCGAGAGTGGGAGCAAGCGAGAGTAGTAGGTAGGAGAGGGAAAGTTGAAACTTACTTGAATTGGAACCGCCGAAGGAGAGTGTCGCGGGGGGGGGGGGGGGCCGGGAGTAATAGGAATGCCGGAGAGGGGAGGGGAGTAATAGGAAGGGAATAGGAACGGGGAGGGAGTAATAGGAAAGGGGAGGGGGGGAGTGGTAGAGAAAAGATGAAGAAAAGTGGAGGGGGAAAGCGGAAACGCAGCTCCTTTTATAATGTTTTGGGCCAGTGGCGCAGGCTGAGAGAAAAAGGGCCTTCAGCCAATGGGAGGGGGATTTCCTTTTCTGTTGGCCCGGAACGTGCGTGGGCCCGGACCGTGCGTGTGTGTGCAGGACGCGCGTCTACGAGTGTGTAAGCGAGTGAAGGGGGAAGCGAGTGAAGGGGTGGTAGACGCGTGTACCAGCACGTGTTGTGAGTATGCAAGTGCAAGCGATAGACGCGTGTATGTGTGTGATGATGATGATGATGATGATGATGAGAAATATGCGATGGGGTGGATTACACGTGTGTCTCATTTCCCGAAAGTGTGGAACGCGTCTTTTGTCTGTCGTGCGGGCAGTCTTTCCGTATAGACGACGCGACTGTATTGACATGTTTTTCATGACGGGAGAGGCCATATGATGAAGAGAGGAGCGCGTAGGAATTGTCCTCGTGTTGTTGTGAGCAGTGTTGGCTGAGATAGTATGTTTGGTGTGAAACGGGGCCTTGAACGGCCTGGGTATAGTGTGGTGCACGCGTCGGGGAGGCGACGACGAGCGATATGGTACACGGCGCAACAGTGTGAGCTGCTCGCACACGCATGGAGATGCCATATGATATCGAGAGGAATGTGTAGGAATTTTCCTCATGTGTTTATGGGCAGTATTGGCTGAGATAGTATGTTTTGCGACATGGTACACGGCGCAGCAGTGTGAGCTGCTCGGACACGCATGGAGAGGCCATATGATATTGAGAGGAATGTGTAGGAATTTTCCTCATGTGGTTATGGGCAGTATTGACTGAGATAGTATGTTTTGGTGTGTAACGGGTCTCGAACGCGATATGGTACACGGTGCAGCAGTGTGAGCTGTTTGGACACGCATGGAGAGGCCATATGACATCGGGAGGAATGTATGGGAATTGTCCTCAGGTGTTTATGAGGCAAAGTATTGGCTGAGATAGTATGTCTGGTGTGAAACGGGTTTTCAAAAGGCCTGGGGTAAGTGTGCTGGGGAGACGACGACGGACGAGCGCTATGGTACACGGCGCGGCGGTGTGAGAGTCATGGTGGAGAGAGTACATTTGGTGACGAGAAGCGCATCTTTGTGGTGGGCTGCAATGTCAGACGCTGGGGGCCGCGTGCGCTCTACGCCTGCCTTGGTGTCGCGAGACCTGAGGGTATGGTATGCAGGGGGACAGAGTGGTTGGGCAGTGGCAGCCAAGCGAGTTGATCAGATCCTTTCCCCGCCTTCTTGTTCTTGTTCATCAAGGGAATGATAGAGATGAATGATAGAGATCCCCAAGGGCCTAAGGAGTGATGGGTCTGGAGAGTCTTGGGCCGTGGGAACAAGGGAATGAGGATGATGGGAAGACTGAGCGAGCATGGATTCTACAAGTAGGATGGATCCCTTCTTTATTCACAATGTATTACTTTGTACTGTGCCATCCATCCATCATCATCTCATCGCATGCGCACAGTCAGTTTCACTCCCTCAGTCCCTCCCTCCGTCGAGTCAGTCAGTCAGTCACTTCAGTCAGTCCCTCAGTCAGTCAGTCATTGTCGACAAAGAGAAGGGAAGGGCAGATGGATGAGGGATGGCGTAGATCTAGGCATGCTACATGTGGCATGCTCACTCGTCCCTAGTCATGTGACTGAGTGACTATCTGCACACGTGGCTGTCCATAGATGACTCTGAATAATATGTAGTTCATGTTCAATCGTCGTGTGCGTGACTACTCAAGCGACGAGTCAGAGGACACTAGTGGTCGGGTCGTGCCGTAGGCGTCTCCGATTGCGCACCAAATAGTACGCTGCCGTCAACCCGCTTGGTTCACGCCCCTCCACTGCTTGTTCCACCGCACTCGTATCATACCCCAACCCCGCCAACTCCCCCAGCACCCCCGCGTCCACCCTTTCAACCTCGTACGGCTCCACGCTGCCGCCCGCGCTGCTCGAGCATGTGTAGACGCGCAGTGGCGCCAGTGTCCCCTGCCCCGTCGTCCATGCGTGGTCCCGGATCTCAACCAGAGTCGCCCGCGCAGACGGATTGGTTTTGAGCAGCTTTTGGATCAGGTCTTTGCACTCTGATGTATATATAAAACATGCCGTTGCAACACGCCGCTGCATTCAGTATTCCCGTCAGGCGTGTAATGGCGACAGTCACTCACCCGCAGACACAAAATCCGGTATCTTGTACTTGCCCCCAATCACCGCCGCCCACAGTTTCCGCATATGCGTATCATCAAACGGCATCGTACCCGTAACCAGCACAAACAGAATCACGCCCATCGACCACACGTCCGCTTCGGGCCCCGTGTACTTTTTCCCCGACAGCATCTCGGGCGCTGCGTAGGCGGGGGACCCGCAGAATGTCGACAGCGATTGCTGCCCTCCTCCCCCGTCAGAGACCGGCTGTAGGAGACTGGCGAATCCGTAGTCAATCAGCTTGAGCGTGTTGCTTTCCGACAGAAGCACTACCGGGATGTGCGGTTTGTTGTAGTAAGCACATAAAAAGTTGAAACGGCATTGAGAAGCGCATAGAGTCGTCATTTTGCCCCCAATTCACCTACGATTCTCGGGCTTCAGATCCCGATGCACGACGCCACTCGCGTGACAATACTGCACCGCGCTCCACAAATCCCGAAACAGCGTCCGCGCCTCCTGTTCCGGCAACCTGCCCTCGGGGTGGTTCTGCACATGGTCAAACACGTCCCCGCGCGGTTCGTATTCCAGCACCAGATAGATCTGGTCGCCCGTCGACACAACCTGCAGGAGACGCGATATGTTGGGATGCGACAAGTGCGCGAGGACCAAAATTTCCCGCAGGATGCGATCCGTGGGTGATGCGGCGGACGTGGACGCTGTGGTCGATTGCTGCTGCTGCTGCTGCTGTTGCTGCTGTGGCGTGGCCGGGGTGGGTTTCGCCAACACTTTAATCGCCACCTGCTCGCCCGTCACCAAATGCACCGCCAGCTTGACTTTCCCAAAACTGCCTTCCCCAATCGTCCGCACAATCCGGTACTCGTCCATCACCCCATCCCACTCGTCGCTCCCCGCGCTCTTCATCATACTCATCATCAGGGGCGTCCGCGCAGGTGATGCCGCGGCGGCCGAGAGCGGCACCAGCGGACTGAGCTGATCAAGCACGTCAGAGAGAATCTGCTCGCCGTCGCTGTTCCGGCTCGAGATACGCAGCCGGGGCATGAGCTCGTTGAGCCGTTTGGGCATGCTGGCGCGGCGGGCGGGCGAGGGACTGCGGCTGTCGGTGGTGGCAATGCGGAGCAAAGGTGTTGGTGACGACATGTTGTGATAACAAACGTAATGATAGCACAGGAAAGAAAAAAAAAAGTTCGCACAGTCACACGTCAACCACATCCGGCCTGAACTCGACTCTTGTTGACCACCAACAATAAGAGAACCCCAACCGCATGTGATGACTTGGGGAAATGAAAATCTATTTTTAGCAACACCGAACACGCGCATGCCCAATCGAAAACGACAATCTACATTTCTATGCAAATGTGGGTGGTGGGGGTGGTGGAAGATGGGGACCGTAATACTACCTACCAAGCGGGGTCATGGTCGTGGTTCCGCAGAAGGAAGGTGGGGGATGTGGCTCGTGAGAGAATCGACCGTTCAAACATCCAAGCGCAAACCCATTTTTAACCAACAACGCGCGTCCAAATACCGATGACGTACGCGGTTATGAAACGCGGTTCTCTCGTCGTCGCGGGTCCATTTCCAGCTTTCATATGGATATGTGGATATGAAATCACCATATAATTTTACTTTGCTATAACACGAGGGAAAGCGCTTCTGCAGCAAAGAACCTGTGGCCGCCAAATAATGCCCAACTCTGGTGAGACCACACACAGCAGATCAGCAGCGTTCGGAGATTGATAGTCACGCAGGTTGTCGTTATCTATCTACCCACTTATCTCTCTCTCTACCTACCTACCATGTCTCATGTCGCACCCGGAAGACAAAGAAACGGTATGGCCGGTGCCAAAAACAGGATGTAACGTCGTATTGTTATATAGCATAGCGAAGCCAGCGTTTTGTTGCAGAAGAACAACGACAGCCTCCCGGTTTTTGTTTGTCGCTTTTATGTCACCCCCGCTTACCCGCACGCGTCACGCCCCCCGCCCCCGCGCTTTCCTCACCCACCACCACCCTCTCTCGGCCTCTGTTTTCACACACTCCCGACAACGAAAAAAAAATAAAAAATAAAATAAAAACATGGGTCACCCAACACCCCGCATCGCCCACACCACGCACACCACCGCCGCCGCCCCGCACCACCGCCGCTCAAAATCATCCACCCCCGCGCCACGTACATCCGGCAAAACACCCCTACACTGGGTCACGAAGAAACCCCGCCCCACAGCGCCCGAACCCGCGCGTGGTGTCGCGCCCAGCGATAACGAGGGCGGGACCACCACGACACGGGGAGGCGAACATCAGGCGTGGTATGCCGGCCCCGCCGCGGCACCCCCGTTGGCGGATGAACGACAACGCACACCACCCGCGACCGCCACGGGCCCGCCATCGCGCGTGACTGCCGCCACTGCCGACATTGAAATAGACTCACCCGCACTCGTCACGACCCTCCGCCGCACCTCCACCAACGAATCTCAACCGCCACGACGCCGCACACGCATCATCACCCTCCTCCGCGCGCTCTCGCAACTCGCCCCCGCCGCGTCCCCGCCAGAACCACCAGCCCGCGGGAACAACAACAACAACACGACCACCACGACCACCACCCACCGCGATATCGACACGGTCGCGCGCGGGTGGGATGATGATGATCCCGCAGAGGTCGACACCGCGCTGTTCTTTGCCCCCGCCTGGCAGCAGCAGCAGCAGCGCAGGCGACCACCGCCACGGGACGAGTGCAGCAGCAGCACCAGCAGCAGCAGTAGCGCCGGGTTCCCCAATCCACCCACAAAACCGTTATTTCTATGTTCAGCAGTAGACTCCTCTGCCCAGTCACGCTCGTCTCCACCACCACCACCACCAACAACAACAACAACCACGGCCCCGAAACGCCCCCACATCGACCTCGCGCGAATCTACCGCTCCATCCTGGGTCCCGAGTGGGAGGCCCGCCTCGCTGCCACAGCCACAGCCGCACCACCACCACCGCGCACACCCTTCCCCTCCGCCCCGCACCCGCTACTCCGCACGCGCTCGCGCCACAGTCCCGACCGGACCCTCCTCGACCTATTTGAACTCGACCGCGTACGCGATGCGGCGCAGCACCGGCGGCGGGATCGCGCGGACACCACTACCACACCCACCACCGTAGCAGCACCACATCCCCCTCCGCGCCGCCGATCGGCAAGTGACGCGAATTCATGGGTCATCACACTCCGCCGCGCACTACTGGGTCCGTCCGACCCCAACCCACCCACCCAACACAACCGAACCACCACCCGCGACCTCCCCCTCCCCGCCACGACGCCCACACCCGACGCCCAGGCATACCACCACGCGATGGCCGGGTACCCCTCCACGCGGGGACGGTGGTCGGGCCAAGCGTACTACGCAACACTCGTGCAGCGGGTGTTTTACAGTGACAGTCGTAGTAGTGACAGTAGTCGTCCGGGTACCGCCGAGACCAAGGAAATGAATGTGTTGTAAACGACCCCGTGCACACAAACAAAAAACGCGGGCCGGTGTTTAGAAAGAGGGGCGGGTGTGACAAAAAAGTCGCTCGCTGTACAGTGGGTTCGTTCGTTCGTTAGTCGGCTTAAACTTTCAGTCTAGCGCAGTATAGTATAGTATAGAGTCCCGGTTGAGCCATATCCGAGCAAAAAGTTTGATAGCAAATGACCATCCGACCAAAATAGTCGATCCCGTTTTCGTGGCGTCGGAGAACCTTGAACTGCAATTCGTCCAAAGCCTTTATTCAGTTCAGTCAGCATCCTTGTCACCAAAAGGGTGGCATGGTACAATACTGCGCTCCAGAACAATGTTTCAAGTTTTTTTTTTGTTTTTGCAAATGCAAAATGGAATTGATGTCTTTTTTGAACCCTAGTTCCAAATAGCTGGCACCAAAACAACCAACCCCTCCAATCCTCACAAGGAGCAAAAAGAAAGAAAAAAAGCAAAAATTACAACCCGCACGCCCCAGAAACGGGTCCCGCACGGCCGCTATCCAAAAACCCAGTTCCACGGGTATATACTCTCTCTCACCCCCGACGCGAGTTCCCGAAAACCGCCCAGCAGTGCACGATTGTAAATTTCCCGGTAGATGTAGAACTGGACGAGCGCGCGCGGGCGGCTCGTGTGTGTTTTATTTCAAGGTAATCGAAGTCCGCGTCTTTGCCGGTGCAACCGATAGAGAAGCCCGCTGCGCCGGGAGGCCGGATCCCACTCTGTCGAGGATGCTCTCCAGCTCGCCCCAGCTCTCCTCCTTCTTTTGAGCGGGAGAAAGAGCGTCTTGGTTCGAGAAGCGGCGTTCCGAGAGCCGGTCGACCCGCGCAGACAGCGTGGAGATGAACATGTTGCGCTGTTTGGACGGCGAGACCTCGTATCGCTGGGCTTGGTACTGCGGGGATTCCTTGGTAAGGCCTCCCCGGAGGCTCGCAAGATCTGCCAAGAGCCGTTGCTCACGCGTCGTGCTGTCCTGGAAGACGCGCAAGATACTCTTTTAAACAGGTGAAAGAGCACATGGAGGGAGCATATACTGAAAATACCTGATTTTTGTATCGGGCCTTCTCCTGACGATCCAGAAGAGCCCCCATCTTCCCCGCCTCCATGCGATGCTGTTGATTGCCTGAGAGCGCCACGCGCTGGTTGGCCATGCGACGCTCGCCCGCAACCGTGATCTGGTTAACGAGCTGCTCCAACGCCGCGTAGCGATGGGTGGCGAGTGGCGCAGCTCTTTGAGATTCAAAATTCTCTTTGCCACGATTGAGACGTTCGACAAGAGCGGTCAAGGCTGCACCCGACATGATCTTCTGCTGGCGGTCATTGAGCTGGACGGACTGATTGTCCATCCGCGGGGCAAACTTGACGACACGATCGATGGCGTGTAACACGTTACTCAATTCGTCGTTGGCGGCAGACCGTGGAACAGGGCCAGATTTTTTCTCACCAATCTTCACTTGCGAGGACCGAGGGGCCAGCTCCAGCGTCTCTTCATATGACGGCGGTTCTGATCCTGGTCCTTGTCGCACGGCGCATATAGTTCGGACTAGCGCCATCAACCGGTCCGTTTCTACCCACAGGGCTTGTTGACCCGGGTCCAGCACGCCCGTGTCACGATTGGTCCTTTGATCTTGGACAACTGAGAGCCGCTGAGCAATCTGCGTGTAGAGGGCCGACGACGGCTGGCCAGAGGCGGCAGCGCCTGCCAATCCAGGACCCGTTGATAGGAACCTTTCATGTGATTCTGCGCTAGCCTCGAAAATCTGGTACAAGCCATTGCAGAGAGCTGCGAGGGCCAAGGCCAGTCCATGGTCCGTCATCATCTCTTCAGCAATCGGCCCAGGTTCCGCGCCGCCCCCTACCGAATTGGCTAGGAATGCATTCGAAATCGCAGGAGAGCCCTCGGCTGCATTTTGCCCAGGTGAAATGAGTGGAGCGGATGAAGACTGCGAGCAGAGAGAATTTGAGGATTGGCCGACCGATCGCAGGAGTTCCGCACTTTTGCTACGATCACCGAAAGGCTGGGTGAGCGCTGCTGCCACTTGTCCCCCATCTGGGATGCTTTCCGCTGATTCCAAAAGGTTGCGCAGACTATCGCTGGTGGCAGATTCCCGAAGCATGTCATGCCAGGACATTCGGTTTTTGGAGGAAACGCTTGAATTCCCCACGCTTGTTGCCCTGGGTCTAGAAGATGCGACAGAAGCTGACTTTATCATGCCTAGACTAGAATTTGTCGTGCTGGCACTCCGTGGCGTAGGGCTTTTGGTCTCTGTAACGCAGGCGTACAAATCCAGCATGGTCGAACGACTGAGATTTTCAAAGTCAATGTCAATCTTTGAGCTATCGGAGGCCTTCAGATAGAATAACATGAGAAATCGCCATTTTCAATTTGAAGAACTCATGAGATGGATGGTCTTCACTCTACTCACCCTCGGAGTGACACGATGTTTACTCAGAATGGAAACTACCTGGTCTACCTTGTCCTGTCTCAGGTTATTTATCAGCCGTTCCAGTTCTTTTCTCTGCTCAGCATTGATCTCTGTTGTGTTCGATTCTGAGGTAGTGCGCGACGAGCCGCTTGCATGAGAAGCGGAACCCGCAGCGTCGTCGACTAACCGCCGTACAAGAATGCTCAGCGCCTGCAGCGACACATCTTTCAAGGCTTCAAGCGCCTCCCACCCTTCCTCTCCAACTACCTAGACACTTGATGTGTGTCAGCATGTCAAAAAATCGATCTTTCACAACAGACATGCTGCCTCACTGCACCTGCACAAGTGCTAAGGAACTGGTCTCGCTGGCATCGCGATTCGAACCTCCGGTGGGTTCTGTGAGCGGCGGCTGCGGAGCAGCGGCGAGAAGTCTCTCCGTCGCTGCAACGGATCGCTCTATTTCACCCCCTTCTTCTCGTTGGACAGACGGGGTAACTCTTGCTGGCTTGGAGGATTCTCTAACAGCTTCCATGGAGGACTCGATGGCGCAAAGTTGAAGAAATGAATGTTTTCGCCCAACGTTGGCGTGGCAGTAGTCAAGAGGTTGATATATAGGTGGGCTGACTTTAAGGTGGGTGCCAGGGAAAGCGAACGGGAAAAACGGAGGGCAATGGGAAACAGCAGAATGGCGACGGGGCGTTGAACGGCAGCAGCAGCAAACAAACGCGCGCGACGCGAGTAGAAAGAAGCGGGCGAATATGAATGACGATCGGAATCGATGCAAACAGGCACTCTTTTCAGTAAAGTACTCTTTGCGATCGATCCACAAAGCCAAAAGCGGGCTTTTTTTGCATTGCTAATCCGCACTTTATATCTATTCCGGGGTACCCTATACTGGGTTCTTGCATAGCGCAGAGGGGTCTGGAATAACTCGGACCCTTCCCGCGATCTGGGCGGGTATTTATAGAACTTGTGAAGAATTAATATATTTCCTTTGGCCCTGTCCAGGCTCTCTGTCCGGCGGGCTTTCGGTGGATCTATATCAATCACGAATGCCGATGTCGGTACAGTGTCGCTATTTTCGGGCCGATGGACGGGGCTATGGACGGTATGATATTAACGTTACCGAAAAGATCTGCTGTTGGCAATAATGCGCATTAGCTGACTCACATTTGTTGTGTCGATCTTGTGAGTAAAGCTCATGATCATTCAGTCATATCAACGCAAACAGCTCGAATGTCTGGTTCAATGGGTATCTCGACATCTTTGGGAGAGTCCATCCCCGGCGGTGTCTACACATTATGGTTTCGCGCCTTATGGTATACCATCTCGCTTGACTGCCATTCACCCTTGCGTCCCACTCATTATGCATGAAACTTCAAAAAGACCAGCCCATAATGTTGTGGTATAGAAACCTTTGACATCTAGATACTGGAAAACTACGCGGTCATTTGTGTCGTCAAAAAAAAAAAAAAAAAAAAAAAAAGTGGAGAAAAGAAGGGAACGCGTAGGTATTGTCATCAAAAACGCGAACGCGCTTTGGGCATTCACCATTTTCACACTTTTGAATTACGCTGAACAAACATACAAACAAATCACACTTGCTTCATATGGACTTCTCCAGACCTACATTCTCTCGCCAATAGCTTAATTAAAAAGTCGCAGTTGCTTTCTGCCGTGTCCGGGTTGTGCCGAGACTTGAACGACAGCCGCAATGGCGACCTCCATCCTTCCTCAAACCGCCGAAGCTGCAGGCGCCAACGTCTCGTCCGATTTTGTCACAGATGCAACCGAAACCGCCGTTTTCCGGATCGCCGACATTCTTCGCCACCCAGACGACCTGACGAACAAGCTTGCGACAGTGCGCAAGCGATTCGCTGTGGAACGCGCCTCGATCGATGCACAGCTCAAGACCGCGGTTGAGAGCCAGCTGGACGACGCGCAGCGCGGGCTTGACACGCTAGCAGTAACAAAGGGGGAAACGCTCCGGATCAGATCCAACCTGTCGGCGGTGGACGAACGATGCACAGCTGCGCAGAACACAATCAAGAATTATGCGCGGATCAAGAAGATATCGCGTACGCACCAGAATTTCGTTGCGACGAAAGCGATGGTCGAGCAGTTCCAAAGACTAAATGACGAGGTGGCTCGAATAAGATTGCTGCTGGTGGAAGACGCCGAGGATCTGCTCGGCCCGGCACCTAATCTGTTGTTGATCCATTTCAAACTGCAGCAATTGGAAGAGTTTCGGAATACCACTTTGGCCAAGGCGAGACGGTCCCCGCCTGACGTGCTGAACACGCTTCACGATTACTTTCACAAAGTGGATCTGCTGGAACAAGATTTTGAAGCGCATCTGTTCCAGCTCGCGACATACACTGTGGATCTGATCAAGGGCGGGAACGCTTCTACCGTCGTGCGGATTGTCAAGGTCATCGAAACAGAAGAACGTGCAGACGAGGTCGCATCAGTGCAAGAAGTTGTGAGCCCGACGGGGGGGAGCGGCGCAGAGCTGATATCTGATTTCGATTCCTCGCGCCCACGGCCAATCAAATCATACCGGATCAAATACTTTGACGCTCTCCGGGACGCGATCGTGGACGAAATCAAGCGAATGTACGAGAAAAACAAGGACGATCTCCCGCAGGTTCTTGCGCAATTCGATACTGTCGTCGACAACCTGATCTTGGTGCACGACGAGCTTGTCCCGCGGTTTCCTAAACGTTACAATATATTTCATTTCTACGTGCTCGAGTACCATCGTGCAATCTACGACACTGTCCATCAAATCACGGCGGGACCGATTGAGCCCGGATTCATTTTGCAGTTGCTCGGGTGGGTGAGAGAATACTATCTGTCTATGTCATCAAGACTGGATGTCAGTGAGGAGTTGCTTGAGCCGAGGTTGCTGGACGGACGGGAAGAGCAGTTGACGGGCGAGTATGTGAAACTCGTACGATGCAAGCTCGCTGAATGGCTTTCGAATATCTTGCACACCGAGACAGTCGATTTCTTGCAACGCCGCCACGAGCCTGAGACAGACGGGAGCGGCAACTATCTGCTTGCTGGGTCAGTGATTGTCTTCCAGATGTTCAACCAACAGGTGGACTTGGTTTCATCCTCGTCCCGTGGCGAACTGCTCTACGATGTTGTTAAAGAATGCTGTCGAACGCTAGACGAGTTCCATAAAGCGTGGACCAAGATCATGGACAGCGAATACCACAAATTTGTCGACAAAGACAACCAGCATCACAACAAACACGGGACCGAGCTCGCGGAAGGTCTCCCAGACTACATTGTTGCACTCGCGAACGATTGTCTACGCAGTAGCGAGTTCTCCGAGCAGCTGTTACAACGCACCGAAGCGTTGATGGACGCTGCGTTCCGACCACAACTGGCACAGCTAATCAAAGAAGCCACCGACGGGTTCATGAAAGTCTCCCGGCGGGCCACGCAAATCTTGGTCGACATTGTCGTTGCGGACTTGAAGCCCGCGTGGAACTTCTTACATTGTCAACCACAATGGTACGACCAGGACATCATGCGGCTAATTGTGGGCACATTGGAGGACTACTGCGAGGACTTCAAAGTCACGATGGCAGAGTACCTGTTCAACCGGTTCATGACTGACCTAATGGACCGTATGGTCGCGTCATATATTGAGTCGCTACATAACAAAACCGTCAAATTCAAGATGCCCGGCGCACCTGACAAAATGCGGCAAGACCTCGCGTCCCTCACTGAATTTTGGGGCAACTACAAAACGCCCAAACGCGTGAAAGCAGCATTTGAGGTGATCGAGAAACTGATCGCGTTCGTGGAGAGCAATCCGCGAATGGCTTTCTTGGATTTCTATTCGTTGTGGAAGGTGTACCCGGATTGCCCGTTGGAGTTCTTTGAGTGGCTGCTGACGAGGAGAGATGATCTAGACAAGGCCACTGTGAAGGAAGTGATGGAGGCGTGCAGGAATAAGGCGCAGGAAGAGCGGCCCGAGCAGATCCAGCCGACTATTTTCAGTCGCTTGAAGCTGAAGTAAAGAGAGACACGTACGCTGGAGCCAAAAAAAGTTTGCGCCTGTAAATAGAATATTTATCACACTTGTACATACTTTGACAATAGACCATCTCGGAGTGACCATGCTACTGTATCAAACGGTCTGCGTGCATGTCGCTTGTTCAGCAAACAAACACACAGGTGGAACCCAAATTTATGGATCTCGTTAAAGCTTGAGGCACGTCATTCAGATCCTAGTTTCCGACAGAAATGAAACAAGTACAGACAGAATGTATTTGATATCAGTGCGCCCTCGCCAGCTCCGAAAAATATCCCAATAGTTCCTCCATCGTGAACTCCAACCGCGTCGACGTCTCGGGGTAGCAGATCGCAATCAATTCCCCATACCGCCTGACGCGCTTGGAAAACTCATCTTGGATGCCGCGCCAAATGACCTGCAACAAGCCCTCTTCGTCGGTATAGTGTTTCTCCACTCGCTTGTACAAGGCCTCTAAGCTTTTCTTGATCTGAACATGGGAAGATGATCAGAGGGTAGGTCGGAGTATACAGGCTTGACAGGACGGGACTAGGGTTACATACTTCTTTCCCAGGGTATTTTCTCACAACGTCTTTTAGCGCGCTTTTGTTGTATTGCATGTGATAGTTCACTTCTTCGGGAGTGTTGGTCTTCAACAAGCCTTCTATCCCCTCGAAGAAATCCTAAGCAACCAAGCTCCGACGATCAGAATCCTCTCCCCATCTTGTGACGTCTTCCAATGCCGCTTGTTGATACGTACCCATAACTTTCCCAGCGGCTTCCGAATGACGACTTTGCAATACGCGTCTAGATGGGCATCGTACGACGTCTTTGTCTGCTTGACGTACACATCTAGACTGCGAACTTTCCGCGCTCGGATAACCGAATAGAAATGGTGCATGTTTTCTGAATGATTGAAGAGCATCTGAGCGATCCTATCATTGAGTTAATTTTGTTCTTTTTTCAATAACCTACCAACATGCAATATGTGGATGTTCAAAAACTCTTTGTCGTCTGCAGCAGCCTTCGGGTCCACAGCCACTTGCTGTGCTAGCGCCTCGAGCGTTTCGAGCATGGTTTGCACGATACGGGCATAGGCGCCATTTACGGTCTGTTGCGCCAATCCCGCGCTTTCGGTAAGATAGCTTTCCATTCGGTCAACAAACCGCTATATAATGAGAAAGAAAGATGTTAATGAAAATGAGCAAATGCTGAAATGCAAAAGGTGCTGGAACATACCGGAAAGATTCGGATGAAGGGCAGGATCCCGCTACGCTTCTTGGATGTCATCTTGCTCTCGTCGATGACTTTGATTTGTTCATCCTGGTAACGAATTAGTCAGCACAGATCCCACAACGTCGATAGGGATGTGGTCCGGAAACCTACCAGGAACTTGTCAAAGACGGCAACCAGCTTCTCGTTCACTTTTTCCAGCAGTGACAAATTATACGTATGGGCAGTATCTTTGTACTCCTCCATGTACTCCTCGGCGCGCACCATCATGCCAATGGCATAGGTCTGATCTCCTTTCAGTCCCGCTTCCACCAAGGATATGACTCCTTCTTTGCTCTCATCAAACAACCCTTCCAGCAACTCTCTGTGAAATCCATTGTGAGTGATATAAAACTTTGGATCAAAGCGGGTGTGCCGTCAGCTTACTGCATGCGCTTCGTGAGCTTGAGGTCTTTGATGGGCTCACGAGACCGGCTAAGCCCTTCCTGCCAGTCCTGAATATCCTCGTCTGGCTGCTCGGCTGCGGATGCTTGGAGATCAGTCGATGAACCACCTTCTTTGTGCAAGCTGAATAGGTCCGATATGAAGTTTTGTTCGCGGACCATAGCTGGCAACAAGACAGAAAGAGTGTTCCCCAATGCCTACCACAACCCTCGCTAGTAAGACCACCATAGCTGTCTTTGCAGAGGATGACGATCAAACACACCTCATCGGGCATCATTCGCTCATCTATGCCAATATCCAGACTGATTGTGCTGATCACACCAGCCGATCGTTTCGTCCAGGAATCTGAGCCAGATCGTTTATGATGGCTCGCGAGACTGCTCGCGTCGTCTTCCTCGACCATGGACCCGGTTTGTGAGCGGCTTGCTTTTCCTCTTGCCCGATTGAGACTGAGTCTCCCGTTCGATGTTCTGCGCGGCCGGTCACCGGGTGCGAGGGTTGGTTGTGTGACTTTTGCAAAAGGGATGGCCGATTTGATCGCGTTACTGGCTGCCGACGAAACTGAAACCGCTTGAGATGTGAAGACTGAAACCATCTTTCGTCAGCATGCTACCCCAGGAACTTTACAAGACTTGCTTGCTACTAACCGTATTCCAGTTCCTCTCCTTCTTGTTTGCTTTGCAAATGATGGGCCTTGAATTGATCGAGGAACCCGTATATTTCTCTGCTGTACACGCGGGCAAATTCCTGTACATAGGCCTGAGAAAAAGGGTTATTCCTCATATCGAAGGAACATGCAGCTATTCCTCAATTACCATCTGAAGGTTGTAGTGTTTCCTGGTGTCCACCCCTTTGAGCCATTTGAGCAGCTTACAAAAACGATATAGCTTTTCTTCGATCACATCATGTCCGTATAGTTTCAAACTGCCGCGTTTAGCGGATCGTCCCTTGTCTTGCAGGTAGCTGTCCGCCTATCAAAAACATTTGTGAGACGATGCAAATGTGGCGTCTCTTGCCCTTCAAGTCCGTAGGTACCTGTTGCTGGAAAAGAGCAGCCAGGTGATCATGTAGCCGCACCGCAAACTTATTGCCATGGCCGTTGAGAAACGCGATCTGATCTCGGACAGCCTGGAGAGTTCCGAGATCTAAAGCAATTGCATTGCTGAGCACAGTTCAGCAGACCAGAGAGACTGAACATCAGAAAAGGTACCGTCATTCAGTTTCTGCTGTGTGACATCCATCAGCTTCTTCGTAGCGTCTTCGCACTGCGCAATCCCCTCGTTATCATTCAGCGGCTCTGTGCGAAGAACTTCCAGTAGGTACGCTGGCAGTCGAAGACTTGACTATAAACGTGAATAGCGTGAGTATTGCTGAAACGTTACGAATCGTGAATTGCTATCCTTGGTCCACCTACCAAAATAGCCTCAACTTCGGCCAGAAGAGTTTTCTGGTTCGCGGACGCAATCTGCATTCCTTTGTGGCGAACCTCAATCTGATGTACATCTTGCCCCATGCTCTGTGTCCATTATAAGCATTACACACTCAGCCGATAGCTCAAGCCCCTCGCGCTGAATCTTACATCTAACAGCTGCGTGTAATGTGCGATCCATTCATCAATCTGATCCAGTTGCAGTATTGCGTGATCAAGTTGATTGACAACCAAGTTTGCTTGTTCTTCGCTGGATATGATCGCGTGGACATTTGCCTATTCAATTCAGTGTGGTTGGTTACTCCATCCAGATTGGTATAATGTTTGATTATACGTACGGCTTCGAGAGCTTGAAGCTCTGTGAGCAATTTGGCTTCTAATGCAGCTGCATCTCCACTGGCGTGCCAGTGGAAGTCTGTCAGGACTTCATCGAGATTGACAGCAGGCGCTTCGACTTCAATAGGCGGTGGAAGTATGACTGGTGCGTACCACCAGTCAGCATCGGTGCCGTAATGTTTATGATGACGCCAGCAGAAACGTACTTTCTTCTTCAATCTCTTCTTCCTCCTCTTCCTCCTCAAAAGCAACGCCTCTCGGACGCTGGGCCATGGAAGCAAACGTATGTGCAAACTCCTTCTCGGCGGCGCTCATGAAGCTAGAGTTCAGTTGCATCTGAGCTAAATGCAAGATTAAGCCCTCATTCTAGCATGCATCACATGTCTGGCACGACGTACATTTAAGGGAATCTTCGTCCACGTTCGTGAGCTTTGGCTGTCGCTTCAGGTATTTCCTACAGAGCTAGCATTGACATCGGCATTGCTGACAAGAGAACAAGGGTACTACCCCAGACAATCGTGAAACCCATACCTTCAGCAACGTGAACAGAAACTCAATCTTCTTCTGCATGTCATCCATCCGCCATTTGTAGACTTTTCCGAGGTTCATGAATATTTGTGTGTCCTGCAGACGGGTCGGTCAGCAGACTGGACATCAAATCGACCGGCTGATTCGCGTAAAGTGCTCTGTGGAAGATCGCACCTCTGCAGACTCAACCGATCTGATCTCATCCAAGTTCCAGGTTTTGGATATTGAAAACCCTCCCGATTTCCCTGGTTTCACTTTATGTATACGGATTTTCATCTTCTTGTTGACTGATGAATGAAGCAGCTCGGATCAGCTTTATCTCAGGGACTATAGTTCACAGGCAAAAATGTTTGGCATTACCTGTGAGACATATATATCGAAATTTGTTCTTTGAGCCCGGAGCAGGCTTCCCCCTCTCGTCGTCGTCTTCAGACACGCGCACATGCAAGAGCAAGGTTTCATGATGTTTTTCCGTGGCACCACCGCCTCCGCTGTCGGTGGTGGATGCTCGAGTATCTTTTCCTGCATCAGCATTAAGTCCGACAAAGAGCTGGGTGGTCAGTTGTTGGCGAACGTCTGTAGTCATTTCGTTTCGTGGGGAATGGCAGCGAAAATGTCGTGGCGTCAATATGTGAGAGACGCGTCGAGAAATGAAGCGCGCGCGTCAGCCTTGCCAAGATACAAGCCACACCAGCGACGCCCTGCTCGTGTTCTTTTGTTTTACTGATCCCACTGATGAACCACCAAGTAGGCATTGCCACGATGATCGGGTGTGGAGTGACTCGTGATCTGGGTAGAAAGCGCGAAAGCGACTGATGTATGTGCGCGCATCAATATACCAAATACGAGACACGTCTTGTTTGAGTCTAGAGATGGAGAGGGCAGAGATGTGCAAGATTTACACTCCATATCGCAGAGCAAAGTACATCGGAGATGAGTAGACATGGGCTATCTAGACCTGATTGCCCAACTACGTTACGAAGACAGGCAACAGCCAAGTTTCTACCAAAGAGAAACAGAGGAGTGGGCCGCCTGTTCTGCACCTGAGTCCTGCACAGCTCTAATGTTTTTGCAATGCAAGCCTCAGCAGACTGCAGAAGCTGTGCGGGGTTGCACGATCAATAGGTTGAGAAGCATTATTACAGATGCATTGCGAGAAACAACCTGAACGTGCCGCACCTAGTTCAGAACGCCTGGTTATCTTGTCTCAGATTTGTCATATGTCACCTCCCGCTGAACAATCTGTAAGTCCCATTTGGCAATTCTCCCACTCAAAAGTGAGATCACTTGGTTATACTTCTGCTTATCTCGAAGAGGATCGATATTCTCGCGCTGCGCCAGAGTCTCACGATCGATTAGGATTTAAGGGATAAGAGGGAAATCTAAGCTTGCGTCCAAACCGTCACATAGTAAAGTCGCATCTGTGAGTTACACTTTTGACCCTAACTGCGGCACATGCGGTCATACATGTTACTCTGGATCATCCTGCGTCCACGCTAAACCTTCGCAAGTACATTGAGAGCGCCTTGTCAAATATATGCTAAGACTGTTTTTGGATGTCATGAGGAAGTGCCTCTTTGTTGCACGCCTTATTGCATTCAACCGTTACAATGTGATTCGCTGAGCGCGGACCGAGAAAGACAGATTGCTGTCGGGCCACTCGACTTCCAGTTAATGCAATTGTAGAGCTTTTACATGCCCATTGTGGAAAGTGAAAGCTCTACAATTGCATGGTTAAGGTTAGACGCGGGCCCCTGGCTTCTTGAGAGAACCAGCTATATTTCATAAATCGCAAAGTATCCCTTTCATATTGGAAATTAAAGTTTCTACACGATTCCCCCCAGGGCCCCGGTTGTATGTGTGGTTGACTCATGTCTCCGGCGCAAGTGTGAATTCTGAAACTGCGCGTCAGCAATCCCTTTTCACACGTCCGCGCGTCGCGCCTCAACTTTGTCACACTCCTGACAACCTGAAAGCCACTCTCCGAAAGGAAGACCGTGAAACCTCAGGCCATATAACCCCTCATGATAGAGTAGCTTATGGAGGATGACAAGCCTGTGTCTCCACTGCGTTCTGTTACTGCTGGCACCACGGACCAAGGGGACGAGAGGCCGCAACAAGGGCCGCCTTTGTAGACTCTCACTCAGCAATTGCTAGCCGATTTTTCGAATAGTACCAGAGCTTTTTTGAATCCAACGACAGCGACAGCACTGTAGAAGAGACTGGGAACTTCTACCGAAACAACAAAGGGAGCGGAACTCACAGCAAAGAACATCACTCTTGTCACAACGGCAACCGTGCCTTGACTTTCGCCATGCGTCTCAAGCCCTGCTCCCAAGTAGCAGCCGGCACACTTCTTGTAGGGTCCACCGTGCACGCCATCCCACACAGCAACCATAGCCTCTTCTCCCGAGCCATACCACTGCCCAACGGGCTCCAAGCCTGTTCATGGCCACCAGTCGCAGGGGCGTCGTATATGATGGTTTCGGCGGCAAGAGCTAACACGGTGCAATGCATCTCCTCACAAATGGGCAATAGATCGGGCGGCAAACAGTCGGGACCAGGGACATTTGCCGTCATCCTGAATTGCGACGTAGCGGACTCCACGCAACAGATATCTTTTACGCAAGTCGGGAATCTGCAGTATATTGTGAATTTCAGGGCTCCCGGGACGTGCGCGGCCGGGGCCAACCAATTTGTGGGTGACGGGAGCCCAGTCGAACAGACCGCTCAATGTACGAAGGATACCACAAATGCTGTTTGGAGGATCAACAATGTCGATGACGGTGGTACGTATAGCTTTGATCTTTCTGCTCACTGGTCCTGTACATCTGTGCTCACCTGCAGTTTCTTTTCCAGCCGCGCAATTGATAAATACACAAAGCACACCTAACAAGTGTCTTGGTATCGGCAACGTCGAAGCACGAGGTACAGGCAACCCAGGCGACCCCGTCGCATTCTTCAGCTGCGGAGGCTCCCTTGCTTCCACAAAATCCCAATTCTTTGCCCTCGCCAGCAGAAATTGCGGAAATCCACAAACCCAGCAACAACAGCCGGCAGCACCCAAGCAAGCGGACCCACCGGCACCCGTACCCGTCCCAGTTCCAGCTCCAGTACCAGCACCTCAGCAACCTCAATCACCCGCCGCAACACCTGTTGCCGTTCCCAGACCTACTTTCCCTTCACCCCCACCACAGCAACCCGCATCACCGGTCGTCGTCGCGCTTACCACACCAGTCATAGCTGCTAGTCCCGTCTTCCGCCCACTGCCTACCTTCGTAATCCCAACGCCCACACCCTCTCCAATCTCCATGAACCCAACCCCCGGCCCGGTGATCTCGCCGACTGCTGACGGCGCCCCACCAAGAACCCCTGCTCTCGTCGCTGCAGCAATCAACATCCAGTCTGACCCAGTAGCCGTCCTAAACATGGTTCCCATCACTCACATGATGGCTCTTGTGCTCCTTCTTGCACCTATTGCTGTCGTGTCATGTGTTTTTGCGATCATAGCTATGGTGCGCAAAGTGAAACACATCAGGTATTTGAGAAAGAAGATACAGCTTGCTGAGAGTTGACATGTAGTCAGATGTATGTAGCATGCAGATGTATGTAGTCGATGATACGTAAAAGGTTTTTGGGATAGTAGTGTAGATAGCGAAGCCTCGGCTCCCATCTGTAAAACACCACGCATGACAGTCAATGTACGTTGTTTGCATCATGATTTTTTTGGCTTCCATCTCTTTGTCTTGTCTCCGTTGATGAGGTGCTTGGACCGTGGTAGCATAGCCACGTCTAACCAGTGATGTATGCCTCGAGTCGAAACTGCATATGAGGCAGAGCGACCAAGCTGCCGATTATGACCGAACAGGGCTAACAATGCGCTTCGCGTGGCACATGAGTGCATAGGTCCTCGGCCTCATGTTGCTCCCGCGATGCATCCAGACTGCAATGCTTGATACATGTCCAATTTCTTATCCAGCGCGAGGATGTAGCACCATGTAGGGCAAGGTCTGGACTACATTCTTCTTGTTCTCCGCAGCGTGCATTCACTGGTCAAGACGAATCACATCCAGTACTTCATTTTGAAGAAGGCAACCATATCCGGCTGGATAGTGGAACGAGCTCGTGTAAAAGATGACAGCCATGGACTTGAGTCAATGCGTGTAAGCAAGACTTACGTCGTCGATTTGCTTCCGGTTGACTCCAGCATACACCTCCATCAGTGTTTTGCTTTCGCTGGCTGCATCCAGGGTTTCCATGTGTTTGCTTAGAATCCCTATGCCCATTTCACGCCCCTCTGAGACCGACACAAACCAGATGATTTGTTTATGCGCGAATTTGAGGGAATGGATTCTGCAACACGCTGGCATACCTGCTATGAGACTCCGTATCAGGACCGGATCCTTGTATCTCTTTAACTTCATATAAATCCTTGTAATCTCCGAATCAATATACAAATCATCCTGGCTCGTGCCCGACTGCTCATTTCTTTCAAATGGGAACTTTCCATACAGATCTGCGACCGCATCCAGTGACACATGCTGCTCCAGAATAGCACCAAGCTCAATGTAAGCGTCGTGGTTCCGTGGGCAGAGGGCGATGGCATCGAGGTAGTGTTTTTCGATCTGTGTTATGTGGGATTTGATCGTGTCAGTGTCAAGCTTGGAGGTTTGGTCTTTGAGGAGGTTGAGACGACGGTGGAGGGTGCGCGCAAGACCGAGACGGGGTTCATAAGTTTTGGGTTGCACGCCAATTCGTTGTTCTAGAGTATCTTCCGTTGCGGGCTGTGAAGGTGCTGGTTGTGCTGCTGCTTTGGATGGTGCAGGACTCGGTTTCCCAGGTACCTTGCCAGGCTGTGGAGACGCAGTCCCAGGCCGGCCCTTGGTAGCCGGAGCAACCTTGCCTCTCCCCGTAACAGTCGGTGCCCTAACCGCCGGTGCAGCTTTTGCAGTTGTTTGACTGGCTGGCATTTGTTTGTCGCCAATAATTCTCGTCAGTCATTTGGATTGACGGCATTTGCCACAAGCTCGCTATCGGAAATGGCTTACTTGATTGCTGACGCGCGTCAGCTAAGCCTCCCAGGGCGCTCGGTGGCCGGCAGTGCCTTGATGAAGCCATCGAGGCATCCAAGCGTTTTCCAGTCCTCAAGCAGACGATTCAGCAGTAGTCTAACCACAATGGCCAGGTGTGTAATAGACAGAGTAAACGAGTGTCTCCCGTCTGAGGAGAATGTGGGACGAATGAAGGGAGGGATGGATGATGGATGGATGGATGGATGACAAACGGATGGATGGACGACGAAGAGTCACCGGCAACATTCGAAAGCGACATTTACGACCAACCACCTCGAAAACCGAATTGTGGACTTGTTTCGCTGCGATGGAACGGGCGAAGGGTGCAGAAACCCAGAAGTTGAGAATTCTGACCGTTATGTTTCATCGTCCATAGCAAAGTACAAGCCAGCGCCGTGCGTGCTTCCACCAAGGAGATGCTTGCCTTCGCCTTGGAGGAGAAGCCCCGTAAGTTCACCGAGACCGTCGAGCTCCAGATCGGTCTCAAGAACTACGACCCCCAGCGTGACAAGCGTTTCTCTGGAACCATCAAGTATGTTGGAATGTGTTGATTCTTTGAACTTGTGGAAAGAGATCACAGTTGCTGATTGTGTCCCTGTCACCGTTTTCTAGGCTCCCCAACGTGCCTAAGCCCAAGATGAAGCTCTGCATCTTGGCTGACCAGCACCACATGGACCAGGCCAAGTCCATCGGCCTGGACTTCATGTCCGTTGACGACCTGAAGAAGCTGAACAAGAACAAGAAGCTCATCAAGAAGCTTGCCAAGAAGTACGATGCTTTCCTTGCTTCCGAGGCTCTGATCAAGCAGATTCCCCGTCTTCTCGGTCCCGGTCTGTCCAAGGCCGGTAAGTTCCCCACCCCGGTTTCCCACAACGACAACTTGGAGGAGAAGGTCGTCGAGATCAAGTCGACCATCAAGTTCCAGTTGAAGAAGGTGCTCTGCCTCGGTGTCGCCGTCGGTCACGTCCAGATGACTGAGGACCAGCTCGTCAACAACACTATGTTGGCCATCAACTTCTTGGTCTCCTTGTTGAAGAAGAACTGGCAGAACGTCAAGTCCCTCTTCATCAAGTCCTCCATGGGCAAGCCTGTCCGCCTCTACTAAGCGAGAGCTGCAGTTGCGCTTGGATGGGTTGCGCTGAGGTTCCAAATACTCAGAAACACTCTCTACAGCGTACCAAGGCATAGTCTAGTTACTATGTCATTTGGGAGCTGAATCTCTGCTTCTCAATAAAACTACAAAAAAAAAACACAAATGCCTATGCCGTTTTTCATCTGGATTCTATTACTGCTTACGTTCTGCTGGCGGGGGAGCATACTGCTCTGTGATGCTGCTGCCCTATCACACGCACAAGTACAATTCCGCTTCAGAATTTGTGAGTTCTTCAAGACGAGTAGTGGATCAATATTAACAAAAATACAACTGTACAATGGGACGTATCAACTGGGCGGAGCCCATGACGAAACAGGAACAGAAAGGTGGGCTGACACTTCAAGTTCCCGCGACCTTCTAAGCCTGGGCAGGCGGGGCAGGCTCAGAAGATCCCTTCGTTTGAGAAACCACGGTGACTATGAAAAGAAAACGGGCGAACATAGATGAGTACCATGTCGTGTGTGTCATCTGTCATCAACACCTGCCACAAGAACTACTTACCGATAATGATGATCAGGATCGCGGCAATGACGGCACCGAGGATAAGTTTCATTTTCATGTCCTTCCACCACATCTGCTTGCGCACTCTGTTGGCGCCACGCTTGAATTGGAGGGACGAGTTCTGCAGGTCATCTGTTAAGAAAATAAAAAGAAAATGGCTACGTGGTTTAGAATGTCTCGTTGTACGTGGGTTCGAACGTAACAGCGTGCATTCCCTACCAGTCTTGTTCTGCAGAGTGTCGAGGTGTTCACCACGCTGCATGACTTTGTTGATGTTGTCCTGCATGATACCGACGACTTCATCGACCTGGTTCTGGACCTGGTTGGTCTTGCTTCCTTGGGCGGGTGCTGACATGGTGGTGTTGGTGGTTGTTCCGGAGGAAGGTGTGAGAGGGGTGTAGTTTGGAATGGTGTCGGACAATTATCGCAAGGCGAATGTAAACTGGAGGGCGGGTGTTGAATGGGCTTGGAGGTGAAGTACTGAGATAGTGTGTGCGGATTGTGTGAGTTTGTTTTTGGAACAAAAAGGAGAAGGACGATGTGTTTTGAGAGGCGGGGTTGCGGTCATAACGGGTGGCGGTGCAGTGTTTCAACCGCTGCCACGATCGCGTCAGCTGCCTCGTAAGCAGCGGAGATCATGCCGTCAATTTCGTTCCGATGTATTAGTACATCGTCGTGAGTTAGCTTGCCACGTCACGGAATGAAACAGATATCTATTAAGAACTCAAACATATTTTACACACGAAGCCCTCCTTGAACTCCTCCCTGTACTCCTCCTTCAAACTTCTTCAGACGTTCCTCCATCCCCATCATTTTTGTCGTTAGTTCCTGATACAGTCAGCAATGATTAACCAAACATTTCGCTAGATGAAATAGTCAGAGAAAGTACACACCTCTAACAGCTTCTGCATCTTGGTGTTTATTTGCGCCAGTGTCACCGGATCCATTTTTTGCATGGCCGAATTGCTCGACAGGATATTCAGATTGAAAACCTGCGTTTTCGGTTTCTCATCCGGTTGAAGTGTCTGTGCATGGTCGCGAAGGGCGTATTGCCGGATGACACTGGACTTTTGCTCCAACTCTTCCGCCAGGCGCTGTATCCGTTCTTGGGCTTGCCGAATCTGGGTGGGCGTTCAGAGGAGGTTTAGCGACATTCGGAGAGGAGATTGAAATGAAACAAATGAGCATATCTACCTCTTCGTCTTGGTATTTGGCGCGCTTGTTCAAAGCTTCATTGTGTTGCGCCAAGTTGATCAGATCGTCGGTGAGCTGGAAACCAGAAAAGTGTCAATGACTGCACTCTGTCCCCGCGAGGAGAAGACAGCGAAAAGGTTTACCCTCTCGACTTTCGGCGCTCCCACTCCCTCTGGTGTCCTGACCTTCCCACTCAGATCCATATTGCTGTTTTTCGTTGACGGTGACCGCTCCTCTGCGGTTGGACCTGTTGATCAAAAAACTTAGCATTTTTATCAGGGTTTGCGAGGTGAAGCTGGATATTGCACCTTGGGCGTCCGCATCCTCGTGGAGCTCCCTTTGCTTCCGCTCCTTTGCCAGCTGCTTCTGCAGATCCTTCACCTGGGAAAGACATGAGCTTTTGAAGGACACCACAAGGGAAGAATTGGCGTTTGGGCTTACAATCTGGGCACTTTTGCGCTCCAAAATCTTCATATCGTTTTCGGCTTGTCTTCCCTTCCGCACAAGCTCCTCATTCTCAGCCTCCATGGTCGCTTTCTGTTCCATTAGACTTTTCATTTTCGAATCGAGCTCCTCTTCTGCTTTCTGCAGCTGTTGTACACGCTCCTCTTCCTTGGCCTCCAAGTCCTTGATGCGCGCTGCAAGCGGCGCAATCTGCGCGGCTGTGTCCTCCCGCTCTTTCTCAATCCGAGCGTTTGCTTTCTTCAGCGAGGCTTCGACGTTCTGCAACTCGTCTACTCGCTGTTTCAGCTTCTTGCAGGTCTCATCGCGCTCTTGCACGGTCTTCACGGATCGTTCCAGTGACGCCCGCACGACTTCTAGCTCGCCGGTCATGACGTTGTGTTGGGACTGGAGGGTGGCGAGTTGTTCCTTGAGCGGTTGAATTTCTTCGCGGTTTTGGGTTTCGCCTTGTCGAAGCTTTTCCAGCTCCCGCGATCTCTCTTCTAGTTGTCGAGATGTGCTCGCTAGTTTGTCTTCGAGATGCTTGGTTGTGCTGGCCAGCTTATCCTCGAGCTGCTTGATCGTG
This sequence comes from Powellomyces hirtus, assembly GCA_025526995.1. Classification (NCBI taxonomy): domain Eukaryota; kingdom Fungi; phylum Chytridiomycota; class Chytridiomycetes; order Spizellomycetales; family Powellomycetaceae; genus Powellomyces; species Powellomyces hirtus. The sequence goes on along the minus strand of JAHLKG010000017.1, from coordinate 506,604 downwards.
CTGGCCGACTGCACTCTATGCTCTTCCAGCTGTTTCGTGCTCTCAGTCTTGATTGTCGCGAGCTCGGTTTCAACAGCCTTCATTTTCCGCATGCAGCTGCCGAGTTCCTCGCCTTTGGAAATGATCTCCTTCTCGAGTCGTTTTTGCAACTCCACCGCAGCTTTTTTATGTGTCTCGAATTCACCCGCGACTTTTTGTTTCTCCTTCTGCTCCTTCTTCACTTTTTCTTCAACCTCAGCTTTGTCACGTTTGAGTTTCTCATCTAGCTCGGCTTTGTATTTGGCGAGTTTTTCATCAACGCCTGCAGATGAGCGTTGTTCAGCAGTTGCGGCCGTTATCTCAAGTTGTTTTATGCGCTCTTTGAGCGCAGCTTCGCTGCTTGCATGCTTAGCATGCTCCTCAGCCGCCTTCGAAGTCAGTGTAGCAATCTGTGTATCCTTGCTAGCAATAGCGTCGCGATGAGCTGTCTCTTCTCGAGATTTCTCTTCCTTCGCCTCAGCCGCCTTCGAAGTCAGTGTAGCAATCTGTGTATCCTTGCTAGCAATAGCGTCGCGATGAGCTGTCTCTTCTCGAGATTTCTCTTCCTTCGCAGCGGCCAGTGCCTTTTGCTTATCTTCCTCGGCGGATGCACGGACTGCCTTCTCCGCTTCCGCCAATCGTTCCGCAAGCTTCTGTTCCCAGTTATGGTTAATCTCCGACACGGACTTTTCCAAAGAGCTCTTCAGCTCTTTTTCTTTGCTGGATACCGCTTGTCGAAGAGCTTCAGAATGCTCTTCCTTCAGCCGTGCTTCCACCGCAGCCACTTGCTCGATCAATCTTCCCTCGAAATGCGCGTTCAGGTTGGCAATCTCCTCCCTGTGAGCGTCGTCTTTCTGCGCAGTTAGCTCGCCTGCCTTGTTGTCAACCTCTTTTCGCAAAGCATCAGCATGCACTTCCTTCAGCCGTGCTTCCACCGCGGCCACTTGCTCAATCAGCTTGCCCTCAAAATGCGCGTTCAGCTTGGCAATCTCCTCCTTGTGAGCGTCGTCTTTCTGCGCAGTCAGCTCGCCTGCCTTGTTGTCAACCTCTTTCCGCAGAGCCTCAGCGTGTTCTTCCTTTAGCCGTGCCTCGACTGCGGCAACTTGCTCCGTAAGCTCACGTTCGAAATTTGCATTCAGTCTGGCGATTTCCTCTTTATGCGTATTGTCTTTCTGGGCTGCTAGTTCGCCAGCGTTCCTGTCGATCTCCTGTCGCAGGGCTTCAGTGTGCTCCTCCCTGAGTCGGGTTTCCACCGCCGCCACCTGCTCAGTCAATTTGTGCTCAAAATCCGCGTTCAGTTTAGAGATCTCCTCTTTGTGTGCGTTGTCTTTCTGCGCTGTCAATTCGCCTAATTTGGAGTCAATCTCTCTCCGCAGAGCTTCAGCGTGCTCTTCCCTCAGTCGGCTTTCCACGACCGCGACCTGCTCTGTAAGCTTCCGCTCAAAATCTGCACTCAGTCTGGCGATTTCCTCTTTGTGTACGGTATCCTGATCCGTGTTGCTGGATGATACGTTCTTGAGCTCTTCGTTGTGATGTTCTCTCAATCTCGTCTCAACTGCAGCAACCTGCTGCATCAGTTTTTGGTCAAAGTCCGCTTTTAGCGCTTGCTGGGATTCCGCAAGACGGTCCGCCACGTTCTGCTCAGCGAGCTTTGAAGCTTGCTGGTGCTCTTCAACTAATCTGGAGATCTCAATCTGGTGGTTGACTTTCATGCTCAGAAATTCTGGACTGTCTTCCGGACGGTGCTGTTCTGGGTGGCGGTGGGATTTCTCGGCTTTGAGAGTATCAATTTGCGAGTGAGCCTGCGAGAGTTCTTCTTGACATTTTGCCAGATCTAAGCGCACGACTTTGACTGCCTCAGTGATTTTCTCCTCCCATTCTTTCTCGGCGGCGGAGTAACGGCTCTCAGATTGCTCTAAAAGGTTGGCAGCGGTCTGTTTAGACTCTGCGAGCTCCTTGTCCCTCGCTTCCAGCACATCCCGTAGCGATACCAACTCTTGAGCACTTTCACTCTGGGAAGAGCCGCTCTGCGCTGCTGCAGCTCGAAGAACAAGACACTCCTGATTGGTTCTGTCCGCGAGCTCTTTTAGCGCGTTGATCTCGCCTTGCAGCGTTTCCTTCTCCGCTTTGCTGGCTTCCAAGGTGAGCTGCGCGGACCGGGAGGTTTCAATGGCATCCTCAAGCTGCTTCTGCACGCTAGCCACTTGGTCATAGCGCTCAGCCGCGTCTTGCTTTTCTTTCGCGGCAGCTTCTTCCCTCTGCGTCCAATTTGCCCTCTCCTTAGCCAAATCATTGGTGAGATCTTCCAATCTGGTCCGTAGCGCAGCAGCTTCATCTGACACGTGTTGCTTCTCGTTCGCAACTGCCTCCTCGCGCTCTGTCCAAGCAGCCTTTTCTTGGTCAAACTGGCTAGAAGCCGTCTCTAGTCGAGTGCGCAGCGAGTTCGTTTCCTGCGTCAGCGCTTCGAGTTGCACAGCGAGCTTTTCTTCTTCCACTTTACGCTTTTGCTCCTCGATTTCACTGGCTGCAGCATTCTCCCTTTGGTTTTCTTTCAGTGATGCCGCTTGCGCTTCAAGTTTCGCCAATTCGTCGGCCCACCGAACCCGCTCTTGTTCTGTTATCACCGCCGCTTCTTGTAGCTGTTGCTTCAAAGCATCGGCCTCTTGTAAGCTCGCCCGAGTCTTTTCCTGGAGCGCTTGACACTCAGCTGCCATTTGCTCTTGTCGCGCTTTGGCTTCCTCCAGCGCTTGTGTTTGGAGTTTGGACTCTTCAGCGATAGCGGCTATCGGGGCGGCCTGCGATGTCAGCTGCGTGATCGTTTCCCTCATTTTGGTGACCTCGTCCTGGGATGCTTTGAGTTGATTTTCGACATCAACTGTGCTGTGCTCGGATGGTTGAGAAGTTCGTAGGCGTTCCAGTTCTGCATGCGTGTTCTGTAATTTCTCATTGAGAACGTCGCGCTCCGCCTTCAAGGCTGCGATCTCCTGAGTGTGTTCGTATTCCAGAGCCGCGACCGGAGGCTGAGATGAGCGGAGTCGGTCAAGTTCTCCGGACATGCCCTTCAACTGCTCTTGCAGCGCCTCGCGCTCCTTTTTCAGCGCCTCAATCTCCTTGGTCTGGTCAGCTGCAGGAGCGGCGGCAGTAGCCCCACCAGCGGCAGCCGCCGCACCCCGAGGCCACCATTTGGAGGTGTTTCCTCCAGCTGCAGTTTGCCCCTGTTGCGCAGGTGGATGCTCAACGTCGGGGGTTTTACTCGCATGTACGTCCGGGGCGATCACCGAGTTTGTTGAAACAGACAACGAGGCTGTTCCAGGGGTAAGGTTAGCAGCGGGCTGTGCTTGCGCGCTTGCATTCCCTCGATTCCACCACGATCGGGCTGTCGCAGCAGCAGCAGCTGCACCACCTTGCCCGGCCGCGGCGCTTTCCGCTTTTTTCTCAGCATCTGGTCTCGCTGCTTTCAATTGTGCCAGTTCTTTCGAGACGTCCTCCAACGATTCCGACAGTTTGTCCTTGTCCGCCCGCAGAAGTTTCACAGTTGTTTGCAAGGCCTGGGCTTCCGCGCGGACGATGGTGAGTGTTGCGGTGAGCTCGACGACGGGTTCGACGGTGGAGTACGGTGGTGGAGGTTTGACATCCTCTGGAGCTTTCCCGCCGCTGGATTGTCGAAGATCAGTCAACTCTTTCAAGGCAATGGCTAGGCGCTCCTCTAATGTGCGTCGTTGTTGATCAGCGCTGGATACCAAGTGGTGGATGTTCTCTTTCAACGCTTGATTCTATGGAACGTAATGTCAGAATGCCGGTACAATGACATCTACGTCTTCGACTCCCCAATCCATCACCTGGATCTTTTGATCACTCAGCATCTCCAGTTCCACTTTGAGGCGACCATTTTCATCGTGCAGCTGTTGTACTGCGCGCTGGTCTTTTGACTTTGCAATGATCCCTTCAAATATAGGATTCAGCTACAACCCAACCATTTAGCAAGCGGCTCAACAGAAGTGAATGATACCATTGAGTTTCTTGATCTCCCGCTCAAGCGAGGAGCGATTCTCATCTGCATTGAGCTGCTCGTGGCTTCCCAGATGCTTCGATGTATTGTCTGTATTAGCCAGTTCCTGATTCCCACACGCTGCGTTGCACCACAGGGACTGACCAGTTCGCTCCGTGCTGAAATTGAGGTTTCCATGCTTCGTTGTCGCCAGATGCAAATGTGGAATTAAATGCAATATGACGGAAACGGGAACTTTCTAACGAGTTCCGACAGCTTATGTCATGCAGACACTTCGCTGTCAATCAGTCGGCAAGCCACACCCCGTTCTGTTTTTAGCAACGGAGAATTTTTTTTGGAATAATACTGGGAGCGTGGAATGCACTCGCGAACCTCACAAGATGCTCGCTGGGTTAAACTTGGAACATTTTTCTTCCTTTTGTATGTATTTGCATATTGCATGGCCAGGGAACCTGCGAATCGCAGACCCACAACTGTTTTGCAAAATTTCGGAATGTCCTCTCCATGGTTTTTCTCAACCGCCATAATCACAGAGTGACTAAAAATCACGGAAGAGACATAGAATATGGAGGGGCTGCTACTCAACCCACCGAAGCGGGGAGCGGCGTATTGCTTTTCGATGCACTGACTGCGAAATATACACTACCAACCGAGTCGGCGCTGCTGATTGCTCAGATGGGCCGTCTCTGCGTGCTTCTGCGTCAGTAAGAAGTAATTCACATCGGTATATGCTGTGCGCGGGAAGGGGGCCTGTCCGGCCGTAGGAAAAAGTGCAAGATGGCACGGGGGAAAAAAGTACGCGACGGTTTTTTGCAGTTTTTCCAACGATCGGACTTGGTGAGTGTTTAGGAAGTCGAGAAGGGAATTGCAAGTGAGGTGAAAAAAATGGAAAGGAGAGACAACGAGCAGCGTCCTTTTATATGCGGAAAAGAGTCACATGACACTCCCGTGCATCATTGCTGATTGGGCAGGAATGTCAAACCCTGCGACTGCGCGTTTGCGACTGCGCGTTTGCGGCTGCGCAGTTAAGACTGCGCGCGCAGTCGCAAGCGGAGTTTTTTTGTTTTTTTTGTGGTTTTTTTTTTTTTTTCTTGCGGAGTGCCGCAGTGAGGGAGAAGACATCGTAGACTGACTGCCCAGAAATTATGATGCAGCATGTAAAGTTCTCGCAATGAGGATAACGTTAAATGACCCGTGTTTGTAGAAGAACCATCTGAACTAGCGAGGCTGCCCGAGTTACTCCACGCAGCAAAGACTGTGTTGATCTGGGACTGATTCAGGGTCCTGTCAGTTGCTGGTTGCACTGGTGGTATTAGCGTGAAAGAGACTCATAATGTTTTGGAACGATTCATAATTGTCCTCCTTTTTTCTTTGGCACGGTGCTTTCTGCGTTCGTTACCAGATCGACAAAGGAATCTGGCAATCTTGTACATCCCCCAATGTGTTCGCTGGGTTTTCAGTGTTGTTCACTCGGCTATAGGCTGTGATGCTCGTGGTAACTATCAAAACGGTGGTCTTTTATATCCCTCCGGTCCGCCAGCTACTCAACGGCGTCGGGATCGTCTACATTCAGCATCCGGTGGAGTGCCCCTTCCAAGTTGCGCAGGTCCGGATGCCATCGCAAATGTTGTTCCCACATACCCGCACATTGTTACAGGACATCAAACTGTCGGCCCTGGGACAGCAGAATCGTCGAAAGGCCCCACCGTTCAGATATGAAATGTTTCTGATCCTCTGTTCTGCTCCATTGGTGGTAGCCGTCCATCCCACGACGAAGAAATCAATTTCCGTGGCAGTCTGATGTTGCAGATAGTCGAATGCCTGGGATGCACGTCGAGTGCGATGTATTTTGATGCTGTTACCCTACTAGAGAAATTTCTCACCCACGAGGTAGTAATGGTAAGTGTAGTAATGGGGAATGCTCAATGAGATACTAATATTTCAAAGCACGAAGAAACAAATTGTATGATTGACAAAGCGTTACAAATCCTTTCATGTATTACCAGGACAAGCACTTTGTTTATTGTGACTCTTGAAGGATGATTGGATGATTGGAGAACTTCGCTATGTCCGTTATAGCATCTTGTGTGAGCGGTCTACATCAGGTTTCCGCGCTAATCCCACACCGGGAATGATGATCTTTGAGTAGCAAAACACACGCAACCATGGATCAGGATGAGATATGGGGTATGTTCGGGGCTCTATGTTGAAGTCTTATTCTTTCTATGCCGACGATGTTATTCATGCGGGTGATAAAGACGAGGAACAAGCCTTTCTCATGGGCTCAAGATGAATAATTGTCAATGTAGGATATAAATTAGTGCTATGGAACCAGATCCCAAAGATGATTCAGAACGTGGGATGCTACATTTCAGACCAGGAGACACGTGGATAAGCTTGCTATGCTGGCTGCTCCTTCGGGCGTGGGTCAGAAGAGCCAGGAATCTTCTTCTCATCATTCGGCGGGGGATCAGAAGCGCCAGAGGACTTTATTTCATCATTCGGAGATCCGCCAAAGGAGTCAGAAGTCTTCGCTTCATTATTCCGAGGTGAGTCAGAAGCGCCAGAAGTCCTCGTTTTATCATTGGGAGATGGGGCAGGAGAACCAGAACTCTTCCTTTCAGCATTCGCAGGTGGGTCAGGGGAGCCAGAGCTCTGCATCTCAGGGTTCGCCGGCGGGTCAGAAGCACCAGAAGTCCTCGTTTCATCATTCGGAGATGGGATTCCGGCATTCGGAGGTGGGTCAGAAGAGCCAGAGGTCTGCATCTCAGCTTTCGGCGGCGGGTCAGAAGAGCCAGAAGTCTCCACTTCATCGTTGTCTTCATGCAAGATCTCCAATGGAGTACCAACAGGTTCTGGCGGTGGTGAATCTGTCTCATGGCTGTCACGGCTATCATGAGTTGTAGACCTGATTGGTTGACGAGACCCTTTCCCCGCGCCTTCCGGTCGGGGGCGGCGAGAGGGAGCATCTGGAGGTGGAAGAGAAACTGCTTCCGTCGTGTCGGGGCGGCTGGCCCGCTGCCTTTTCTACAACAAGTTATCAAAAAGAGCTCATCAAGAATGGATGTTTAATCCCCGATACATATCAAGTATACCTCGGGTTGCGCAAATCTGGGAAGGGCGTCAGCTTTCTGCCTTGTTGGCGGTTGGGACTATAATATGATGTAATTGTGAGAATCTACGAGCCGCCATAAAGGGGTTGTGCAGGATGGATGTTCCGCACATACTTTTCTCTTGTACGGGGAATCGACGTTGATCTGGGGGAGAAAGCCTCCTTGGTGCGGTTTAGACATATGCTGGTCATATGGTCCGCCATCTCCGTGCTCGTGCAGCTCGCACTGATGTGGAGTTGCTGGGGTGTGATATTTCATTCGACTAGATTCTGCATATTGAGCCTGGTGCGGAGATGTGAGGACAAGCAACGACAACGTGGAGGAATGATTATATCAGATTGAGAACGTACCCAGACTTTCTCATGGTATCTTATTTCCCGCCGGTGGCGGCGTTTTGCGGCGTGTTCCAGTTCGACCCGCCTCTGCGTCTTCCAATCATTGTGACCGGGACTCGATGGCCTTGTTTGCTACAGTGGAATGCAGATGGCTAAGTGAGCATTGTCCTCAAACTGTCGGTGTCCATGTAAACTTACACAGGTATCACATATAGTCTTTCTTCTCTGTTGCTCAGCTAGACTTGCGACGTATCGTAACGCATTGGTAATAAGGGTTACGGCATCCGTGTGTGTGGGATCTGCGAAAGGAGACATCGTTTGAGTTTCTCGTAGATATGTTTGTATGAAAGAGCACATACCCCAAATGTCAACGAGGCGATGATGGCTCTGATATTTTGGAAGTACCACCATGTTGATTGCGACAAGGCTTCCTTTGACCACCACGAGAGGTACACCATTTCCCCATCGAGCAACGACTGCGGCCCCTTTTTGTGCACGCCCGTTCACAATCCAGACTGAGTTCTCCATTCCCAATCGCTCGACGCCTGCTAACATTGGATGGTCTTCTGGATCTATCCGCCCCAATCCGGGAGACAAAGCTTCGTGGATCATTGTAGGAGTCAATGGCGACATGAACGTTGTAGGGGTGACCACTAGACCTGGCTGACGCGCCGACAAATGGTTTCGCAAAATTTTGTGCCATGACGGAACCGGTGGATTCCGCAATGTTTTCGGCGAGAATGGGACGAGAAGATTCCCTATCAAGAGTATTGTCTCGTATTTCTGAAGTTCCTCAGTGGTTGGGACCACTTGGTCAACGTCCATGCATTGAATATTAGAGAAAAGCCCGGTGGCAGTCAGGAGCGTGGTGAGCGAGTCGAGGGAAGGCGCGGAGACGGAGTTGTGAATGATGACAGTGGAAATCGGATTAAGCGTCAATGTCGGTGCAGGTGGTATGTGGTCATGAAATAGGGTTTGACACAGCTCGCATGTACTTTCTTTTGGCGTATTGCATCGGGCGCATAGGGAGGGTCTTGCAAGCTGGAGGTTGTTTAGCCCATATGTTCACACGACTCTGGATGCGGCGAGAAATTACCTCAGTAGGAAGAACCAGCTTCTGTATTCCCGGTCTTGCAAACCAGTGCTGTAACGCCGGATCGTTTCGCGCATCGTAATTGAAGGGAGGGGAAGAGTCTTTTCTTGGTGGCTTGCGAAAGTGAAGCTGAACTGCTGGCGACTTTGCGCTTCGCATGGCCGACAAATTAGAAAGATTTCATCAGTTGGTGTCGAATTCAGCATCAAACATGATCCAGCATACTTCATTGATCCGGAACGCTCGACAGCGATCATTTTGCGGACAGCAGCTTAGAAGTCTGGAGAAATTGCAGTACCGTAGACGAACAAAGAGTAGTCTCATCTCTGAAGGTTAACGTCATGATATTCTCCGAGCCTATTTTGAGTGACATTCTATTTCTCCTGGCTACCAAGGTTTGTGGTGCCTTTGTCTTTGTGGAAGCATATGTCAAAAAGGGAAGGAGGAGCGGAGGTTTGCGCCTCATCTGCTGACTCATCAGAGGTTCACGTTCATTTTTGTTTTTGTCACGTGAACTGTCACCGTTCTATATTGCGGTCTTTTAGCACTTTTGCAAGTTTTCCCAATTTGCTAAAGGCTAATTGAGCTTCCTCGTAACCGCTCAAGCCTATAGCGGAGAGCACCTCAATCAGCATGGACGTAACCACTTTGTATCAGCTGTTCTCCGCAACGGTGCGGCCGGAGGAAGCTATCCGCATTCCCGCAGAGCAGGAATTGAAGAAGGTGTGATCTCTTGGCTTGTGAAAACTCTGTCTCTGTCGGACTTTGCTAAGTCTTCTTGCAGGTCGAAGTGTCCGTTGGCTTCTTGCCTGCTGTCCTGCAAATTTTGGGATCCCCGGAGGCTGACGAAGCAGTCCGACAAGCAGGTCAGCAAAATGAGGGGGGGGGGGCGTTAGTGGAGCGCGAATGTACAGTCGAAACCAACACGCCTTGATATCCTGCAGCCGCGGTCTACTTCAAGAACCGCTGCCAACGAGGATGGGATGTTGCAAAGGGGAATCCGCTCGACGAGCAGGACAAGGAGTTTGTGCGTCAGCACATCCTGCAAGCGATTGTAGCCCTACCACAGAGACTGAGGTACTAGCCACTCGCGAAATCAATTTCTTTGGGAGCTGCACACTAAAATCGGACAACACATAGAGTGCAACTTATTGCCTGCCTCGGATCGATGCTCTCGGCTGATCATCTTGAGGGCCGATGGCCTCAGTACCTCCCGGAAGTGATGCAGCTGGTTCAGTCGTCCGACGAGCAGTCTGTCCATGCTGGAGTGGCTGCTCTCTACGAGTTTGTCAAGACCTACCAGTAAGCATCAGTCAATATGTGGTGGCACCGTTCACTCTGCCAAAGCGGCTAACAGAAGGGAATCAGATGGGGTCAACAGGAGAAGCGCAAGGCTGTAAATGTTGTCATTGAGCAGGGACTTCCCATCCTCCACGCTGTTGCCACCCGCTTGGTGGCGTCTGACTCGCAGGAAGCTGGCTTTCTCGTCAAATCCATCTTGAAGACGTACAACTCCACCATTAGGGTATATATCTCATTTTTCTCTGCTTGCGAGCCAGTGCGCCCATTCAACGTGTTTGTATTTGTAGCTCTCGTTGTCGGAAACCCAACAAAGCTCTGCATCTCTGGTTCCCTGGGGGACTCTTTTCGTGACGATCGTCGAAAAGCCGCTTCACGCTGGCATCCCTGGCATGCCTGAGGATCCGTCGGAGCGCGAAGCGCACCCGTGGTGGAAGGCCAAGAAGTGGGCATACTCTTGCCTGAACGTTCTGTTCGAGAGGTAAAAGAGAAGAGCGCGATCGTCGCACCCGCTATGGTCTTCAATGAACTCGTACTCACTGGGGACTCCCACTTAGATATGGACGCAAACCAGAGAAGAAGTACCAAGCCTTCTCTGTGATGTTCATGGAGCACTTCGCCCCAAACATTCTAAACGCATATCTGAAGCAAATCGAACTGTTGGTCTCTGGGACCTGGATGTCGTCCAGAGTGAAGCAGCTGATTGCCAACTTCTTGGAAAACTGGTAAGCATGCATACTCCCAGCGTACACAGCAAACGCAGCGACGATCTTACTTTTTCAATTATAGTGTAAAACCCAAAGTCACATGGAACATCATCAAACCCCACCTGGAAGCTATCATCATGCATTTCATTTTCCCACAACTCTGCTTCAGTCAGGAAGACCAGGAACAGTGGGAAGACGACCCGCTGGAGTATGTTCACAAAAAGATCGACAACCCGTTGGAGGATTTCCGGAGTCCCGTACATGCTGCGGAAACCCTCGTGTTCAGCATCGCCAAGCTGCGATCGAAGCAGACCTTCCAGCCCATCATGAATCTCGTCAACAGCGTCATCACCAAGTAAGCAACGGTATCACTAGCAATGTCCTGTCGAGGTGAGGTATTGACTGCTGCGTCCTTCAGGTACAACGAAACCCCCGCCGAACACCGCGACCCTCGTCAAAAAGACGGAGCGCTCAAATTGATGTCTACCCTCGCTCCCCTCGCTACCGACCAGAACTCGCCTGTCGTCGGCCACATTGAAATGTTTTTGGTCAACAACGTCTTGCCCGAGTTGAAGAGCTCGTACGGGTTCTTGCGTGCGCGAGCATGCGAGACTCTCCTCAGCTACGAGGAGGCCAGATTCGAGAACGACGAGCATCGCCAGTACGCTTTCCAGGGCGTGCTTGCATGCCTGCGCGACAGCGACCTGCCCGTGCGTGTGTCGGGTGCCATGGCCCTGCGACCATTCCTGACCATCAAATCAATCCACGAAGCCATGAAGCCCCATGTGCAGGAAGTCATTGAGGCCTTAATGATGCTTACCAACGAGGTCGACATGGAATCGCTCACGCAGGTGCTGGAGAGCCTGGTGGCCGACTTCTCGGAAGAACTCAGCCCGTTCGCGGTTCAGCTCGCCACTCAGCTTTGCGAGACTTTCCTCCGCATCATGAACGAGGTGTTTGCCGAGGGCGAGGATATCGACATGTCGGAGCAACTCGACGAGAAGACCGCGGCTGCTCAGGGTGTCATGAGGACCGTCTGCACCCTCGTGCTCGCTATGGAAGCCTCTCCTCAGATTCTGGCTCAGCTCGAAGTGATTGTGGCCCCTGCCATCATCTTTGTGCTTGAGCGAAACACTGTTGGTAAGATATACTTCGTTGTTTCGCTTCACTCCACTCTGCCTCTTACACTTCTGTCTATCCTTTTCAGACCTCTACGAGGAGGTCTTTGAAGTCATTGAAACAACCACCTTCTGCTCAAAGACCATCTCCCCCGTCATGTGGCAAATGTGGCCGTACGTGTACAAGGCCTTCAAGACGGACGCTTACGACTACATTGACGAGATGACAAACTCGCTTGAAAACTTTATTTCATACGGCAAGGACACATTTGCTCAGAGCACCGAGCACCAGACACAGATGTTTGACATCATCCAAACCATTCTGCGTGACAATGAAAACGACCTGATCACTAACGTTAACCGGAGTCGCGCGTGTGATCTCATTGAAGCCATGCTCCTCCATCTCCGCGGCCGCGTTGACCCGCTCGTCCCGGAATTCATCGACCTCGCCATCCCCTACCTTGGCAAAGCCAAGAAAGCCGCCTTCCGAGTCCGATGTCTCGAGGTCATCATCAACGCCATCTACTACAACCCTGCCGGTACACTGACGTTACTGGAACAGCGCGGCGCCACCACCGCGTTCCTCACTCTGTGGTTCAAAAACCTGGCCGAGTTCCGTCGCGTGCATGACAAGAAGCTGTGCATCGTTGCCTTGTCGGCGGTCCTGGAGCTTCCCGCGGAAATGCTTCCCCCGTCCCTCCAGGGTGCGGTGTGGGGACAGCTCCTCCAGGGCGTCCTGACGGTGTTTGAGACCTACCCCGCGGCGCTGCAGGCACGTGAGGAGGAGGAGAAAATGTACACTGAAGAATTGGACGAGGATGAGGATGTCGAAGATGATGAAGATGTGGAACAGCTGTTTAAAGACTCTACAGGTGAGGTCCCTCTTTCTTACCCCGCGCTATGCGCATCAGTTTAGCGTAACTGACAACACCCATTTCCTATCAGACGACACCGACGTTCTGGACAATGACGACGAGTACCTCGAGATGCTGGCCAAGAAAGCCTCGGACAGCAACCCAGAAGGTGGTGCCGCTACAACCTACGACGGCACTTACGAAGGTGACGACGATGACGATGACGATGACGACATGTGGGACGTGGAGGACCTGGAAGAAGACATCTTTTTCGAGAGCCCGCTCGACAGCATCGACGCCTACACATTGTTTGAAACCACCATGCAGAAACTCGCCGCGAGACCAGACACAGCGTCGCTGCTGCAGCAGACCCTGACGGGCCAGCAGCAGGCTTTCATCCAGGATATATGGAGGCAGGGCGCCGAGCACCGCGCCAAGCTTGCTGCCAGCGCGGCAGCAGCCAAAGAATAGTTTTTAAGCAGAACAAACAGACCTCCCCATTGTATTTTTCCATCTTTCCTTCCCCGCTTACTCCCCCACCTCAAGCTCTGCCATTTACGTATCTCATATTTACACACTCGAATAGACGTATTTTTTCATTTTTCATACATGCAGTTTGGAACCACACATTCTCTTTCCTTCATTCCATCATGATGCAACTCGTGTCCAAAGAGCGCTCAAGACGCACTTTGTGCCGTTCCATATGTTTTGCTACCAAACTTTCCGTTACACTGCGCAACCACGGATTCAGTATATCGCCCCATTGCGTGGTCGAACGGACACTAGTTTGACCGCTTACCATATGGTATTTTCATCCTGCCAGTATCGCAGCATGTCCATGGACTCGAGGGTATCCACAATATCGTCTTCATGGATGCTGGTGAGGAGAGAAATGTCGCGAATGGAGGGTCGTGCGCCGACGTTGTTTCTGAAAATGTCGATTAGCACCGACTGCCAGTACGATCGGTAACCGAGCCACCCGAGATCAGACAGTGGTCGTTCCGGCGACCCTATTTTGCCATCTCGTTTCGACAGTTCGTAACCTGATTGGGCAAGTTTTAGCGTTTTAGTTATCAAGCCCCCCAAGTTAGCATGTCTTTGTTGCGGAGTTGATACTGACTAAATTCAATGAGCATTCGTCCGTAGCCTTGCCGCTGGTATGGCGGGAGGATGAGAATGCACGCAAGATTGTACGACTCAAACGACTGCTTCTCCTATTCGATGCGGTCAGCTCTCATGGAGCGCTTCAGATCGTTCTACAGGAATGTGCCCTTGCTAACCTTTGAGAAGTACCCCACAATGTGTTCGCCCTCCTTCTTGTCGGTGCCAGACTCTGTCAAAATGTAGAACATGAACTGTTCCATGTCAAAGTAGACAGTCTTGTGGTCCAGGAAGAGCTTTGTCAAGAGACACAGGTTCTGGCAGTACAGCTGGAAGCGATGTGATTGATTAAGGAATAGCACTGTATGGACGAGGCGGAATGCTGTAGGTTACCTTATCCACTTTCCCATCCACCTCGTAGATCTTTCTCTTGTGCTTGATGTACACAGCTCTACCGGGCGGTTTCTTTTTCTTACAATGTGACTGCACGAAAAAAACACATGCGCGTCAATGAACGAACATCTCCATGTCCGAATGGCATTCACATTCGTCTCCCCTCTCACATACCCGGTGCCATGTTATAGATCGCGCAGTCCAGATGTATTTGAGACAGAACGGACAGACGTACAGGACTCTACGCGGGGTGGGTGCATCGTCCGGGTAGGGTGAATAGTACCATGGTTTGCTGAGATACTGCCCGAAAAGCAGCAAGTCAATATTGCGGATCTTTGTGACATGGTCGCGGTCGTCTAGGTCGGAGGTGGAGGGGTCCGGGAGCATCTGATCGCCAAATGAAACGTATGTGATGAGACCAATCGGGTACCATCTGGTCTAATCAACCAGCAACACTCGAGAGCCCCCACCTTTTCATGCTCTCCACTTTTCCGCTTCTTTCCTCTAGTCGGCACAATCTCTGGTTCCGGGCTCGACAACAACGTATTCGAACCACCGTCGGAGGTATCGTCTACAAGCGCAGCCACGTCTTCTTCCGCGGTTTCATCAATCAAGACTCTTTGGGCCGCAATCCACTCGTCGAGTCGTCGATCCCCTGCGCGCAGCGGAAAGGCCATGAGAAGGCTATGGACGTTGGTCAGATCCAGTGAAGTCAAGGCACAATCACAAGACCTTCCAGAAAGACACATGGAAAAACAAGGGACCACTTGCAACATGACTTTTGAGAAACTCACGTTTGGAATAATGGACATAGTATTCTATTGCTCCGTCTGTTATAGATTCCCGCCTATCAAGAATCTGAACCTTTTCTGAAAAAAACACCACGCTTTCTTAAAACAATGCTTCAGAGATGCCTTTCTCCCTGGCCACTACGCACGGTATAGCCCACGGGATTCAACTATATATTGACTTCCGACAAAGATCTCTGAGGGTTGTGCAGCAGACGGCAGGGACGAGGATGGGTGAGCCGAGGTGTCTTGCTGCATGGAGGTGTCATCTTGGATCCGTGATGGTCCGTCCATTTGCTGCGGGCTTTGGCAACAAGCTGGCATCATCAAGACGCGCCGATATTGTTTTTGATCGGTTCGCCCTGTCAATATGAGATGTCCAACCATGAAAATCATTCATTGACAGTATGACAACATACCTCCTCTTCAGAAAAGCAACCATAACTTTTTCTGCGTTAGTGGTTATTCTTGCGTCAGATGTGCAGCTTTCGACAGCATTTGAAGATGACGCTGGCACATGAATAGATCCAAGGAACATACGAACAATCATCTTTCAAGTGTTGGGCGATGAATGTATTGGTAGCCAGATCACATTGTGTAGTTGCGGATGAACGTTGTTTGACAGCTAAAAGTATCGGAAAGGCCAGCCCTTCCCACCATCAAGACACTGCTACTTTATCCAAACTTGGAATACTTGTCAAAGTCTCCCACAAGATCGCAACCCACAAAGACCATCTTGGCCGTCTGCCAAGTAGTGCATTGCTTGTCGCAGTAAGATTCCGTGCAGTAAATATTCATGAGTCCGCCGTGCGAGTTTGCGCCTCGTTCCAGTTTGCCCTGGAACATGCCCTATCGAATACGCCAGAATGAGTATGTGATCATTCCTCAGACGTTAGAGACTCGTGTGCTTTGTACTTACGCTCTGACATTTGCACTGACAGCGCTTGCAGCAGCTCCAACATCCGGCGCGCGCCTCGAGAGATTCTGCAGGCGCGGCGATTACGGAGGTAATGGCGAAAAGGGCCACGAGAACGGCAAGGAGGACGACAATTGGGTGGGCCATTTCGGTGAGCACTTGAATTTGACGAGCAGAGAGGAGAATCTTGCTGTGTTCGGATGGAGTCTTGGCAAATGTGACTCGGCGGGGAGAAGAAGATCAAGAGGACCACTTGGCCTTTCATATTTCCATCACTTCTACGTGAGCATGCCGTGGAGAGAAATGGCTCTCACATAACATTATCGATTGGGTGCACTTTTCACACATCAATCAGTAAATGTCATTGCAATCGGGCCACCAGAATGCGTCCACAAGAACCAAACAATAACAAGTCTATTTCATAGCTAAAACCACGCAGTCAATCACACAACGATGCGAGGTCTAACCAAAATATCGCTCTGGAGCGTACACAACGATGCGGAGGACCAGGCAAATCTGGCAAGTGGCTTTGATACTTCTGTGGCTTGGGGCCTACGCGTTTCTCTCGTGTTTTCGCAATCTTCCTAGTAACGCATGAGAACGGTGCGGAAGGAGATTCATCTTTTTTTAGTGTTTTGGCGTCGTACACAGCATGGGGAGTGCTGGTTGGTGGTATTTCTATTGATATTTTTCATGCGGCGTTGCGCAATGGACCGCGTAGTGGGCGGCGCGGCTTCGAAGTGCCCAACATTTGAGACAGCCGCGTGTTCGGTATGCCGACACGCTGCGAGGTGATGTCGGAGGCACGCAGCATGTCTCCATGTAGTTTTCATATTTTTGTGTAGATCGCGAGCGGCGCCTTTGCACAAAAAGGACGATCAGAAGATGATGCCGAAAACCTCCTTCCCACAATTGGCAACAGAGATTGGCCAATCAGGGATGCTCAGGACCGCATGCTTTCGTTTTCGTTACCGTCGTCCTGCGATAGCCATTTCTCTTGAGATAACGCATTAGTTCTTTCCGCAGCTTGATGAGATGTGATCCATGACAGAGGAAAAAATATTGACTTAAGGGTGTGCAAGGTCAAAAAGTTCATATTACAGTGTGCAGAGCACAAGGGGAAAAAAATCATACAAGAAAGGAAAAGGGTGTGGGGTATGTGGAAAAGGGACTACAGTGAGGGTAACTAAAGCTCAGGTCCACCGAAACCGGCAGCGTTCTTCACGGGGTCAACGACGTTCTCGGCGAGGTATTCCTTGATCCTCTCCATGGTGCTCGGAGAAGGGCCGTTGGGGCTCTCCTCTCCTGGGACACCTTCTACGGCAATCTTGGCGGCGTTTTTGGCGTGTTCAGCAGATTCCCTGACCTCTTCGCCGACGGCATCGCCACGCTTCTTGAACCAGCGGTTAAGTCTTCCTGCTCGGACACGTGCGTCAGCTTCGGCTTCGGCAGCGTCACGCTTGGCATTGTCGATGTTACCCTGAGCGCGGGCCTTGAGGTGGTCGGCAGTTTCTTCGCCTCGTTCGCGGGCATCCTGAATGCGGGCCTTGAACTCCTCAAGAGTCTCGCCGGCACGCTGGGCGAGAGGTTTTCCTTGTGGCTTGTGGTCTCCAGTGCGGAGCTTCTCAGCAACGCGCTCAGCGTAGTCGGATGATCGGCGGCGGATCTGGTCAATCTTGACTTCCCCTTGGTGAGCAGCTTCCTGTCCGGCCTTAGCTGCATGGTCACGAGAACCAACAATCTGTTCGTAAGCGGCTCGGTTGGCAGCGGCGGCCTTGTCCCTGGCGGCTTGTGCAGCCCCACTGGCTGAGTTTGTAGCATCTTGCACAGCTTCACGACCAGAGGACGCAGCACGCTTGACTCGTCCCTTGACGTCTTCGGTGGCATCACTGGCATAGTCCGCGGCATCAGCGAGCTTGCGCTGCGCAGCTTGATAGGCGTCGGAGGCAGCTCCCTTGGCAGATCCAGCAACATTGGCCGCCTTGGCTTCCGCTTCCGCCTTGGCAGTGTTGGCGAAGGCTGACGCATCACCAACCTTCACTTTGGCTCCATCCTTGGCACGGTGAAGAGTGCCTTGAGCGCCGGCAGCTGCCTGGGCAGCCTTTGCCTTGACATCCTCTGCGGCGGCGTTTGCGGACTCCGCGGTGGCGTCGGTCGCGCCAACAACAGTGTCCTTGGCAGCCTTGTAGTTCCCCTCCACGGTCTCCTTGCCAGACTCGTACGCGTCGCTTATAACATCGTTAGCCTGGGCGGCAGCAGCAGCGGCACGGTCCTTGGCAGCGGTTGCAGTCTCCTCGCCAGAATCGTAGAGCTCGGCAGCCTTTTCCTTGGTGGCCTCGTAGGCGTTGTTGATGGTTTCAGCGGCTTGCGCGGACTTCTCAGCGGCGGTGCCGTAAGCAGCAGCAGCGGCGTCGCTGGCGGCCTTCTTGGCAGATTCGGCCGTGCCAGCAACGTAACCAGCAGCACCTGCGGCAGTGTTTTTGGCTGTGCCGACGGCCTCACCGGCGACTTTTTGGGCAGATCCGGCAGCTTGACCAGCAGCTTGCTTGGTAGATTCAGCAGTGCCAGCGACGTAACCGGCAGCGCCGGCCGCGGTGTCCTTGGTACTGTCGACAACATCAGCAGCGGCATGTACAGCAGAGTCCTTGGCGTCGTAGATGGCGTCGCGAGCGTTGTATGCAGCCTTCTGCGCAGCTTTGGCAATGTGGCCCGCAGCTTCGGCAGCAGAGTCGGCAGCAAGCCGCACTTCTTCCCTGGCACCGGCGTTGGCACCGGCGTCGGCAGCTACCCCTGGGAAAATCTCAAAGTTTTTTATGGCGTTCCTGTTAGAGAGAGAGAGAGAGAGAGAGGAAAGTCGACAATTAGCATTTGTCGGCGAAATGAACGCGTGGCGTGGGAGAGAAGGGGGAAGCTGAGATGTGATACATACTTTGCGTCGTTGACTGAGAATGCATTTGTTGCGGCAGCGCTGGAGAGCAGCAGGGCAATGGCAATTTTCTGGTTGACCATTGTTGCAAGTTATGTGAAAATGATGATACAAATTGTTAGGAAGTATGCTGTGTGCTTGTCAAGAATTGGGAAGGCAGGCGAGCGAGGAGCGTGGTGGGACTTGTTTTTATACTGCTGGGAAAACGAGGGGCGACATGAGTCATGCAACTATCAAACTCTCTACTACATCAGCTTAGTAGTACTACATCATCATCCTCGTCGTCGACGTCGTTTGCATCATTCAATCAATTCCCTCATCAATCAACTCATCATCTCATCATTCACGCAGGGGGAGAAGCAGCTGACGCGTCAAGACAATAGTAAGAAATGCCGTCATGCATGGCTTCAAGGTGATATCACGGATGGCGTGGAAAAAGCGCGTCTGTTGGCTTCGTAAACTCGTAAGCTATTTGACCCCCATATTTGGTTAAATCACCTGCGCTGCACACTCTCACCGCGCAGGTGGCACAGTCAAGTTGATCCGCTCGATGGCTTTGATGGGTTTTCAAAAACATTCTTCTTATTTCAGATTCTGACTATGTAATGATCATCAAACAACGCCAGAAAAGCTAATTACAATGCTGAGCTTTTACAAAGGGAACTCAAAAAAACACTAACTAATCTTACAGACATGCGCAAAGTTGGGGAAGGACACGCCCAATAGCCCCTTTTCCAATGATATGTGCAAAGACGTAACAACCTTTGGGTACGTAGTGAGAGCCTCAACCTTGGTGACCATCGTGATGACCATCGCGGTGACCTCCGCAGTGCTTTCCATAGTCGTCGTCACCGTAGTCGCGGTCACGCTTCATCTTGTGACGGGAGTTGTGCCCATCGCGATGCCCGCCATGGTGACCGCCGTGACCGTGTCCGTAGCCGCGCTTTTCAACGTCGTGATGGTCGTCATCGTCACCACCGTCGCCACCGTCGCCTCGCTTCACCATAGTATAGTAGTCTCCGTGGCGCCAGCCATGGCGGTCATGGTCGTGGTCGTGGTCGTGACTGTCTAGTAGTAAATAAAAAGACACAAGTAAAATCAGTAAATGTCAAGCTGCGACGCTGCACCGTCATCTCTTACCTTTGTCGTGACCGTAGTCATCTTTGTCGCAGTTCTTTTTCCAGTCCTCGTCTTTGTCGTCGTAGTAGTGCGAGACGTCCTTACTGTCCCTAGCCTTCTGCAAGAGTACGCAATCAAACAAATCAGTCACTGTCGCATCGTTTAAAACAAGAGAGCACCATCCGAATGGGAGCATACCAGATTGACTGAAGTGGGAAGAGCCGCGGAACAGGCGAGCAGCGAACCGACGATCGCAATGCAAGGAAGAATGAACTTCATGTTGGAGATTCGAAAATGGTAGATGAGTGAGAAGAATAGTGTAGATGTGTATGGGGACGATGTGTTTTACAAATGAGGATGAGAAAAGAGCAGATGAGAGTGAATGGGGAGCGTCGTAAGTGACAAGAGCGGACGCCAAGACGGCTTCGTTTTATAGAAGCTACATTTAGCTGGTCAATGTGAGACACTGCCATTCTTCCCTGCCCTGTAAGCTTCCGCCAGTGCAGCAGAACGACAGGCAATGCACCTCAGCCACACACGCAAATCCCGTAACATATCTGGGACGAAAAAATCATCTAATTATAATATTTTCCTTCAAAAACCAATGGGACGGTCTCATCGCACTGAGCCACACAAAGGAAACCATAGAGAGAAATTGGCACGGTGGGAACATCCGGAAGTGATGACATGTGGCAGTGGTTTCACTGCCTAACGGGAGCTTCAGAACACGAGCGAGCACCCTCCGCCATTCAAGCTTTATCATCATGAAGTTGCTCGCCCTGACTCCTCCAGAGCCACGAAAACAAAGGGGAAAACGCGAACGCTCCGCCTGACGTGGATTGACAGTATTCCCAGCTTACGTCCGCCGCTTACACAATCAACCTGAATCTATTCCGCTTCCCAGAAATCGCTGCACCCATATAAATGTACTTTTTGCAGAACTTGGGAACAAAGAGCAGATGAAAAGATGGCCATGACAGACGACCTCGCGGACCTGCAAAGCGGCACAGGTGACAACACTGTCGCCGAATTTGCTACATATGAGGAATACCTCGACAACCAGATCACGCCGATCGATTTGTTCTATCTTGAGGTAAGTCAATCACGCCCGAGCACAAAATCGCATCCCATTCTTTTCTCAACCGCCGGTTTGTTTTTGTTTTATACTCAAAGGATAAAGAACTAGCCCGCCAACTAGTCGAACTGGGTTACCGCGGATCCGGCGAACCTCTAAAACGAGAAGAATTCGAAGCCAAAAAGAAAGCAGCCGAGAACTTCCGGCTCAACAAACGACTCGCAACCAAAGTCCTCGCATCGTATGGGAAGGACCTAACGGGATTTCCATTTCTACAAGCATTGGCGGAACGTGAGGAAGCGAATCGGAGCGGGAAACTCACCGTACGTCTCACGCTCACCCTTTCTCCCGACCCGGGCACCCTTTCCTCATACTCTCTCTCTCTCTCTCTCTCTCTCTCTCTCTCTCTCTCTCTCTCTCTCTCTCTCTCTCACCGTTTCTTCTAGTCAATCATGTTCATCCGCACCTTCAACGCCAAAGACCAAGAGATCAGCGGGTACATTGACTACGCGCACCGCCTCAAAACCGAGAATTTCGAGCCGTACTTCACCCGCACCCGCACCCTGATGCCGCGGACGTCCGACATGAGTTTCTACAATTGGGAGACCCAGACGTGTACTAGCAATGCGACGCCGAATTTCCAGGTTATTGCAGATAATGAGAATGGACTGCTGTTTAAGAATAAGAGGGATAGGAAGATCATCAATGTTGATCCGAAGGTATGTGTGAGGGGGTGTGGCTGGGGTCAATGTAGACACGAGAGGGGGTTTTGAACTGGGCTTTCTTAGGAACCAAAACCGGGGGACAATACAACGAGGTCGCAGATTGTTACGGATGAGCATATACAAGTAGTCATATACGACCACTTGACACGGCGAAAGACATGAGAATCTCACCATGCCACCCCACAGCCTATTGGCCCCCGACTTGGTTGCGAGCGATCATATGTGTCCTCCATTTTTCTTTTATCTACTCCTCACGGAGCCGCATTCTTAGAATATAAATACAAATTACAGTGCTATCTAGAAAGCGAAGCGGTCGCGGTCGCGTGCATATACATATCCAAACATGAGCCTCACTCAAACCCCGCACATCTCTCATCTCCCCTTACTCCAGATCCTTGACTTTAACCCTCGGGACAACATTCATGCTCATCAATTCCTGAAACAGTAACTTGCACGCATATGGGATCTTGACTTTGACAACTCCCTTTCTCGATTTGCAGTAATTGCAGTATCCATGCCATCCACCAACGAGTCCACATTCGCCACACATTTCGCAGTCGTAGGCGTCAGAGGCGTAGAGAAGTCGTTCCATGAGGAGCGCGGCGGTACCGTGGCCGATCAAGCAATCGCGTTCCATTTCGCCAACTCGGAGACCACCGTCGCGGGATCGTCCTTCGGTAGGTTGGCGCGTAAGGACGGCGCGAGGCCCCCTGTCGAAATGAATGTTAGCATTGATGAATGGTACAAGAGGACGCGGGTTGTGTGAAGAATTTAATTACCGTGATCGCGCGTGCATCTTGTCCAACACCATGTGCTTCAGCTTTTGGTAGTACACGGGACCAAAGAAAATGTACGCCTGAAGGGGTTCTCCCGTGATGCCTGACGTGACATAGTCCTTGCCGGAATAGCTGAATCCGTTGTTCACCAGGATATTTGACATGTCCTCTACCTTGCTTCCACCAAAAGCCTACAAGGAAATTATCAGTATCAGCATGATCAATGTCCCCTCGATTCTACAGAGCTTTTAAGACTCACCGTTCCATACTGCAATTCCCCAGCCAGCACTCCCGCTTTACCAGCCAACAGTTCAATCATCTTCCCGACAGTCATTCGACTGGGGAAACCGTGCGGGTTCATGATTATGTCTGGCACCACACCCGTATCCGCAAACGGCATATCTTCTTGCTGCACAATGATTCCACACACTCCCTTCTGTCCGTGCCGCGACGAGAACTTGTCTCCCAGTTCCGGTCGTCGTGTTTGTCTGATAAGAGCCTTGACAAGGGTTTGATCCTCCTCGTTGGTGGTCAGGAGGACCTGGTCAATGACGGCATCACCATCGTATTTGAAGGTCATGGGTGCGGCTTTGTACGAAATGGTGGTTGGATCAGTGCTTCCCATGAATTGGCCGTGTTCTGCGGCATCGGCCATGGGCGCCACCCGGGGCGCCGTTTCCGTCGGACTTTGCTTGTTGATAACAACCTGTCCGGTGTGAATCCGTTCCCCTACGCCTGCGATACCATCATCGTCGAGAATTTCGTACTTGTCGAGGACCTGCCCGTAAGCGTCTTCGGCTCGGTCGGCGAGACGGTCGTAAGTTTGATTCGGGTATGATTTGATCATGGTGGCAAATTTGCGCATGACTTGACATCGTCCGAATCCTCGATCAACTGACGCCTGCGAACAATGATCGACCAATCAGCTTGATTCCCTCACAACATCTACGTGATGTAACACCTACCTTGTTCAATACCAGCGCATCCTCAATATCGTATCCACTATAACTCATGACGGCCACAGTCGCATTCTGTCCAGCAGGCAGCTTATCATATCCAATCAGCTCAATGGTTCTTGTCCGCACCATAGGTTGTTGCGGATACACCATGAGATACAGCAGCGTATCTATCCGCGTGAGCTGGTTGTAAGCGATCGCTCCGATCGCCTGCTTACCCATAGCGCACTGGTAGGTGTTTCGCGGAGACTGGTTGTGATGTGGGTAAGGAATGAGCCCCGCGACGGCGCCGAGGACGGTGAAGGGAGCAATCTCGAGATGGGTGGTGTTGGGGCGTTCAAGGGCGGCGGGATCGTTCACGCCGAATGGCAACTTCCCGTTGTAATTGAGGTCTTTGTCGTACATGGCAATGTCTGTATCGGTTTCTTCGTTGACGTCCAGGTATTCGATTTTGCCTTCCTGAATCAGATCTTCGAAGGTTTTGATGCCGTGGATGGCGTCTTTGACGTCCTGATCCGTGACCATGCTTTTGCCCTTGTTGACGATGATAAGCGGTCGACAGACTCGTCCTCCATCGCTACTGATATTGACTGTGCGTTGTGTGGTTGTTCTGTATACGGAGACAAACGGACCCACGCGACCTGCGCGCCGTAGTCGTCTAAAGTCATTGACAAACTTTTCTGGGTTGCGATGCACTCCAAGAATGACACCGTTGAGGAACACCAGATAAGTGCCGTCTTCGTAGAGATCCAGACCGGTGAGCACGTTGATATCTTCCACACCCAGAATAAAAGCCAGTCGCCGCATGGACGAGTCGTCCGAGTCGGTTGTGATATGGGTCATGAGAGCCAAATTCTTGATCAGACCACAGGCTTCTCCTTCTGGAGTATCTGATGGACAGATGACACCAAATTGGGATGTCTGCAAGGCACGAGGTCCACTGACTTTTCTCGTTTTCTCAAACTGACTGCTAATTCTCGTCATCATGCCCAGCGCAGAGACGTAACTGAGACGTGACAGCACTTGCGTGACACCAGCACGCTCCATCTTGAAACGCTTGACATTCCAGTTTCCTGATGAAATCGAACGGAACAGCCCATCGGTAATGAAACGTGATGTTTGAGCTACAGCTGTAGCAGCGTCGTACTGTGAGGTGCGATTGGAGCGTTTCAGCTGGGTATCGATCGCTCGTTTGATATTGGCTTGCCACGATTTGAATAAATCTTCAAACAGCAGTGACAGAAGCTGACCAGCCAGTTCCAATCTCTTGTTTCCCACGAAATCACGATCATCGACAATACCGCCGTCCTTGACGGCTTGAAGCGTTCGACGAACCATCAACGCGACGTAAACTGACTTTGGTCGATAGTTCCATTGACCATTGACATCGTCCACAGGAACGTGGGCGAGTACCGTGGTCGCCAGCAAATCACGCGCTTCTTCCACGTAATCCTTTCGCATACCGATCCTGCTACGCATGGCAGTAACTTTAACCTTGCGTCCAAGCCAGTCCAAAGCCTGCCGTTGTGTGTAAACTGGCGGGTCCAGCATCGATGATTCCTCCAGTGATGGCGAAAATAGATCCAGGAACTTCTCATCGTTGCCGCAAATAAGTTCGGCAATTTCTCGATCCGATTCGATACCCATTGCTTTCATTACAACGACCACAGGTACTTCCGCGGTGAAACTGTTGTGCTTCATTGTCACGCGACCCGCTTTGCCGTAACAGATATTAGTTTTACTCTTCTTCTCATGCGTTGAACTCGTAACGCTCGCATTGATCAATCCCAGTCGATCCGTCTCGACAATGATTCGATTCTTGGACAGCTGCTCCTGAATCAGAATGACCTTTTCGGTACCTCTGATGATGAAGTAACCACCAGGATCCAACGGACACTCTCCCGCCTTGACCATGTCTTCCGGTGACTTTCCCGTCAAGCAGCACCGGTTACTCCGCAGCATGATGGGCATTCGTCCGACCTCAATTCCCCTCTTCTTTACTAGCTGTTTGCCACGTACGTATTCAATGTCCACCAAGATAGTTCCGGCATAGGTGACGTCTCGCAGTCGACATTCGTGCGGGGTAAGCTCGTACGCGATACCCTTCCGAGCGTCGTAAGCCTGCGGATGCTTCACACGGATGTCTCGGAACCTGTGCGGAAGTATTGTTAAGCTCCTGCCTTCTTCACGCATTTCCTCGATCCCGGTAGACACTCACTTCAACCAGAAAGCTGGGTCCACATCACTATCTACTTTGGCGTTCGCCAGCAAGATCTGCTTCATCTCCGTCTCGATAAAATAGTTGAAAGAGTCCACATGCTGCTTGATCAGTCCTTTGGTCTGAAGGAAAGCTGGTACAAGCCGCCATTTGTCCTGCGAGAACAAAGTGAGTACAATTACTTGACATATAAAGCAACTGGTTTACTAGAAGCTAATACCTCTGCGGCGCTGATTGGATCTGTGAGCTTCTTGCCGGCATATCTCAAATCGTCTCTACCCATTGTATCCATTTCGAAAATGGAGCTACCCTTTCCCCTGCCGGGTGGGTGGTCTCCTGGGACGTATGGTGGCATGTTGACTTTGACACTGCGACTGGCACCGAATGTTACAGAGTAACTCCCCTTTCTCCACCCTATGCAGAGAATAAACTTATACCTAGCAGGGGTGAGCAGGAACTACTCTGGTATCGCTCGACAAAGGATAAATAGTGTCAATGCAAAGCGAGCAAAAGTGTCAAACATTCAACGCATGCTGTCAATAAACGCGACCCGCCTGTGAATTGTTTTTGGCAGCCATGCCAACAAAATAACTTATACGCGCTGCTGTCATTCTACGTATCTATCTGTCGTCTTTTGACAACCCCTGCAACGATATCTATTGCTAAACAAAGTATTCGAAATGGCACCTGCAGCACTGTGGACTCCAGAGCAGCTCGAAGGCGACTCTGTCTCCAAGAAAGGTAGAGAGTCTGTAAATTCGTTTGCATGCCCGGTTGCTTGTTGCTCACGACCTGTCAAGACCTGGTCACCTTCCTCCACGACAACGCGACATATGAGGTCCTCTTGTACTCCTCTCGAGACCAACAAGGCTATGCTAATCGTGGGACACGTTTTAATTGGAACAGTTCTTGAAAGAAAGAAAGTTGTACGGCAAAACAGCAAATATCATCAAATCTTCAAAGAAGCCCGACCTGGTCAAGTCATACAAAGCCCTGTACGAAGCAGGGGATGCTGCTTTCCGACCCGAAGGACAGACGCTTGAGGAAGCGGCCGCGATAGCCACTGCAGGCCAGACTTCGGACAAATCAGAAAAAGTTGTTGAGCAACCCAAAGACACGGTATGCGTTTGGTGCGTTGTCTCAAGACCGATCTCTGCTTGACGACAAATTGTATTTAGGAGGTCGTTCAAAAAGAGCCAAAGTACACAAAAGTGGTTCTGAAGAAAGGCGACGGAGAGCGAAAAGCAAAGAAAGGAGATACGGTGCATGTTTTCTATACCGGCACTCTGCCCGATGGCACCGTGTTTGACACCAATCTTGGAAAGAAGAAACCTTCTGCACTGCGTTTCAAAGGTATCCCCTTCTTTCACATCCGCGACGTGCGTCATGATGTTTTGTTCGTTCTTCTTCATGTATCTGATGCCGTGATCTCTTTTCCAGTTGGAGTTGGAAGAGTCATTCGCGGCTGGTGCGGGTGCAGCATTTACCTTAATTCTCTTGGCTCTGATATGCTGATCTGTCAACTTACAGGGACGAGGGACTCATGACCATGTTCAAAGGGGAGAAGGCCCGTCTCATAATAGAGAGCGAGTGGGCATACGGAAAGAAGGGTACTCCCGACGGAAGGTAAACTCTCCATGGTGCTACAGCGGGCAGAGTGGTTGTGCTGACTGCAATCGGTTGTCATCAGGATACCACCGAATACAGATCTTACTTTCGAGGTCGAGTTGGTCAGCATAGATTAAAGGACTAGCTAGTACAGTAGTAGAAGTAATAAATCAAATCTAGCAGTAGCATTAGCGACACCGCAGCTGCGCACATATAATGCATATCACCGAATTTCTAGCAAAGCAGTGAATCCGTTTACATCGTATCGAAAAGCAGAGGGTCTCCATATCTTGACAGTACCTCTGCAAATGTCGTCACGGGGAAATTGTGTCACCATTCTTGGCCCCTTTCAATTTCAGAAATTCTGAGAGCGCGTTTCGTGTTTTGGGGGCCGTTTGTTGCGGCAAGGCAGACCTGCGAGCAAATCTGTCACCGTCTTAAATGCTCCGCCGGAAGTGCACTACCTTAAAAGCTTGACAATATATACAGACGTATTTACCCTAGTTTGTCAAGCAACAGTGCTATTGACACTGCCTCCTGCTTGCGACTTGATCTCTGAGCGATTCTGCAAGTCCATAAACTTCAGTCGCCGGAATGACCGCAATGACCGACGACGCTGAACGGTTGCTGCCAACGCCCGTAACTGAGACACCCAAGGCGCCTGAGGATGTCCCCCAGGACAGCATATCGAAGCGATCGGGCTTCTCGAAGCAACAAACGGGGGTCAAGATCTCCATTGCGGCCGCGACGCTCATGGTACTCTTGTCTGTCGTGGTTGTTCTCCTCAAACCAAGACCTGGTATGTAGACTGCGCAACAACACGGGTGTAGCTTCCGGAGATGTGGCTGTCTCGCTAAAGTCATCATTTACCAATCATCTTGCAGAAGCTCGGTTTGGGAACGAGGATGTGCAACTTTGCAGTGCCGACCTCGCCAACGGACACTTGATCGGCTCCGCCGGCTACGGCAAAGCCCACTGGCAAACCCACTCATGTTTTCTTCACCAATATACCCAAAAGGAAGCCACCACGTGTTTGAAAGATTCTCGGGCCGTTTATGTCGGAGATTCGACTGCGCGTGCTGCCTACCTTGCTCTCAGGAACAAGCTGATTCCGGACGCAGTAAACACGGGCGGAAAACACGAAGATCAGCACATAGATGGTCCTAATGGCATCTCTCTATCGTTTTACTGGGACCCTTTCTGGAATGTTACAAATCAAGAAAGCCCGCCCTGGCTCGAAGCTGAGGGACCGACAGCGAAAAAGCCCATCCTGTTGACGTTCTCCGCGGGACATTGGTTCATGAAATATGGAGGTGCAGATGGTTTTAAATCTTTCCAGAACGCTCTGGACCACGTGCTGGAGGGTGTCACACTCCGCCACTCTTCCGGAGTAGCTTGGAGCACCTTCAATGCGGATGGGGCCGTCGAGAGGGTGTTTGTCCGACCAGTAAATCCGGTCGTAGAGTCCAAGCTCGACGCGAGTCGAAAAGGGCTAATGACCCCTGAGAAGGTCGACCAATTTAACACTCACATATTCAGCGTCATTGGAGCTGAAGGGCGGACTTTACATGACGTTGGAGCGCCTCTTTACTCTGCTGCCCTATATTCAGTCTCTGCCGACCACACCGTGGACGGCTTCCACTATGACGACAGCGTTTTGTCGCACGAGCTTAACCTGCAGTTGAACGAAATTTGCAACTCTCGCTTGTTTGGAAAGAACCCTGCTGGAAAGGCCACTTGCTGCGTCAAATACGCGGAGATCAAGTCTCAACAATGGGTGACATTGTTGATGTTCGCGGTCTTTGGATGTGCCGCGTGGTTCTGGAGACACGTAACCCGCGAAGGACGAATGAAGGGCACCATCGGTGGTGGCTTCGTAACGGACCTTCTTGAGAAGTACCTCCCAGGAGAGCAAACTTCGTCCGATCTCACAATCATCGGCGCAGCTGTGTTCTACATGCTCCTGGTAGATCGTACTCCTCTCTTTCTAAAGGTCAACAAATCCTTCTACCTTCCGACATTCATTCTCCTTGTAATCTCTACGGTCATCCCGGGATTGGCCACTCTCGCGACGGAAAAGGACACGTCGTTCTTGAACCGTCATCAAACTGACGAATGGAAGGGATGGATGCAATTGGCCATTCTGGTCTACCACTATACCGGCGCCAGCTCCATCACCCCAATCTATGCAGTCATCCGCGTCCTTGTTGCATCCTATCTCTTCATGACTGGATACGGACACTTCATCTTCTTTTACAAAAAGAACGTATACACATTCGCCCGCGCGGCCTCCATCCTCGTCCGACTTAACCTCCTCTCCGCCGCCATGGCCTACACCATGGACAAGGATATTTTGTTCTACTACTTCGGACCCTTGGTCTCCTTCTGGTTCATCTTTGTGTGGTTGACCATGTACATCGGCAACCAGTACAACAAGAACACGCCGTTCCTCCTCATGAAAATTGGCGTGGCCATCATGGTTTCGTGGGCCATCATCAAGATCCCGTGGTTCCTCGAAAATCTGTTCAAGCTGCTCAACCTCGTTGCCGCCATCAACTGGGACGCAAAGGAGAGCGCGTTCCGATTGATGCTGGATCACCTCATTGTATTCGCGGGCATGCTCACGGCATTCACAACCACTCAACTCAGCCTCGCCACCATCACGAAATTGAAACCGTATGCCCTCGGCGCGTCTCTCGCCGTGATCGCCGGCTACAGCGTCTTCATCACCATCACACCGACAAAATTCACTTACAACGCTGTCCACCCGTACATCTCCCCCCTGGTCGTCATCGCATTCACGATTCTGCGAAACTATACTCCCTCCCTGCGTGGGTCCTCCTCACAGTTCTTCCGATGGGTCGGACAATCTTCCCTGGAGCTTTTCTTGGTGCAGTACCATGTTTGGCTCGCTGTCGACACCAAAGGCCTCGTTGTGTTGCCGTTTGGAAGCATCATGGGATCCCCTGCCGTCGGCATGTTTGTGTTCGGCATCCTGTTCTTTACCGTCGCTACAGGGGTCTCTGGCGTTTCGTCCCGCGTTGTGGACTGGATCGCGGGATCGAAGGTGTCCAAGTGGAGAACGGTTGGACTGCTCGGTGCAATGTTGATTTGGAATTGGGCATGGTAAACCATATTCGAAAAAAGACCCTTGTACAGCTTATATAATTTTGGAGCTTTTTGTCTGCGTAAACGATAATGAAAAGGAGCCATATTCGACTCTTTCCTTCTTGTGGCCGATTGCTTTTGATCGTAAACCACAGCAGTCGCTGTTATCAGGCCTTCTGACGGCGCGGTTCACGGAATAAATGATTGCATGGTATTATCTACACTACAGGTTGAGAACAACTATTTACATTAATCACATCAAATCTGGTATGGCAAAGCACAGCGACTCCACAACAATTAAAATCTATGTCACGAACTTCCCCTTCATCCACCCGCCCCAAAAGAGACGGCCATCTTAATACGCATGGTCTCCCTAGTAGGTAACATTTCGAAGACATCAGCCTTCATTCAGCCAGACTTGCTACTGTCTTCGACGGACCAGAGATGGACGGTTCCCGAGGTAGTGCCAACCGCGAGCCATTCTTCCTCTGGTGAAAGAGCCATCGCGGTGACGGGCCCCTCGTGAGCGCGAAGCACACGGAGGAGCGGGTCTCCGCGGCGG
This sequence comes from Powellomyces hirtus, assembly GCA_025526995.1. Lineage (NCBI taxonomy): Eukaryota > Fungi > Chytridiomycota > Chytridiomycetes > Spizellomycetales > Powellomycetaceae > Powellomyces > Powellomyces hirtus. The sequence goes on along the minus strand of JAHLKG010000017.1, from coordinate 475,787 downwards.
ATGTCCCAGACTCGAACGGCATCGTCTTGTCCGCCAGTGAGGAAGAGACCGGCGGACGTCCACGTTGCGCAGGTAGCGCCGTAGCTCGAACCTTTCCGGAAAAGGGAACTGACATCAGCCGTGGTTGATTCCCATGCAGATTTTATGCAATCACTTACCTCTGTGCTCCAGCTGAATTGCATCGACGATGAGCCGAGTGTTGGCGTTGCGAACATCGTACACAAGTGTATGTTGGTTCGAGTGTGAGTTGTCCTGGGCACTGCACGAGTAGACATATCGCTCGCAAGGACTGTATCCGACAACAGTGTGCTTCCGTTGTCCGGTGGTATATTTAGCGGTGGGGCCGCGCCCGGAGCCTCCAGCGTTCCTGATGTCGAATATTCTAAGTATCCCATCGCCGCCTTCGGAAAAGTTACCCTCTGGTTCGAAAGGCAGCGCTTTATTACCGGCGACACCGACAGCGAGTGACTGGCCAGATTCTGAAACAGCGAGGCATGCAACTGCGTTGTCTTCCACTTTGAGCGTCGAAATAGCATGATCCTCGGCCGATACATCGTACAGTCTCACCACGCCATTGCCGGTACTCCCACGGAAGCGTTCGTATCCCACCATCACAATGTTGTCGGAAGGTCCTAGGCCGAATGCTACGGAGGTCGCAACACGAAATTCGGTGGAATGTGCGATCTCTTCGACCTCCATTGGCGGAGAGATATTGCCAAAGGCCCATCCTTGATCTCCGTATTCCAGAAAGAACATGCGCAAGGAGCCATCGAAGGACGCGCCGGCTACGATGCAAGCAGTGTCAGATCGTTGGACCGCTAATTTTTGGATTCCGAGGTTCCGCAGATTCCTGGATCGTCGGTTCCATTTTTTCACGTTTAGCTTGACACTTTTTATTTGGGACCCGTCTGATGCATTCCACGCTTTGATCAGCGGATCTTCCGCAGCGGCAGTGAACAGAACTTGACCATCTGGGCCGAACACCAGATCCCGAACATTGGCAGGGTTGGCGGAGTCCTTCCGGGTGTGAGACCGGGGTGGACCTGTTCCGTCAGGATCACCCACAATTCGAGCAATATCGGAAAAATTATCTTCCCATCCTCGATTTTCAACATCGACCAGTACGACGGCGCCACGTTTGTTGCATTCCTCGGACTGGTCGACAAAATGGGACGAAGCCAGTAATAGACGCGAGGATCGCCCGCTGACATCTTCTGTGGCGATTCGAGCGAAGCGCAATTGGGAGGTGCGTCCGAATCCCTGACGGTGGGCGGCTACGGATTTAAAACGATAACTGGGGCGTAATGGAGGCTCTCCGGTTCCTCCAAACGATACGAGATCCGTCCCGTCCTGAGTGCCTCCCAGCCTAGGTTGGTCGCGGGAAGCAGGAGCGTCTACGGTGAAAGACAGGTGCGGCGGAGAGGATGGGGCATTGAATTCGACCAAGGTTTCATCCTCGCTTACAGCGATTGCGAGCGGCCTTTTGACATTAGGCGATGTTTTCAAATTAGCGCGACGGACAAGCTTTCGTCGCTTCGGGGCTGGCATAGCGTCCGACGACATTGGGGACGATGAGGTCGTGGACCGTGTCCTCGTCAGTGCTGAACCACAAATATCCTTCATTACTTGGAGATCCGGCAGGGACAATGTCATGGGATCGTCGGTTGAATTATCATTTAGACACAAATCTTCATCACGAGCATCGTCGGCAGCTTCGTGCACTTCCGTTACGTCTTCGTCTTGGGTCGGCTGCACAAGTCCATTTGGAAGGAGCTCACCATTGGACAACGACTCTTGCGCAGCTCTATGGCTATGGGGCGGCGAAGGTGGTAACTCTTTGGAGCGTTTTGCAAAGTACTTTTGCATGACATTCTTGTGCCCAGGCGGCTTTCGAATGTCGCCATTCGCAGCTTCCGAGTGAGCGTTCATTGGCAGGGGATCCTTCGCTTCGACCGTTTGAACCGAGACGAGTGAAGCATTTGCGGGATCTGTAGGCGGGTGATCCAAGACATCTGCATACTCATCTACAGCCGGCGCTGTTTCTGCCGAGGCACTTTCTGGGACATTCGGCGGGGCTTCATGAGTACCCGTAACTCCAGCATCACAATTTCCAGTGTCCACCACGCCCAATTTTGTTGTCGAGCTCGGCGGTGAGGAAGCGGTCAGGGTATCACTACTAGCATCATGGGCGCGGTCGTGTGATGAGCGACCGTTCAGTGCCGAAGGGAGTGCCGGCTTCTCAGCATTGAGAGGCGAATCGCTCAGTGGTCCTGCCTCTGGTGCAATGACGGGTGTCCTGTCCATAGGGTCGAAAGGAGATTCGCTTGTTGCTCCAGTGTCAGGTGCAGTGACCGGTGTCGTGTCGGTAGGCTCGTCCTGTTCTTTCAGCCAATAATTGCTTTCTTCAAAGAGGCCATGCCGATCATCCCATCCACAAGCCATATGCATGTACGTTTGCTCTAGTAAAGTGGTAGGATCTAGATCAGCCCATATTGCTGAAGATTCGGCTGAACCTAGATCCTTGAATTCAATGTCAGGTAGGGTCGACTCTGGCGTGCGAGAGATTGACATGTGCAAATCAAGCGCTACGCTGCCCGGCCCAGCATTAGGCGATGCAGAAACCTGCGTCGTTTCTACCTCATCCGCATCCGACACATGTAGCGAGAGCGAGACTTTTCCGGTCTCCTGTGTATCGGTACTTCTCTCAGTCTCTCCAGAGTGAGCTTCCTTCTTCGACATGTCAGGGATATGCATCGCGGAACTCTCACTTTCAGCGCGAATGCTAGATGATACTTCACCAGATGCTTGAGCCAAAGGTTCTCGATCTTCTTCAAAGGTGCCCATCCTGTCATCGTTCTCCGCAATGTAGTTATCCGGCAACTGAGTAGGGTAATCGATATACGACGCAATTTCCAACTCTACTGCTTCCCTCGAGCCAAGCTCATGATTTCGGGCTTGAGTGACAGATTCGCTGTCGGCATCACCATGAGAACGATCGATCTCAGGATCTATCTTCTGGTGTAACGCGGAATGTTCTGCCTCAGCCTCCATATGATCGAGTCCAATCAACGGGGCAAGGTCCGTATCCACCAATGTTTCCGTCACTTCCGTCGCTTGATTCTCTGAAGTCTGCGGAGTAGGGGAACTCGATATAATCGTTGCGTCTCCAGTAAGAGGGCCAGGTCCTAGAACCACTTCGGCATGTCTGACTACCTTCGAACTCCCCACTGCAACGCCTTGCCGCTCACTTTCACTCAGGACGACAACAAACGCTCCCAGTGGGGGCTGAGGGAATAGCTTTTCAGGCGCCGCCATGGATGTGCGGGGTGGAGATACCTCAGGTACCACAATCGTTGCCGTGGATCTCACGTCAGCGTCTTGGCTACCAGCATTTAGTGACGGAGAGGGAGACGAAGAACTTGATTGCAAACGCGACAACCCTTTGAAGACCCCCCCTCTCCGCGCAACCCTCCGTGGCTGATCTGCAAGTGATTGTGCTGGGTGACCAGATGAATGTGGCGTGGTATCCACAACAACTGGCCGATCGCTTGATCTGAATTTCCCGCCCCTCCGTGCATATGTACCAGGTGCTCTCCGCACTTTCGGGATTTCAGCAGTCAGCGTATCTTCCTCCCGAACGGGTGTTCTCAAGGAGGATACAGCGCCTGCAACCGAACGGTCGTCATCATCATCAGAATCCAACAAGATGACTTCTTCCTTTCTGTTGTTGCTCGGAGTCCTCAGATGACTTTGTTTTTCGTTTACGATGTGTTTCGTCCCTTTTCCCTTTGATGGCGTGTGGGCCGTCATATCAAAGAAGTCATTCGGCGCCTTGGAAGCAGGGCCTTTGCTCTTCGATCCAGTAGGCGAGCGGAGTCGGCGCTGACCTGCTCTAGTTCGGGGCGGAAGCGAGAACCAGCGACTTGGCGAGGCATCACTGTTCAATGTTGAAAACTCCTTCTGCGCAAGAGACTTCCCGTTAATTCGCGACCCTGAAGCAGCGAGTTGTGATCCCCGAGATATTTACATTTCGTTGGGTCATTTTTCATTCTTCACCGTGGTACGTCGAAAATCATTTGGGTTACTACAGAAGAATAGTAGTGTGAGACTCGGGTTCGAATTAAATCTTGGTTCCTTCAATTATCAAGAGAAGCTTGCTGTGTTATCATATTTTGTACCTTGAATGGGGGATAACACCCAGACTGTGGGGGACAGAATTTGAGAACACTGACTTCACAACAGTTTATACAGTATTGACTTGTTATGATCTTTCCGTTTTCGCTGTACCACAACCTGCACGGTTTCTGTCCCCAAAGATTGGTGTTGAGGTGTCTGAATGGGAAGCGGGAGTCTGAACTCTGAAACCAACCTGTCGACAATACTGCGCATTGACAGCAGCAATGCCGTCAGTGTCCACTGCGTGACGGTGCAACGCGACATTATTTTAAAGGGGGGAACACACTGACTTGAAAACCCGATACAATGAGGAAGTAAAGCACGATAACATAGCCTACGTCAAGTATTTATTTGGTGTGCCTGCTTTCAAAAGATTCTATTTACACTATTACAGGAGCTCGCATCACAAAGTTAATTGGGGAAAAGTTTTGTACAAATATCCGCGGGGCGTCACGCAACAAAAGGAGCGGGTTAATTTAGGAAACAAAGGCGATGGGTATAAGGCAGGATTACACTTGCGGCCCTCAAAGCAGAAGCGTCTTTCCAGCCGTTTGACAATAGAGCACAGGTACACTTCGTTTCTAGGCGCCACCAGATTACTCGGTCCTATCTTTGCCGAGTGCGATCCAGAATGCCCAGTCGAGGATTCGATCTGGCAGGTGTGCAAGGAGGTATGCAAGCCTGGCGTCTACGCCGACAAGGTATCGCGTTTTAGGGTACCGGTCCGTGATGGCGTGGAAGATGGCGCGGGATGTGTGAGTGGTGCTGATCAGGTGCTTGCGAGTCTCCGCGGTGATTTGTGTCACGGAAGTTTGCAGCGGCGTGTAAATGGTTGTTGGCGGCCCCGGCGTTATAATGGTGGTGGTGGTGGCGATCGGGAGGCGTTGCATTGCCTGTGAAGGATGTCCATCGCTCTGATGTGCGTGAGGCGGCTTTTGCCACAGTGCCGTGTCGACTGATCCAGGCTGGACAATTACGACGGCAATGCCCCACTTGCGTACCTCCACCCTCAAGGAATCAGACCATGTTTCCAGTGCCGTCTTGCTCGCCGCGAAGACACCATGCATTGGACTTGGGGTGAATCCAGCGACCGACGATACATTCACAATACGCCCCTTTGATCTTCGGAGTAGTGGAAGAAAGTGCTGCACAATGCGGAGAGGTCCAACGACGTTCACGTCTAGGCACTGCATCATGTCCCGCTCAGAGACGTACTCCATTGGCGTGGGCGCGGACGGAATGCCGGCGCAGTTCACAACAGCAATCAAAGGTATGTCCAGCGATTCAATGTATTCTGCAGCGGCGCGGATCTGTGAAGAGGAGGTCACATCGAGCTGAATTGGGTGCAGATTTGAGGAGCGTCGGCTATTTCCGGGAGATAGCGTTCGCATCCCCGCGTAGACTACGTAGTTCTTTGCGGCAAGTGTTTGTGCGACATGTGCTCTGCAGATAGGCATCGGATGAGCCAAAATGATCGGAAACAACAAAGAAGCCAATAACATACCCAATCCCAGATCCAGCGCCAGTAACCAGCACGGCTCCATGGGAATGTATCGTAGCTCTAAGTGGAAAGCCTAGGCACGCTTCCATGACCCAGCACCAAGCGGCATTCCACCATCGGTCGATCGCATCCACAAAAGCAAGGAGGCTCCACTCCGAAGACCCCCTTTCAGAGGACGCTGATGGTCGCGGTCTTGTGATTCCGAGCACGGATCCAGCAGCGACAAGGAAAGTACGCATAGCTGTGAGCACGGCGATACAGAGTCGCACGGGTGCGAGCGCGAGCATAGTGATAATGGACAGAAGACCGCCGCCCGGAGGGTTCCGTGGAGTGTTGGATGCCTGTGACTTATGGTTATACGGTGGTAGATCAGCGGACCGGCGGCTGGGCTTCGATGATGAGTCGGGTTCGGTAGGAGTACTGCGTTGGTTAGGGTGAACGCTCCCTCCGCGACGTCTTCCGCGGGGTGCCGACGCCGCCGAGACGAGCGGGGAAGCGGGGGCCAACTGCTCTTGAGCGTTCGAGTCTGCCGAGCCTCGCATTGCTGAGGATGGAAGCAGCAAACGAAATCTGTCGTCTCTGATCAATCACGAAGACCAATGCTCTTGGGAGCGATAAAATTGGGCGACCCAGCAGTTTGCGGGGCAGCCGTCAATATCGCGTGCAAATCATTTGTGCGTTCCATTTGTCTGAAAAGGTTACATCAAGCTTATGTAATCCTCACGCTGCCTTTTTAGGACATCCCATTTAGTCAAGCTGAATACTGTTTGCTCGGAACTGAGGCCGCAACTAATGGTATTCTGCATCATAGAGAGCCCTGTGTAGCAATATCTTCTTCTGTCCATTTTGAGCATGTAGCAGCGAAACATACAAGCAGCCCAACACGTTCTCTCCCTGCTAGGGATTATGAAATGAACGGATTTGCGTAGAAAGTAGATATTCCTGCTCCCCAGCGCTCTTCTATGATGCGACAGCAGCAGAGGAAACGTTTCTGCGTGTTGCAGGCTGTGTCTGTAAGATGTGCCTCACAGTAATCAAAACAAGTAAACGATCTGAACTGTGCGTCTCCTGGTAAGGAAGTCTGGTCTCAAGTTCCTCAGAATCGACCATTTCCAGCTGGGAGACGCCATGATATGTTGCTCTCAGGAACACGGTAGGGAGAATGTCCAATCGAAAGAAAACGATACACCCTCCACAATAAGCGCGGACCTTTAATGAGTAGAGAACAAGAAGCGGATCTCGCTCACCGACGTCTTTTATACCCCAAGAGAGGAATTTTTCTTGCGATATACACGTGATACGCACACGTGCGTGGCGCTGCAACTCACCAACTCTCTCAGAGTGGTGCGTCAAAAGATTTGATGGTAGAAGGATTAAAAATGAAATGTTGAATTGTGATATATACACACAGAAACTCCAACCACACAAAGTATAGAAGAAGAGATAAAAAGATGCTAAAGAGAAACAAAAAAGGAGCGAATGCTAAAGACTGAATAAAAAAGAATGGATAGTCGTCCCAGGAAGGAGGCGACCGATGAGCGCCCGAGATTGACACACGGCTGCTTGCGCCGAGCGATTAAGCCGGGAGGAGAGAACGCCAGAGAGCGGTCGGAAAGGGTTGTGTCGGTGATGATAGTGATTGTGTCTATCCGGTGAAGGGGTCCCGTGCAGACTGCAACTCGCATTGGGTACGTGCTACTGAATTTAGTTCTTGTCCTTCTTGTCCTTTTTGCTCTTCTTCTTCTTCTCGCTTCCCTCCTTCTTGGGCTTCTTCTCCTTCTTGGACTTCTTCTTGGGGACCTCGGCATCAGACGCGTCAGAGTCAGCCGCGGCTTCAGCTTTGGCGGCCTTGCGCTTCTTCGGTGGCTCTTCCTCTTCTAGAAAACAAACATGAAGATGTCAATCACAAGGTCTCTATAAACATGATGGGGGATGTGTTAACATACCCGCAGCGTCTTCCTCGTCATCATCATCGTTGGCAACAACGTCCATCAGATCCTCCATGCCGACCGCGGCCAGAGCTTTCTGCATAACCTCGGCATTCTTGCGGGGAGTGACACCCTCCTCGTAGAATCGCACTCGCTCCTCAACCTGCTCGCGGAGCAGCTCTCCGAATTTGCTTGTTGGCTTGTCCAAGAAGCAGTCGATACGGCACGCGATGGAGCACTTGTTGGCGAGAACACGCGAGATGCGTCCCTTGTTCTTCTGTGCGGCACGACCAATGAAGGTGGAGTGGTAGATGAGACCGTACTTGGGAGTGTTTCCCTTGGTCTTGAGGGCGCGGAAAAGAGCTTTCTCGGCTCCGAGAATCTGGACAGTGGAGGCGGGGTACTTGGACAAGTTGGTCAAGCTACCGGCATGGGCGATCAGACGGGCACCGACCATCTCGCCGATCAGGGCGGACAAGTTGGGCGCAACCTGGTGCATCTTGCTGACCAGGTATCCGTGCAGCTTCTTGCGGTAGTCGGTCAGAGCAACAACACGGTCGGCGAAGCTGTCGATGTTGGTCATGTCAATCTCGGAGATATCGGTACCCATGGAAGCCCGGGCAGCGTCGAGAATCTGCTTGGCCTTGATAGGGTCGCCGGTGACAACCTCAAGTTCCTCCAGCTTCTCCTCGCCAAGGTCGCCCTTGTTCTTGATAAGCTTGACAAGCTTGGCGTACATGGCGTTGTCGGCGCAGATCTTGACCAATTCCGGGAAGTGCCAGCCGTACCATTCTCGCACTCGCATGGAGAATGTGTTGACATCCTTGTCCAATTGGTCCAGCAGGTTGATGGACTGCATGATCATGTTATCGGCCCTGTTCACGTTGAACTTTACCTTGGACCGCGAGTACGCGTGACCAAGACCCAGCTGTGCTTTGTCGAGATCGCCATCCTTGAGCTGGCTCATCAGACGGTCGGCGTGCAGACGGATCCCCCGGAGCAGCTCACGGACGGTCTCGTTGTGAAGACAGTCGTATCCCAGCTCAGCTTTGATGCCTCCTCCCAAGTTGCTTTCAGACACTCCCAGTTGCACGGTCTGCTTCTTTCCAGCTTTGGGCATGTTCATCTCCAGGAAAGCCTTCAAGGACGGGTTAACGATACCTGGGAAAATAAACTCAATGTCAGTCTTCTTCTACCATTCCACTCCCCACAACTGTGGATTTTCGTTCCATTCCAGTGCTTTTCTCTTTCTACAACACACCTTCAGACACATCCATAATGTTCTCGAGCGCATGGGCAGCGCTCTTGAAAGGGGCAAATGACCTCAGCTTGACGGTTTTGCTGAACCGGGCCAAGTCCAAGACGCTCTTCTGGACCTCCTCCAGCTCCTGACCAATTTCTTCGGACTCAATACGCTCAAAGAGAGCGTACCCGGAGGCCGTCTCGTGCAAAAGGAAGAACGACATGTTGTATGTGTGAAACCGCTTTTGACAAGTGTCAATTGAAGTGCTCGGGACTGTGTCGGTGTCGAAAAAGCCGGCAGCGTTGAGAGAAGAAACCGTCTGTATACGACGATAGGTTGGGTCGGCGTGGGAACACTGTGTCGAGAGCGGAGACCTGATGCAAAATGCCGAGAATCCACCAAACAACCTGGGAAACGAGCAAACAACCAACGCTCTGCGCCCAAAAACAAAAAATCAGAACACATCGCTTGTGTAAGCAACTCCACGTGACTGACGTTGTGCTACATTTAGTATCTCCTATGAATACTGTCATTTACTCGCCGCGCAACATGCAGAATGATCGGAGAAGCCATAAAAAATGTTTCAATTCAGCTACTCTGATGCACTATGAGTTGTAGCACAATACTCAGAACTAATGCAAGGGTTGACGAACAACGTACGCCTTCTTGCGCACCCCTCGGTGCGCAACAAATACAAGAAACGGGATCCGCTATAAAACAAAGAATTACAGGTAGAAGAAAAAGCCCTAAAGATCAAGCAGCACCGTCCAAGGCAGCTTCAGGGGCTGCATCCGCAGTGGCATTGTTATCAGCCGAAATAGGAGTGGAGGGGCTTGGGCTCGGCGTATTTTTATCGCTGCTGAACATCTGCTCATACATCCGCTTTTCCCTGCGCTTCGCCTCCTCGCGAGCTCCAGGCAGCGATTTGTTGAAAGCTCTGATACTGCTGTCATCGGGGTCGTACTATGAGAAATTGAGAGATATCAGATGAACTGAACCATTTGGCGGGGATTGCGCACGCTGAGCGACACGCACCTCCTCAGCCATATTTCCCGCCTTCACAGCTTCATCCCACCTCTCCAAACCGCGGAGGGCCTGTGCCTTTCTGTACCACAATTTTGCGCTGTGCTGATTATGAACCAGGCCGTCGTCCGCAGCCGTAATGGCTTTGTCACAGTCTTTGGTCCTGAGGTATGCGAGGGAGAGATTTGCATTGACGGTTGCCCGGAATTTGGTTATTTCCACGTCCTGGGACAAGCTCATGCCCCAGGTGTGACTGAGCCGCGCGAGAGCTTCCTCATAAGCAGTCTGGGCGAGGAGGAAAGCTCCGGATTTGAAATGTGTATTCCCGCGGTCCTTGAGCTCTTGCGCATCTGCGAGACGAATCTCGATCGGGTCCTCAGGCTTCAAAGCAATTGAATCAGCCTCTCGTGCCATCGATGATCAATGAGAAATGTCACCTACTGGCTTTGCAAATAGAATCTCCAGATGGAATTTGAGAGTCGCGTTGGGTGGAACTATATCATCATAGCCCTTTGCATCGAAGCCATACTCTGGTCCGCAGATGATTTCGCATTTTTCCCCAGTTTGCATCGTGGGGATGGTTTCCTCCCAGACCGGGAGCTCCTGGCCTTCAATAGACAAAGCACAACCGGCAGTCAGCGGCAGCCAAACAATTTGGAGCAAACTGTCCGCGTACTAGCATACCTTCACCGTGCACGAACTCCAATGGGTCATCAATGGCATAGGTGTTGTGAAATTCCTTGGGTTCCTCTTCCTTGAAGTCTGGGGCAGAAACAATCCAGCCAATATAATGAACTGCAATTGCAAAGTAAAAGACGTTGAGTCAAAAAAATCAACAGATAAAATATTCGGCCCATACCTTGCAAGATAGTTTGGGGCTTCATCAACGGGCCAGCTCCTTTCTTCAGGACTTTCTTCTTGAGCGTGCCTGCTTTGTCTAAGATTGTGTACCCTTCCGCATCCACGATTGGCTCTGCACGGGTCACAGCAGCAGATTCTGCATCTCGTTTGGGCTTCCAATCTTTGGCAGTAGCATCTTGCGCTCCCGTTTTGCTTTCTCCGACAGAAACACCATCCTTGCCAGCCCGCTGCTCTTTCTCCAACTTCTCAGCCTCTTCCCACGGAACAGCAGGCAGATCCTGAACGGGGCGCATGTCCTTCTTGTTAGGCGTGTAAACTTTCTTTATGAGTGGGATCTTGGTTACGCCGTCCTCGCCAAGTTGGTAATATCGATCATGGTCCCAAACAAAGCCTTTTGGAACTGGATCCTTGCCGGGAATTTTGTTGGGTGTGGAATCCTCCAAGTATTCAGGTACATCAATCCACCTCTTGGTGCCATCATTCCACATCTCATCAATCTTCATAAGTCGGCATTCCTGAATAATGTGTCCAGGGTGGGCACAGCGCTCACAAAGACCGCCATCACGGCGACGATACCAATCGCTTTTCGGGACGTTGCATTTCTGAGCGAGTGTCTGCTTTGGCTTGGTTGGAATTTCCATGTTCATCAGGACATAGCGGGGTACATCGTGCCAGTCCTTGCTGCCATCATCGATCCCATACAGCATGCAATCATGGATCCGGTGACTGGGGTGTCCGCAGCGGAGACAGACGCCGAGGGACTTCCGATGATTCCATGTGGCCTCGGGGACCCCAAATCGCTGGGGTTCACGCTTGCGGTACAAGCTATGCTCCTTTTCGACTTTGGGAACGACTTCGGCTGCAGGGGCCACTGAGGCGGCTGCGGCCACTGGAGCAGCGACGGGCTCACCGCAAACGGGAGCAGTGGAAACGGAAGAATTGTCCCCGGCCTCAGACTCCTTGTTCTTGTTCTTCTTCTTTTTTTTATTCTTTTTCTTGAATTCAGTTCCACCGTCTCCATCTCCCTCTTCCGGTTCCGCAGGAGTGAAATCCGGGACCCGACTAGTATCCTTAGGGTCCTGCACAGCCAGGAAACAAGCATTCAGCTGAGAATGTAAATGAGGGTATGGCATATTGGGGTACACTTACAGGCAGTTCATAGGATGGGGTGCACAAACGCTGGCCGGGCAAGACTTCGCAGAATTGAATGGGCAAGTACGTCCATCCCTATGAAAGACGAGCGTCACATGATGAGCATAATGTCCCCATCCCGTGCGCCAACGACGGGATCATGATACCTGCAGCTTCTTGACCGCAACACAAGGCGCATGCTCATCCTTGATGTCGACCTCGTACCGTTCCGTAAAATAGTCTTTGACTGTCTGGCCTCCCTTTTCGTTCACTTCTTTCTCATCTGCGCCAATAGCGATGGCACCAGCCGAACGCGGATCGATCCCGTAAATACGATAGCCGCGCTTAAACTCTGGGCGGTGCGTGGTCACTATCTTAAAGTTGCGGAGGTTGGAGGTGAGAAATTCGGCGTCCTCGCTGGTCATGGGCCGCGAGAACGGGCTGTCTCTGGCAGGGTAGCGTTTGCGCAGAAATTTGGCAACGATAGGAAGGAGTGGACCTAGGGATGCCATGGAACAAGAAGCATGGATCAATTGATGGTTGATGTGCAACGCCAGCTATGCGCTCCTTACCTCCGTCCATAAACTCGTCTTCGTCCGGTACACAGACCTCATGGTACTCCTTGTCGTCGTCAGCCTCACCAGTGGGTTCGGCTCTGAAGGTTTCATCTCCCCACTTGGATTGGGGCTTCAGCGATTCACTACAAGATGAGGTCAAATTTGATTCTGTAAACAACCTGGCATGCAATCTCTTGCGGGAGCTTTGACGAAGCCAACCTGAGATCGCGTTCCAGTTTTTCGAAAGCGTGAAGGCGAGCCTCCATTTCTGCGTCAAAGTCGCTCACCGTGGCTGTTGCTGCGGGCGAACTAGCTGGAGCAGCTGAGTCTACTGCATCTGTTTAAAGATACCAAACACACTTTGGATGAGTCTCGTTGCCAGAAACCAGGCGGACAACGATAGCCAAACCTTCAGTAGAGGTCTGCTGCTGCACTGCTGACGAATTTCCCATGGTTGCAAACTGTATCAAATTGACGGTCTGTGCTTTGCTTTCGATATGAGCCCGCTATTTAATGCACCCCAGAAGATGGAAGATGCTCTCAAGGCAGGCTGGGGAGCAGAAGATTAGAGTGGGAAAATGGGGCGCGAATCACAAGTTTCTCGGAAGCTCCTCATTGAAATACATGACCTGTCAATGCTGCGCCACACACGCGCTGTCGAAAGTGACAGGTGTCATCGCCGTCAAAACAGGTTCCTTCACAGTACATAAGTGCATTTCACACATACAATCACACTCACAAGGTATTCGATTCATACAAGTGTGGGTTGAGGGAACAAGATACAGAACAAGGAAAGACGGGGCAGAAGGGAGGAGATAGGTATGTACATATAAAAAAGAGCCATCAAGTCGGTCCAAACGCGATCTGCAGACAGATTTCCTCTCACTGTATCCACAGTCTCACACCGACTCTACGGCCCACAACGACTGCCTGAGAATTGTCCCATACAAAATAGTACAGGCCCTTGGCAGCGGGAACGGAGCCCGTTACCGAGCCACGCACCTTCTGGAGGGGTTGAATTGCATGCGGCACGGGTGCCGGTGCATCAGCGTCTGACTCGGCCAAGGATGCTTGTGATGTTGTAATCGCTATCGACGGCTGGGATTTGCCTGTCACAGCAGCAGCCAGACGGGAAGAAAGGGAGGGACGGTTCCGCACTGTGCGAGGAGTTAGAACGGCAGGCTGACTGATGACCGAAGCGGGCGGGCTGGAGGAAGGGACAGCATCATGCGACAAATCGTTGACAATGTCTTTCATTTCGATGGGCGGGATAGTTGGCGCGAGCGCGGCTGTGGTGACAGATGCCGCGGCAGCGACGACGGCAGAGGTGAGCGCTTCCGCCGTGGAGGTGCTTGTCCGTGCAGCGTCAGAGGGTGCAGCGCTTGTGCCTGCCAGCTGATCGTTGCTATGTGTTCTGCTCACATCGCTATCCAGCTGCTCCACTTCCTTCTCATCATTCACCTTCTCGCTGCTCAATGCGGGTGTTGATCCCGTGGAGTCGAGCATCACGTTCTCATCAACCTTTACACGCCCAACATTGTGGGGGTCACTCTCACCCCCGCTTGATCGTCTCCCCAGGACAATGTCCTCATCATCATCCATTGACTGCATGTCCGGCTGGAACAGCACCGCAAAACCAATCTCGTAGCCACCCGCTACTACAAACTCCCAGCAGACTTCACTGCTGGCATCAACAATGTCTACCGCGAACGGGTACCTGACGACCTGCTTTCTCGGTACCGCCATGTCGAGTCGTACGACACTGTCGTTTGTGATGTCGCTGCCGCTGCCGTGAAGAACCGGCGGTTCTATGGAGAACATCAACTCGACTTTACGAGCAATGCGCTTCTCAGACGAATTGTCAAACCCAAATAGGAATTTACCGTCCGGAAATGTGCTCGGCAGTGGGATTGTGGCGAGGGCTGGATGTGTTTGTGGTGCGTGGACGGTTGTTGGTGGCACGAGATACCGTCCAGCAAGATGACTTGGCGAAGTGGGGAAAAGTGTCAAGAATCCGCGGTGAGATTCACTGTACTCATGTTGATCGGGCACGAACACGAGGGAGAAGATCAGGCTTTGATTCTGCGTATGCTGCTGCTGTACTTGCTGCTCCTGCTGCTGAGAAGCAGACACTGTCGTTGATATCACATATTCCCATTTCAGCTGCATTGGACCGGCGTGTGATGTGGAGCGCCGGAAGGGGATGTCGACGTACACCTGTGCTCGCGGTGCTACTATCCGTTCGGAAGATGACTTTGCCGTCATTGCTTTGGTACTTGCGTTCATTTCTAGTGATGCGGATCTGCCACGGCCCGTCAGCATTGTACCAGAACTGGAAGCGGAGCCGGGCCGACGTGGGGGAAGGGTAGGTGGTCCAGAGGTTCTCTCAACAGAAAGTTGCGGGGTTGCGTGGAATTCGAATTTCGACCCCCGTTCTCCTTCAGAGTCTTCTTCCAAGATGCTGCCATGGTCAAATGAGAGCTCGGGCAACGACTGGAAGCTAGAACTCCGATTTTTGGAAATATGGCTATTTGCGCCGCTGTGGCTTTCTTCGCTCAAATCGCTGAGGATTTCTGCGTCGGAAACGTTGTTACCACCGCTCTCATCCAAACTCTCGACTATCTTGGGAATATCTCCTGCACTGTAAAGTCTTGAGGTTTCAGAAGGGTCATAGTCGCCGTCGCAAACGGATGGGGTTTCGCTATGCGTGGCAGAAGCGCCTTCATCCATACTGTCGTTGGCAGGAGAACCAAGGTCGCCGTCGACTCCATTACCATTCTTCCCAAGCCATCCAGCAACACGACGGGATTTAATAAGATATCCAGCAGTGCTTCCAACAAAGCTTTTGATCTTATCGATTTTCCGTCCCTGGTTGAGATCACCGGCTGCCGTCCCTGAAGTCGTGGTTGAAGCAAAAGATGAAGTCATGCTGCTGGAATGAGAAGAGGAATCGCTAAAGAAGCGCCGCTTGCGGATGGTGGAGTTGCTGGGACTCCTGCGAAGTGAGTTTGAACTTGTGTCGCGGTCGCGGGTGGCCGCCAAGCCAGAGAGTGACGCAAGTTCTTCGATGAAGGTTTTGAGCTTGCGGCTCGAGTCATATGACACTTCGATGCGTGATAGATCCTGACTCAACTGTGACAGGATCGTGACGTGACAAGTGTCCGTGGGAGATGCTTCGTCAGCGGTAATCAAATAGCCATAAAGGAAGACTTTAGTGGACGACACTGGCAGCTCTGTTGAAGGAGAAGGTGCTATTGGCGGTCGCAGGGATGATATTTCCGCGTCAGGCTTTGTGGGAGCTACAACCGGATCTGGCCGAACAGGTGATTGCAACTCGGAGGTGAGAGTTTCATGAGAGACTGCCGGAATGTGTTTACCCGCCGTATCGAAGTCTGATGTGGACGATGCAGGAACGGGTACGGCGTGCACCTCGGGTGTGTCATGGAACGCGGCAATGGAGCGGCTTACCACCACGTACTCGACCGTTTTCTCAAGACTCGCGCTGGTCGAGACAGAAGCGGCTGTAGATATGGATATGGAGTCCGGATCTCTTGACCCTTTCGCCTTCGCAGTGGCGCCAATCCGGCGTTTGACAAGGAATGTTGCAAACTCGCGATGGCCTTGTCTTCCAAACTTGTATCTCGTATGGCGAACTCCTCTTCCGTCGTCTTTCGAACAGAAAGCAAGAAGGGAAGAAGCGTCAAGCCGCGCCAAATGAGGGTAAGCTTAGGACTAGAATATTCTGAGGAACATACCGTACTGATGGACGATCTCGGACCCGACGTAGCTATCATCGACGTGACGATCATGTTCAGGATTGGACAGGACTGAGAAGACCCGCTCAGCATCACATTGCATTTGCATGGACGCTCTCGTAATCTCCGCAACTTCTCCGTCGATCAGAACTCTTTTCTTTTCCACATGAATGTTGTTCCGATTCCTAACACTTTTCCATGCCGTAGCGACGACCGGACTTGGCGTGCTGTCGGTAGAAGCTATGGTCGCGCTGTCAGCTTCACGGTCTGAATCCGATGCTGCCGTCTGTGTACTCTCGTCTGCTGGTGTCTGCCCGACAGAGGGAGGGATCGTCATATCGCTTGATTTCTCCCGCGCATATCTCAGGAACGCGGTCACCAAGTTTTCCTCCATTGTTTCAACTTCCGGTGATTGCGGGTTTAGAACTATGGTTGTAGGGAATGCCACGTTGGCAAGGGCGTCGCCCAGCAAAGCAGAACTTCCATTTTTGCCCCGTAGAAGTGGCGATCTGTTTTCCCACAGTGTCGATGCTTTAGTTGCGAGACTTTTGCGCACTGGAAGTGCCGGCGGCGCCTCCTTTGCCGCATTTTGCCGGGCCAGCACATCCTATACACAGCCAAACACAGCATCAGATATCCATGTGTGATCAGGACAGTTCGCGCGAATAGCTTGTGCTCATGCTTCAAACAAATGCAACGCCTAAGATACCATTTCCAGCGCGTAATTTTGCAATTCTCCCATTCATGAAGTTGCAAGAACCTGCTACTAGGACGTCCGTACCCACCCTCTTACCTCGAGTTTTGGCTCCATAAGCGGCATGAAGAATGTCCTCCAGGAAGGCAACACCCAGAGTTCCAGAAAAACCTTCCTGACAACAGATGCGAGCAGTTTGTTGACCATGCCCCTGAGCAACTCGTTGTCTCTGACCGTTAATGCCGAGTCAACGCGAAACGTAGTTCCGGGATCGTCGACAAACGCGACTCCGATCATGTCGGCCCACTGAATGGAAGGACATCGCAGACGCAGTTTGCCCGCAAACCCGCTTATGTGCACCCGGACTGGAAGTTTGAGCCCACCCACCAGCGTGGTCTGGATCGCAATGCTACCGCCACCATCGTATGTCACATCCACCTCTGCCGACTAGATTGCAAAGGAGTTCACCAGTGAGTAACGATTAATGACAGATCGCCAAAAACGTGCTCAACATCTCAAAGAGTGATGTAGAGATCAAAATAATTAGCCGCCGACGACTCACCACAGCCAAATCCTCCGTGACAGCCTTCATCAATCTGACGGACTGGATCTTTGGGGCACAATCTCCAATTGCAATGTCCACAATCTCAACGTGGGAGACCCATGCGTTGCCCTTCAGCTTATCGTTGATTTTGCCAGTCCATTTTGCACGAGCTTTGTCTTTGAACAGTTGAGACCCTCTCAACGCGAGAAAAAAGCGAGTCGCAAGCACATTCAACCAGTCCACTTTTTCGGCAGGCGCTAGGAACTGGGCTGAGTCGATATTGGTAAACGATGCAGGTGTTGTCGCTGTCGTTCCAGGGGTTGCTGATGAAGACGTGTTTGATTGCGGAGTCGCAGTATCTTTTGCGGACTTGCGCAGTGGCGGCACAGGAGTGTCTGTAGCAAGATCCGGCGCAAGTGCAGCTTTCAAGAATGCAATTATGTGTTCCGGCCAAGGTTCGTTATGTTCGCGCGAAGTTTTGTGAAGAGAAGGATGGTGGGCTGCCGCACCCTGTGCAGCGTTCGACGATTTTGACGAATTTTTGTCACCAAGCAGAAGATCGTCCCTCAAAACCTCATGATCATTATCCCGGGTTCCCAGTCGAGAGCCTGTAACTGCTACGAACTCTTTGGCGAAAGAAGGGCGGTCGCTGTTGGGCTTGTTGGGGTTTGTGATGCGGGTATTTGGATTGAGCAGGTGTTGGGCGATTCGGTAGAGAAAGAAGGCCTGAACGGCGACAGTGAGAAGGACACCAAAGAACAGGCCCTTGAAGAAATATGCTGTGGTTGCGGAGGCATATTGTGGAAGAGTGTGGTCTTGCATGTGATTTCGTGAGAAGGAGGCCCTGAAGATCAGCCCTCGAACTTCAAAAAAAAACCCTCAAGGCAAAGTCCGTTGAAGGGAGAAACAAAGGGGCCGAAGCAGTGATGATGAAAGGAGAAGCGGGTGAAATGAAGAATCTCCGGGGCTGAGTATACATGAAATGCTAGTCAGTAACTTTGCGGCTGAGGTGAGACGAGGTGTGAAGGCAACAAGGCGTTAGAGAAGCGCGCAAGGATACGCGTCATAAACCTCCCGACATTCTATTATACTTCGGTACTCACTAAGATACTATCTGGTCGTTCGGCTGCATGTTGACTCGAACGCGAGTGCTTGATTGCATATGCCATAGATCAGGCAGCTCACCAACCGTTATGCATCGCATGTGTAACGTGTCTAGCAGTATCGATAGCTGTATGTAGCCAGCCAGCGTAGCTTTTCCTATTATTGCTTGGGTCTACGGAATGACACAATTGCAAGTGTCTATCAGACGCATCTGAGCATCAACCGCATTGCACGTGGATTTCCAACTATTTGCCTTGCATCAAATCACGTGGCTCGTCTCTGTCCATCCATGCTGTATCCAGCCATGGTACTGTATCACGTGTATCAGT
This sequence comes from Powellomyces hirtus, assembly GCA_025526995.1. Lineage (NCBI taxonomy): Eukaryota > Fungi > Chytridiomycota > Chytridiomycetes > Spizellomycetales > Powellomycetaceae > Powellomyces > Powellomyces hirtus. Next base: position 456,941 of record JAHLKG010000017.1, on the reverse strand, counting down.
CTCATCACTTGGTAAATGAACGGACGATGACGACAGATGAACGCGCGATGTCATTCTTTCCCCCGATCCTTCGCGTAAGCATGTCACTGACGGCACTTTTCACACTTCCGCCCTGCTCTGTCTTGCCGCCAAGAGAAAACTCAATCAAAACCCCAACTTTTCAACTACTATATATTCAACATCATATCAAGCCGACCCACTGTCCCATCCGTCAGTGTACGTCCAATTACCCTTCTTCATACCTCATTTACTCGGTCTCCATTGCCACAATGTCGCGCTTCCTTGGTTGGGCCTGGGTTCCGTTCTTGGCGGCCTTCTGGTGGCTTGCTACCATTCTCGCCCTCCTGATCCTGTGGTTGGTAAACGACACTCCACACTACAAGCAAGATGATGCGGATATCGTCTACATATCAGATGTCGGTGAGTCTTTCATGACGGGTTTCATTCAGCTTCCCTCTTCTCAACTCACATTCATCTCTATAATGTGTGGCCGCCGTTTGTAGGTGCAAAATATAAAACACTTTTCATAGTGGGCACATCCCTTACGTCCGCCTTCTTTGTCACTTCGCTTCTGCTTGATTACATTTTGCGAAAGGCCCACCGACTGAGCGCACCCATCCATCCGCGGGCGCGGATCAACGCCATTTTGTCGATCCTTTTTGGCATGATTGCTGGAGCGGCTCTTATTGGCCTGGCTGTTATGGATGTCCACAATCACGGCACAGTGCACTGGACTTTGACGCTCGTGTTCATGGGCTGCTTGTCTGTTAGTGCTATCTTCACCGTAGCCGAATTCAAACGATTGAAGAACGATCATCACGGGAAATCACATTTGAAGAGAAGCTTCTTTGTCAAAGCCATGATTGTTGTGCTAGCTGTTGGTAAGTGACAACGGTCAGTTTCAAGCAGCCAAAGACATGAGAGGAGGAACTCCGTCAATCCTCAAGCTCCGCTTACTCATTTTGGCACCTCCTTCGTTCAGCGGCCGTGATCGCCATGGTAGTGCTGAGGCAGCTGTGCCGCACAGAGGACTGGCGGAGCACACCCGACGCACCCCGCTGCAATGCACTTCATTCCGCGTCGGCTATCTGCGAATGGGTCGTTGCCCTTCTATTCGTTGTATATCTCCTGACGCTTGTCGTGGATATTCGGCAGGCGGTCTACACCTCAAAGACGTATATGGACGGTGGGGAGATGTCGATCGGGAGGAGACAATCGTCCCAGGCCACTATGGGAGGAAGACGATATTATTGAGTTGACCAGAAGGAAAGGATTCATCCTCATTGTACATAAACATGGCGGCAAACGCGCACGGGTGGACTTTTGGGGCCGCACATTGAAGTGTAAGGAGGCAAAGCGCTGTTTTCGAAGACGAACAATGATTTGCCCGTCGGACTTTTTATTATTATCATTAACTGCTACACAATTATCATCTGTTCTGACACAACACATCCCAATCCAACATTTACTTGTTGGGCCCTCCAAAAACTTCTCTATAGGGGCATTCAGATGTTCTAATTGACAAAGCCCCTTCCCCTACCCCTACTTCACCTGCCTTCTAGATTTGCAGATCCACTCATCGCTTTGCCTTTCAACCTTTTATCTGGCTCGCAAAAACGCTGGAGATAATCGATCACCGATTGGGGCTGTTACTACGGCAACAAGAGACGGTTGACCGCAGCCGACCTACATCTAGGTCGAATCCTCACTCGTCGCCCTTCACCCTCCTATCTGCGTCCCATCTTCCTCCATTTCCCCGTCATCCTCATACTGTGTACTTCGCAGAACATCCAGCAATGGAGGCCATTGACGTCCCGGCCCTTTCGCTACTGGCTGTCGGCGCTGCCGTCACCGTATCTACCATCGCGTTCGCCTACTACAAGGGTTGGCTGCCAGCCGCACTCGGAAAGCCTTCTGTACCCACGGAGGCCGAACGTGAAACTCTCATTGCAGATCTGATCAAAGATACTTCTAAGCAACTCGGTACTGCCAAAAAGACTCTGGCTTCCAAAAAGGACTCGCTTAGGAAATCGAAGATTGTGAGTGACGTGACATCGCTGACGTCAATCTGAGCTTTGACTGAGATGGTTGTAACAGCTAAAGAAAAAAGCGGTCAAGAAACCCGAGGAGGCGAAGAAAAAGTCTTCTCGGACCCTGGAAGGTCACTCTGCTCAAAGCTCTGACCAGGATGATTACGAGGCTGCTGGCGAAGAAGACAGCATCGAAGATCTTCTCCTGCTTAGCACCTTGGCCAAGTCCACGAAGCCAAAGCCAACGCAATCCAAGGGGGAAGCTGCGAAGGCAATCAGCAAGCCTAAGAAGAAAGTCCAGGTTATTCCTGAAAAGGCCGACCCTATAAGCGAGGAGATCCCAAAGTTCGCAGAATCGAACCCAGCGCGCGACGTCGTCGCTCCCGCCGCAGACGAGTATTCAACTCCGGCATCAGCATCGGTATCGCAGCCTGATGACGAGCGCTCCGTAGCCCATCCTGCCGAGCCGATAGCCACCGAAGTGGTGAGCGCTGAAGCTCCTCTCGAGGAAGACGAGGATGTGATCGAACCCCAAGAGAATTCAAGTGTTCAATCGTCTCCTTCCCCATCCTTGGACTCCCGAGATGTTGAACAAGCGAACTTTGGGCGTGCTTCGGAGTTACAAAACCAGCTCCAGCACGCCCTCAGCAAGGTCGGGTCGATGGAAAAGCAGCTCAGCGAGCGCATGGCGCTTATCGCCAGCCTTCGTCACGAACAAGAGGAGTTGGCTTCCGCGAATACTCTTCTGGCCTCTGAAATTGATCAAGCGAGGCGTCAAAGTCAAGCTGCGCAAAGGGTGCAATCTGAGATGGCTATCCTTAGAGATACAAACCGCGTTCTCACTCAGTCATTGACCAATGCCCAACTGCACGAAAGAGATGCTAAAGACCGTGCCATCAAAGCTGTACAGTCCGCCGAGCTCGCAGAAAAGCTCAGAGCGACTATTCGCAATCTTGAGGCCAACAACCGAGAACTGCAAGCGCAATTGGAAGACCGTAACCAGCAGGTCGATGCCTCCCGTCGCAAAGCGTTGGAAGGGCAGAGTGCGCTCACATCAAAGCTCGAAAACGCTCTGCAAATAATCCAGCAGGAACTTGCCAAGGAACGGGAGGATCGCGCGGTGGAACAACGTCAAGCCGCTCAGAACTTGAGAAAGATTTCAGATGAGTATGAAGCTCGTCTCGCCGAATTGACCCGTGACAACATGGACCGTGATAGCCAGTTGGAGGAACACAGATCACGAGCCGAATCTCTCAGCAGGGAGTTGTCGCAGGCAACAAAGGAACGCGATGTTGCTGACAATCTGAAGCGCGAAATGGATCACTGGAAAGAGCGTTACCAGACAGAGACCGAGCGGATGGCCGAGGAACTTCATCAGGAGAGGAAACTGACTGAAGACGTCCGTCAGCAGGCAGAATCTGGCGAAAAGATAGCCGCGGATCTCAGGCGCAGAGTGGAGGATCTCGTTGCTCAAACGACGGCGGTCGACGAAAAGGAGAAAGCAGTTACGGACGATCTCGAAGCAAAGGATGAAGAGATAGCGCGATTGAAGGAAGAACTGAAAGCTTCTCGAGCAGAAGCTCAGGTCGCGCACAAAGAGCTCGTTTCAAAACAGGCTGAGGTTTCGGGCGAAACTGAGCGGATGGCCGAAGAACTTCGTCAGGAAAGGGAACGGACCGAGGACCTCCGTCAGCAGGTAAAATCTGGCGAAGAGAGAGCCGCAGATCTCAAGCGCAGAGTCGAAGAGCTCGGTGCTGAAGCGGCAGCGGTCGATGAAAAGACCACTGCAGTTACGGACAATATCGAAGCGAAGGCGTCGGAGATCGAGCAATTGAAGAAGGACCTCGACTCCTCCCGAGCGGAAATGCGACTCGCGCAGAGGGAGCTCGAATCCAAGCAGTCTCTTGCGGGCGATCTTGAGGTGAAGATCGAGCAAGTGAAGAAAGAGCTTGAGGCCTCACGCGCAGAAACCGAACTCGCACAGAAGGAGCTTGAAGCCAAGTCTGCTGAGGTCAAAGATCTTGGCGCTGTGAACGCTAAACTGGCCGAAGCATCCAAAGTAGAGCACACTTTGAACGCGGAAGTAGCGACTCTCAAACAGGAGCTTGCCGCTAAAAATGCCGAGCTTGCTGAAATACGAGCGGGAGACAAAGTACAGATTGCGTCCATTGAGCAAGAATCGGCTGCTGTAGTAGAATCGCTTCAAGAGAAGAAACTTCAGAAGAAACTCGATCTCGCCAATGAGAAGACCGCACAGATGGAGCAAGATCTAGCTGAGTCAAAAATTGCCCTCCACGCCCTTACCACGGACCGTGCACAATACGCCGCAACGTTAAATAAATTCCAAAGCACCATTGAAGTCATGACAGCGCGTCTGCAGGGCGCCGAAACGGCAAACAAGGGACTGGAGGAGCTTATTGAAGTCTTGCAGAAGCGGCGCGACGAGCTGGAAGTGCTGGACAAGCAGCGCACAGAAGAGATGAAAGCGCAGACCAATGCGGTAACACCTGCTTCGCCACCCCCTTCTCTTGATACCACACCCATTTTGAGGGAGCTGGATGCCCCCGCGACGAGTGAAGAGGCACGGGCGGCACCAGAGGCTGTGACTGAAAAGCCATACACCTTTGTCTGGAAACACGGCGGCAACAACGTGTTCGTAACTGGCTCCTTCAATGACTGGAACCCCAATCAGCACGCCATGAAGCAGAGCTCTGACTTACCTACGCACTTTGAGCTCACTCTTCCTATACCTGTCAACCAAAATGTGCTTTACAAATTTGTGGTCGACGGTGATTGGAGAACTGACCTGGAAGGCCACACACAGAGGGACGGAACAGGGATGGAAAACAACGTCGCCTTTGTTCAGTAAAAAGGCAGACACAAGGACCGACAAAGTGTCGCGAAAGCCAGGAAAAAACCGCGCAAGTGAGCCTGCCGCCCCGCACGAGTTTGTTCCGGTCAACACGGCGTAAAGTCTTGTTTTGCGCAGTATGGCGAACGACCGGCACCTGGCGATGTTTGCTGCCTGCGTCTTTTTTGTTTGTTTGTTATTTGTTTACGGTTGTTTCTCAGCGTATGCAAGCGGTGTCTCATGACCATCAGCAAATGTATATGTAGATTAGCTTCGCTATATAGCCCCACCGCACATGGTGGTTGTTACTGGCGTATCATCCAGTCCTCATACATTATAAAGATGTTTGTACTCACATCACTCGCTGATCTGTTTGATTTAGGGTTTCAAATACAGCATATAGCTGCCGATGTTTCTCAGTCGTCCAAGCCCATCATCTTCTCTCCCGCCTGTTGCCGCGCAGAGCCACTCTCCCTACTACAGCCCAATAGGTTGGGTTGTTATCCAGTGCACTGTTTCCAATAGTCATGTCCCGTCGCATCCCTCTCCATATGTGGTTTCATCCGTCCGTGCATGTGCCATCCGGAACCTTTTTTTGCCATCGGAATGTAATCAGGAGATGCTACTTCATTTACGAATTAGAGACTGAATCATTATTAGCATCCCACATCTTGAGCCGACCAACCACCTCACGGAGAGGAAAAGGGAATCTGCAAAGAAAGGAAAGGAATGAAAGAATACTTGGGGTCCCAGACTAAATTTGTTGTTCCCATTGGCTCTTTCCTTTCGTAACGAACCGCTATCCTAGTTCTCCTCCGCTCCGAAATTCTGCGAAAAGAACAAAAAAAAAAGCAAAGTGGGATAAGAGGCAGAGCACTATTCCAAATAATGCAGCGCCTTGGGCACGGGATTACTGTATATGGCGAGGCGGTGAGACCCGTCGCCGAAGTTCGCCGGCTACCGAAATAGTAAGATCGGTGCGAACTCAGGCTGTAGAAGATTTGCACACGCGGGAACAAACGCGTCGCGCTTTCGAACAATGGCATTCGCCATTCAATTGGTAGTAGCGACGGGCGGTGTGAATCGAGCTACGATTGACAGCGATAAGCTTTGGCATGGCAAATCGGCGGGCGATTTTTTTTTCATCTTGCATTCCGCGTCGTCTCAGCTGTCCTTTTCCCCCTTCATCAGCCCACCCCATGCTGTCCATGACGTAGCCGGTCCTGTGTTCAGGCAAAAATGTCCAATTGGGGGATCACAGCGCAAAGATAACTTGCGGTGACTGATTGGTCGGGAAGAGAGCCCGTTCAGTTGGGGTGACTGGGCAGGACTTCCACGGAAGTTCAACGCAAATACATCAACAAAGTGTTTCGAGGATGCCGCATCACGCGATTGTAGATGCAAGAGGTGCTTCAAGAGCATCGTATCTGGATCTTCTTCAAGCGTCGGGCCCCCATAGAGCAACAACTCGTAGGGTCGTTCCACACTTTCGCCACTCGTATGCGGGGAATTTTGTGCTTGTCCACGTGTAGGGTCCACGTAGCATCCGCGGTACTTTGGGTTTAACAACAGAAGCGGTGGTCACGGAGGTACCACAGGTACGGCGAAAAGGGAAAACGCGTCAGGCCCTGACCCCAACGACACCGTACCCCGGTTTCCGGGACTGCTGGTCGCGCTTGCGCAATCATCACAATTGCTAGCAGCTGTTTGCTTGACAAATGATGATTCAATAGCTCGCTGTACACACCCATCCCGGTTGCAGATGCACCGACTTCGGTTGCAAACCGTCCCCATTGGATGGGCACCATGAGCCTTCTCTTCAGAGAAACGTAGTCAGCGGATGTCAACGGCGCTGTGTGGGTCTTTAGTTTCCCCATCTGCGACTCCATGACGTCCCTGCTGGGAACCTTGACTCTTTAGTATGACTGGGCGGTCGCCGCAGTGGCAGAATAAGATGGTCACATGGTCCGCTCAATGTGTGTTTCTGTGAGTACCCTGTACCAGTCGGATTGCCTGCGTCGTGAGCGACACGCAAACTCTCCGCTGTGGTGCGAGCCCTGGTCCTGCACCTCCCTTCTCAACAGAGACGAGACAACACACTTCTCACCCTGCGCCATTAATGCAGGTACGGCTCCTGAAGGCTGTTCTTCTGTTTCTGCAACCTCTCCGGGCCCGCCTCGAGTTCGGATGTATATCATTCGCGGAATAGGAGCGCGCGTTGCCTGACCGGAAACCGGATGCATCCAGGGGTTCCCTGATCCGGCGCGACCACGAATCGGGGTTTCGTTGACGGCCACGATTCTCCTCCGAAGACTATACACGCTGGTACGCCGTCGTACCAGAAAGAACACGATGACGTGAATGGAGAATCACCGAGAAGAGAATGGCTAACACTTACCGCCTCTTCGCTCCTCGCAAGGGTGCCCCCCGCCGCCAGCTCTTTCTCATAGCAACGATGTTTATTTAACGCAACGAAGAGAATCGCCTCTCATTCATCCGGGCCCCCGATTCAGATCAAATGCTTTATGATTTTCGAATACTTCGCACAGTACGTTTGAACGTCGTCATGGAACTGACTAAAAAAATGCGTAGCTGCCGGCCGGCCCTGCCCGAAGCGTAAATCTTGGTGGGGTTGGTTGCCCCACTCTTCGTCTCCCCCATCCACATCTGTCCCATGGTTCCTATGACTCCCATTGTCGCCGCACTGAGCGCCTGCTGATTTTGCCAATGTCCATCACCCTGCTTCTGAAGTATGTCAGTTCTCGGCCTACTGTGAACTTGTCATATAGGATACCGTTTGATTACATTGAGCTATCGCTCTGGCTCTCTACCACTCCCACTGGATCCATTGTCCGCCTACATCACTCCTCAAGCTGTTGTTGATCTCGTTCCGTACATATGCGCGTTCCCTCATCGCATACATATCAGTCCGGTACATAGTGGAGCCGCAACAGTTTATACTGTAGAGGTCCCAGTAGCGCATAACCGTCTGCATTGCCGTTACGTCCTCTTCTTCTTCAGCTGGCCTATCATGTCCGGCCGCAAACAACTCGTCATCCGCTATTCCGAAACCTGTCAAGATGCAGTCTAGCATGTTACCCAACATCGCCTGACCGTCATCGTGCCCCTTCGTAGGACACATGCTTCATGCTTCCCAATGAGCGTATTCACACTTCATCTCGTCCACCAAAATTTACAGTCCGGCACGAGACGCCACGCTGCTCATGTGCTCGAGTTTTGACCATCTGTGACATTTTGTTTCCACTGATACAAGACACTGCTCTTGCTTTCTCTCACATGTCGCTACGTTCATCCTCACAACGCGATGACAGCTTCCTTCTCGATGGCGGCCTCGCTTACTGTTCAATACGTATTTCTCTGTGCGCTCCCACTGACAAGATAGGTGACTGCGTAGGAGCAGAGCGCATAGGCGCTACGAGTGCTCCTGATTCTTAATATGCGTCAGAAGACAACTTGGAGACTCTCTACATGCTATCCCAGAGTCTTCCTTACTCTCAAACATGCTTTGTGCGCAGGATATGATGCTTTCACATCCACAGCTGCGATGTGTCCTTTTATAACGCATGTTCTGTCAAATCACATCGACCGCGCGGAAGCTATACGTTACGCACTGGCCTTCCTCGTTCCCTTTACATTGTTCTTGCGGGTGCATACATTGTCGTGGGCAGTCCGACGCCTTCACGTGCTAGTTTGACGACAAAGCAGCCTTCTAGTTTTCTAGATCAGGGGCATCGCAACGCACTTCGCTTGCTTACTTCCACATAAAATACTGTACGCAGTTACCTTCCCGCATGCTGCGTTGCTGATCGCACTTGCTCTCTCTTCTTCGCATAACGTGAGTCGATGGTAGTAGACAGCGCGGGTCCACTTCTTGTAGTGTCTGTACGTCGCTCGCTCTGGTGCTTCCAGGGTAGCTGGTAGTGTAGGAGTTTCCCGGCACATAGACTAGTGCTGTGAGGCTGTAAAACGGAACACGAGGGACTTCTGCGGAACACTAGGCTCAAGTACGACTTGTCGACGCTCAACGACGTGTCGAGGTTTCTTTGAGTATACGTGGCCTTGTCGGTTGATTCCAGACACTCGAGCGATTGTCGTTGGCGGTCGTACGTTGCTTGTACTATCTCTGTCTGTGGTAACAAGTTAGCGTAGGCCTTGCACTGCGACGCGCACCTACCAAAAGCGTAGCGCTCTTCCTTCGACACTCTTCCTTCGACGTAGTAGCCCTTGACTCGTGTTGTCCTGGAAGACGCAGTCCTGGGGTTTCCCTTGACCGGGCCTTAGCGCATATCACTGTAAGAGCAGAAAGGCCTTTCCAGCTGTCATACCAACCTGGGTGAGGGAACTTCTGAGCAGCAGGTTTGGTTGATGGCTTGGTTCCTGCTTCCTAACACTCGGCACCTGGAAGGGTCCCTACCAGAGGGCTGTGTACCCGATCTCTACATCCGGACGCTTTGGGACCTGGTTGAGCATGCGTCACAACCGCGCGCGTTCGCGTCCAAAAACCGAACAACCGTCGCCGGGAACCAGCCCATGTCTGACCCACGGGACGCCTACCGCCCCTGTGTCTCCTTTTTTCGTGTTGCAAAACGCCCGCCCATCTCACATTCATTCTTCGCCCCCGCCTTCCTTTTACTGTAACTGTACCCGTCCTTCCTTCCTTCCCGTCTTTCCATCCTGCCTCCCTGCTCTCACGGTTGTCGTGTTACTCTTTCCTGCGTGCTCTGGTCGTAAAGTGTACCGAATTTATCCGGCCCACCCGCATTCTCGCCTGTCGTAGCAACTTGTACTTTTGTTCTTGCTCCGCTGCTTGTTCTTCCTTTGGATATAAGCAGAATACCTGGCTGTAACGCTCGCATCCTGACTCTCTATCCTTGCAGCAGTCTTGTCGCTTGTAGCTTGATCTGATCGCTGTCCGAGGAACAACTGCTCAAGACCATTCGTCCGCGACTCGTCTTCTCTCTCTCTCTCTCCTTCTGCAGGCACGCTAGAACTTGGCCGCTCTTTTCTTTAGGCTCTTTTGTGAGCGCAATACCGTACTCGCCTTCATGCTCTCGCTCATTTTCTTTCTGCTTACTTACTTTGCAACACTCCTGCCATGATGCAGACACCCTCTTTTTCGTCTGTACCTTGCTCACCTCACTCAGACTCGTACGTCTGTCCACTATCTCATCTGCACATTCTGGATCCGCTTGACAAAGGGATACTCTTGTTTTTGCTGTTGTTATGTACAGGTTCTGAGTGGGACCATAGACCGTCGCCTGTCTGGCTCTCTCTCCTTTTTCTGCATACTCCTTACGAAGCTTTCCGGCGCTCTTCTCATATTGTCAACACCTCGCTCTTCATGGTTCTCTCGCTCGATCTCACACCCCCTTACTCTCATTCTCTCCTTCTCCTCGTGCTTTGGGACACGTCGGACCTTTCCCTAAACATTTTGTTTTTGACTGCTCTCTTGGCCATACTCCATCGTCATAACAAATGTTGTCATGACCGTTGAGTGTTGAGTGACTGCTACAGGGTCATCATCAGCACAAGTTGCTTATGCGTAGTGACCCAACATACTCGCAGCCCTTGTGAACAACACTATTTTCCTCGTTCTGCCCGTAAACGTCCACTCGCTGGCAGTCACTCTACGCAAGGCTATCCTTGACTGACACATCCTTACGACAAGACACGTGCGGTCGGTTCCTCATTCCTCGTCCGTTTCTATTTTTCTGTACGCGCATCGCATTCATCATGATCAGGATCATGATGGAGCGCTCTGCAGACGATTCGTTGCATCGCTACTTTGCATGTCTTGCCCTTTTGCCTTGTTGATACGCGATCCATATACAAGACTCTCCTTGGTGGAAGCTGGTCCTCACCATCATCTCCTTACTTCCCTTCAGAATGCATACGAGTGGCCGTTCCCTGAAGAGCGCACCCTTCTTCTCGCGCAGCACCAGAACCACACGCTGCCTCTCCCCCGTACGCGAGACTCACCACCGGAGTTTCAGCAGTATGTGGCCAACCGCGTAACTGTGCCTGTGACTTTCATCAAATCATGGCAGTGCTCCCTTGTCGTATACATGTTTGCCAGACACACAGCGCCGTCCGTGTTTCCTTTCCCGTCGACCACCTTGCCTTTCTGCTCTCCGGTGTAGCAAAGAGGACACAGGCGAAGTGCGCGACTGTCCTTCTTCGTAGTTAGGCACGCTTGTTCCACACAAGCCTCTGAGGACCCTCACTCTTCAACTTGAGCGTGAGCATCAGCCAAGGCGTGTAGACGTCCAAAGATGTGATGGAGTGCCCAGCTTGACGTCCAATCATACGTCAGTACGAGTAGGTCACGATCGACCGTGAATCACAGTTGAACGAAGGCTTGAGAGGCGTGGACTTCACGACTATGATTGCTTGCTGTTGCATCGCATTCGCTACATAATAACTGCACTGCGCATTGTCACTCGCAACACTTGGCCTTGTCACTTGCTCGTCGCTCCGTTTGTACGTTCTCGAAAGGTGAACAAGCCCCAAAGGGACACGACCCATCCCACTCAACCGGGTAACATAGAAAAGTCTAAGCTGCTGGCTGAGTTGGGTCATAGTGGCCCGATGCAGTGGTTTACCGCAAGTACCAGCGGCGCGTAGCCGCGCCGTGAACCAGACCACCGTGGCCAGGAGCCGCCTTTGTGTTCGTACTTCCACGAATTTCATTGCATCTACGCGCGCAACATGCCCGCCCCACGCTGCCTCCACCCCGAATTGTGCGCGTCGCACTAGGCTCCTTCCCAGTGTTCTCCTCTCTCCTAGTTGCCGGATCCTTGCTGCGTTCCCAAAACCCAGACGAACCCAGAACCCGGTCTATCCCCGATTTGCTGCTTCCGCGAGCCCGGTTTACGTTCTGCGCGGCCTGGTAAGAAGAAGACATGAGCATCTGAGTGGCCGAGGGAGAAGAAGAGTGCGAGACTTGCGAGATCCGCGTAGCAGGCATTGCGCGACTGCCGTACATTGTTCCTGCTGCCACAAAATTTGTCGTCTCATTGTTCAGGACAGCGGGTCGGATTTCTACGCCATCGCCGCATCCATGCGTTCACTGCGAACCGTTCGTACACACTGCTTATCTCTCTCGCTCTCCTCCCTCTCCCTGGCTGCCGTAAAGGCGTTCGTGTCAGTTATCTTACACAACGCTTGTCTCTCTCGATCTCTCGCAAATGCTGGCACTCTCCGTCTCCTTAGCTGTCGTCAAACCCTCTCGTGTCAGCTAGACAAAGGACTACTTCCCGGTCCCTTTTGCGCATTAGTGCTGGTCTTTCCGACGCCACGGTATTCGGTTGAGATTTGATGTCGACGATAGTCCGTAATCTTTCTGTGGTATAGTCCCGGTTACGGGAGGGGCTACTGTCTTCCCATGCGACGTCATATTTTCAAGATACGCTGCACTCCTTTCTTTCGTTTGACATCATGCTGCAAACGCGCAGACTCATGGTTGCATCGTCTCAATTGCTTGCCGCTGAGAGTATCCAGAAGCGCTCTTGTACTTACACCAAGGTGTACCTCTCCCCGTACCACTCCACCTATCTGGTCTGTTTCGCCCTTTGCCTCTTGAACTAGTGTGTCTGCCTGCGCGTCCCTTCTGAGCTTGACATTGAGGTGAGCACGATAAAGCTAATGAACGAAGATTAGAAAGAAGTCTCTTAAAAGAGATAGATGCCACGGTGCGGTGTTTGCTGATGATGTGTGTATTCTGTTGTGAAGCGCAGGGTATTAATGCTATGATGCTCGTGTATGTGTTGTTTCTGCTCTCGTCCTCCAGCCCTTCTACGCGGCGTTTCGGTCGTCCCCACCCCTTCCTCTTTGAGTGGCTCAAAACCACAGTGTGAGTGGCTGATCAGCCATGATCCAGATTGCGACTCTTGCGCTGCTCCTTGCGCCGGATGGGGATCTTGAGTCCTTGGTCCGAGAAGTGTTTGCTCAGTTCCGATGATTCTATACGAGAAGTTTGTACAAGAAAGAGAGACCAGAGTCAGTCAAGTTTCGCAGATCATGCCATACCAGCGGTGGGATCATAGCCATCTCGCGGTTCCTCGCCGGCTTTTGTTTCCACGTCCCGCTTCCTTGGTGAGCGTGCGCCGTCCACGAACGACGACAGGGTAGAGACATGTCCCCGCGTGGAACAGGGTCGCACCACCAGGCTTCCGGGACCCACGCAAAAATGCAAAGCGGTTTGTCCCATTTACCTTTCAGCCCAGGATACTCTCTAGTAGCGAAAGACGTAAACGGCTGCGTCAGCGCGGTAGATATCGGCACCGCTGGCTTGTCACTTCTAGCGCCGATGCTGTCGACGCACAGAATCAACAAAAGAAACACAATCATGAGGCTCACTGCTCTTGTTTCTCATAGAGCTGCTTTTCAGTCTCGGTGTCTCCAGAACCACCGCGACTCTCACGCCGAGGATATACAAGCCTATTGCTACGTGCCTCGCTCACTACGAACACGGATATAATGCCAACAAGAACCTTTCAAGAATTGTGGACTCACACAACATAGGACACCCAGCACAACAAGCAGAAGCGTGAAAGAACTTGATACCCACCTTGCCAGGTTGTACAAAGACATCCTCAAGCGAAAGATACCCTCCACGCGCAGGGACAGGTCAGGAAAAACAAAGTACGCGCCTTTGAGACCATTTAGATCGCAAAGATAGTGGCATGATGATACCATCGAGCCCATCAGGACACGCTCCCAGCTATCTTGGGTAAGATCTTCTCTTGCCGGTCTCGGATTCGATGGAAACGTTTGCCCGCTCGATCGCCGGGGCAGTTCTGGGTCACTTTCATTAAGCCACGACATGCTGCTTGTCACCCGAGAGCTCGTCAATGATCCCACGTTTTCGGAAGCGACCGGATTTGGCCGGCCTGCGGTGCTTTTGGTTGAGATGTCTGAGGGCATGGACACTACAGGCTTATCGGCGGACTGTGATACACTGGAGCGTATCGGTGCCTCCTGAAGTGAGATCAGCCATGGCCGATCAGGATTACGATTTTTTCGCTCGCCATCGACCAAGAACTTGTCGCCATGTGTCTCGCCGAGGCCGTGCCTTGGAGATGTGGTCCCTCTGCGATCCAAGGACAGTGTTCCATGGCGTTGTCCTAGAGGCTCGTGTGCTACGCGGTCTGGTGGTTGCTGCGAAACATCTGGCGGCCAAAGGCCAAGAGAATTGGGCAGATTACGCGATGCATTCCAATCTGGCCTCGATAGTTCCAGTGATTGAGGATCTTGGTGCAAAGTCTCTCGCAAAGCTATGGATGCTAGAATCATAGCGCCGACGATATCCGAACTAGACGGCTCGCTCTCCTCCCAGCTCTTGCGAGGCTCGCTCTTTGGGGGCAGGCCAGCAAGAATGGAAGGCATGGTAGGTGGTACCACGACATAAGCCAAATCGTCCTTTCCCTCTTCAGATACGAGCGTAGCGTGTACCACCATTCCTGTCACATCGCCCAGCGCCGCAAGACTGTTATATGGAAACGCGAAGATAGCGTGCGAACTTTGAGTATCATTTCCAGTTGACGTAGTAACGTGAAAGTGGTTAGACGTGCGTTTCCCCATACCTGGTGTCAACTTCTCCGTTGGTTTTTAGAGTTCCGAGCTGGATGATAACACATGGGTCTATTCCCGGTCCGGACACGTTTTCGGTTGTGAAGCCGCGGCTCCGTGCCGTCTCGGGTTCCTGTCGTATGAGAAGATGATACCTGAAAGAGAGGACCAAAGCAACAGATACTCATCAATCAGTCCAGACGCCTGGTGCTCTCCACATCCAACATCTCTACACAAGGTGCAAACCTTTTTGGACTCGCGTTTGAGAACGTTGCTGGTGCAGTTGAAGTTCTTGTTCGTGGTGGATGAAAGAGATGCTCAAGCCTTAACAGTGAAGTCTGCTCAGGGGACATGGAACGACTTCGTAAACCTTCAAGAGCTGGCGATAATGGGCGTGGAGGCGGCTGAGAACGTGACTGTTGTTGTGATTGATGCGTTGGAGAATGAGCTGGAATGGGTCTCTCCATCGCATCCGGCTCCAAGTCATCCCTCTCCGGTGTCGGACGTGCATCTCGAGTGGGCTCGGCCTCAACGATTTCAGATACTTCAAAATGCTGATGTCGCGCTGGTTTGGACCGTGTTTTTGATGGGTCCACAGGTGCATTGCCTGTTGGTCGCATGGATTGAAAGCCTTCGCAGAGTACTAGATGACGTGAAACCTCGATCTAGAAGCCGGGGGATTGTTTTCGAGAAGTGGAGCTATTCGAATCAGCCGCTGACCGCCAGCCGAGGAGCAGAGACTCTCGAGCAACGCTGGATGTATATGTAGATGCACTGAATTCGGGCCAGCCGAAAAAACTGATTGAAGCGACTGACTGTAAAGGTGGTGGTTACTGGATGCTCGACGACAGGGAGACGGCGCTCAATGGAGGTGGGATATAACAATTGCGCGGACAACGAAGGATGGATCCGAGGACTTTTGACAAAAATCAAAAGATGTACGGGCAGCGACAATCCGTGGGACAGCCTTTTGGGTGAGCGTTGCGCGAAGTGGGCGGTTCGGACCTGGACCGCGGTTTTGGAGGTCGGCGAGTCGATCAGAGCGGATTTATGGGTTTCGAGGGTTCTGGTTGGAAGGAGAGCCTTCTTGAGGCATGACCTCGTTTAATGTTGAGTGTAATCGCCCGGCAATCCGTCTAACGGGGAATGGGAACGGCTTAACGGTATAGGTCAGCATGTTTTACTAATGATCTCGATCGCAACGATGATTGTCATGAATATGAATGAGAGATCGACACCTACGTTTGGCGTAACCAAGTCCAAGACTTGGACAGGAAGATTAAAGGTCGGCGGGGGGTGAGACAGAGTGCTCACTGAAGGACAGACAAACGAGACGCGACCACGAGAAACGAGGCGCATGAGACTGGACTGCAGAGCGAGCGAGCAAAGGATACGAATGGAAAACCAATATTACAAGGATACATTCATGAATTGAATGATTCATTCGTTGTAAAAGCGCAAAGACGGTCGAGTAAAGCAGGAAGAAATATCGCTTGGTAAGTAAGGAAAGCTGACCCTTCCTCTAACCTTCCCCGGACGATTATTTGCACTGTATAACGCACGCGCTTTGCTTACCCTGGTTGAGCCTGGGTGTATTGTTGAAGCAGCGCGGTGGGCGAGTTGAGGCGGAGGGTAGTATATCGTGCCAAGAAGCGACGGCAAAAAATCGAAATCAAATCAAAAAGCAAAGCTCAAACGCAGGAGCAGCACGGTCTTTTCCGCTTCGTTTGTCTGTGTGTGTCGTAAAAGCGAGTGAGGTGAAGGCGAGGAAAAGAGGGAGGGAAAAGGCGTGCGCCGCTCTCCAGGGAAACGGTGGGCGCCGGATCCCTACGGAGCCGATTGCCGGTGCTGCGCCCCTCCCCTGGTAAACCTTCCCCAAAACAATGGCCCTTGTGACCTGTATCCGTGCCCCCATCATGTGAGGAAAGATGCAATCGGCCGTGCCCCCCAAAGGGAGACGCGTTCTGGACCAGGGGAAGGGGCCTGGCGTAAGCTATCCAGGTGGTGGGGACGAGAATTCCATGCTAGATATAATATCCAAGTTTAGAAATTGAATCATTTCATTCGTCCACAACACATTACCAACAAACGCAACGAAGCTCCCTCGCATTAGTGTATGCGGCTCACTGGTGTTTAATTAGGTTCTGAAACAGCTCATAACGACATCAATACTGAGATCCTTATGTCTGTTCGGCGACATGGATCTGCCGTCGTGCTTGCATCGGTTTTTAAAAACAATTGAATGGATGCGCCAAATGTGAGATAGAATCGGATCCGATCCTGTCTACAGCCAGACGACAAATGCCCCCCATCGCACAGGCAGACGTTTGTATGGTGGTATATCTAGGGGGGCCGCGGACTTTTGTCGTCTGGCTGTACGTGCCGCCACCGATTTAGTTCCCGTCCGTGGCCCGATCTGTGAACCTATTACTGCGGCTGATCTTATCGTGACACGAGCACGAGCGCAGCTCGGGCTGGTGTATAAAATTTTTGTGCAACCTGTGCTGAGGCTTCTTTTTCGCCCTCTTGCGCTTCATGATTCATGTGGGAAAGCTGCCCATCCGTGGCATACACTGTAGTTGTCAAAGCACATGAGTTGAAGAGCTTGCATTCAAAAGTTGATACAGATGCAATTCGAGTGGGCACAAATTTGTGAATAGAGTTGCAACAAACTCCATTTGTCAGGAGACAGGCCGAAGAGAACTTGCTATATACGTATCAGAAGGGTTCATATTATTTTATCTTAGGCGGTCCTGCATCCAGAAACCATGGAGAACAGCTTGCTGTGATTATCGTGACGTGGGAACAGTGATGTCCTCGAAGTCGTTCTCAGAAACCGCTGGGAACATGTCGACGTCTCGCTGACGTAAGGAGCTGAAAATAACGCGTAGGTTGCGGGTTGTTACAAATCCCATCTGTGATATTTTTGGTCCTGAAACCAGAATTTGTCCCTCGGTTTTGACGGGTTGTGATTGACAGGTGTGAGCGGCCACTGGTCAATGGGTAGTTTGACAGGTTGCTTTTGACAGGTGGTTGACAGATACTTGACAGCTCAAAATTTGCGAGCATGGCTCGGTATGCGATATATAAAATGGAGACGGAGGTTGGGCAACCACCCACTCCTTCAAACCAGCAACGACAACGACTCAACAGCAGCATAGCGCACATCTCCTATCTTCGGTATCCCAACATCAACATAAAATCACCATGTCAGTCATCCTGCGAGCTCTCCAAATCACCCAGGCTGAACGGTCACGTAAGATTGTATCTGTGAAACCGTGGAAAATGTCGACCAACAGAGGTCCCAGCCCCAAACTCACCAAATACGTCAAACATATCCTCATCGACATGCACGGATATTCAGCGGCCATTTCAGAGCACATCTTGGATCTCCTGGCGCTCGACAACGTTCACACCGTCGACGACCTGATCGGATGCTGGGCGTGTCTCGCCACTCACACTCAGCGGTTCATGTTCTATGACGAAGCGGTCAGATCTCCCATGTTCGCAAAACCAATGAAGGTCCTCCTCCGAAGCTGCCAGAACAACCGTCCGGTCGACCTCGACCTTGCTGTCTACATCCATTACATTCTCTCTGAAGTCATATCTTCCGCACGTGCGAAGCGCGACATTTCCGCGCTCACAGGTCTGCTCGGCGCGCACGGCATCAAATCTATGTCGAATCTTGCGCAGATCCTGACCACCGCGAACAGCCGCACAGCCGCCCAGGAGGTAGTCAACTCCATGTGGTTCCGACAAGTGCTTACTGCCGGTCTTGGTGAAACCCTCATGCTGCTCTGGGGGGCCGCCGAGCAGCAGCTCTACTTTTCGCTCACCTCCAATCCTGTCAACAACCTCGGAGTGCGCGCTTCCGTCAAGTGGTCTCAAATGCGTAAACTGCGCAAGGTGGGCTCAAGCTATAACATCCACAATACCTGCGATTGGATGTGAGATAATCGGACGATTGAGTCATAGATAGCTCACTCAACAGGCATGAACACCACCTTATATCCCCAGCCACTGTGTTCCGTAAATAGACAGATAGCTTTTCTAGATCTCCACTGAAAAGATGGGTCGAAAGAATAAAATAATTTCGAAAAAATGGCATATGTCAACTGCGACTCAGAAGTATAAGATATCTGAAAGATGGGCCAAAAGGAGGGCAACGGAAACGCTCTTCGTAAGTAGTATCTAACTGCTTTCCAGGGCTGACATGTTCTCCGGACGTCGAAAATTTGTGGAGTCATGAATATGTTTTTGGCCACAGCATATGCGGTGTTTTGAAGTGCGCTGACTCGCTCGGACCGATGCCTCGGACGAAGCTTCAACGTAAAGAAGACGCTAAGAACTAATGGACGGCGCTGTCAGAACAAAGCAATTAATGAGTCACGGAGCCATTTCTTCTCGATTGCTCCAAGTGCTTTCCAGTGATGGTCCATCACGTTTTGCAAATCAATAGAATCAATCATCCTTTTATATGGAACGGTTGCGAGAGCGCAGACACAGCTTTGTGCCGGATGACACCCAGACCTGGTGAGATTCAGGAGATGCTGAGAAGATACTCAGAACTACCATGCCGATAGACGGTCATCAAAGAATTCACAGTCAAGGAACCGTTATTGATGAACAATCACCAGAACGTATCGAGTCTCCAAAATACCCAGACCAAAGAGAGATCCTACCACACCGGCAACCCTCTTCATCCATAGTACTGGAATAGGTATGCATACCGTATACCTGTTTTCAACAGCTTGTCTCCTCTACGACTTCCTTTCGGGTGTTCCCACGCGTTCAGAAACACTGCAATTGCGAAAGGGGACACCGCATTCCTCACCCCGTTCTCGCCCGCTTATCATGCCGCGGTCGCATTACGATATCCTGCAGATATCCGCCACTGCCCCAGCGGACGTCGTGCGGCGGCAGTACCAGAAGTTGGTGCTAGAGGTATGTTGAGAATGCCACCAATGGGGGGCGTCCATGCTCTTCAACAGTTTGGTATTATGAACCACGGACGTATCATGAATGCAAAGAGCATGGCAAAGTCGCCCCTGATCTGATGCCTCTGTTCTTTTCTTCTTTCCCGCTATCGCAGTATCACCCGGACAAAGCGACACAAAATGGCGGCGCCGGCAATGCTATGGACAATGAGGAACGCACGCATCGTTTCCGGAGCGTGGTTGCAGCGTATGAAGTCGTGGGAGACCCTGTACGACGTGCGGCATACGATGAAGAACTAGCAAGTATGTCTGTCAGTAACGCATAGAACACATTCAGTGACCATCTCGGATGTTAAGATCTGACGTTTCTTTTCCTTTTTTTTTTTCCGCCACAGAGAACTCAAAAGCCATCGGACCCCTCCACGCTGAAGTCGACCTCGACGACATGCACCACAGCCCAACATCTGCCGAGTTCACGCTTCCGTGCCGATGCGGCGGACAGTTCTCTATCCGGGAGGAAGACCTCGAGGATGGGGTTGAGATGGCTGCGTGCAGCACGTGCTCGTAAGTATTTTTACATGCGTTGATACAAGGTAGGCCGTCATGATCCTCGTCGTTGACTGCTTGCGTTATGTTGGTGTAGACTGAGAATCAGAGTGCTGTATGAAGTTGTCACCAATGAGGAAGACGACGAACAGGAAGAGAACGAAAAAGGGCAGTCGT
This sequence comes from Powellomyces hirtus, assembly GCA_025526995.1. Classification (NCBI taxonomy): domain Eukaryota; kingdom Fungi; phylum Chytridiomycota; class Chytridiomycetes; order Spizellomycetales; family Powellomycetaceae; genus Powellomyces; species Powellomyces hirtus. Next base: position 436,809 of record JAHLKG010000017.1, on the reverse strand, counting down.
GAAGTATATCTGTTACCCGATCTCGTGCGTAACAGCGACGACCTGCGGGTGGGTTGTGCTGTGCCCGCCTCGCCGCTGCGCTCGATGCTCACGGGAGCCGATGATGAGGGTACTTCTGCAGCACATGGCGGTGCGAGGCGTGGCACTCGTGAGATATGTTTGCGGCGGTTATTGCCGCTGGGATCAGCTGACCCGGACCATCATGCGGACGGAGACATATCAATTTTGTACTGGCATCCTCAAGAACAAGAAGACCGCTCGCTCCGCGGTCGGCAAAAGACGAAGGGTGTTCATCATGATGGATTGCGAGAACATTTTTGTAAGGCATCCACCGCTGGGCATTAGGCATTCTGTGGCACGGGTGGGATCGTATGCCCGCGCGGGGATGCCCATCACAACCACCAAGTCTGGTACGTCGTCACTGTTCATCCTATCCGTACTTCCCACTGGGGACAATGATCGACGTTGGCGCGGACATCATGGACGAAGGAACACCTAGAGCTTCACCCAACAGTAGGAAACAAGTACATAAATGGAGATGCGTAGAATCACATACATGTTGTGTACATAAAACCGGAATAGTATACAAAGGAATGAAAGTGTTCCTCTCAAAAAAGCTATATGCAATCTGGGCTGATCACGCCCTGTACGTCCTTCGACCAACCTCCTCCATTTCTAAGAAATCCAAGGTCCCGTCTTCAAATGTACTCCCCGCGCTGCGTACACATGCGTGACAACTGTTTGTTGAACGCTACGACTCTAGGGTCCACCTTGACTTTGCCTCGGCTGTAGTTCAAAACCTGTAATCCTTTCAAATGCGTTGCGCGAGATAAAGCCACGTATGCTTGACCATTCTCGAAGACCTTGCCAAGATCCACTTTCACTCGCTCCAGTGTTTGTCCTTGTGACTTGTGGATTGACAGGGAATACGCAAGCAGTAAAGGTATCTATGTGGAGAAGCACATCAGCAACCTGGTTCAACCTAAAGATTCGTGCTGCAAGTTTCTTTGCTGATAGATCCTTACCTGTGTTCTGCTGGCAACGACCCCCACGCCGGGCATCTCAACCGACCAACTTTCACTTGATATTTCCATGAGTTTGGGCTTGTTTTCGACCGTGAACTCGACAATCGGATTCCCGCTGTTTTGCTCAAAGCCCTGTACGATTCCCAGACTGCCATTGACCAGGTTCGCGTCAATGTTTTTGATCAACATGACCTGTGCACCAATCTTGAGTTCCAGCACCAAGGGTGCCATCATATCCTTCAGCTTGTTTCTGTCGGAATCGTTTTTGCATTGATCGACGGCATTGAAAGTGCGACTCTCTCCCTTCAAGTTTCGAAGTCGCTGTCCGTTTGCTGTTTCTACTTGCGTCCGGATGGCATACCTAGACAAACGCGGTGAGTCAGCAAGGGTCGATGCGAGACCAAACCATGATGGAGTACTAACAGTTGCGTGGGCTCAATCCCATCTGAATAGTGCAGATCCCGCGATAAGCTCGTGAGCAGCTGCTCAGATTCCGGGGAGACAACACCAACGCGCATCTCATTCAGCAAGTCGATGAACGCTTGATCTTTTTGACGAAAAACGTGCGTCAACTACGAGGGGATCCGATGTTTAGTATGTTGGCATCCACGACGCCTCGAGGGTGCAGCATACTTGGATTGTTCTCTTGACGCATTTAGACCATGTCTGGGCTTCGAAGGCAAACTTGGAATTTCTGGCAACTAAGCATCAAGATCATGTCAGTACTGATAGTTCTGACGATCAACATTGTCAAGTGCAAAGTACCTGGAGGTAACTGCATGAAATCGCCACAGATAACCAACTGAATCCCTCCAAATGGGAGTTTAATATTCCTCAGAATCTGACCCATCTCATTCAGCTTGTCAAAAAAGTCGCCTTCAACCATCGATACTGTTGATCAATTAGACAAGACATGCGAGAATGAGCAACATTGAAGATAAACCATGTGAACTTACTCTCATCGACGATCAAAACCTTGCATTTCCGCCACCTCATCAGCGATCGTTTGTTTCCCATCACTCGTCGAGCCAGTGTTATAGCATTGTCTGCACGCAGAGAAACAGCCTGTTAGTCCTTTATGTAAACGGGGGAGAGCAAAAACATGATGGTACCATTGCCGATGCCACATCCCGCAAAACTATGCAATGTGGTTCCATTGATGTTGCACGCTGCAATACCAGTCGAAGCTGGAAACCAGACTCTTCATGTTAGTCATGTCGACAAACGGTTGCCCTGAATAAGGAACCGCACCTGTCACGGCAATCTCATCCTTAGCATATTTTCCATGCAGTCTTCGGATCAGCTCCCGCAGAAGCACACTTTTACCGGTACCTGCATCGTGAGAAAGCCGGTCAGTCATCGCTGCTTTCTGCCCTGCTTTCACGAGGACCCTTACCTGCACTGCCAGTGAAGAAGATGCTTTCTCTGCGCTCCAGTACCAGTTGAGCAACCATTTCCTGTTCAGCGGACAATTCGATCTTCTCTGACTTGACAGACTTGTTCTCCTGAGAATTTGCCGATGATGCTCGAGTGCTGGGTGTACGAAATGTGCTTGCGGCAGACCGCGCGGTTGTCGCAGACGTCATAGCCTCTTTGAACACCTCGCGGTGCTTAGGCAGCTTGTAACCGCCGTTGATGTCCAAGTTCGCCCCAGCCAACATGCCCATCGTTGTTTGACCGGCTTTCTTGTGCAAAGCCGCAGTCGCCGTGGACATCGTTGTAGTAGGGGCGGCTTGAGTTGCTGTTTGGGCGGCTTTCTTGGGCAAAGTTTCAATCGTCGTGGACATCGTTGTAGTAGGGGCGTTTCGAGACCATACACTAGATGGAATCGCGACAGAGCTCTGCGAGCCGCCGCTAGATGGGTACTTGAACTTGTCCAGGTTCAAGCTCCCCGCCACGGATTCTCCAAGACTGCCTCGGTCCTGTCTTCGTGATTCCGCGGTGTACGGGGAGTTCTTGGGTTCCGTTAAATCTATGACCATTTTTGAACCGCTTTCGCTCTTCTTCAACGCAATTGAGCTGGCGACCCGCTTCTCCGACTGTATAGAAAGCTTGCTGTATTTCGGATCCTTTATAGCGGCAGTGTACGGGAAGAACCGCGAATTCCCAGTAGCCACGCGAGCTGCGGGGGTTTTGCCGGCCTGTGTTTTCGGCATTATACCCGGTTTGGCGGCAAAGCTCAACTTCATTTGCCTGAGGTCATTATCGTGAGGGTTCGGCATTGAAGGTCGTATCTGTCGACAGGAGCGAGCAAATAAGTATCAAAAGCTTGACCACAAGCCCCATTACAATCCTTTACACTAACAAGCCTTCTTCACATACCTTCGCGTTACTCAAGGTACAAAGTAATAGGGAATACTCGGATTTTCCCACACTATTTGCAGGCCGCAGAGGCTACGAGCAAAAACGAAACTGCTCAAACAATAACAAAGAGGTTGCAAGACTACAGAGTGAGCGTCCCTCTAGGAAACTTGCGTGGACGGTTTTGAGGAGGAATATCAGCTGTATCTGGAGAATTGTGCGTGGGAACTCGTGATCTCTCAACAAGAATTGTCGCCTGTGCGAAAGAAAGCGTCCGAAGTCCCATCAAGTCCGCAAGCGCGAATGCCATTCGCCACAAGCCACATGGAACTGGGTCATCCATGCCGTCAGCAAAGCCCTCTCTGCTCTTCCCCACTTTTGACAAAAACAAAAAAAAGAACACCCGGTTTCTTTCTGCATTACTTGGAAACTTGACGCCAAAGCTTTCCCGCACTATAACAAGACATACATAAACGCAATTATCGCAGGGCCCGACTGCTTCTGTGTTTCCGAAATTTACTGAGGAGAGTTTCCGCAACCGCCCGGCCTCGCGCTTCGAATTCCTAGTATCATTTTCAAGCCCCGGAACCGGAAGACCACTTGACCCGGCAGAACGCAGTTATAATGACCTCCTTCTACGACGAGGTTGAGATTGAGGACATGGACTACGACGAGGAGACCAAAGCATACTACTACCCATGTCCATGCGGAGACAAATTCGAAATCACAGAGGTAAACTACAAACACAGCGTTTTAAACGCTTTGTCTCATACATTGCTAACACCGGACATCGTGGTTTAGGAAGAGCTAAAAGATGGCGAGGAGATAGCTCGGTGTCCGAGCTGCTCACTCATCATCCGTGTGATATACGACCCTGATGACTTTGGCGGGTCAGACGTCGGCGATACCATCGATCTTGCGTCCTTGTCCATCAGCGTTTCCGCTTGAACCCCCCTGAAACGAAAATACGGTTGCGGGCTTTGGACTGCCACTACTACCCATGCAGGTTAAATCCGCACGTGATTCTACATGTACAAAATTCCATCTGCTGTTTGCATTAGTCGCACTTAATATACACCGATTTTGACACTCGACTCATGTCTGAATATCAAGGGAACGTGACAACGCGTGTGAAGGAGTGCAATCCCGCAAGTCTCTCCGCAAGTCTCAGCAATTTCGTATTAACGTCACATAAAATACAGAGGTGTAATCAAGCGAGGAAGACATATAGACATTTTGTTTTGGACAAAAACTGCTATCAAGCCGGACACAATGTCCGCTTCACCTCTCTTGATCAGTAGCGGCCCCTACAGGATTCAGAGTAGTCAAGCAATGTTAGTCATACTGAAACGTTCGCCCCACTTGGAAATGACGACAGTGCGCGCAGTCGATCTCGTCCAAAGAGAGCCCTAAGCCCAATGACAGAGCATTGCGATTTATCCCAAATCCAAGACGCAAATAGCCTCCCTCAGGATCCCCGGCATTCACAGGAGGTAGCCGAGAATTTGCTCATCAGATAGAGATTCTGCATCTGATATAAGTATAAGTCCCAGTCCCAGTCCCAGTCCCAGTTCCAGTCCCAGTTCCAGTGCGAATGCCCTTCGCGTCCCATGCCCAAGGTCCAGGTCTCGGTCTTCAGTTCCAGTCCCAATCCTAGTCTCAGCGCAAGCCGACACGTCCCAGATCCAGATCCAGTCCCGCTGTCCTGATATTGATTCCAGAGCATGATGGCAGTTCCAAATTCCTACCTGGGAGACGGAGGTCCACGGCGGTGGTCGTCACGGGTGTCGCGGGCATCGCGGCCTCCTCCGCGGTGATCCCTTCTGGGACCATCATCGTAGCGGGCTGGAGGAGACCTGTCTTCTCTCATACGGGGGCGGTCCTCGCCTCTACCTCCGCGGTAAGGAGAGGGAGGGCCACGGTAACCACGACGATCACCGTAATCTCTGCGAGGAGATGGCGATCGGCGGCGTGGAGAGCGGGATCGGGATCTGTAACGGGGCGGGGAACGGTCCCGGTAACCGCGCGCTCCGCTCCTGTTGGGTCTTCAAAAGACAGAAGCCAGCATTAGAATGATTGCTATCATTTGTAGGATAGACATGACCTCGGTATGTTCTACTTTGGACTTGAGAACGATTCCACAAAGTTTTCCCGGTCTCTGCCATTATATTCGGAAGAGGGACAAATGTAGTACATACCCGCAGTACTTGGCGAGATGGCCAACATCACCGCATTTGAAGCACCTTCCAGATCGCACGTCCATTCCCTTGTCCTGGTTCTCGGGGCATTCCCTGACCCAGTGGCCCGTCTGACCGCAAATGAAGCAGGTGGAGTTGTTGGTCGAGGACCTCTTAGAAAATTCTACGACAAGACGCTTGCCCTCGAAAGGGTGGTCGTGCAATGCCCTGACAGCGTCCTCAGCGTCGCGGGGATCATCTGTACGATGGAAAGCAATGCGTCAACGAGAAAAGTCAAACGTAAGTTGTTTGCAACGAGATTGAGGTCTCTGAGCTTTTTCAGGCATACCAAACTCGACGAAGCCGAAACCGGCAGGCTTGATTTCAACGTGCAGGATCCTGCCAAACTTGGCAAAGAGGTCTTCCAGGTCGCGGATGCTTCCATTCGGTGCGATTTGGCCGACGTAAAGCTTCACGGGGCCGGCTGGGGCCGCTGGTCCGTCATCGATGGGACCTTGCCTAGACATTCTGGTTGATGAAGCTGATATCTTTGCGTGTGACAGAGATGAGCTGTTCGCCTGAACAAGATCTGGAACTTTGCCTGGTGGAGAAGAGCGTGAAGTGTGGGGACTTGGCTGGAATTTGGTGCGCGCTTAGTAAACCTGTCCTTGCTTCCCTGCTTTTCCCGCAGGTTTTACGGTAACCAGTTTCACGCAGCATTCACAATGTCCTCGTCTTTATTTGCTCGCACATCAGCCCTCTTTGCGGCCCGCCGCACAGCATCCCTCCCATCTGCGGCGACCGCTTTCCGCGCGAGCATCTTCCAGCGAAACATTTCCGACGATCTCAAGGCCCGACTCGACGATGTAAGGCCAACTCTGTATTTTCACTTCCAGTTCGGCGGAACAACTGATTTATTGATAATTATTTTCAACAGGCCGTGAAATCACATGATGTGCTTGTGTTCATGAAAGGCAACAAGGCCGCGCCTCAGTGCGGCTTCAGCCGAGCGGTTGTGCAGATTCTCGGTCTGCAGGGCGTGCAGGACTTCAAGACGGTCAATGTGCTCGCCGATGAGGAGGTTCGCAGTGGGATTAAGGAATACACGTAAGAGGCTACCTTGGTGGCAGTTCGCGGTTACGAGGTGGATGATGTGTCATGTAACATTATTGCTTTTTAGATCGTGGCCAACAATCCCTCAGGTGTTCGTTAAGGGCGAGTTTGTGGGCGGATGTGATATCTTGATCAACATGCACCAGAGCGGAGAGCTGGATACTCTCCTGCGGGAGAAAGGTGTGATCGTCGACAAGGACACGGCCGCGGCGGCCGCTGAGGAGCACAAGAGCGCTTAGAGCATCTGTTACCCGCATTAGTCTTTTACCTTCATTGCTCCCTTTTCGGCATGACCGAGAATCTCAGATAGCATTAAGGCCACATGATTCTCCTATGATCTGAAGAATGTCACATGGATCTCATACATAGATTCCTGCTAATGACAGGATGGCATCAGGGTTTCCATAAGAGTCTTTATGGCTAGGCTAGTTAATTCTATCTAGATCTGCCACTGAGATACGTATACTCGGGACTGCGATGAGCCACAATACCGTCATTTTAGTTTTACGCCTGGCTAAAGTATTCCTTTGATGCCTTTGGGTCCGGCTTGATTGTTTTGCCACCCTTCGTAAATCCGGCCGGGCACACCTCACCGTGCTCGGCATGGATGGTCAAAGCCTCCAGCAGACGCACGTATTCCGATACATTTCGGCCAATAGGCAGATCGTTCAAGTGGGCGATACGAAGATTTCCCTATTTGCGGGAGGATTGGGAAGTCAGCACGACGAGTCCAGCCGCTAGTATATACTCGACTTTGCACACAGACCTTAGGGTCAATGATGAAGGTACCGCGGAGAGCAACACCAGCATCGGGTCCATCCTCAATGAGGACACCGTAGTCACGCGAAAGCTTCTTCTGCACGTCAGCAAGAAGAGGGATTTTCATCTCGCCCAAACCTCCCTGCTTCCGCGGCTGTTGGGTCCACGCCAGATGCGAGAATTTGGTGTCGGTGCTGGCGGCGAGCACTTCGGCGTTCAACTCTCGGAATTCGGAGATACGCTCGCTGAAGGCAATAATCTCCGTGGGGCTATATGCGGAAAAACAAACACTCGTATGAAAACCCGGTTGGTGAACAATATGAAGTCAGATTAAACATGAGCGTTACCAGACAAACGTAACTAAAGAAGATGAGAGGCGTGCAATAATTTTAGTACCCTAGCTTGATGAAAACAGGCAAACGAACGGGTTTTACGTACAGTCCATGGGGTAGAAGAACAAAACCACATATTTGCCCTTGAAGTCCGACAGAGAGACGTCCTTGAATTGACCGTCAACCACGGCGGGAAGAGTGAAAGCCGGTGCAGGCTTTCCAATCACAGCTGAACATAAAACAAACAATCAGCCCAGACCACCAGGGCGCCAGTCAAGACTCCGCTAGCTCTTGCGTCAAGTACCTGTTCGCTGCACCTAATAGCATCACGAGATCAGCTCAAGCGTACACACGAACATGGCCCACATTCTTCCATACCTGAGGCGCCGCGGCAGCGCTCATGTGCCTGGCTGCTGCCAGTCCAAAGCGAGGGGGGTGCGTAAAAGCAGCTCGGAAGGCGGAGATCGTGTTCATCATGTTGTATGGAATGCGTTCAATTCAAGGCGGAATGTCGGGAAAGCGCGAGAAAGAAAGCACGCGTGCTCGCCGGACATTTTGACACCGGTGGGTTCGTTGCTCTTCTGGAACTCTTCTCCAGAGCGACTGGACGACTGGGCTCTTGGAGAAACTGGAACTTCAGGGCAGCGAACTATTGGCGCAGGTGCAGCATATCCATATCCAACGAGAGACCGTCTCCATGTTAACGTTCAGTTCAAGCCCCCATGCACGGAAGCTTTACAAAGCAGTACACGTACCATCCGAATGGCAGCGACCGGATCATGAACTCACGAGTGATGCAAGAGGAGCCAGACGATTTTGGGTTGATCCTGCCGGCGACCATTTTCGATGAGAACGAGCCCGACGTCACGCATTGTATGTATGAGCAGGTTTGAAAATACATGGTGAAGAAGCGAAGGGGCACACGTCTGAGTACAAGTCTCCTGGTAGCAACTGAAAGCGGTCTCGCCGGAACTCAAGGGGGGGGGGGGGGTGGGGGGGAGATGTCTAACCCAGCAAAGTTCATGCTCCTACCAACACCGCCGCAATGGGAGCCAAAGCAAGAGTCACCCATGCCAACCCCCTCATTACAAATAGTCCCAGAAAAGCCAAAATCGGATTCCAAACCTGGAGTACAGCCGCCGACGTCTGTGACCGACACCATTCTGCAGCGCCACGGACCTGTACCACGGCAGCAGGGACTGATGTAGAAATGGTGCCAGCAAATGATGGGAGGGATACATCCTGAGTCGAATCTCAAAGTTCAATGGGATGTGTTCATTTCCGGTACGTCTTGCGAGGAATCGGTCTGATCTTTGGGTTCAGGCAATAAGGTTGAGCGTAAGTTGGAACAACTTCTAGTGTGGTATTGGTACGCGGTGTTGGTGCTGCCTGTGGTTCTGAGCTTTGGGACGGCGATGACAGAAATGCCGGGGTGGGCACCTTCCTGGTTCTACACCGCCGGCTACTGGGCGGACACGCTTATCAGTCTGTTCACGTTGCACCAGCGCCCAAGGGAAAGATGCCAGACAAGCTCATGCCCTCTCTTCGTCATCGCGTCCGCACTACAGTATTCTACATTGATATGATCACAATTCCACCATATGAGCTCATCGTGACCGAAGCGCGCGCCGACCCGCAAATGTACAGCATAGTGCGCCTGCTACGGGTTCCATTCCACATTTTCCACATCATGAGAACCAACCTTGTGTATGCAAAAGCAAAATACGGCGCGAAATTGGGAAAGGCACTGAGTTTGGTTGATGCGCATTCGAGGATGTTGATGTTTTTTGGGTGGTTAGTCTGGTACTTGCATGTGAACGCCTGCATGACTTTCCTCATTGTATCACTGTCGCGATATACGAGGGATTCATGGACACCAGAGTTGTGGGTTTTGGAACAGCCCTTGTGGACGCAGTATAGCTGGAGCTTGCTGATGGCCGTTGCCAACTCTTGGCCTTTCACAATCAGTGTTCGGTAAGAATCCCCAGACCATGCATTCCTGTTGAACATCAACGCAGTTTGCGATCTGATTGTTTTTGCCACTACGTAGTCCGGCGATCGAAGTATGGGGCCACTTAATGTTTGTCTTCTTTGGCGCTCTGATGACCGGCACAGTAACAGGATTCATCAAGCATTCCGAGTCGCGATGGATCCATCCGGGCGTACTTACAAAGAGATGCTCGATCAAGCGAACGAGTATCTGGCGAACAAGTGTGTGGACGAGAAGACCGGGGTATGCGTGCGGGATTACCACAGGCTAAGGTTCCGGGGCAGGTACTTTGATGAGAGCATTTTAGACGAGCTTAATCCATCCGTCCGACAGGTAGGAAGTGTCATCATGGCCGGCTCCGTCAACCAAAAGGAGCTTTTACTTGTGTGTTTTCTGATCCAGTCTCTTTATTGTTTCATTGTGACTTTGTAGCAAATGGCTGGTGCCTCGTTTGCGCATCTCTTGCGTACCGTTTCGTTCGTCGACCACCGGATATACGCATCCAGAACTTGCTATGCGTGCGTTTTCAAGAGCACTTTTACGTTGCGGGTGATGTGTGTATCATGAAGGCAGCATTTGGGCATTGAATGTACTTTGTCGAATCCGGGGCTGTCGAGATCAAGAAAAGGTGACACGACGACGGTCCTGATAGGTGGTCAGCATTTTGGCGGTAAGAATCCTCATAATGCTCTCTTGTCGCCTAATATTCATTTTGTTGTTGATTTGCAGAAAATGCATTGCATGTGGATGCGCCGCGCGAGTATACACTTATCGTCCGGTCACCTTGCCATTTGTATGTCTTGGAACGGGAACAATATCTGGATGTTACCGAGCTGTAACCAGAGTTAGGCGCGCTGGCAGAAGCTCATACGAGCAGCCCTAGCCTTCGCCGGTGCAGTCCTTGACGTCACACTGCTCACAGGAGGACCCTGTGCTAAAGATCAGATGTACCCCTTACTTGCATCCGGTACGTTTCTGCTTCGCATGTACTTTGACTGTAAAAGCTCAGATAATGGCAAAGTCTGGTGGAGTGTCCAAGAGTTGTCTGCAATGATGAGAGGACATTTGAGGGGCGAAGCGTGAGATTGAGGGATGAATGGCGAAGCAAACAGGATACACAGAAATGCAGTCGGAGGAGGACGCCTTTTGAGGGTATCTTTTGTCAACATTTACACTACGCTACTGGCCTTGTCTTTGCCCAACTGGATCTCAATCACTTTCGCAAGCTCCATGTCCCTTAGGCTAAGTCCGTTGCATTCGTGGGTAGATAGCGTAATGTCGACTTTGTCGTAAACGTTGAACCACTCGGGATGGTGATCCATTTTTTCGGCCTGCATGGCGACACGGGTCATGAATCCAAAGGCTTCGTTGAAATCCTCGAACAGAAAGGATTTTTGAATCATGTCGCGTTTGCCGTCGTTCACAAACTTCCATCCTGATAGTGTCGACAGGTATCGCTTGCGCTCGGCTTCGGTCAGGGCGACGACGGGCAGTGGCACCTTTTGGGTGCTGCTTGCGCTGGTGACACTGGCGGTGGTGCGGAGAGACATTGACGTGTGGAGTTGGGAGAGTGCGTGGTGGGTGCTTGTGGGTGTTGCGTGATGTGCGTGATGGACGCGCAGGTGGGTGGTGTTGCAAGATTGGTAGCGAACTGCAGGTGTTGCTGTTCTGAGAGTGCGGGTGCAACGGAGCATTTGAGAATGTGCAGCGGCGGACTTTGCTCGAACGGAAGTTGGTGTTAAAAATAACTTTAACCCCGACCGACGGGGGAATGCTCTGCTCTACTCCACAACTACGACCTTTCAACAATCACCACCACTACCGTATCCCATATGGAGGTGAGTCAGATGATAGAAATGGGCTGAGTGAGTCACAATACAAATCCGATTCCCATCTCGCGCGATTTCAAAACTCGCTGGCTCTGCCCCTCTTGCCATTCTCTTACTCAGTCCCTCCATTTCTTTTCACATTTCATTCGCAGAAAACTTGCTTTTCTGTAGGCTCAACACCTCCAACAAGCTTCTGCTTCAAAACCCTCCCCACAGCTGCCATCCTGGCGACTTTCCGTCTAGGTTGGAGTTGTCCCGCCTTTGGGTCGGCGTCGGAGCGGTCCTTCCAATGGACCGCCGCTGACAATGACCTCGGTGTCGTAGCGTCCTCCGCAAAGGTATGGTATGGTATGGCGGACCTGTTTGAGCGGCTACCCGTCCAGGGTTCTTGTTGAAAGCTTGCCCGCTCGGGCTCTTCTCGAAGCTCATGTTCTGTTCTCCCTACAGAGCGTTGAGGACCTCCGCCGTGACGGTTCACAGACGAAGCGCCGCAACAGGCTCGTTCGTCACCGCGCGCAAAAGCGCTCTCGAAAAGCAAATGCTGTTTTTGTACCAGCACCTCAGCCGACAGCCGAACAGACCGTCGAGTTCCCGTCCCTGCCACGCGCTTCCCAGATCGCAACTATTCCCGAGGTTCACACACCTTCGTACAAGCAAGCTCTCGAAGCTGTCCGTATCATCGAGTCAGTGCCATACATCCACGTTGCCCAACGGGTGAAGAAGATCAGCCATGCTCCGATTACTTCCGCTGCGCGCTACCGCGTCTCGTTTTTCCCAGTCACGGCAAAGCATAACATTGCCGTGTCTGCTGCACCCAGGTCTTCTGGAGTATCGAACATCACCCGTCCATTGGTAGACCTATGCCGCGACCGCCGCCGTCGCGTTACCGGCATTAAACGTACATCAATAGTCCCGACCTCACGGAAGTACATCGCCCAACATCTCAGCAATTCGTATCAGAATGCTGGACATAAAACTCATCTCATGCTCGTCCCTACTTGGGCAAAGTTCTCTCTCCACTGGGATTGTCATCCGGTAACTTAATTTATCACCCGCACATTTGATCAGTTACAGCCGCCAACATGACGTCAAGAGTGAAACCATCCCTTGAAGAGATTAGAGATCTCGTTGGACAAAAGACGGGCAACATTATTCCCGTCTATTCGGAGATTTCCGCCGATCTAATCACACCTGTTTCCGCTTATCTTCGATTAGCGGAAAACAGCGACTACTCGTTCTTGTTTGAATCCGTTACCGGAGGAGAGAAGATCAGCCGCTACTCCTTCCTTGGAGCTTCACCATACAAAGTGATCCGCACTGGTGAGAAAGAAACCGTTAAAGGCGATCCCCTGCTGGTCGTGGAGAAGGAGTTGGAGAACATTCGATATGTTCCTGTGGCAGGATTACCCGAGTTCACTGGAGGCGCAATTGGATACATGGCGTATGACTGTGTTCAGTACTTCGAACCTCGAACCGCACGAAAGTTGCGTGATCCCATTGGAATCCCCGATGCCATTCTGATGTTTTGTGACACAATCGTTGTCTTTGATCACCTCCACCACGTCATGAAAGTGGTGAGCCATTTCCGAGTAGACAATACCGATGGAGAAGACCATCAGATTGAGCTCGAGTATGCCCGAGTAACCGCAGAATTAGACAAAGTCATTCAATCGTTTAAGAACGAGCACATCCCCATGCCGTGTCAGCCCCCGATAGTGCTGAACCAGCCTAGCGAGTCAAATGTCGGTAAGGAAGGTTACGAAGGATTCGTGAAGAAATTGAAGCATCACATTACGGAAGGAGATATCATCCAGGCCGTGCCGTCTCAGCGAATGAAGAAGAAAACCTCGCTGCACCCATTCAACGCGTATCGCAAACTGCGCAGTGTCAATCCTTCACCGTACATGTTCTATGTGGACGTGAAAGACTTCCAAATTGTGGGAGCTTCGCCAGAGATGCTGATCAAGGTGGAGAACAACATCATCTACACACATCCCATTGCCGGCACACGTAAGCGCGGTAGAACCCCCGAGGAGGACGAAGCGCTTGCCGCCGATCTTCTTGGTGACCTGAAAGAACGCTCAGAACACATCATGTTGGTCGATCTGGGACGAAACGACGTCAACAGAATCTGCGATCCTAGCACCGTCAAGGTCGATTCATTGATGCATATCGAACGATACAGCCACGTGATGCACATTGTCAGCAACGTTTCCGGAAAACTACGTCCCGATAAAACGGGTTTTGACGCATTCAGGTCTATCTTTCCCGCTGGTACTGTCAGCGGTGCACCAAAGGTGAAAGCCATGGAACTTATTTACGAACTCGAAGGCGAGAAACGTGGAATCTACGCTGGCGCTGTGGGCTATTTTGCTTACTCTGGCGGTATGGATACTGCGATTGCCATTCGCACAATGCTGTTCAAAGATGGACACGTTTACCTCCAAGCCGGGGCTGGTATCGTCTACGACTCCGTTCCAGTGAGCGAATGGGAAGAAACTGTCAACAAGCTCAAGTCGAACGTCACAGCTATCGAAACAGCTGAAGCATACTATCACAATCTACAAGTCAACCAGCAGGAAACACCCGCACTTCTGGAGCAGTCCTGGTCTGAACAAGAACAATTTTTCACAGAATCCGGAGGTCACGGCTATTGATCACAGATAGTACATTCAATCGCAAGATGACGACCCTACTAATTGACAATTACGACAGCTTCACCTGGAACGTCTATCAGTACCTCTCGGAGATGGGGGCGAACGTGATAGTCCATCGGAACGATCAGGTGACTTTGGAAGAATGCATTGCCATCAACCCGCGAAACGTTGTCATCTCGCCAGGCCCTGGACGACCGGCTGATGCAGCGGTGTCCAATGATGTCATTCGCCACTTTGCCGGAAAGGTTCCTATTCTGGGAGTCTGTCTCGGCGAGCAATGCATGTACGAGATCTATGGCGGGACTGTCACGTACGCTGGGGAGATTGTGCACGGCAAAACCACTCCGGTGCTGCATGACGGCAAGGGTCTTTATGAGGGTGTAGAGCAAGGAATCGAGTGCACGAGATACCACTCGCTGGCGGGAGATCCCAAGACTCTTCCCGCGGCGCTGGAGCTTACAAGCTGGATTGAGAATGGGATCGTGATGGGTGTGAGGCACAAGGAGTTCGTGATGGAAGGTGTGCAGTACCATCCGGAGAGTATTGCCAGCGAAGGTGGTCGGAAGATCTTTGCCAACTTCTTGAAATGGGAAGGCGGTACTTGGGCGGACTTGAAGATCAGGAACGATCTGGTGAAATGGCCTTCAGAGGGAGTTGGATCGAAAGGAGAGACAAGGACAGACGGAATCGCGCTGTCAAAGGTCTCCAAGATCAACTCCACAGGGGCTAAAGCTGGGGGAACAGACAGGGCCGGAAGCGGGCGTACTGGGGATCATACCAGTTCAGGGGTGCCATCGACAACAAGCACCGCTTCCAAGGGTCAGAAAAGCATCCTTGAAAAAATCAACGATCAGCGCCTGCTCGATGTAGATGAGGCCAGCGCGAAACCAGGCCAGTCCTCGTATCACCTGCAAAGGTCGATCGCGCTTGGGCTGGCACCACCCAATATCGATTTTCCTGCGCGTGTTCTCCAGTGCGCGGATCCCGTTGCTGTCATGGGCGAAATCAAACGGGCGTCACCCTCCAAGGGAGACATCGACATCACTGCGCATGCTGCAACACAGGCGCTACAATACGCGCGTGGAGGCGCAGCAGTCATCTCAGTCCTGACCGAACCGACGTGGTTCAAGGGTTCTCTCGAAGACATGCGGCAGGTTAGGGCCGCGCTTGAGAATTTGCCTAACCGACCTGCTGTCCTTCGCAAAGACTTTGTCGTGACGCGCTACCAAGTGCTCGAAGCCCGGCTGTATGGCGCCGACACCCTCCTCTTGATCGTTGCGATCCTCACCGACGAGAAACTGGCGGATCTGCTGGCGTATTCACGGTCCCTCGGCATGGAGCCCATGGTGGAAGTTGCGAACAAATCCGAGATGCAGCGTGCCATTGATGTCGGCTCGCGCGTCATAGGTGTCAACAACCGCGACCTCCACACTTTTACCATGGACATGGGCCGAACATCCGAGCTCAGCTCTATGGTCCCCGAAGGAGTCATTCTTGTCGCGCTCAGTGGCATCGTTGGTCGTGCGGACGTAGAAACGTACATCAAAGGCGGCGCCAAGGCGGTCTTGGTCGGAGAAGCCCTGATGAGAAGCCCGGATAAGGGTGCCTTCATCGAAGGTCTCCTTGGCCGTCCTTCCGCGGCCTTGATCAGCGATGGACGTACCGGGACCTTGGTGAAGATATGTGGAATCACGAGCCCCGAGGACGCCATCGCTGCTGCGGAAGCTGGAGCGGATCTCATTGGTCTCATTTTTGCCAAAAGCGCGCGGAATGTCTCAGCCGATCGTGCCCGTGAGATCGTTGACGCGTTGTACAAGCATTACGGTCTCGAGAGCCGCACACATCACAATCCGCCAGTACTCCCGATCCCATCCTCCACCACGTCTTCGGACACCACGTATCTCACAAACGCGACCATCCGTACAGCGGCGGCGGGACGAAAAGTGCCATTTGTCGTTGGCGTGTTTTCGAATCACTCTCTAGCAGAGATCTCGCGCACGGTTGCCCATGCTAACCTCGATTTCGTCCAGTTCCACGGGAATGAGCCCGCAGATCACGCCATGCTGGTCCCGCGACCTGTCATCAAAGCTGTCCACGTCTTCCCGTCGGACACATCCGACTCCCTCCTGACCAAGGTCAAGGACCCATCATACCGAGGGCTGGCGGGTGTACTTCTCGACACGGCGTCGGCTGGAGCACCCTCGTCCACACAGCACGGCGGAAGCGGGACAACCTTTGACTGGACCCTCGCGACTGCTGTCTCCGCCACCGGTATCCCCGTCTGGCTTGCAGGGGGCCTGGATGCAACCAATGTGTTCACGGCCGTCATGGCAGTCAAGCCCGTCTGTGTCGATGTTTGCAGCGGCGTGGAGCTTGATGGCCGGAAGGGGGTTAAGGATCATGCCAAAGTGGCTGCTTTTGTGGACGCTGTTAGGAAAGCAGCTGTCTAGGTGTTTTTATCATTTGTGGGTTTGATTTTAGAATTGCATTCGCACATATCATTGTCTTTGTTTTATTTTGTGATGAATATGGGAATTTCATCTAGTCCCTCCATTCCCAGGATCAATTCTTTTCCGTCTTTTCCGTGCGTACCTTCCCTCCAGGAATGAGTAAAAATTATGCGAAGCTAGTGCTGCGTGAAGACGCGGACCGTTGAGTGCGTCTCTATGGCAGGGGACTGTATTCATCGCTGTCAAGCTGTCAACTGTTTTTCTGTCTGCTGACCATGGGAACGTCCTCTTGCGCAGTGTTTGCTCGCAGATGGCCACCATGGGAAGGCCATCCGCGCAAATGCTTCTGATTCCTGTAGCGCTCATACGGTACCTCTCGAACTTATGTCTGAAAGTATGGTCCAACTGCGCACTCCTGGTCCTCTTCGTATGGGGACTCGGCCTCGCCACGCTCACGCGTCGGGTGGCTGTGAACCCAATTTACGACTCTTCTTGATTCTCATCTGTGTTCTCTCATACAGGATCTTATATCCCTGCAAGCAACTCCCGCCTCTGCACGGGCTCCCTGAACCACGCAAACGGGCACATGTGTTAATAAGAGATGCTCTTTGTATTTGAGAAGCCGGTCTTTGCTCCAGCAGTTTGCCGCAAGGCGAGAGGCACATCTCTGCTTCTTTTGTCATCAGAGGTCTAGAAGCTCAGATGGCATTTTCACAATGCCGATCTGCTTGCCAGCCACCCGGGATATGGCGACGAGATTATTTTTGGTCACATGTACTGCACTCTGGAAACATCGCAGGAGAGACCTTCGGCTCACACAGTGTTTGTGTCTGCAGAAGGGACTTTTCAAAGACAGTAAGTATCCTACGGCACTGCCTTGTGAAGTGCGTATGGGAAAGGACGCGCGGGGGAACACTGAGCGGACAGTACCATAACACAAAATATTTATAAATACAAGAAACGACGGGCTGGAATGATAAGGCCCAGGAAACTGACAAATCAGTCAGAGTAGTGCGACGACAGGCAACGTGGGGGCAAATGGATTAACCGACCATGCCGCCTACGGTGGCGGTCATGGGGCTGGTCATCCCTTGCGACGACGCATCATCAGGCGCAGCAGCAGCGGTGGGGTTCGCCGTCTCATCCACGAATCGTTTCGCATCTTCCTTTGTAATGGCCTGCACTCGGGAAACCTTGTTGACAAAGGTGACGCCGTAGAACTTGTCGGCGTGTTGCAACAGTTCTGGTCTGAAAGTTGTCGTGATGAACTGCGCAGTCGGCGCGAGAGAATGGATCATCGCAGCCACGGCAGTGCGGTACTGTGCGTCGAGGGCAGCGTCAATCTCGTCAAACAGGTAGAAGGGTGCTGGATCGCACCGCTGAATCGCAAAGATGAGGGCGAGGGCCACCAGTGACTTTTGCCCGCCTGAGAGTTGCGGCATGCGGAGGGGTGCTGACGAGGACGCTTGTGTAGAGTCGAACGTCAGTGCAATGGAAATGCCTGTGTACTGATCGATTGCGCTGCGGTTTCGTGCCGCACGATGGCCGGTAGGTTCGGGTTCAGGGGTTTCTTCGGCATCGGACAAGATCTCTTCATCTTGCGTCGCAGAACTCTGCATAAGACATATTTGTTAGAATTGAGCTTAAGAACTCTATGACGTATAGAACCTATATGGGTGTCTCTTACCCCATCTGCGCGTCTCAGCATGATTAGCTCGGCAGTGCCTCCAGGAACAAGCTTTGCCCAGACCTCCTGGAAGAACCCAGCGACCTGCGTGAAGGTGCGTTCAATGGCCTCGTCCTTGCGTTGATCGAGATTGGCAATCAGGTCTTGGATAGCGGATGCCGATGTGTCCAGCTCCTCCTTGCGCTTCTCGAGCGAGTCTCGTTGTTTTGTAAAGTTGAGGTATTGCTCAAACGCCTTTGTGTTGACGTGTGAGTACTCTTTCAAGGATTCGTTCACACCGTGCAGTTTCTTCAGCAACGTGTTACTCTCGAAGCCTTCAAATCGCTCCCACGCATCGTCTGGCAGAACGCCCAGTTCACGTATGCTTCGCACACAATCTTCCTTTCGTTTCAACAATGACGTCTTTTTGCTAACGTACTTCTCCAGCACAAGACGGTGGCGTTCAAGCGTCTTGGCTGCATTCTGTTGTTCAGTTTTGGCGTTGTCCAGCTTCTCGAGCGCTTTTCGCAACTCGCCGTTCAATTCCTCGACCTGCTCATCAATTTCCACGATGCGACTTGAAGTTTGCTCAATCTTTGCTTCGATGCTGGCGAGTTCAGACTGGCGATCGCCCACAAGCCCACCATTTCCATCAGGATCCATGGTCGATAAATTCTCGAGCTGCACAGAGAGGTCTGTTCGCTTACGCAGAAGGTTCTGCGACAACTCGAACTCGAGAATCTTTTTTCTTGATTCGAGCTTGGCTCTGTTTTCCGTAGCTGTACTCAGATCGGCCTCAATCTGCAGCATCTCCACACTGAGCTCTTCCAATCGAGCCTGCTCTTCTGAGCTTAATGTTTTTGTGAAGGCACTTCGGAGCTCCGCACGGAATGCGGCAACCTGGGCCTCCATGTTTTTGATTGTGGAACGAAGGGTAGCAAGTGAAGTTTCCTTCCGAAGAATGATTCCTTCCAGTATTGCCTTTTCTTTGGCGATCCGCTCTGCCTCGCCCGCGCTTGTAACTGTGGAGCTCAGTGCGCGTCGTTGGTGCTCCAACTCGGCCATCTTGCCACGACACTGGGTAATTTCCTGATCAACTCGGGAAATCTCTGCGTGGAGGCTTTGGGCATTCTCTTCTTCCCTGATGTGAGTATTGCGGAGTTCCTTGAGTTTGCTGATTAGCTCCAGTTTGGAGCGCTTGGTGTCGTGGAACCCTCCAGTCAGGGCACCCTTCCGCTCAGCACGGTCTCCGTGCAGCGTTACACAGTTCAATCCTTGTGTCCGGGCATATCCACTAGCAACCTCCAGCGTCGGGCAGATGAGAGCTTTTCCAAACACTTGTTCAAAAGCTGGGCGGTATTGTTCATCAAATCGCAATTTGTTGAGCATAACCACAGCATCGTTGCTTTGCGGGAAAGTAGTCTTCTTTGGATGAAGGCGATTCAAAGGCATGAACGTGACTCGCCCTCCACGCTCTCTGTTCAAATGTCGTAGAATATTTGACGCTGTTTGATCATTGTCAACGACAACATGCCAGAGACTAATTGAAAAGGTGATCAGCAGTGGCTTGTCCCGAGAATAAACACCGCGTTTCTACAGTACCTGCCACCAGCAATAACTTCCACCGCAGTCTGGAAGGTCTTGTCGACCTCGAACAGGTTGTACAGCGGTCCGTACACTCCCTGAATGTTTTCCCTAGCCACAATTTTCTGGATGGCTCTCAGCCCATCCCCGGTGACCTGAAGAACATGTGTCACTCAAGCTTTTTACATACAAGACATTGCCACTGTCTCACCTTGTCCATCATACTATACAGACTTCGCTCGCATTTATCCGCCTCCTCCTTTGCGTTTTGCGCAGAGACACTTGAACGGCTCTCTTCTCGCCAAAGCTCCCTGAAGTAAGCAGTGGTGCGCTTAAGAAAAGTCTTCCCAAAGAGCAGAATCATGCTCACTTACTTTCTCTTCTCGTCCAATGTGTTTCTCTGTCTTCGGAGATTTGCCTCCTCCTCAATCAAAGCCCTTGCTTCCTCTTTTCGAGCTTCAACACGGCCTCTCACGTCTTCAATGCTGCGCTCCATCTCGAGTACCTGCCCGCGGTGCTCCTCGAGCTGCTCTTCCAGCTCTGAGCATTGATTTTGCTGTGAAACAATGTTCGTCTCGGTGGTGGTGATCTCATGGTTGAGATAAACGTCCCGGTCGGCTTTGGTCTTGAACTGCTTTGTTCGACCCTGTTTGGAATATAAAGCGGTTCGCTCAAGATCCCCTGACTCTTGTCTTCGTCGAAACTTAGCGTCGGTCCTTCTTGGGCGTGAATTGTGAACAGTAAAATTACCTTTCTTTCAAAGTGGTTTCTATGCGCAGCGCTTCTTCAAACCGGGGGCGGATATCGTCGACCTCTTTCTGCTTTGCATCAACCTTCTTCTGTATATCCGCAAGGTCTTTCTGTAACTTCGTTTTGGAGGCTAAACTGTTCGTCATACTGTCTTGCAAGTCCTTGATGATGAGTTCTAAATGCGCCTTCGCCTTGATGTATTCTTGCCGGTCGTCGTCAGCTTGCCCTCGCTCGGCAACGATAAGTGATATTTCTGTTTTGGTGTCTCTGATCTGGCGTTCGATATTCTATAGGCACGTTTACACTCAGGATTGTGGCACAGAAGATGTATCTCATAAGTGAATTAGACGAACCGCAATGTTCTGCTCACGCTCATTCAGCTGAGCCTGCCTCTGATTCGAATCATTCACTTCATTTCGCCGAACTTCTTCCAGCTGCCGGAAACTTTGCATCAGCTTTTAGAGTCGCGTGAGATACATACCCTCAATGCCCATTTATACCTCCTCCAAGTTCTCATTGAGTTCATTCTGTTCTCTTGTATAGATGGTATACTCAAGGCATCGTCTTTCGCGATCGAGATCCTGGAATTGCTTCAACTCTTCCTTCTCCGATTCGAGCTCCTCGAGCCTCTCTTCGATAACGTCGAGCAGCTCATCGATCTTGGACCGCTTGTGATCTGCATCATCACATGAGAATGTGATTGCAGAAAGTAACCATAACGACCAACCCACACACCTGTCTCTTCCATGATCTTCAAACTCTCTTGACGTCGTTGCTCATACACCCGAGTGCCAGCCACCTCCTTCAATAGTTGAAGCCTTTCGGCATCCTTTGCATTGGTCAAGGCAGTGATCTTTACAACGCGGAACGGACATGGTGAGATGACGTCCCGTGCATTGGGACGAAAGCGCGTGCTTTACCCGTCCTTGTGGCACGATATAGTAAGGATTCGAGCGGGAAAACCCAGCGGTTTCAAAAAGACTCAGAACCTCGGTCTTGCTGAGGCGACGCGGCAGATATATCAGTATTCAGGAACCAAGTGACCATATGAAGGGCAGTGGATAGTCATACGTGATGCTCTTCTTGTCAAGCGAGTATTCGTCCTTTTTCAGACCGATCGTACGACGTAAGACGACCTCTTCCTTTCCCGTCTGCGCATCAAGGAGTCTTAGCAGGCTACAACTGGTGGATCCGTGAAGTTCAGGGAAACTCCTTACCGGAAATCGTTGATCAGTGTTGTCAAAGATCACTTCAACAAACGCAGAGAGTGTTGCGGGCCCTGTACCCTCCTGCAACACACTTGATTAATGTGGTGAAACACTTGACCATGCTCTCTAAGGTCGATGTACATGCAACAGAGACTGTCTCTCCTCACGAGTCATATTGCTGTAGGCATCACTCAGCGCAAAGCGAATGGCTACAGAAAAGGAAAATAAAGCATAAGCGTCACGAAGTAAGGTCGACTGCCACAACTTTGCAGCAGTATCTTTCTGGAAACGTACCCCAGAAGAAATTGCTCTTTCCAGATCCATTCCTCCCTACAACGACATTGTGTTGTGGACTGAAAGGCTCTAGAGCTGTCTGATCCTTGTATGACTTGAACCCTTGTATAACAATCTGTTGTGCAATAAAGTTCAGAATAAATGCATATGTTGAAGTAGGATTGCCCTTATCCAACCTGTTTTATGTACATTGCTGTCTGCGACCTTTGACTGCTCGGCTATTGAATGTGACCGAAACCTGTTTTCCTGTTTTCCAACTGACCGTCAAGAACTGTCCAGTATAGGAGTCGTGTGGATTGACAAGGTCAGACTTCTGCCTTGGATTTGCACAACGGATGTGAGGTCAAAAAAATCAAAGGAAAATGGAAGGGGAACGGTAAGACAAGCGCTCAAGGATTGGTTAACCCAAAAATGCCTTTATCAAAGTCCGTCCGGACACGCGCAGCACCAGGCCAAGCCACACAGGAAACTGTTGCCCATGGGTCAAACTCGCATAACTTGTGCGGATCCCTGTTAATGGGAAATTGCTATATATACGTTATCAATTATCCTTGCATTGCTTGACCTGAGTTTATTTGGCATGCGCAATAGTATACCGTGAGCAGCCAGACCGAGGGGTCTTGTGCGTTGGAAATTGGCATGATGAGACGGGCTTCACCCTACCAAAGTCCAAATCGGCTGTCCAAATCCCCGCCCCCAACTCTGCCTATCTACGGAAAAAAACTATCAGCCACAGAGAGCGAATCACACGTTATGAGCTCTCATGGGGTTATATCTGTGCATATAACATTATAATGTGGGGCAATGGAGGAGTTTATTCATGGAAAACGAATGTATGATCTGGAGGCGGAAAGTTGGAGGGAGACGGACATTTACGCACTGATGACGGCGAATGTTCGATTGTTGACCGCAGCTGGGTGAGGGGGAAGGGGGAGAACGGCAGGGATGGGGTCATCTTAATTGGGTGACGCGTGCGGCACACGCGGCCCCTCGCGTTATTTTAGCCCTTCCCTTCCCCACCCTTTTCTGCCCATCCATCACATCACATCCCTCCATGCAGGGCTTTCTCCCCTTTCCATTTCCGCGGCAATGTAATTAACACAAACGTCTTTGCCAAAAACAAAAGACACACGCAGTATTGGTAATTGGCCCTGCAGCTGCATTGGCTGGCCTGCCGCCTTTTTCATTGTCAATTCAATTTACTGTCGCACAGCGGGGTCCCCACAGACAATGGGCAATGGCCAATTAAAGCCCAATGTACAGAGCTTGCGGCCGAGTCTGCTGCCATTTATGACTTGGGTACTTGGGGTACTCACGAAATTAAGGTCCCTGAAAATGGCCGCAGATTGGATGGAATAGATGGGACAGACGGCGGACGGAGGGTGCTTTCTTTTCTTTCAAGTTCCTCAACGTTGTCTCATTCTTGCGCAAGGCCTAATAGCATAAAGGAACGTCGTCATCCCGCCAACCCCCCTCCTCCTGTCCTCCCCGTCCTTGATCTGTTTTGCTTCCGTCCCATCGCTTTCCATCTTTCCTTACGTCTTGAAGCAAAACGACACACACTACTCTCACCGACAGCAATGCGCAGCAACTACTCCCAGCTTGTGTTGCTTCTATGCTTCGCTCTGTTGCTCGTGCTCCCTGATATCGTCAAAGCCCAGGCTCGAGGCAGGCGGCAAGGTGGAAGAAGACCGCAGCAGGGCGGTGGCCGAGGCGGCAACAAACCTCCGACTAAACCTACTCCTCCCAAACCAGCCCCGACCAACGGCGGAAACAACAACGGTGGGAACAACAACGGTGGGAACAACAATGGCGGAAACAACAATGGCGGAAACAACAATGGCGGAAACAACGGGCAGAATGCATTCTGCGCTGGAACCGGTCTGACGGCATCCGACGGAACTCAACTCCGCGATGGAGCTTGCTCATCCACTCCCATGGGTTCCATCCCTTCGGTCAACAAAATGGTAAGACTCTACATAATGACCAGGAATCTATGGCATACGTTATTTAAAACCATACCCATCGTCTTGCGCAGGTGTCCAGTCTCATTACCAAGCCCGAGAACGGTGCTGCGGTCAACCGTAACCAAGAACTCCAAGTCGTTGTTGACTACCGCAACCTGGACACCGGCTTCTTCTCTGACCCAACGAACCAATACTACACGATCCCGCAGACTCTGTCCGGCGATGGCACAATTCAAGGTCACTCACACATAACGGTGCAGAACCTCAACAACGCAAAGGCCGCACCGGACGCGCGTACGTTCGCCTTCTTCAAGGGTCTCAATGACGAAGCCGCCGGCGGCCGAACTCTCAGCGTCACCATTCCCGCTGGAACCCTCAAACAGGACGGCACCTACCGCATCTGTTCCATGTCGGGCTCCAACTCCCATCAACCTGTTGTCATGCCGGTTGCCCAGCGTGGAGCGCAAGACGATTGCATCAGGATCAAGGTGTCGAGCAACGGCGGCAATGGCGGAGGTCGTAACGGTCGATCTGGGGCTTGAGCGCCGCCAATCTACAACTGCCTTCTTCCACCCTCTCAGCCGGTTTCTTCGACACGTTGCCGGTGCTTGTACATTTCCGTTCCTTTCATTTGATATCGGTCCTTTCGAGTTCCGACTGTTTATAGATGCCTTTGCTCTTTTCGTTTCGTTTTCTGTTGTGGATGTTCATTGTTCATTGTGTATATTGTGTTATTTGGACGGATTAGCTCTTCACCCTGCGGTTGTATCTATGTACATGAGCTTTCTTCCCCGTCTTTTCATAGACAGTGTGTTTTGTATACGGAAATTGTACAATAGCACGACAATAAAATCATCCTTTACTGAGGACAATGCTATCATTGGGACAAGGTACCATCATATGCAATGGCGAAGGATGATCTGACTCTGAAAACTTTGACTGTAATTAACATGGCACTCTTATCTTAACGGCTATGTAAATTTATGTATGTTACAGAAAGGCTGTTACAATGACTGCCCGCACAGTTGCTGGATAGGCGGTCAACTCGTTGTGCTGAGTTCAGCCGCCAGCCAGTCTAGCCCTTTTGCCAATCCCTCGCCAGTAATTGCATTTGATGGTCTGCTCAACGACGCATCAGGTACGAACACCGCTATGCAACGAGTCACCAGTCAGCTTACATCATATTCCAATTGCGGTCCCGGATCGTGTCCAAACCCAACGCCGCAGTGCATTGTTCCGGCGTCATGCACCCGGGAACATCAGATTTGTTTGCAAAGATGAGAATTGGAGGTTTCGTTCTCTGGAGATCTTTCGAACGAGCGGTTCGGAATGTCAGTCGTGGGTTGCGAATGCTCTGAAAAAAAGATTTGCATGCCTTTATGTCCTATTGTCCGCCATAGCTCATCGTGCGCAACGCTTATACGGGCACTGTCGCTGCTATCCAGAACCCACAGAATTCCATCCGCGTCTCCATAGAAATGCTCCCTAACAAATCACAAATCACCTGTAAGCGACCGAGCTCTCTCAAAATGACGGGCGCCTGCCCCTTACCAAAAATCTCGATATCGGCCCTGACCGGACATGTCGAACACAGTGATTCCCAAGTTTCCCCAGTTGAATCGGTCAAGGGAGAATCCCACAGTTGGAACCACGGCGGGAGGCGCCGGCTCGCCGCCCGCCGTCCCAGCCGCCGGAGGGTGTAAAAAGTGCGCCACAAGCGTCGTTTTACCGCTGTTATCGAGCCCTGCATTTCAGAAAGAAACGTCTTAGGACTTTGTGTTGGGCCAAACATGTCGATGCAAAGAAGCTCACCGAGTATTAGAATTGAGACCTTTTTGCGCAGAAAGCCGAGATTCGTGAGGAACGTGGTCCAAATGCCCATGTTACATTCGATTCCTCTATGACGCTTCTTTCAGTATGGGTCCCCTTCACACGCACACTCTCTATCGAAGCCTCCGGGATTCTCAAACTCCTTCCGATCAAACTGTCATTCTTGCTTACATAATGGAAACTCCACTAAATCCTTAATTTATCTTGCATCACGCACAAGTATGCATATGGGATATTCAAATTGCTTGTAAACCAATAACAAGCATCTCTATAGTATTTCTAGCGCTATATAACGCTATAAAGGCTGATGTGTATATTACAGCATGCCCACATGCCGAGGCAAAGCGCTAAGCAGTGCCGAAGCGTGCAAGCGGAATGTCAGTCACAGCTTTAGGTTGTGACGAGTCCTGTTCAACCTGCAATGTAGTGTGTTCCAGTAAGGGCGACTCGCTCGTGTCAGGCTGCGGCTCCACAGGACGCTGGAGGTCCGGATCGTCTTCACAGTCCAGTATGGCGAGCCAGCGGGGCTCAATAATGCGGGGCAAAATGTAAAATCTAAAAGGAACGAGTGCCGCGATGATGACTGGGAACGCGAGGGCCACCGGGTGGTGAGATTCGGTCACTGCGACAGTCACAGCCAGAACAAAGCTTTGTATGATTGTGAAACGGATAGTCTGTTTCCTGGGCACTCGGAGGAGGGCTCTCGGCGCAAGAACAATTGCGCGAGCTTGCTCTGTCAGAGCGCCAATGGACGCGACTCGAGTCGCAAACTGATTGCTGAGTAGGGAATGCACGCCCATGGCCAAGAAAAGACCAGCGAGGACTGCACGGGGAACGTGGGTCACGACACGAAGGAGGGGCGGGGCGAGCACGACGAACGTCAAAAGGGCTTGCAGCAGCGGAGAGAGGCGCTGCTCTGCGACACGCAAGGTGATTCCAGACTTGGTCTTCTTGGAGAGCGCAGCGACGTGCAGTGGGGCCTGTGGGATCAGCCCATTGCATGCTGGCAGGCCGAGCACTGCGCAAGGAATCATCGTCAGGCCCAGGACGAGAAAGTCCCAGTTGAAGGCGGGAGGTTTCATTAGGTTGGATTCGGGCCGCTGGAGAAAGAATGAATATATGAGATTGGTGAAGGGAATGCTGCTTCCAGAGCTGCATGAAGCACAAACCTGGCTCAACAATGACGACACATTATGGTCAAAGTAGAAAAGGATTGTTAACACGGCACCCGCGATTGCGCTGGCGAAGATGGCCCACATGGGCAAGGCGCCAAAATCGACAAGCCACGGGCGACCGTTGGTAGTAGACAGGAACGGCTTGGAGTACGGCACATTCAGTGTCGGGAGTAGGTCAAGAGTGCTCTCGCTACCCGGGAGCAATGGCAGGATGGCGGCAGCCACAACAGTCGCAAGTGTGACCGAAATCGGCATTGCATAGTCAGCCACAAACCCACGCAGAGCGCTTGTCCAGAAGCGCCATGTACGGGCATCCGTCAATACAAGGGCGAGGTACAATGTCAGAATCGCCAGCAGTGCTGCGCACAGACCCACGGGGAACGCCGTGTCAAAGGACTTTACAAGTTCTGCGATCCCGTTCCAAAAGTAGACAATGGCAATCAGGGCGCCAAAGACTTCGCAGCTGAAGCGGGTGATGATCGTCACGAGACTACAAAGTCCACCTATCGCGATGGCAATGTGCATTGCCGCGCTCCATAGAGTCGTCCATCCGAGGAACGGTAGAAATGGCACCCCAAGCGTGGATGACAGTCCGTAGATGGTAGTAACGAACACCGACGTTGGGCCCGTAACACCGACAATTATGAGCGGTTGACCGGCCAAGATTGCGTATATTGTCCCGCATACTGATGATGAAAGAAGCACTTCTACGACACCAATCATTCCTTCTGTTGACGAATCAAGGAAGAACGCGAATGTAACCGCTGGTGCAAAGTTGGCGAAGACTGGAGAAAAGAAATGACCAAGAGCGGCGACAGATTGATAAGCATGAGGATACAGGGCTATTTGACGGGGATTTTCCGACTGGTAGTTTGCAAGCGAATTCTCGCATAACCTACCTCGCGGAAGCATTGTCCGCCTGATCCGCTACCATGCTGTTCTCTCATGTTCTTGGTTGACCAAGTCGGTCTGACTGCCTTGCCTTCCGTTTACTCACATATGTATATCCCGGCCGCAAGCACTCTTTTATCTGTAAACCCGTCCGTCCAGTCCGAGGCGTAGAACGGCAGGCGCCCTCGGATTTCGGAAACCATGTCATGCCACGGCCGTATCCGCACTGGTTTCCAGCCGTGTTCATCTGGTACAACGGCAGAAGCATCCAGCACAGCCCGCTCAGCTTCAGCTTCTCTTGCGGGTCGCCTTTCCAGTCCTGGCGACGAACTCATAACTGTGAACTGTGGGGTATTTCTGAACGGAATGGACAGTGAAAAAGGAAATATGGAAATTACGAACCGACGCGATGGTATGCACAGCCACTCTTGCTTTTTCTGGAACATGATGGTGATACCAACATTTTCCGTATCAATGGATCGGCAAGCATATCGGCAAGTGCTGGGATTAAACACGCACGTCGTTTTTGGTCAAAGATGTCAATATGAGAGTGGTGAGAGAACAGAGATGGCTGTTTGACGGTCATGATATCAAGTCCGGTAGTCAGAAATGGATGCAGTTTTTATCGGAATGCCGGCAGAGTCCCATGTCACTCTCCCCGGCTCCCAATAAGGGCACCCGTTTCCAATGATACTCTCAAACCCAATAGTCTAATTCGGAAATTTTTATCAAAACTATCTTGTTATCTGAAGTGTGCTTGTTTTGACCTTCGTTAAGACGCGGATGGTGCGTGGCTTGTGGAAGGCGCACGCCCGCTGACGTAAGACAAAGATCCGCCTCATGATGGTCCCCCGGACGTTTTGCTTTTCTGGGTCGTTCTTCTCAACATCCTGATGGAATCGCATTGTGAGGGAACAGGGCAGCAATACTAATACGAGCAAAAGTCCATCAATACGCATTCGCACAGAATCCTTAACTCCGGAAATACATCCGGGCACTTTTGAGCCTTGCGACGGCAGTAGCAAAGGAAACATGCCCCACGAGAAAACCATGTCCACAAATAAAAGCAGTCCTGAACTTTTAGTGCCCCTACGCAGCGCACCGTCTACATTACCGCGCAATCAGGCTGCTTCGGATGCTTCATCACCAACTGTTGGGAGTCAGCCATCAGAGCGTGGGCAGCCTCTCAAGTTTGCGAAAGCGCTGTATGACTTTCCGGCAACCGAGCGAGATGAGTTGATGCTTGAAGAAGAAGACGTTGTGCAGGTGTTGCGGGAGGATTCAAAGGGCGGTTGGATGTTTGGTCTTAAATGTGGTGTATGGGGATGGTTTCCGGGTGGTTTCGTGCGCGTGCTGAGCGACGATGAAGCCGTTGCCGAGGGAGTTCTGGAAGTGCATGATGTTGGGAAGTTGTTTGCGCAGCCCGGTGGTGGAGCCTCCGGGCCAGGTGGTCCCAGCAGTAAGGAGCTTGCCGCCGAGCAAGCCGCGCGTCGGAGCAGCATCAACCTCGCCGCGAGTCCATCCCAGAGTACCCTGTCACACCAGTCGGCCTCCACAGCTTCATTGGATGAAGCCAGTATGGCGGCTGCTCAGAGTGCAGGGGGCAAACAGCAACCAGCGCCACAACTTCCCGGGACGAGGAACTGGGCTGCAAAGTACAAGGCCATGCCGCGATATTCGAAGCGTGTGTCGGGGACGGGTCTAGACGAGCTGGAAACCGCGATCGGATCGCACATCAAAGAGGCGCTTTCGCGCCCGGCATCAGCAATCAACATGCCGTCTCCGGATGACTCTGAACCGTCATCAGGAGCAACATCAACAACCACATCGAAAAAGGACAAGGAAGCTTCCCGTCGCTCGGGTGGATCGTTGCGGAAAAAGGATCTCAAGTTTCTCGGAGGCAGCTTTTCGGATCGCAACTCGAAGCACCAGCCAGTGTCGTTTGTTCTCGGTGCGGCCCCGGCGCAGCGCGCTCGGTGGGTCGAGACCATGGGCGGCGCTGAGGAGGTCGCGAAAATGGGACTTGACAAACGTGCAGTACAGCGTCAGGAGGTCATTCATGAGATTTGTGCTACGGAGAAGGACTATGTCGAGGATCTCGACATCATCATCAACGTAAGGCAGATCCAACCCGCCAATCAGTTTTCGTCTGTACGCTTACACTAATCCATAGTTCCTGTCGCCTTCTTTTGTGCGTGCCATTCTTTGCGTTACCCTAGGTGTACATGAATCCGATGAAGCGAAGCAAGATCCTGCCTGCAAAGGACATGTCCATCATCTTCTCCAACGTCGAGCAACTTCTGCCCGTCAATCAGGTGTGCACCCTCTCTCCCCACTCGTGCATGCCTCGCTTCATGCTGATTCTACCATCTGCTGCAGCAACTCAAAACCTGGTTCGAAGAGCGGGTAGCGTTGGGACCGGTGGTTGATTTGATTGGTGATATCTTTATCCGTGTGGTAAGCAGCGCAGCTTTCTGGACAAGTATAATGCGACGTACTAACCCCCATGGCAGAGTGACTTCCTGAAAATGTACACAATGTACTGCCGCAACCATCCGTTTGCTTTGATGAAGCTGCAAGCAGTGCGTCAGAGCAAGAGTGTTGCCAAGTTCCTTGACGTACGTAACATGCCGGTCATTTCATACTGTCACCAAAGCCGTAAAGCTTATGATAGGGTTTTTGACGACAATGTGTAGCAATGCGCTGCAAGCCCGGAAGCCCGGAACCTCAACCTTGCCAACTTCCTGTATGTCTCCGCATTTGTGAATATGACCAAGACTACATGTCCGTCTATCGCTCACACATTCATTTCTCTTGTTTCATACAGCATCAAGCCCGTGCAACGAATCTGCAAGTATCCGCTGCTGATCCGGGTAAGCAGTTACCAAGTTTGAGGTAGTTGGGCATTACTGAAATGTCACTTTTTGTTCTCTCATGTAGGAGGCAATGAAAAACACCGACCCAACCCATGCCGACTACACCAATCTGCAGAGTGCGCTTCTCAAGATTGAAACAGTTGTGACAATTGTCAACGAGGGAGCGCGACAGGCAGAAGCTGTGCAGAAGATGCTTGAAATTCAAGGGCGATTCACCACTGTAAGCGTCAGAGCCCTGTGTCGGCGACCTTTGGTTTTTTGTTGATCATGCATCGTCTGTCTTGCAGAAAATGAACATTGTCGCGCCATGGCGTAGCCTGCTGAAATCAGCGTCTATGGACCTGATAAAGAGTAACGGCGAGCGATCACGGCGCGAATCGTTCCTGTTCAACGACATGTTTGTGCTGGCCAAGAGTGTAGGCGGGGAGGGCGAGAAGCTCAAGCTGACGGACATGGTTCCGTTTGACATGATTTCGATCAACATCCCATCAGGTAAAAAATTACAACAAACTGGCAAGAGTTTGATCGTATGCTAATTACTTTGTGATACTCAGTGGGTGATCACTTGATCGAAATCGGTCACGTCAACGCTGGGCGATATATTCTCGCGTTAGAGACCGCTGAACACAAGGCCGCTTGGATTGCAGCGTTAAAAGACGCTACCAAGACATGGCTGGCGTCCAAGACTCGAGGTGCACCAGCAAGCGCGGTCCCTGCCCCACCAATGATCACCGAAGCTAAAGCCGAGTCCAGCACGGCCTTACTTTCCTCATCGCCCTCCCTGCCCGAAATTCAAAGTCTCTCTGCCATTGAGCTGCCGCAGATGGACGCCATTGCCGAAGCGTCGGCCAAGATTGTGCAACCTGATGTGCACCACACCGACGATGAGGATGATGATGGGGAGGATGATGACGGTGGTGGTGCCGGTGCCGGTGGTGGCGTTGTAGATGATGTGGTTGTCAAGGAGGATGTGCCGGACAGCGAGTCCGCGCCGCCCATCCAAGCGGTCAAGTCATTCCAAAATCAGAGAGTCAGTTTAACGACCCTCAAAGCGGCGACGAGCAGCTTGAGGCACGTTTCGCCTCCGGCGAGCAACATCAGAGCGCCGTTGCGAGTTCCATCATCAGAGCAGTTGGCAGGGCACCCATCAGACCAGTCCCAACAGCAACAACAGCAACCGCAATCACGTCCGTCGTCGCAGCTGTCGTCACGTCCACCATCCCAACAGCCGTCCCGCCCGCCCTCGCAAGTGCAGGAACCTCCTCGAGTGTCGGACAAGTCACAGAAATACGGAAAAGTAGCTGAGGAGGCTTCCGCGCTGCCGATGCTGCCGCCGCTGCCCAAAAAAGCTGCGCCAACTCTGGCCGAGCCAGCAACAACCACAACCACTCCAGCAGCAACGACCTTATCGGTCGCCAATGCATCGCCGGGTTCGACCATTGCATCACGCCGCTTATCACAGCGGCTTGCTTCGAACCCGTTCCTCATGAACGATCACGGTGTGCCCTTGCCACGAGCTACCAACTCAAGCCCACCACCAGCAGCCACCCCAGCCCCACCCACCGAACTCAAAGCCCAGCCACAACAACCATCGCCCAACCCTCTACCCCGAACCACGACCGCCATGAACTCTGCCACCTCCAATCGCAACAAACCGGTCCGCCGCGCCCACATTGCCGACGTGACCCGCGCCGCGACAAAGGACTATGTGTATCACATCCAGGTGTTCCATTCCGACGGACCCGAGCCGGATTCGTCCATTCACCACACGTACGATGATTTCTTTGATCTTCACATGCAACTCATTGGACATTTCCCAGAGGAAGCAGGCGTCGGGGGGTCCGCCGCACATGCTAGAGCAGATTCGGCAGATGTGGATATGCCCGGTGGATGGAATTCGGCGGCTGCGGCAGTGACGAGCAAGGCGAAACGAATCATACCGGAACTACCGGGGCAAATGATGTTTGTATCAGAGGCTGCGGCCAAAGCCCGCATCGCTGGATTGCAAAGCTACATACAGGTACACTCGCCCAAAAAGTAGAGTTTTATAACCCAGAACAATCACGTTTGGTCTAACGACATTCCGTTTCTCTGTGCCTTGGTTTCCATGTCGAAAAGGCAATCCTGGCACTACCGCCCAAAATCGCCAGATCGCCGGTCACGATGAGTTTCTTCCGTGCAGATGGAAAGCACGCGCTGATGAATGCGGCGCCTGCTCCTGTTGCCGCCGGCGGGGATCATTGAGCCTTCCATGTTATGAGAATGTTCCTTTATCCTGGCCATGATTGTATTCGTAATTACATTTTCCATCTCTGTTTCATAATGAGTTCAAATATTGCCTGTGATCGTGCTCATCTTGTGCATTACAATGTTGTGAATTCGGGCATGATCTTTCGAAGCATCTTCTCCTCTGCATTGTGCTCCATACACGATTGTCAGTGCACATTCTCTGACGATATGGCAACAAGGAGCCACACTGATGAACCCTGTTCAACTTCCTAGTTGAGCCTTGACATTTGGCTTCAAATCCGAAGGTTGTGATAGCCCGTTTGTGGTCAACAAGTGACAGAGCATCGAATGGCAGTGGGCTACAACGTTGGCAGAACGTGAATGCCGTTCGCGGAGCCCACCCGATTTCGCACACCGTGTAAACAACGTTCTATCCTTCCCCAACCCGGCGTTCTGCTTTCGTCAATAAGGTGAATAGCAGAACGGAAACGCCTTCTTTGTCACCGGCTGG
The DNA here is from genome assembly GCA_025526995.1 of Powellomyces hirtus. Taxonomy (NCBI): domain Eukaryota; kingdom Fungi; phylum Chytridiomycota; class Chytridiomycetes; order Spizellomycetales; family Powellomycetaceae; genus Powellomyces; species Powellomyces hirtus. The sequence goes on along the minus strand of JAHLKG010000017.1, from coordinate 403,195 downwards.
TGATGTCCTGATGCGCGACCGTATCAGAATGGACGCCTTGAACTTCCCGCTTTCTGAACCGCGCAAAGAAGAAGCCTATACTCTCGAGTCCCTCTCCACACTCCATTCCTGGCTCAAACCTACAGCAAGCGCGGCGGGCATCCTCGCAGAGTCCGGGAACGCCTTCCAACCCGGGAGCTGCGATGCCCTCGAATGCGGGCAGCATGGGTAGAATTTCCAGGTCCGGGAACGTTGCAATTGCATAGGCAACATTGTGCTCATTTTCCGCAGCGTTGAACGTGCATGTGCTGTAGACTAGTATGCCGCCCGGTTTGAGCAGCTTGTGCGCGGCGTGAAGCAGAGAGCGCTGGTATTGCGGGTAATGCTTCAGGACGCCAAGGGTGATGTCGGGGGAAAAATTCGGACGTTGACCTGTGGAATGTGAGGATTGTATAAGAATAGAACTTTGGAGCGCAGCAAAGTAAGCCGGCATGGCAACTGTGCACTGTATGCGTACCCAGAGCACTACATGGACCGTCAAGTAGCACCCGGTCAAAGGTTTCGCGGGGAAGAGTAGTAATGCGCGAGCCTGTGGGCCACCATTCGATCGATTCAGTGTTGAGGAATGCATCTGTCTCAGCTTGCTTCATGACGCAGCCCGTCGCGTCGCAACAGTACGCCTTCACAGACTTGAGGTTCTGAGCGCTGATGTATGCGGTCAGACGGTCGATTTTTGGAAAGGAGCGGTCGAGAGCGATGATGGTGCCCTGTTGCAAGTAGACGTCGTCAGAAGATCGATTGCAACAAGTGAGATATTAACCAATGTTTAACTCCTGTGAACGCTCACCTGATCTTTCATCAAGGCTGCCAAGTGCGTAGTCTTTCCTCCAGGGGCTGTGCGCGTGCAAGGCAAAAAGGTCTAAATAAGTTTTAAGACGATGGAGGCGAAATCAAGAGCTTCCTTCCTGACCTGCACACATGTCCAGAACGGTTTGCCCAGGTTGCGGGTCCAAGGCGTGGCCAACCATGATGCTCTACCAATTTCATCAGTTGCATGATTCTTGCGGCAGTATATGAACATCTATGCCTTGCCTGAGTAGGCTTACCGGCAGGTTTTGAAGTATGATGCCTCTGCTGAACATGTCGGAAAGACCCGGGGACTTATAAACCGGACTCGTCATTTGCACGCCGACACCCTTACCACGCAGCTGTTTCGCCGAACCCTTGTACAGATCCTCGCGTCCCTTTTGTTGGGATCTCGATCAGCAACTTGCTTTCCATGACCCTCTCTTCCCCCAGATGATCCACTTACCATTAAGGCAATACCATTGCCGACAAATGTCTTGCGCCCAGTGTACTCCCTTGACTGTCCACGCAAACACGCGCCGTCGAGATCAACATACACCGCAACGCGATCTCCTTTCCGCACTATTGAAATAAGTGTTCAGACCTTGCTAATGGTCGTGAATGGGAGAGGGCTCCAGGTATCTTACTCGGTGCCTGCGCGGCAAGGACGCCGGTCTATTGGACAAGATTAGCACACAAAACTGAAACTCAAACTTCATCAATGTCTGATTGAAGAAACTCACCGCAAAAATATCTGCGCCTCTCAAGACAGCATTCCCGCACATGGTGTCAATGATGACCTCTATCAAATGGGTAAAAGTCCATTAAAGAAAGGGTTCCCAAATTTGCGGCATTCTTGCAAACATCCCCATACCATTTCCAGCTGGCTCGACCACCAACGGCCCTTCGACCTGCAGATAGAGCACATCGGTGAAGACTGGATGCTCGTAAACGGGACAAGACGGCCAGCCTTTTTCCGTACATTGTCCGTCAACGTACGTTTGAAGCATTACTTTCGCTTCACTTCGAGAAAGAAGTAGAGTGTTTACTCTGAGGAAGGTTGTGCTTGGCGGCAGGGCGAGAGCAGAACGAATGCTACTCCATTGGTCGGAAGTGTAGTTTGTCCGCAAAACCGATTCGATCTCTGGTCGAAATGCGACAGGTGCAAATGATGGCGGTGGCATTGAAGATGTCATATTGACGGACACAGGGAAAAGTAAACGACTAATCAAACAAGAATAAAGGGGAAAGACAAAAAGGAGAAGAAATGGCAAGGTGGGAGGTGAAAACCTGGCATGGGTGGCAGGTATGTTGATTTGCGTCTGCGCCACGTCCTTGCCTTGCTGACTAACGGTTCCACGCGCTTTGGGTGGGAAGTTGGGTAAACGACGCAATGCATTTTCTGAGATTCCAGCCGTGTAATGACAGAGATCAGGTCCTGAATTGCCTGGCATTTGCTGGACAAATGTATGTAGTTCACGTTGCAGTGTCAATGAGCATACCACAAACTGCCCGCCTTTGCCATTGCTGATGTCCGAACTGAACATCGAAATGAAGTGTTTGCGCCTCCAGTTTTGCGTCACAGTACAAGATGGCTATTATTAGCCATGCATGACGTTGTCACGCTGATTTGTGAGTTTCTAGCATTGTGGATGTATGTCATCACGTCTTTCAATGAGTGTTGATGATTGCTGCGTCTCACGGTCAAGTCACGTCAGGTTTGCCACCCCATGAATTAAGAGCCAGCGCCTGGCATCACCAAAGGAACAGAACTTGGGCGCCACACAGAAGTTACTACAGGTTCAAGTCATGAATGGAAGGCGACCACGGAAGGCGGTCGTTTTCGCTCACCAGCCAAGAGCGGAGGGATGAGTGAGAGTGAGGTCAGCAATGAATGAGGTTTGCTTACGCGTGACACGTGCCTCTGTCCATATCGAATCGGGTGGCGGAGTTCCTTTTCCCATCGACGGGTTTTTTCTTTTTCTGAGCGTCACCAGAATCCCATCGCGCATGACTGTGCCGCGCGCGTGCATGGCTGTGCCTCTTGGCGTTGTGGGAGTGGAGAAGCAAGCTGTGATCCGAGGGTATGCTTGATATAGGGTGGACAGAGTGGGAAATCCAAGGCCTTTTTGTCAACCGTCTGTCTGAAGAGAGAGAGAGAGAAAGAGAAAGAGAGAGTAGTTTTAGTTAGCTGCTGACTCTTTCCCCGGAGTGTTTTTGTCCTTTTTGCTTAGCTGTGCTATGGTCATTTTTTGAGGGTCTCTCTCCTTGCGCCTGCCTTTACATCTCCGCGCTGCTTTGCGCTCTCTTCCTCGCTAGTTCCTTTTCCTGTCGTTTCTTGACCCTCCACAAGTCAGAAGTACAGAAAAAAAAACATCCCCCCCAAACGGCTCAGCTACCCCAGTGCTCAGAGACTGACTCTCTCTTGCCGATCTTCAGGATCCCTCGTCTGCTGCAGCTGTCCACTACGCTGCTGGTTTTATTGTCGCTGTCGCTTTTACCCGCAACAGCAACAACAACAAACGCAAACTGCGTCTGTCTGTGTCTCTGATACAGCAACCCTATACCACCCGAGGACTCACTCGACTTGCAACAGGTATGATACACACACTCTTGCTCCCACTACTCACACATACGCTCAGGCTAACCATACCCACTCGGCCGCTTCAGTTGGGACCCCTTGGAAACCCTTTTGGTTCCGTGCTTGAAAGTATACAGAAGCATAACCCTTCTGGCACTTTCGGCAGGTACGTTGCCTTCACCCCATAAAACCCCGGATATAGTGTTTGCGTTGTTGTGTGTGATGGGGATATTGTTGGACCAAGGAAACAAAGTAGCGCATATATTCAAGACCGGGCACGGCTTTGATGGTCAACTGTTTTGGTTGCGGCCCAAGTTTGATTCTCGACACTTTAGCTTGGTTCCGCTTCTGACCATTGTTCCTCTTTGTTTATCTCCCACAGATCTTAGATAGAAAAATGACAACCTGGGCGCAAAAGGCGAGCGCGCCTGCCGCCAAAAAGCCGAGCTCCCAACCCCAACCACAAGCAGCGACGCAAGCTGCACCAACACATGCAGGCCCGGTGCCTTCTGGAAAGGGGAACGGCAAGGCTAATGGAGCCAAGGTTCCATCACCAAACCGTGCCGAGAAGCCACCGCGAGCTTCAAGCCCCACAAAAAGCAATTATTCATCGGCTAGCCCCACCCGACAGCAGCAGGCTCCACAGATGCCTATACCTTCTTCCGCACGCAGCGCATCTCCGGCTCCCGTAATCAATACAGCTGCCCCCGCCGCTCCCCTATCCAACACCAGTAGATCAAATTCGCCTACAAAACTGAGCTTTGCTGCTGCGGCCGCCAAGAGTGCGGCTGCAAAGGTCGCTGCTGCCAAGGTTGCTGCAGTCGAAGAGTCTAACGTTGCCGGAGCAAAGAATCGAAAGGAGCACAACAAGGCTACGCCTCAGCCTAATGGTAACCCAAAGGCACACGGTAGCAAAGACAAGAAGGAGGGTCACGGAAAGTAAGTATAGTGCATTCACTGGGTAGGATCCGGTCGCAGAAATTTGTTCAGTGGTACTTATTTCTTATTGAAAATTTAGGCAGGGTACCACGGTCAATGGAGACGTCCCTGTGCAATTCAAAGGAGCGCTCAAAAAGATGCAAAATCATAGCTTGACTAAGAAACCATCCTTTGGCTCCTTCGACTCGGAAGCGTCTCAAAGCGTCCCCGAAAAGCCTCAGACGAAAGAGGGAAAGAACGTTGCCGAACCTGTCAAATCATCCGAACCCATCGCCACCCAGAAGCCCGTCAACAAAGCTGCAAGCGGTGCTATCTCGTCTGCGGCGCCGATCACTGCAACAATATCGCATCAGCCCGTGCCGGTACGTCACTAGATGCTTGATGTCACTGCACGCCAGCCTGCTGTTTTCCTCATCCCATTTTAAATCATCATATTCTTTTTATTTGTGGGTAAAGATCGCCGGTGCTCGAAGTCTATCGGTACCCACTCAGGCGGACATTCCACGGACAATGTCAGCGCCGCCTTCGATAAAGCAAAACAAGGCTCCCGCGGTAGCCAGTGAATCAGCAAACGCTACACAGATTCCCTCCAAACTTCCAGTCACGCCTGCGGAAGCTGCGCCTCAAAGCTCAGCATCAGCCGCGTCGACTGACGCACCAGGATTGGTCTCTGCACCAGTCCCAGCGCAGTTACCCTCCGGTTCTTCTCAGGTGCCACACTCGGCACCAGCTCATGCGGGACAGGCTGCGCCGCAACATGTGCAACCACATGGACAACATCAACAACACGCTGGTTACCCTCCGCAGCAAGCGGGACCTCACTTTAATCAAACCCACAACAGCCACTATCAAATGCATCCTCAACAACACCACACTCAGCAGCATGCGTACCAACGCCACCCTCAGGCTCAGCATGCCATGCGTCCTCCAATGGCGCCTCAGCAAGGTTACGGAAAGCAGCAGTATCGGCCGGTAAATGTCCTTTTTCTCATGAATTTGTCAACCGCAATTCGTCGCGGCTGAACACATCGACCTCTTCATTCTTTAGATACCTGCTCAACAGATTCCAATGGGTATGTCTCAGTCCGGAGGGCAACCTCAGCCCATGCCCGCTATTGCGGGTCCCAACGCTCCCCAGATGTATTACCCCGTCCCGCACCCTAACATGATGGCGGTAAGAACTATGATGACTTCTTCGTCGAGTTTCGCATCTGATATCTCACATGGCACATGCCTTTCTCAGTTCTACCAGCATCAGCAGGCAGAATACATGAACCAGCAATTCATGTACTCTCAACATCAACAGCAATACAATCCGCAGTACATGATGCAAAATGGCCCTCCGCCTCCAGGCCCTGGCGGCCATCGATATCCTCCCCAGCACACTAACGTTGCTGGTCAGCAGCCTCCCATGACGCCGAAGCCCGTCAAGCCTCGAGTGACTATTACATTGAAGACTCCGGACGGCAAGGGTTTTACGCTCCCTCATCAAAACCCAACTCCGACGCATCCGCATGTCCACGCTAGCTCTGCAGCTGCACGCACGCCTAGCGTTGCCGCCCCCGTGAAGATTGAGCCTCCCAAGAGCAGGGTATCTGTTGTCTTGACCAACCCCAACACCGGCGTCAGCCAGGTCATGAGGACCCACGATGATGCTGCGGGGCCGGAAAACAAGTCCCCGACTCAACAATCAAAGGTTCCGGAAGCAAAGGCCGCAGAGCCGGTCGTGGCCGAGGTTAAGAAGGCGCCAATCGAATCGACCGACAAGGAGAATGTAATTCCCACTCCAATTGCGGCGGCCAAGCCGGTTGAGACTAAAATGGAGGTCAAGAAGCCTGCAGCTGCCAAGCCGACCACCGCTCCTCTTGCCCAGAAGCAAATCCCCCCCACGAAGGATGAGCCCAAAGAGGGCAAGAAGGAAGTTGCTAAGGTTGCCGACGTGAGCGAGCCGGCTAAGGTAGAAGCCGTTAAAGCGGATGTCAAAACCGCTGCCCCGAAAGCAGACGCCCCCGTTGCGGAGACTAAGGCTGAAGTTGCCGAAACTGAGGTCAAAAAGGATGCAAAGGTTGACGTGAAAAAGGATGTGAAAGACATAAAGAAAGATGTTAAGCCTGCTGTAAAGAAGGACGTCCAGGTTGAGCCCAAGCCTGAGATCAAGGTGGCTAAGCCCGAGGCTAAGGAGGCCATGGGTGAAGTTGAGGAGACCAAACCGGAGATGAATGACATCAAGGAAGTCAAGCCGGTGGCGGAGGAAGGCAAACCTGAGGTCAAGGAGATCAAAGGTGAGGCCAAAGACGTTAAGCCTGAGGTTCCGGAAGTCAAGCCTGTCTTGAAGGAGACAAAGCCTGAGATTAAGGATGTGAAGCCCGAGGTGAAGGAAACTAAGGCTGAAGTGAAAACATCCAAGCCCGAGACGAAGGAAGTCAAGTCCGCACCCACTGCGCCTGTAAAGGCTCAAAAGCCCGTGGAAACGAAGGAGCCCGTTAAGACTGAAATTTCTGAAGTCAAGAAGACGGCCGACGTGACAGCAGGTCCCAAGGAGACTACGCCCGCACCGCCAGCTACTGAGAAGACTTCCCCAGATGGTGTGAGAAAGGAAGCCGTTCTTGCTGACAAGCCCACAGATGCCGAACTTGAGGAGGGCGAGATTGTGGACTCGGACTCTTCTGGCACAAAGGTCGCGGCCGACGAAATCAAGCCGAAGCCATCTGAGGTTTCCTCAAAGAAGCAGTCGCTCACGACGACAGAGACAGCCACTAAGACTGCAGCACCCGCCAAAATCGATACGTCCAGGCCGCCCGCCGTCATGACGCGACTGCAGTCTTTCGAAGGCATTAACTACCCAAGCTCGGTAGCATCTCCGACGCGCGAACCAGGTCAGCCATTCCAATACCAGAGGGATTTCCTGATGCAGTTCGCCAACATTATCAAGGACAAGCCCGAGGGTATGGCTTCCTTGGACCAAATCTTTGACGACAGAGGTACTTCGCCTCGCAGCGATGGTCGTGGGTCCAAAGGTCCTGGATCGCGTCCCGTCTCTCGTCAAGGATCGACGTCGGACGTTCGTGGAGCCCCGGCGCCCAAGACTAGTGAGGAACGTTTCGCACAGTCGATGGCCTCCAAGCACAGCGGTATGGGTGTCCAGGGTGTGATGGGAGTCATGAGTGGAGTCGCCGCTCCTCCCAATTCCCGGATGTCCCGCACACCTTCTAGCGGACGTGTCATGCCGTCGCGTCAGCCCTCATTCAGGGACCAAGGTCCTCCTCAACGCGACGGACGAGGCAGTCGTGGTCCGCGAGGAGGAGGCATGGGCCGTCCTGGCATGGGGCGCGCCGACACCGTTATGGACATTGATTTACCTCCCGTGGAGCCACTAGTCAAATCGGAGAGTGCATGGGGTCCTGGAGCCTTCAAAAAGACGCTTCCCAAGGGCACCGATCCGGAAGAACAGGAGAAAATCGAGGAGGAGTTGATCTTCCGCAAGATTAAGGGTCTCTTGAACAAATTGACCATCGAGAAGTTCGACGCCATTTCGGACCAAATTCTGAACATCGGCATGACGCGCCCCTCTATTGTCAAGGGTGTGATTTTCCAAATCTTCGAGAAGGCCCTCGACGAACCGACTTTCGGTTCCATGTATGCTCAGTTGTGTCACAAACTCTTCGTCGAGCTCCCTACTGTGCAGAAATGGATCCACGCCGATCAGAAAGATAACATCTTCCGTAAACTCCTGCTGAGCCGCTGTCAGGAAGAATTCGAGCGCAGTGCCAAATGGTCTGCGTCCGAGGAGCTCTTGACCGAGCAGCGTCGTGAAGCACGTACTCGCCTCGACACCATGAGTGATGAGGAAAAGCTGAAGATTGCTGAGGAGGATTACGAGCGCCAGAAGCTCAAGCGTCGCGTTCTCGGTAACATTGCTTTCATTGGAGAGCTGTTCATTAAGGGTCTCATCACGGACAAGGTCATGCACAACCATTGCATCACGCACTTGCTGAGGGACATCGTGCATCCTGACGAGGAAGACATCGAGTCTCTCTGCAAGCTCTTGGCCACCATTGGATCGCACTTGGAGCACCCCAAATCTGTCCCAGTAATGAACTCCTACTTTGAGCGCATCCAAGAGCTCTCGGTCAACCAGACGCTTTCGGCTCGTATCCGATTCATGTTGCTTGATTTGATCGACATGCGTAAGGATAACTGGAAGTCTCGTACTGAGATTGCCGGACCAAAGACTATCGCCCAGATTCGTATGGAGGCGGAACGAAAAGCCGCTGCTGAAGAAGCAGCGATTCGTGAACGTAACAGTGCCTCCAGTCGATCGGGAGGCCGTGGTCCCACTCGCGACCAACAACAGTTCCGCGACCGTCGCGGCGGTGGCCGTGGTAGCCACGACACCCGTGGCAGCTCCGGCGGCGTAAACCAGACGACTGCAGATGGATGGACCACCCAGGGCGGATCTAGCCGTGGCTCGACGAACGCGTTGTCCCGACCAGGGGACATGGCCCAGTTTGGACAGATCCGCAAGGCGGGAGTAGGACCGATTACTCTTGGCCCCGGAGGTTCTATGGGATTGAGCAAGGGTGCTCAGGGTTGGGGAAAGAAGAAGGATGGTGCTTCGGCTCCCGTCCTCAACCGATCCGCCAGCAGCGTTGGAGCTGACAGCGGCAACATTGCAGCTGCCAACATTTTCAACGTTCTCAGCCACGACATGGACCGCAAGAAGTCTGTTGATGAAGGTAGCCGTAAACCTGCTGCCTCCGCACCATCTGCCGCGGCCCCGGCGGCAAAGGGAGCGCCATCGTCTGGCAAGAAGGAATTCAAGGGTCCCGAGTTGAGCAAGAAGTTTGAAGGAATCGTTCAGGAATGGCAATCGCTGCTTGACGTGAATGAAGTCAAGCTGTCGTTGAAGGAGCTGAACGCGTCCGCGTCCCACGCAGAGTTCGTCGAACTGCTTCTGAACGGAACATGGGACAAAAAGCCCGATGTGGTGAAGAAGACACGAAAGCTTCTCGTTGCTCTTCTTGCCGATGACGTGGTGTCCCGGCCTGACCTCAAGACCGCTCTGACCACCCAGCTCGAAATGGCCGAAGATGTTGCCATCGATGTGCCAACTCACTACAAGGACCTGGCCCTTTTGCTCGCCCGATTCCTGTCTGACGGTGTTCTCACATTAAACGAGATCCAGGAGCTTTCTACACCCCTGATTGCGTCCCGCGCTCTGCGCAACCCGCCAGCTTTGAGCATCCTGAAGGAAATTCTGGCCGATGTCCTAAAGTGCGACGGCGAAGATGCCCTCGTCGACTTTGTCAGTAAGACGGATCTCAAACTATTCTTCCAGGAGAAGAAGCGTGATGAGCCAGAGGCTGTGAGCAACTGGTTGAAGGAAAACGACCTTCCAGCGCTACTTGCTGGAACGCCCACTTCAACAACTCCTACCGCCCCAAGTCCGGAAGCTGAGCAGTGATCAGCACGCACCGCGACTCAACACCCCTCCCCCATAATGCATCATCCCCTCCTTCCTGCATCCGACAACACATCACACCCCTTCCCCACCCGCAAACACATATATACAACGCATGTAGTTCCGTTTTAACCACTTTGGGACAAGCAACCCCACATTTTTTTCGGTTCGGAGGTGTATGATTTGGATCTGAATTTCTGCTTTTTTTGTTCCACATTTTTCACCTGTCTTTAATGAAGGAAGAAAAAGTACCACATTTGAAATTTTTGCATTGTATTGTATTGCTTCGCCCGCCCACACACGCGTGGGAAAATGTCTGGAGAGAAAGCTTCTGGGTGGGCTTTGGTCTCAAGTCCCTTCGTCTAGTATTTTATACACTTTATTTACTCTCTTTGTTTCGTTATTTGAGGAATATGCATTCTCTGGTTTGTACTGGTGTGAGGGTCGTTATCACCGCTCTGTCGCTCATGTGTCGGTGGGAAAATGTGTCGAGAAGCAAAGCGCAGATCCCGCAAGGACCGTGACCTTTTGTGAGGTGTCCGAGTCCTGGATGGAACTTTTTACTTTTTTCTATTTTCATACATTCTGTCATTTGTGTAAGGAGAAAAGAGGAACACCTTTGACTTTTGATGCATTCTCTGTCATGCTAGTTATTATTCGGTGCCAGCGCTGTTCTGTGTCGACGAGATAAAGGGCGTGGGAAAAAAAAAAAAATGTCAGAAGGGACCTCCTGGTGAGGCGTCGGAACTCTAGTCCCTTCGCATCAGGTTCCACTTCACCTCGGAACCCTGGCGTTATGATGTGTCATTCTGAAGCCAACAGTGTGAGCAGGCGTGGCAAGCAGGATAAAACCGTTCGGGCTCCTTTTCCCCCGCCACCTTCCCAACATGTGTCAAAGGTGGTAGTGGGCCGTACAGCACTGGCACATGCGGAAGAGAGTGAGCAGTATCAGAGAGAAACTTATGAGCGGCCGGGATAAGAAGGATAACGAGGATAGCGTCGGATCGCTTTCTCGACTTTTCAGAGCTTTGTTCAAGGTAAATTAAAAAAAAAAAACCATGTTTTTGCTTGTCGGTATGCTGTTGCTCCTTCTCTGTGTAATGTCTCGTCTGGTGTGAAACTTTTTTTCTCTTTTGTCTAAAGCGCCGCAAAACCCCACTGCAGAACGTCGAGGATCCTCAAATTGAAGTTGCAGTAGAGATACCTCAGCAGCACGAGCAGGCCGCGGCAACTACCGTAGCGCCAACCATCGAAGAAGAAGAAACTGCTACGATGCCTCGCGCACCCAAAGCCACTGTCGCAGCCGCTCGCCCGGTTGTGACGCACAATTATCAATTGAGAAGTACGTGAAAGTCGATCTCCCGCAAACCGCACTGTGCTTCATTGCTCTGTCATTCGTTTTAGGCCGTGATGCAACTATCGAGCAAGAGAAGGATCAGAAAGATACGATGGTGCCAACGAAGAAGCCAGTGTATGTCACTATCGAAGTTATGGATGCAAGAATCAGCGTTGGAAAGTGGAATGAAGTCACAGGTGCGTCTCCCGCTGCCGAGTCTGACGAAATTAGTTGGTATCGATCACAGACTTTGTTTTGCTGCATCAACAGTGGAAGACACGACGAGCATCTCGGAGCTCAAAACACGACTCATCTCCACTACGAGCACCGTCGTGACCAAGAACCTGCGTCTCTCTTACGAGCGCCGCGAACTCGCGGATCACATGAAACTCTCGTCGCTGATCACGCCTCTTTTGAAATCCCCTACTCTCCGAGTCGACGTCTTACCCGACCCGCACACGTTCAGCTTTCTTCCAACGGAGCTGCTTGATCCGCAGTGGGATCGCCTGCTGCCCCCCAGTGCGAGCACGGTTGCGCAAAGGGGAGGAAACCCCTATGTGAGGCCTGGCGGATGGATGCGATTTGGATTGAAAGTTACCAACAAGTATCAAACCTACCCGAAGTGGCTTGGACCTCCGGGACCTAGGGATTGGAGTGACAAGGACGAATGGATTGTTACCTATCACGGGTAAAGTATCATTCGAACGGCATGCGTCTGTCTCTTCTTCCCACTTCTTGACATTTATTCGGTTATGATCATTGTCCAGCACCGCTTGCCAGTCGGCAGCCTCAATTGCGCGCCAGGGTTACAACACCAGCGTCGTTTGGTCGACCGGGTCGCTGTCCTACACAAACGGTTATTCGCAGAAGGGTCATTACTACGAGGCAACTACGGGTGTCTGCTACCGCGTCGTTGTGCAAAACAGGTTGTCGCCCAAATACGCCAGGGCAAGTCAGGGAGCATCCAGCGGGATCTACACCGCACCACCCGAATACATCAGGCCGTACGCGATTCTTGTGCAGAGGGTTTGAAGGTTTGAAGGTCTCGGCCGGATGGAGTTTTTTGAGTACGAAGAAGAAGAAGAAGAAGAAGAAGAAGAAGAAGGGGAAGAGGTCCGGGCATCTCTTATCATGATATTTTGCAAGAGAATTTTGTGTGTACATATAAACATGCGTTATCGAATGTTTCCGCATGAAAATGTTCGTTGTTTGGACAGCTTGCAAGAGCCGCGTGGCTTGTGTGGGGCTGGGGGCTGCATAAGCCGATCAGTCCGCGAATCTTCTGGTATTTCAGCGTTCGACTCTGATTGCTCTAGCCGGTGAGCAAGAGAAGCACACTAAGTACATTTCTTCTGGGGAACCAAGGGTCCTATGAGGTGCTATTGTGTCATAGAGTATGGTTTCCTATCAAATGACCAACAACCAAGCCGCGATCGACATCGACCGCTGACGAACATACCGCTGCCCAAGGCACAGAGCGTATGCTGTTTACAAAACAAAGCAAATGCTTCCAAAAAAAAGGTGGTAACCATGGTTCCTGTAACAATTGTAGGTGCGATGTGCAAGCCGAGAGTGCAAACACGGCAAAGTGTCGAGGATTTGTAAATCACATATCCGGCGATCCTTCAGATTTACACGTCCTTACTCATGGTCGGATCCACGGGACGTAAGGGCGGGAAACCCTCTAGTTCACGTCTTTACGCATCTATTGAAATAAACAGAATGCTCATCCCCGACATGTGTTGGAGAAAAGTGATGCATATATGAATGCAGCGCCCACTATCCAACAAACGAGCGGCAAGTTCTTCGGGCGCATGAGGAAAGAATGAACTATGACCTACACACTAGCTTGAGCGTTGATTGGAAACGCAGGGTTTGCCCGCCAACCTTCTGGGGTGTATGCGCACATGGTGCAGATGAAAATAGAACGACGGAGGCCACAGATGGATCTTATCATGAATTGGAAAGCAAGGAGGGACGGATGCAATATTAATCAAGCAAGCTTGTCCTTCTTAATCATCCCTCCTTTGCCCTTCCTTGTTCTCCTCGGGCGTGTATTTCGAATAATTTGCCTATTGACGAGACTCAAAACAATAATTAGATTTTCTTGGTCAACTCATTTATTCACTCAGTCGTTGGTTGATACCACTAGGGCTCGGTAAGCCTGGCAGGGGACAAACACTAACTGGAAACACAATATTACCGCCAGTCCGGCTACCTGCTGCTGTCGCTGTCGATCGAATTCTCACTCGCGCGTTTGTGCCCTTTCAGATTTTTGACCGATGTTATTCCACCGTGACTGCTTCAACACAATTCAACCCTGGCCCTCACTTGGTTTCTCCACTCCTCTTCTTTCTTTCCACACATAGCCGACCTGGCGAGGAGGCAGAGGACAACCGGGGCCAGTCCTGCATTCTTCCGCGACACCTCCCAGCTCCGCTACAGCACACCCGCTACTCCATGGCTGCCCCCGCGCCGGTACCGGGAGACCTCGCAGCTTCGAAACGCAACGGAATCGGGTCAGATACCAGCGAAAGCGTTTCCACGGCTCCGGTCCCCGGCTGGTTTGTAGAGGGAAAAAAGCACTTTGCGCGGGACTTTGACTCTCTGTGCGAGCTGCACACCGAGCAGCATTCGCAAAGCATACCACTCCCGTGCACAATTGCTTTGCCTGGAATCTCATTCCTCAGAGACGCAATTGTCCCTCCTTTCCATTCTGTAGCCACCTACGCCAGCCTCGCTCTCGTCACAGTCGTAGCCACCGCTTTATGGTCTTACAATATATGTGGAGGTGACGGCGGCCGGGCCACCAGCTTCTACAACACGCTGTTGAGCGGTGTCTCCCTCTATGCCGCATATCAGACCTTCAAGCGCAGAGAGTCACGGGAAAGGGAAGATGCCTGTCGACAAGAGCTCATTGATTTGAAAAGACAAGGCTTGCTCGACAGAATTGCTTTCGATGCCAACCCCACCGACCTGGGCATCCTTCAGTTTAAACAAAGAGAGAACGGTGAATATGACTACAAGATCATCAATATGAATTATGCATCTCGAGCACAATATGACGTGCCTGCCGAAAAGCTACTGAACAGGTGGGCCCGCACCGAGTTGAACAGACCAAAGGAGATGGTAGACTCGCTTTGTCACTATTGCTCGCGCGCAAAGGAATCGGGCAAGATTGTGGAATGGAATCAGGAGATGCCTCAAGTCAAGTCAACGGTCCCAGTGAAGGGTGTGCTCGGAACTGGGGGCGACGCCAACACCAGTAACGGCAAAATCGTTCTTCACATCCGCGCCCTCTACCTGGGGCCAGTTCAGGCACCCGATAAGGGTGACCTTATACTCATCATGTCAAGGAATATCACGGAAGAGACGAACAATGTCATCCGGCTTGAGCTTTTGATGGATGCTGCCGCTGATGGATTCTGGGAGTGGAACGTAGAAACAGATCACGTCGTTTATGGTGCAAAGTTCGCAAACAGACTAGGTTACACTGCGGAGGAGTACGTTGCCCTTCATGGTACCAGTCGCACGGCCGCAACGGCGTTTCATCCCGAAGATGCGTTAAAGCTGACAGCGTTGAGAGAACAGATGATGATGAGTAAGCCTGGTGACGACGAGCTCACTCTAGAACGACGATATCTCACCAAAAGCGGAGAGTACGTCTGGATGTTGAATAAGGGCAAAGTCGTCGAAAGGGATGCGAATGGACTGCCCACAAGAGTGGTGGGCGCCAACATTGACATCGGGGAACGCAAGCAGACTGAGGAGGACCTGCGCGAAAAGTCGATCCAACTGGACGAAAACAACCGCTTGCTCGATCTGGCCAACAAAGAGCTCAGTCAGGCGCTACGATTCAAATCGGAATTCATAGCAAACATTTCTCATGAGCTTAGAAGCCCGCTGAATGGAATTATTGGCTTAGGCAGCGTTTTGTGGGATACCTCTCTGGACGAGGAACAGCGAGAGCTTCTCCGACACGTACGTGACTGTTCGGACGGGCTTTTACTTATTGTCAACGATGTGCTCGACTTCTCCAAGATTGGCGCTGGAAAAATGATGCTCGAGATGATTTCGTTCGATTTGCGATCTTGCGTACAAAGCGCTGTGTCAGTCACGACTACCAAGGCCAAGGAGAAGAACATCCATTTGTCAGCCGATCTGGATCCCAGAATTCCTCCAGTTTTGATCGGAGACGGAAACAGATTGAGGCAGGTTCTCATCAATCTTGTCGGAAATGGTATGTAAGCCGGATGACGGGCTGGGTGTATTTGCTCTGTGGAGGAATCTGTATCGCATATCACGATTAAATCTTCCCTCGCTTTAACATGTTTTGCTCTATTTTTGCAGGAGTGAAGTTCACCTCCCAAGGCGGTGTGAAGGTTACTGTTTCGGTCATTGACGACGGGGATCTGGACGAGAACGATCCTCACAGAACAGGAAACATTTCGTCAGCGGTGTTGAGGTCATCAACGTCGGACTTGACGGATGTATTACGGTCCTCGGCTGATCTGTCCTCCGCACCACCGTCGACCAGATCCGTGTCGACACCCGCGGACACTCCGCCTGCCACCCCCGACGCGGAGGAGCCGCCCGTCCTAGTGCGATTTGCGATTGAAGACACCGGGATTGGAATATCGGCCGACCAGTTCTCACGCCTTTTCCAGCCGTTTTCGCAGGTGGATGCTTCCACGGCGAGAGAGTTTGGAGGTACGACATAACATGATGTAGAATTGTCGTAAACAGTCTTAGTTACCGTTTATTTTCTTAGGGACCGGGTTGGGACTCGCTATTTCGAAACAACTGGTGCATCTGATGCAGCCGACCAGCGAGGGCATCTTGGTAGAAAGTAAGGAAGGTGTCGGTAGCACCTTCTCCTTCACAATTCCTTTTCGGCTGCCGGCTGCGGTAAACCCTCACACCGGGGTGTCAGAGTGCGCTATCGAATCCGAAGCGTCCAAAAAGGTCAAGCGCATCACGTTTGCGGAAAGGATGCCCCTTGACATATTATTGGCTGAAGACAACAAGGTATATGGCACCTCGTATTCACAGGAGATTGTCGGGGACCACGTTCCTCATTTCGTTCTTTGTCCCATCAGGTCAATCAAAAGGTTGCTCTGCGGATGCTCCTCCAGTTTGGTTATGCGGCGCCCAAGCACATCACCTTGGCTAACAATGGAGCCGAAGCGGTCTCTCTCACCAACGCGCGAGCCGAATCCAAAAAGCCGTTTCAGTTCATCCTCATGGATCTTCAGGTTCGTGACCCCAGAGACGTGGGATCTGGATTTCCGGCAGACTGTGGACCTAACTAATCACTGTGGACATAGATGCCCAAGCTTTCGGGTATCGAGGCCACCAAACTTATCCGCCAACACCACGGCAGCTTTGCGAACGGTGGGCCCGCCATTATCGCCATGACCGCCAATGTCATGGACTCGGATAAACAAAACTGCTATGACGCCGGGATGGACGGGCATATCGGCAAACCGTTTAAAATCGACGCGCTCCATGACGTCCTGGAGCGATTCGGAAAGGACCTGTGTGCCCGGGGGAAATCCAATGTCAGTGATAATAGCATCAACGGCAGCACCCAGACCAACAGCCCGGTCAGCGCACCCAACAGTCTGGAAACCCTCCACCACTCCATGAGCACCATCACCACTGCAACTCCCCGCGACTCCATAAGTACCCGCACGGAGATCGATGGACCATAACATTCTGCCCCCCTCACCACGACCATCGCCTCCCCACTAGACACCCAGACATCCCTGCTGGATTAGAAGCCCACGCCGCAACCGCACTCGGTATCGTTCTCACCACGGCTCCTTTTATTCCCAGATGCAGATAGACAGCGCACACAAACCCATGAACCCCATTCCTGTTCCTCTTCCTTGCACAAACGGTTTTGGACGCTGGTTTTTTCCCCCTGTTTCGTTTCCTTTGGGGAATTTTGTTTCTTGATACATCCCTGCTTTTTCCGCCCCCTTCTCTAACTTATGTACATAGTAATCTTACTTTCTGATCGCCTCCTCTCATTTATGTGCTTTTTGATTTTGAATACATGGCTTGGAATAGATGATTCTGCAATGTACTCTCATGACAATGGCACTCTATGGTGATGCGCCGGTATGCGCTTGAGCGTACTGGCCAAGGGTGATTTTGGCAAAAAGAATCCTCTCACAGTTGGAAGTCTGGCGCTTTCCCCACCTGAAGCTCAGAAATGCCCGCAATGAGAATACGAACCGATGAGTGCACTCGAGCCGTATAAAGTGCAACAATCACCTCATCCAACACCCCCCGACCTCGCGGAGCTAAGGGATCGTCTGGTTGTGACCTTCAGCTTGGATGTTCTTGCTTCTGGGTGGAAGAGTTGCCAAATGTATATTACCGGAGACATATTTGCCTTTGAGAGGGACCTTCATCGCTTCCTTAGCTCAGTTGGGAGAGCGTTAGACTGAAGATCTAAAGGTCCCGCGTTCAATCCGCGGAGGGAGCACAGCGACAACTTTTGCTTCTTCTCTTTTATTGCAATGAACCCCAGGTTTGCGTCGATGCCTGTGATTCTTTTTTTTTTCACTGTGGTTTTCTTTTTTGTTGGTGTGTGATCGAGTGCCGACGCATGGGCAAACGATATCGAAAAGAGCATGGCCTATTTGATGAAGTCTACTGTAGGTGCCGTGGGTCAGGACTGGCATATGAAATGAAAGGTTTTCGGTGTGGTTAGATGTTTTTCGTTTTAAAAGACGAATCCAAGAAAACAAGCAGAGCGACTAAGAGCACTTAACACCAAGAATGGGATTCAGTTGGGACACCACAAGACATAACTTATTGAAAACGAAAAGACAAAAGAACAAAAACTAAGGTGTGATAGGTACAGGGTGTGGACGGCGGAAGTCACAGGGTGGATCGGATGACATGCATGGTCCAGGGGTTTGGCGCCATGAATCATAGGGAGTGGGGGGCGAGGGGGGGCAAAGGATAGGTGAAATAGGCAGCGGAAGGGGATGGCTGTGATTGTGTACAGGAAAAAGATGCGAAGAGGAGGCGACCATCCGCTTCAAAGGAAACATACGAGTCGCAGGCGTGGGGTGCAGGTGTCCATAATCAACGATGATGCTCGGGTGTCTGTTACAGGGAGGAAGGCGGTGTAGCGACAGACGCACGCTTGACGACGCGTGGCTGCTGCTGAGGGGCCGCCAGGTTTCTGAACTGGGGTAGCGGAATGTCGATCGTAGGGCGGGACTCCATGGTTTCGTGATCGCCCGAGTGAATGCTGGGGCTGCTCGCGTCATCGGCACCGCTATCGCTCGTGTGATGCTTGTTGTCCACCGCGCCGACGTGGGTTTTGCTGAAACTGCTGCTCCGACTACTGCTGCTGCTGTTTCCCGGGGCCTGAGAGACCGTGTCCCTGCGGACAAGGACGTAGCCCGAGGGCCGTCGCATGTGCTTCGAGAGCGAAGATGCAACGGAGGACGTCGATGACGCTGATGATGCGGATGGGCCTGCTGGGGGTGCTCCAACAGCCGACGAGTCGGTTGCTGTTGCGGTGGTAGCGGGGTAAGCAGCGGGAGCGGATTGAGCGGAGAAGGAGGAGGCGGTAGTTGATTGGGTGCCGCCTGCAAACAGGATAGGCTCCGGGCTGAGGATGTCGGCGAGGCCGGTGACGCGGGTGCCAATGTGGACACGTTGCGTTGCGGACAGTGTGTTCTTGTACACATGTCCCTGAGCATCGAACGATCCACGGGCGCTGGTAGTCGTGGTGACGGTCGTCGTGGCGCCGCTGTCGACACTGGCGGAAACCGTGCTGGACGAGGGTGGGGCTTCAGGTCCCAGTTCACGATAAAGTTCCTCAAAGCTGTGAATAAGCGTGCGGAGACCGAGCAGGTATCCGTTGTCGGGTCCGCGGGTAGTTGGCGGGAAAGGGACGCGGACAGTTCGCTGGGCAGCTTCCATGGTCGCTTCCGGTGGCGGTGAGCCAATATTGGCGGCGGTGGCGGATAAGAGTTCGTCAGTCTCGCCTGCCGCAGAGTCGTCCATGCGGCGGAGAAGCTGAGCGTTTGAAACGCAGTTGGCAAAGTCAATCATCTTCATGTCCACATCGCGGGGCCCGGGCGTGGGAGATGTGGGAGACGAAGGGTCAAAATTGATGGGCTCGCCATCTTCGCCCGTAAGCGTCACCGAGAGACTAGAACCAAGCCGCGAAGCCGATTCGGGCTCTTCGGTTGCCCAAGCTCCGTCATACAGAATCAGCAAACTGCTGGCGTAAAAGCGATACGTTGGCATTTTCGAGACAACTTTGTACAGTTTTCTCAGTTTGTCTAGCATTTTGGGGATGTAGCCGATGAGATACTTTTCACCATTGTCGAGAAATGAGAGCAAAGACTGCTTGAAGTTCGCGGCATTGATCTGCCGTCCGACGTATTTGTCGAGATAGGTAAAGGTTCCAGTGTTTTGCTTGTATACCTGCGCGAGGAACAAGATAGAACGAGATAGCGAGACATCTTTATCAGCCAGAGAACTTGAAGTGAGTGTGCGCTTTTGCATCCCACAATCCAGAAAGGCATATGTTTGCCAAATTTGGGGGTCAATTTTATATATCACCCAAAGGATCCTTTGCAAGGTGCCCTTTGCGACAAAAAGTCTCCAAAGAAGAAGATAACAGCCTCATCAAATACTCTGGCGGGACGTATCGTCTGTACAAGAGTTCCCAGGTCAAGATTGCTTACCTGCATGCCACAGATGCGAACACCAAGTTTTTTGCTGGTACTCTTCTCACACTTTTTTTCCTGCGAAATTCGTTTTTCGGCCGTGGCGTATACGCCATGTTGCCGCGATCCCATTTTGAGATCGAGGATGCACGGGAAATGAAACCCCTCTGTAAGATCTTCCAACAACAGGAATTGATCGGTGCGACGCTTCCCTTTGTCGCCTTTGCTGATTTTGGACATGGTGTTGTTGTACAAATGGAGAGACCACGGATTGTAGTTGACAGAGCTGGGTGTGGGTGCAGTGTTGGTGCGGTTCGGAGCTGATGGTGCTGGTGTTGAGGGAAGGGCAGGATCGTCAATCGGCGGCAAAGCGCTGGGGCGCACCGGGGTAGATGGGGAGCGGATGAGACGGGGATGAAGATGGGTCGTCCGTGGTGGACTGGCGTGGATGCGTTTTGGTCTTGCATCTGGAGCGCGGTCTTCCTCATCTTCCGACATTTGAAATATCGGAGTGAGGGGGTCTGTTCCTGCAGCGCAAGAGGACGGATCTGGGTCATGCACAGAATCCATCCGTTGTGTGTCGTCTACCGCCGGTTTTGACGGTGCAGATGCGTCCTGCTGCATTGTGCAATCGGACGACAAAGGCGATTTGATTTTGGTGGGTGTGGTGTGGCAAGGATCTGCAAAATCGTCTGCGCACGGTCGTTCCGCCGAGGTACTCCCAAACGAATGGCGACGCTGCATTGCACCTACAGCAGATCTCAGCTGGGCGAAACGTGCACGCAAGCTCTGAGGCGACAAAGCATCTTTGAACACCTGTTGCTGGAGTTTTCTGCTGTATCTCTGGCTGACAGAATCGGTCGAACCATTGCCAGAGTGGTCCAAGTCTTCGAAATCGTCGAACAGAATGTGCTTGTTTTCCTCCAAAATCACCACGGGCGTGCCTTCGGCGACGCCAAAGGTATCAGCATCTTCTGGCAGGGTGCTATACGTGACGTTGACCACACCCAGATATGTTGCAATAAAAGACTTTATTTCAGGATGCATTGACTCTACTGCTTCGTAAAAGTCCCTTTCCTTCGCATTCAACGGTTTACAGAGAGCCTTGTCTGAGAACCGCAAGAAAGCTGCATGGCCACCGACCTGGTTCTTGTAAGGAACGAGGGGCAGCGACGGCGGGGAATTGCGGAACCCGCCGCCACGCCAATGCAGGTTGTCATCGTCATCGTCGTCGCTGTTGTTGAAAGACATGGATCGAGCATGCCGTGTGATGTTAAGCGATCGTGGAATGTCATGGCTTCGGCTCAGACTTGCGTCGCTTGACGAATAGTGCTGCAGGCTGTGGTAACTAGCAGAGGGAGACACGAGCGAGGTATGGGAGCTTTGACGGCAGGAATACGAACCCTCGCCCAGCAACGGTATTTTCATGGGCGGGGTCGGGTGAGGGGTAGCAGGAGCAGTGGTGGACAAACAGTCGGAGTCTGAAGCGTGGGACGCGCCAAACGCACCTCCGCCACCGCTGGCAGCAGCAGCAGCAGCATTCCCACGAGCACCGGCCGGGCCTGTTGAGCAGAATTCAGGACGGGTGTTGATGATGTTGGCAAGAAAGCTGTCACTCAGGGCCTGTGCGAGAGCCTGTGGTGGTTCGGATAGAGACTCTGAGTCTGCAGGCAGCACCACTCGCATGGCGATTGGGGCCGGAAGTGAGGAGGAGGAGGAGGAGGGAGGGGAGGAGTTCAGCATACCCCGGTGAGAATTGAGGATAGGTAGGGCTATAGACAGCGGAGGCGACGGAGCGGCCGCGGTAGGTCTAGGTGATGAGGGTGGTGGGATGTCTTTTGGGAGAGCAAGAGAGCGGGAAGCAGGGATAAGGATGCGTGGGAGGGAGCGAGGGCCTCGACAGCAGCAGCTCACCGACGATGACGACGACGACAACAACAACGTACGTGTATGAGACGAGTCCATGATATGATACGATTGTTAAGGGGGGGGGGGGGAGTATCGGCACGAGAGTTATGTATATACTAAATAGGAGTATTAGATAGTAACAGAACAGTTGGATAGCAAGGAAAAAACGAAAGAAGGGAGGAAAAACGTGGGAACTACTAGTAATAACGAGCGAGAGTGGGACCCGCGTTCCTGTACTGACTGACCAACTAGCGATACTCTACGAAAGTGTTGAGTGTGAGAGTGACTGGAACTGCTGACATTCCACTCTCCAAATGCCGTCAGTCAGTCAGTCAGTCAGTCAGTCCATGCGTTGTTATTGTTATTGTTATCAACCACCACATCATTCTGATACACACATGTGACTTGCTCTGCGCAGTTGATTTGCCCACGTGCCTTATCCGGATCCATCCGTTACACGTGCACTAGCCGACTCCAGTCACCCAGTCACGTGTGACATTGACTAGACCTAGTTGACTGTCACAGCTGTCCAAAACGTGTCTCTCATCAGTTACGCGCAACGTGTCGGTCCGTCTCACATCCCCCTCTGTCAAAACTCACACTTAGAAGCCTTCCTGTTTTTCTATACTTGCAGCTTACTTGCTGCCCAGTATAGCTAGCGGCTTCAATCATGATGGGTGATGGGACTGTTGCTGCCCACGTGCAGCTGAAGAAGAATGCCCCCACCCACACGAACTCGGACTCGGACACGGCCGCCGGCGCGAACGCTAACGCGAACGACCTGGTCGACCCTCTCCTTACTCTTACAAAGACGGCTCCGAGGGCCTATCAGCTGGAACTGCTCGAAAAGGCTAAACAGGGAAATGTCATTGCTGTCGTCGATACAGGCGCTGGAAAGGTCAGCATGCTTTCCGGACAGAGTGTTTGTTTCTCTTCAGACCATTCCAGTTCCCTGACCATTCTTTGACAAAAACCAGACCCTTGTGTCCGTCCTGCTCATCAAACACATGCTTATGCTGGAGGAACAGAGAAAGGTACGCTTGAGACCCAAAGTAGCTGTCGCAAGAGTGATCGTCGTGCGGAGGGACGCGTAAGCTGAGACCGCAGGGCAACCCGAGACCGGGAGTGAACTCAAGCGAGGTCCGCCCGTTCCGTAGCTCACATCATGTTTCCACGGACGTATCTCATTTCACAGAAAAGGAGGCCATGCGTTTTTCTCGTCCCGTTGGTCCCGCTAGTCCTTCAACAGGAAGCCTACATCAGGCACAACTGCAGCGCTGTCGTCAGACACTACTATGGTGCCATGGGCGTGGACGAAGTGAGTGCACAAGAGTGCAGTACACAAGTCTGGTCGCAAAAAAAAGTATCTCATAAGCGTTTCTCCCTTTCTCTCCTGTTCACCGTGCTCAGTGGCCTCTTGCAAAATGGAAATGCGAACTGGAGGGAGCCGATGTGATGGTCATGACGGCAGACATCTTCAAACTACTGCTACACAGAGCATATCTGACAATCGCCGACGTTAGCTTGGTCATCTTTGACGAAGCTCACCATGCCCGCAAGAATCACGCCTACAACCAGATCATGGCTATTCATTACAACGATTGTCAATTGGATGACCGTCCCAAGATCTTTGGAATGACAGCCTCCCCGACCTCTGCAAAGGAGGACTCCAAACGGTCTATTACCCAGCTGGAGAAAAACTTGAACAGCAAAGCTTTCACAGTGGCGGCGGGCGAACTCGATGGGCACGTCAACCGAGCAACCGAGGAGGTCAAGTACTATCGGGGAACCTCAGATGCAGACCCGCCTGCTCTCTTCTTCCTGCTGTCTCGCGTAGCAGGTGCCGCCTTTCCTCTCTTTGAAGCTAATCTGAAGGACAGTCTGACCTGTTGCGAGTATCTTGGTCCCTGGTGTGCGGAGCGAGCACTCGAACAAGCGATTGTGGACGCCGATGTGAAACTCAAACTAAAGCAGTTTCAGCGGATGCACAATGAACACCTGCGAGTCGGCGTGAATGAAGAGACAGAGTCTGCCATGGCAAAGTCTGTTTCCAACCTGAAAAACTACATCATGTCATCTTCGCACTGGGAAGCGGGAGGAAGTGACCCTACATTGGAAGGCATTTCGCCGAAAGTCGCAGCCCTCATCCAAGTGCTGGAGGAATACCGCAGCCAAGCAAGCACTTTCTGTGGGATGGTCTTTGTCGAAAGGCGGTCTACGGCAACTGTGCTATGTGACTTGTTGAAAAAGTGGAAAAGTCTGGACTTTTTGAAATGCGCCGTGCTCGTCGGACATGGAACTGGAGGCCACAATCCTCTCGACGAAAACATGAGCATCCCACAGCAGCACCGAACAATGCAAGCTTTCCGCAATGGCGACCTCAATCTTCTGGTCGCAACGAGAGTCGGTGAAGAAGGACTGGACATCAAAGCCTGCATGCTGGTCATCCGGTTTGATGGCGGTGGCACCTTGACCAATCACATTCAGGCGAGAGGTCGCGCGCGGCATGCCGATTCGCGTTACATAATTCTAGCCGATGAACTGAATCCTATGGCTGTGATCGATGGAGCCAGTCTTCAGAGACAAGAGCAGATCATGCGGCAGGCTTTGAAGGAACGCGATGGCTTGGCATCAACGGAGGAGCCTTTTGATCCCATGCTCAAACTCTCAGAGGATGAGATCTTCTACGTTAAAAGCACCGGCGCTTCAATCACTCTCCATACCGCCATCAGCGCCCTGTTTCATTACTGTGCATTGCTGCCTCAGGACACCTTCATCGACGCCAAGCCTATCTTTCAAGTCGAACAGACCTCCCTGCAAACGGGCACCCAAAAGCTTGGCTCCACAGGATCAGGACGCTTTATTGCGAGCGTGAAGCTTCCCATGTCTGCTCCCATGCAAGCCCGATACGTCCAAGGCCGTCCAAGTACCAACAAGACCTCTGCAAAGCGATGGGCTGCTTTCGAAGCTGTCAAACGACTGTATGAGCTTGGGGAGCTCGACGAGCACCTCAAGCCGGTGAAGATTATGGCACTCACCGTCGATGATGAGATTGTCAACGAGGCTATATCCTTGGCCAAGGTTGCTAGTTTGCCCAAAACTGAAAAGAAACGCGCCGTGAAAGATTTCACCATGGGCACACCAGTCATTTGGAAAGGCGACTGGAAAGACGCCGTGACAGGTGCCTGGCTCACCAAGATCAAATTGCGAACATCTACCAATGCCGACTTTGAATCGCTCGAATTTGGCTTTCTCACGATCGGAAACGACCGATTGCCGCGTGACACATTTTCCATTAGTTTCGGACCATCGGATGATTTGCAAGTCAGCACCGTCCCCTTTCCGAGCAAGGTTGACCTCGACCAGGACGCTTTGGAGATTGTCAAGACTTTCCATTCTACTCTCTTCAAAGGAATGCTCAGAAGTGACGTGCCCGACATCGAAGATTGGGCGATCATGGTTGTACCTCTCTGCAAACCCGCCATCGCTGTTGATGGAACGGACGCGTCCACCGCTATCGATTGGGACGTTGTTCGCGAAGCAGCCAAAGGAAGAACTCCAGTGTCGGACTCTCCCGGGTTCCTTGATCGAACTGATGTTGACCGGTTTGTCCTATACGATCGCGTTCAGTACTGCCGCATTTACCTCATTGAGAAGGTTCTTACTGGACACTCACCCATCTCAGATCTTCCATATGGCGCCAACAATAAATTCCCGAACGTGGCGTCTTTCTATGAAGGAAGACTTGGCTGCACAGAGGAGATTCTATGCGACCAGCCGATTGTGTCGGCTCGCATCCTCCCTTACATTACACAAAGCATACGAGAAAAACAGTCGATGGCGGCGGCCTATTTGATCCCACAGTTCTGCGAGATTTACCCGATTCCCGCCCGACTGTTGCAGGGCCATGCCCTGCACTTGCCCATGATCATACAGCAGCTGCAACTTCGTCTTCTGGCAACCGATCTCAAGTTTTTGAGAATCGACGACACCGCCGTTGATGAGGAGGATCAAGTTCTGGACAGCACGGTGGAAGACTTGCAGTGTGCGCTGACTGCACCTGCCGCCAACGCGTACCATAACTACGAGCGGCTGGAGACGTTTGGGGACAGCTTCTTGAAGGTTCATCAGACCTTGCACCTGTTTGCTACGCAGCCGTCCTGGCACGAGGGCCATCTTTCTGAAATGCGGAATCAACTTGAACGCAACAGTGCACTCCGCGCGCGTGCGTCCAAACTCAATCTCGAACGATTCATCTTTGGCACGCCGCTTTCCCGAAAGGCCTGGGTTCCGCCCATGCAGGACGATCGTGGCGGCACCCCAATTCGGCTCAGTGACAAGTCGGTCGCCGATGTGGTGGAGGCGCTCATTGGCGCATGTGTCGCCACGGGCGGCACGCTCGGAGGTGCCAAAGCAATCAAGAAAATTTTGGGTGGATCATATGAAGTTGATTGGAGTGCGTACATGGACATGCTGGTCAAGGCCAAGAATGGCGCGATCGAAACTGAGGCAGCCGCAAAGTTCGCCAAAGTACACACAAAAACCATTCGCAAAGTGGAGCAAAGGATTGGATATGAATTTGCCCACCCATCGCTGGCGGTGGAGGCGATAACCCATGCCAGTGCGTTGCAGCTGGCGTGTGAAGTCGATTGTTACCAACGTCTTGAATTCTTGGGTAAAGAGCACTGTTCAAGCTATTATCCTCGGTGCCGCGCTTTCGCAACTGCTAACAGAATCTGAACAACATATACAGGCGACGCGGTGCTCCATTTTGTCGTCACCCGCCACCTCTTTCTCCTCCTAACCTCACTGACGCCAGGCCAGCTGACTCTTCTCCGGTCCGAACTCGTCAACAACCAATTCCTCGCCTGCGTGGCCTGGTCCATCCAGCTGCCCCAAATTCTGGAGCACATGGACGCGGGGCTCGCCGGCGCGATTGCCGCGTTTGGCGACCAGCTCGACACGGCTCATCACGCGCAGCTAAACAACACCGACAACGTGCATGACAAGCCTTTGTTCTGGAACTCGCTCCACACTGCTCCGAAAGCCGCGGGGGACGTTTACGAAGCCATGCTGGGCGCAGTCTTTATGGACTCGGGATTCGACGTGGAAGCCATCTGGACCGTCGTTGAGAAAACGCTCATCAAACCCTGGTGGAACCGCTTTGTCGCGGCGGGACTCACAGCCTATGACCTACTACCGTCTGGCAGACCGTTGGTGCCAACTGGGGGTCCCATGCAGCAAGTATCAGAGTGGGCGCAGATGAACGGATGCAAGAAACTTGACTCGCGGTAAGTCCACCATTTTCCACCCAGCTTTTTACCTCTCCTCACTCAACCCTCATTTCCCCGCATGTTTTATCTATTTGCAGAGAATTCCAAGATCCCGACACAAAAGCCTTCACCTGCATCTTCACCTTCCACGGCCACCAAGTCGGCCGCGCAGGACCCGAACTCAACAAACGAGGCGCGAAACGCATCGCCACGCAGAGAGCCATGGCCGTCGTTCCTATTCTGTACGCCCAAGGCATCTGCGACTGCAAACAAACGGGCGGCCACCAAGACGACAACAATAAAGCCACCACCCCACCCGTCGCTGTCAACATCACCACATCCTTCAAAAACTAGTTGGCCGTCTTTTTGTGTTGTTACTTTTTTCGACACAACATAACTGGCGCAACTATCTCAATTTTGGGCAAGCCGATATTTACACTATCCACTCGACAAATCACTGCCCGGATCCAACGTTCATTACTGGAAACACAAAAACCGCACAACAAGCTCTCAGACAACAGTCCTTATTATGGAAAACAGGGTTCGCATATGCTGGCAGTTGTAAGGACTGCCATCTCTTCTTGTATAAAACCATCCCTTTTTGGATTCACACCTGTAAATTTGTAGTTCACGTGTAAAAACACACTTTTCAATAGAAGCCCAAAAGTCACCCCCGCCCACACGCTGATCTCGGTAAACCATTCTGAGGTCTTTCCGCAAAGTAAATAATCGTTGTTTAGCTGCACATAAAGCTATTTCTGGTGCGTCCTGCCAGGCATCGTGGCATTTTTACTAACAAGGCACATCATGTTTTTCCATTAAGTATTTCGGAGTGCTCGAACACGGAGATGCAGACCCACAGATAAACAAAGGCCGGCAATCCCACAACGGGGTGTCAAGGAACAAAGTCACGTCCGTGCAGCCCGTGAAGGCGCAGTTGGCTATAGCACTCATCCTTCAGCGATGACTTATGTAGATCGAAGTCATCCTGTACACATTCGTGCTCTGCGACACCAGGTAAGCTCCAAAAGCACAGAAGTTCCAAATGATTGTCGTAACATATGCGCGCGACATGGGGGAATAGGTTAAGAGAATGCATAGGATTACATGTGGGTTTAAATTCTCCCTGTGTCGTGACGGTATACCCAGCGATTCGGGGTCGGTCTTGAGCGGAAGTCCAGAGGAAAGCGACGACAAAAAGATCATAGTCTTTAGATTTCAACACAAACAGCGCCAACTTTTCTAAGAGTCGCTATTCTGTGGATTGACAGATTGATTGGGGGCTTTAGCCCACTAATCACTTCTTTCTGTGCCGCTTTCCACCAGAGTTCCTGCCATGCGCCGCTTGCAACACCATTGCTACATCTGTAATGGCTGAAGAAACGATGAAAGGTCAGCATTTGAAACTCAGATATTCTCTTTCTCGCTTCGCTGCATATCCATGCAACTGAAATCCAGTCAGAACTTCTTAGAGATTTTAGCGTATCATTGACCAGTTTGTAAAGTCTGCCAAAGTTTTTTTGTTCATCCTCCGCCCATTTCAATCACCAATCTTCATCTACCCCGTCGGTACTCACCACTATAGCGGAGATGACTTGCTACCGAGGAGAAAGCATTCGCCGCGTGGATCACTGCTGCATGCGGATGAGACAAGTAGCCCCGATCAGTGATCCAGGAGCGATCCACGAGCGCTGAGACACATTGCTGGAGGTGAAAAACTAAAGGAACAGGGGAAGAGTGAGCTAAATATGGATCGCGACATTTAAAACCCAACGACTGGATCCGGCAACACCATCGAAGTCTCAGCCTCGCCTTAAATGCTGCATTCTCGCCGTTCCCTGCATGACAGACGGTGGTCTAAGTAGGCCAACCGCGAGCCAAGACTCGACGACCGAGGCACGCCCACCACCCACAGATCGCACCGATCTCCGCAATGTGACATCCTCCTCACAACGAACAGGAGGGAATTCGCGCCAAGACACAGACTCAACCAGTCAACCATTCGCAAAAAGGGATCAAGCACACTGGTAAGCCAGCACAGACCCGAAGAATGGCGGTATACGCCTATGCACCAAGCCATGAACTGCCGGCTGACCATGAACGGACCCCTCTGCACCCAGGTCCTCCTCGAGGGAGGTGAACGGCAAGTAGGGATACCAAAGATATCATCAAGGACCCCGAGCATGGTGCTGCTGTATGCCAGGCCAGAGAGACACAGTACATACCTTGCGAAAGTCGAATCTTTAATGACGAGCTACCGACTTCTTCGCTCGCCATCTTTTTATACTGTAGGCCGCAAAGAAAACCATTCGAGTGGTAGCGGATCGATCCGGTTGGACCAGGATGGCTTGACGCGGGGGGCTTAGCCGCGAGCGAAACCATTTGCAACTTATTTCTTTTTGGCAACGGTTTTGCGAAACAACCTAACACCAAATTGCAACACATTCCGCAGTCATGGCTCGCATGAAGAAACAAATGCAGAAAAAGTCACGACCGGCTGCCGCAGCGGCTGGAAAGGACGCGGCTCCCTCGCTAGACTTGGACATTAATGCATTCATCGAAGAGCAACAACTTGAAATGGATCCCGAAGTCGCAGAACTCCTAGTGGACGACAAGGCCGCACTGAAGAAGAAGGGCGGAAAGAAGAAGGGAAAGAACGCTGCACGGGCGGACTCTGACGAAGAGGTTGAGGCCGAGGAGGAAGCAGTTGTGGAGGGAATGGAAGAAGGCACTGTGGTCGAAATGGATGCTGAGGACGAGCTTGAACTGGCGGCGTATCTGGAAATGATGAAAGGGAAGGATGAGAATGCCGATGGCAATGACGACGATTTGGTGGAGAAGGTGTATGCCAACAACACGGTACGTGCATGCTGAAAGTCTGGTCGGGAATATGATGGCATTTTCGGTGGAAGTTGGCAGAATCTAGCGAAGAAGGCTAAAGAATATTAATGTTTTTATTTCCACAGACCGCGCTTCTCTCTCGCCTAGAAGACATCCGGATCGACCAAGCCGGCATGAAAGTACCATGGATCGAAACACAATCTGTGACTTCCCCCGATGTGTTGGACCTGGAACCTGCCGATGTGCACGACGATCTGAAGCGCGAGCTCGCATTCTACAAACAAGCACTGTTTGCCGCCACAGAAGGCCGGAAGCGCATCCGCGCCGCCGGTGTGCCCTTCTCCCGCCCTGACGACTTCTTTGCTGAGATGGTCAAGAGTGATGAACACATGGCCAAGGTCCGACAACGATTGCTGGACGAAGCAGCGTCGATACAGGCGGCCGAACGTGCTAGAAAGCAGCGGGATTTGAAGAAGGTATGTAGTTGGAATATTCGGGCGATGAAGTGTCATTGGCTATGTCGAATCTTGTAGACCTTCCACTGACTTCATCCTTACTTGCATCCAGTTCGGCAAGAAGGTACAACAAGAAAAACTCGCGGAGCGCGCAAAGACCAAGAAATCCGAGATGGAGAAGGTGAAGGTCGCACGCAAGAAGCACGCGTCTGCCGACAACTCCCGAGAAGATGCCGACGACGAATTCGGTGTTGAAATCGACGACTCTCAAGGCAAACCATCCCGATCATCATCATCAAACACGAACTCTAAAAGAAAACGGAAAGACGAAAAGTTCGGTTTCGGGGGATCCAAGCGACACAAGAAGACAAACGACGCTGAGAGTGTGGATAATATGAGTGGATTCTCCACTCGTAAAATGAAGAGCGGATCGAAGAGCTCTTATGCGCAGAAGGGAAAGGGAAAGCCAGTCGGGAGCAAGCCTAGACTTGGAAAGGGAAGGCGGCAAGCTACCAAAGGAGGAAGGAAGTGAGAGCCTTACGCTGCTTCCTCACCTCTGACTCATTCATCATCCGACTCGACATGCTGTCAACCATCCACCCCCATCCCCCGCTCCATTACGCACAGCAGTCATTCATCTTCCGTTGTCACCTTGCACACTTTTCGCACCTTACACTATATATATATTACGTTTCATTTAGCTTTCTGATGTTTCACACATTGGTGCTTGTCTACTTTTCATCCGCACGTTGACTCATGCTAAAGCGACACATAATTTAACAGCTCTGATATGCAAGATATGTTGAATGTTTTCAAAAACTAAATGGATTTCTCTGCTACTCTGCAGTTGTGGATCTGGAATACAAGGATGTCGGTCGCGCCAACAGCTTCCAGCTGATCCATAATGTCAGCGATGGATGATTTCTGGACCATGGAGCTAACGGCAACCCAGTCACCATCTTCCAATGGGCTGACGGTTGGTGCCTTTTTACCGGGTGTGATCTTGATGGCCTCTGCCAGGGACGCGCGAGAGATGTTGTAGTTGCATAGCACGTACTTCTGAGCGGCGATGACACCCTCGATACGGCGCTTGAAGGTCTCAATCAACGGGTTGGTGTGACGCTTTTTGGAATTGCAGATCAGTACCGCCTGCGACGTCATGAGGTTGGAGATGGCGTGCAACTTCGCTTCCCGCATTGTCTCGCCGGATTCAACAAGATCGACTACGGCACGCAGAAGGTGGAACGTCAGCAATCTTGAAGATCTTTGCTTTCTGACGTTATGCTACCAATATCGATAACTCACCAATTCCATCCGCCAGTCCCAGCGCGCACGCAGCTTCTACCGATCCGTTGGCGAGGTGAATAGTGGTCTTCGGGTCAGGACGCGGTTGTTGTTTGGGTGCGCTTATCAATGTCGCGGCAGCGGCCTTCTCGTCCAATCCAGATTCCAGGGCATCAAAGTATCTACGTGAGGTATCGATAGATGTCGATTAGTTCAATGCTGCTTATGGGACGACATTCCTTTCACTCGAAACTCTTGACGCACCTTCTCACAATTCCCGAGAAGCTTGTGACGATCCGTTTTCCCACCAAATCCTTCGCGCTCTTGTATTCACTTTTGATCGGCACCTGGACGCTCAGGTTGCATTTTCCGAAACCGAGCTGCGTCAGCTCGTCAACCCGAGCACCAGCTTCCGCGACCATGTCCTGACCAGTAATGCCGAGATCAACATTGCCTTCCCCAACGAAAGTGGCAATGTCTGATGCGGGCAGGAAGACAAGTGCTACAGGGTGGTTGGTCGACAGCGCAATGTCGAGTCGGTTGCGACGGTGGAATTGAATGTCGGCACCCTTGAGCAGTGTCAGACAGTTTTCGTGGAGTCGGCCCTTCTTAGGAATTGCGAAGAGCAGACGGTCGTTCAGGTCTGAGAAGTCCATAACTGCGGAGGGTGGGGGGTTGTTTCAACAAAGCTTCCTTCGCTTTTCCTGCCGTTTTTTTAGAGTTAACGTTGCGTGCGTTTGACGTTTTGAGGCGGGTGGTGGAAGAACGGTTCGAAGATGCGAATATGCATCTCCGCCTTCCATCAGCCGTTGCTACACAACGTGACACAAGGTCAAACAAAGTGAATGACTCATCTGACTCGACCCAAGAAACCATAATGCGCAGCAACAGCAACATTCGGACACAGTCACGTGCACATGGGCCGTGACAAAGGCCTTCGCTCCTTCTCCTCTGTCCTTTTTACGCTCGTCAAAACAACCAGCTGTCGGTCTTCTGCTCAACATTCACATACAATAGAGAGCCCGCAGCCATGACACAGCCAGGAGTCGCCACACCAAATGGTACGGGCGTCGTTGCCTAGCTCATTGTTTTTGAGAATGGGGAGTAGGAGCTCATCCAAGGTTGGCCTCAAGGCCACGACTCAGACCAAGAAAAGCAGGTGATGACGGAGAAGATCATCAACGAGGAGTACAAAATATGGAAAAAGAACAGCCCATTCCTATATGAGTGAGTTTGCCGGTCTTGTTGGTGGCGTCATCCGCTGAAGTTTAAAGTACAATGATAACTAAGAGAGGCAACCCTTCTTCCAACAGTACGGTCATCACCCACGCTCTCGAGTGGCCCACTCTTACTTGCCAATGGCTTCCTGATATCGAAAGGTAGACACATGCTAAATCCAAGACTTTAAATCCCTGCGGAAGCATGTATTTAACGACCGCCACATC
The DNA here is from genome assembly GCA_025526995.1 of Powellomyces hirtus. Classification (NCBI taxonomy): domain Eukaryota; kingdom Fungi; phylum Chytridiomycota; class Chytridiomycetes; order Spizellomycetales; family Powellomycetaceae; genus Powellomyces; species Powellomyces hirtus. The sequence goes on along the minus strand of JAHLKG010000017.1, from coordinate 370,139 downwards.
GATAACAGACCGGACGGCAAGGATTACACAATCCAACGCCTCTTGATAGGAACACACACATCAGACTCGGAACAGAACTATCTCCAAATCGCTCAAGTTCAGCTACCGAACGGCACCACTGATGCGGACCGGGCGAAACTTGAAGACGGTGGTGAGCTGGATGGATACGCGACCAGGCGCCTGATCATTATGAAACTCATCCCATCGACTTGACAGAGGCTGGAGGATATGGCGGCGCTGAATGCAAGATCAATGTAATCCAGAAGATCAACCACGACGGGGAGGTCAACCGGTACGTTGACACTTTTGAGACCATTTAGAACTCAGTGATATGCGCACGTTGGGGTTGAAGCATGCAGAGGCAATGTGCTTGAATCGTCGTGCACGGGCAGGATGACGCCGGATACCAGTCATACATCAGAATGCTACCGAAGATTTTGCTCACGACTGTCTGTGTGTCCTTGGCATCTCTCAGAGCTCGGTACATGCCAGTCAATCCCAATATTATCGCCACGAGAACTGTAATGGGACCGGTGTACGTTTTTGACCGAACGCGTCACACCTCAACGCCAAGTCCCGACGGAATTTGCAACCCTGAGATTAAGTTGCTTGGGCACACCAAGGAAGGGTATGCATGATTTTCCCTTTCCATTTGGATACTTCTGAAGTGGCATTGAGCAAACAACTTTCAATGACAAGATACGGCATGTCATGGCACCCCACCCTGGCCGGCCGGCTAGTCACCGGATCTGAAGACACCACAATCTGCGAGTGGGATATCACTGGATATACAAAGGAGAATCGAACGATGACCCCAAAGCGGACATACACTGGACACACCGCATGGGTGGAGGTATTTGCTGTTTGCGGCTTCATTTATCTTCTTCGAATTCGGCTAACCCTCGATCCGTCCTGGCCACGCATTTCAGGATGTCGCATGGTCTGAATTGATCGAACCGCTGTTTGCATCGGTTGGAGATGATAAGAAGCTAATGATGTATGTTCATAAGCGGTGGCTCATTCTTACCCCAATCCCCAACTTAAGTCTTCGACCCAATATCCAGCTGGGATACGCGTAATCCTGGGAACCACAAGCCCCAGACGAGCGTGGACGCGCACACGGCTGAAATCAATTGTGTTGAGTTTAATCCCAAAAACGAATACCTGCTGGCCACCGGTTCTGCTGATAAGGTTCGTTTGACAACAACATTTTCATAATCATCAAAAGTCGGTCGCTCACAAGCAGCATTTTGCAGACGGTCGCTTTGTGGGATCTGCGAAACATGAAACGTGCGCTCCACATATTTGACGCGCACCAAGAGGAGATCCTCCAGCTGGCCTGGGCACCCTTTGACGGTAGCATCCTCGCCTCCTCTAGCGGCGACCGACGCCTGAATGTCTGGGATTTGAGTAGAATTGGGGAAGAACAGTCGCCGGAGGACGCCGAAGATGGCCCACCAGAACTTTTGGTAAGGATATGGCAGAGCTTCCCATGCCATGATTACACGAATGTTGACCTCTTCCTTTCTGTAAAAACAGTTTGTGCACGGAGGACACACCAACACCATTGCCGATTTCGACTGGAACCGGAACAACCCATGGGTTTTGTGTAGTGTGGCTGAAGACAACATATGTCAAGTCTGGCAAATGGTATTTAGGATGTGCCTTCTGCCTCATACACTGAGCTCTGGTAAGATTATCTAATCGATTCATTTCCCAATCATTTAGGCAAGCAACATCTACTACCCGGAGGAAGCCGATGCTCCAGACTCGGAGCTCGAGTAGCAGAAAACGATTTTGTTACGGGCTCACAAACCCATCGTCACTCTTTCAATACATATACATATTTAGCTCCAAAGCGAACGCTCCTGCCCTCTTAGTTGCATCGAATTTCAGCGCTGACAGCGAAGTAAAATACTGTGTGACTTGCTTTCGGCGTGTGCGGTGCCATACGAGAATCCTTGTTAGTAGTGCACGTAGGACTAGGATTGCTCCGATTGAAGGAGATATTCATTTTCAATGTAATCGCTTTTCAACATTGACGCCAAGCTCGGCGTATTCTTCCTTGGAGATCCACAGCTGATGGAAGGTCCCAAGGGACGCAAGGATGGAGCCTCCGATCCAGGGGCTGAATCTTCGTTCGGTGGTCTGACCTGCAGCCTGGATCTTGGTTTTGAACTAAATGCAAGAATCGTGCAAAAAGGACAGTTAGCATTCCGGACTGGGCAGGTTCATGCTCGGTTTTTGGCAGTTTACCCCAGGCGCGGCACTCAACAATTCCGAATGGACACGGTCAGCAAACCCAGGAAGCAGCGTGTTTGCACCCGTTAGCACCACGTTGGGATACAGCTGCGTGCGGAGATCTGGATCGCACATGTTAACGCTGTTCTGAATCAGCTGCGTGATGCTCATCGGTTGCGGCTGCGGTGCGGGAGCGACCATATCGTTCGGTTGCTGCTGCTCCTGCATTTTGGATTGCTCTGCTTCAGTACAAATGGAAGACTTTATGATTCGCCTGCGTTGGTGAAAATTCCTACCTGTAACATGTATCTGGGGGTAAACAACGACTCTGTGATCTTAAATCGTTCGATTGCAAAGGCGTTGTTGTAACCATCTGGGAACTCGTAATTCTTGATGGGGCGTTGTTGTAGGGCGCTTTTTTGTTGTAGGCTCAACATCAGACACCTGATTCGACGTGCGGAAGCACCTAGATCATCAAACTTACTTTTCGTCAAAGGCGAACTCTGAGACGTGGCAGACAGTTTCCTTGAATTCATCGATCGCACGCTGAGAGAGGCATGCTAGTGATCAGGAGGATGTAGGGGTAAACGTTCACACCTTTGCAAAGGCATACCTCTACCGCCAGGTTGTGATAAGAAGCCGAAGTGTTTGGTCGCTCTCGTAAGTCAAACTTTGCCGGCTGTCCCGCATCCACGGCCGCTTTGTTCGAGACGAGGTACTGGGGCGTAACCGAGATCCCGCGCGCTTTCAAGTGCAGGAGGGCTTGATTTGAGACGTATCTGCCGGCGAATGGCTGCTTTTGTATGGCTGCCGAACGTTGCCATCAGGAACCCATCGTGATCTTGCCCTGTGGCAGATCCGTCTTTTAAAGGAGTAGCAATTCAAACTGACCTTTCTTGAGTACATATCCGTCAACAACTGGAACAGCACTGGTCATAGAACCTCCTGAGTCTAGCACTAGCGCTGTAGATCTTCCAGCTGCAAACCTAACAACATCATCATGGAATCAGAAACTTCCGCCCAAAGACACAGAGAGCATCAGGCAATGTTCTTACGCAGCGAGAACGGCGCTCCGGGCCAAATAAAAGCATGGGACGTCGTATTTCTCGAACGCCAATTCAATAAGCTTCTCCCGCGACTCCCTCGGATTCCACGACGGCTCACTCAGCAGCAGCGGATGTTCGCTGGACTCAACTCGCAGACGAGAGAAGGCATGGTCCCACAGCGCCTCATACGCTTCCCAGTCCTCCACTATGTGCGCATCGTTCCATGTGAGAACCATACAATGCATCCATAAACCGGCGTTTCCATACATACCCACACTCTCCTTCATCGGGTTTCTCAGCTCCACATTTGGTTTCCACGGATACAGCTCCGTTTCCCCAACGTATCGCCGTGGCTTTCGTCCTTCGCTTTTCACTGGCTTCAAATCAGATTCTTCATCGGCCCTTCTGACCAGTCCGCCGCTTGGGCCTTGCTCATCTACATCCATGACTTCCACCCCGCTGTCGTCTGGCATCCCCACCCATGACGGGTACACAGCTTTCGGTGTGTCCTCGCCGGCGTATCCAACCTTGCTGGTCGACGAACCAATGTCAAACACCAGCGCTGAGACCTCGTCTGAGAGTTATGAGGAACACGGTCAATACCAACGTTTAAGGCGCGATTTCACTGTGAGGTTCATCACTCTACCTCCGCCATATGTTGCAGTTGTCATACTTATGGATAGTGGTCTATCACCAAGGTAAACCCAACACTACCGTGATCTCTCAAGATTTCGCAAAAAGAATGCTTCCATTCCGTAGAACCGCGAATTAGGGTTACGCTTCCTGCTTCTTGAGAATGGTCGCGTAAGCAGTCGGAACCCGTCGATCGGGAGACCTCCCATTTGGCAAAAGCCAGGTTCGAAACCTCAACCAGCTTTACAACCACCTTCCGGCAACATAAATGGCAGGGAAAAAGAAAGGCAAAGCAAAGGAAAAGGGGAAAAAGCGCCGCTCTTCCCCTAGCCGGGGAAAAAAAGGGAAGAAAATGGATGCTAGTCAAGCGAGCGCCGTTCTAACCTTTATCATGTAAATAACCGCTGATTCCTGCAAATTTACTGTCGTTTTTTTTTTTAATCTAAGCACCTGATTGTTCTATCTTTACAGGGTGGAAAGTCGAAAGCAGTCTGTCCTTCTATATCGAACAGAGTTTCTCGAACAGTTGAGTGAAGAACTCATATTCACATTACGCGTCAATGACATTCCCACCAATGTTTGAAAAACGCCTGTACACTTGCATTCCAAAGAAAGGCAGAACTGAAGCGGCTTCGTGAACGATTACGGCGCGTTCAGCATGATCGGGTATTATTCGTTCATATTGCATATTTCGCCGGAAGTCCTCGTTGATATACATCATTCTTGGTCCCCTAGTATGGTTATCTGCGCAATGTGATTGACACGACGGACGCGATGACGGGGAAGCTGGAGACCCTGCAAACTCAATCACCGGGCTTTGGATTGGTCATGGACTTGGCGTCGGACGAGAAGCTTGTGCAGCAGCAAGAATTGATAGAAGGTCCGTCCTCCGCCCCACCCCTGTCACGTCTCCCATGCTTTATGCGAGATTGACATATCAGGCAGAACTACACGACATGCACCACGCACTTGCGCACAATCTGGCCACATTGACGGCAACCCATGCGACGCTACAAAGCAGCAGTGCGATGGCCTCCCTCTCGGAACAAGCGGCCACTCTGCGCGCCGAGATGGTCGAGCAGGCAGCCCGACACGAGGCGGAGATCGCGCTATTGCAGAAGCGTCATCAGGCCGCCATTGACGGGAGCGTTAAACGTGGGGAGAAGATCGTCATGGGCGTTGAAGGGAGTGCTAGTCAGGTAGGCACTTCGTCGTCCTTTCAAGCGCATTGTGGTTGTTGATCGGAGAACCTGCATGGTCTCAATAGCATGAAATGGATACGATGCCAGACTCGTCGCTCGCGGTCCTTCAGCGCAACATCCGGTTAAAGAGCAAGACCAAAGCGGCGCTGGCCGAGACGCAGCGGTTGGAGCAATCGAATCACGAACTACATGCCATGAACCTTGCGCTCGTATGTGAGGCTGGGGACGTAGACTGGGATCTCGGGCTGGGCTTGTTGCCGTCGTCGCCGCCATCGGATGTGGAGACCGAGAATGGAGATGCGCTGGACGAAAAATTGACCAAATCTGCCCTCGTGCTCCCGCTGTTACCGACCAACGCGAACAGGACCTCTCTAACACTGACATCGGAGAAGATCCTCTACACGGAGCGCGTGCGGAGGGACACAGAAACGCGCCGTTCGGGGTTGGGAGTTCTCGGGACAGGGGTGGAGTTGAAACGAGTGGACGTCAAGCATAATGGAGGGCTACTTCTGTATAGCTCGCTGATTGAACCAACATGAACTCAACATTCTTTGCAGACACCACCAGCTCACAACCTTGCCAGAGGCTCTGTGAAACCCGATGTTAAGGTACCGCAGCGACTTTGATCAAAAACTTAGATTATGTAGAGATCACTATCCGTTTCTTTTCTATACAAATGCCAATACACTTAGACAGCGGGGATGGGCGAGATAAAGATCATGTCGCTTCTGGATAAAGACACGCGCCAGCGAGTCCCCACGTGTTTCCATAAAATGCCATTTACAGACAAAGCAGGAGACGCTTCGGCTCAATCACGACGTGATTTCTTTCCATCCCGATCGTCCTTATCCGCCCTTCCTCTCTTTGCTGTGGACATGAACTCATCGATTCCGAAGACATCCGCCTGCTCCTTCTCAAACTGGACCGGGCCGTCGCGAACGGCACTGCCGTCGCCGGTTCCTTGGAAGCCGCGATGCTTTCCACCTTCACCAAGCATCCGTTCGAGCTTCTCGGTAGCAACGGATGTAGCTGTTTCTTCGGCCTTTTTGGGTCGATATATTGCGTTAGCGGTGGAACCCTGGAAGAGAGGCTTGTCGTATAAATCGTAAGAATCGTCGGCGCCGAATCCAGACCCAAGACCTTGTGATTGGTTGAAGAGACGCTGGTCGAACATGGCTTCTTTGGAAGTGGAAGGTTGAGCCAGGCCCAAGGCGATCTTCTCTGAGATATCCCGATCATTGCTGCAAGAAAAACACACAAGACCCCCAGAACATTATTATTAGCTGTTCTGTGACCAGTTGAGCTATTGACAACTGCTAACCTTTTACTCAGAACTCTCGCCTTCGTGTCGGCTCCCATATGACTCATGCGGACTTCTCGTTCGCGCTGCTTCTGTCGTTCCCGTCGCAGCTCTTCTCGCTCCCGGAGCTGCTTCTTGTCTTCTTCATCCACGCTATCATCAGAATCAGATTCACTCTCGGATGCAGCGGCACGCCCTGCGTGTGCTCCAGCAGAAGACGGTGGTGGAGCACCACCGGAAACCAATCCCGCTCGTTCTTCGCGAGCCCTCTGTGCAAGCATGCGTAGCTTCTCCTCCTTCTCCCTCTTCTCCTTTGCCGCAAGTTTGCCTTGCATATCTGAACGAATCTTGACCTCATCTCGTGCGTGTCGGTCCGCAATGAAGAGTGCTTCGGATAATTTTGCAAAGTTGTCATTGATACTGATCTAAGCACAACTGGTCAGCAAAACAGAATGTGAGCTCAATATCCGATGCTACCAACCTCCTGCAAACCACGACCATCGGCAGCTAATCTCTTGTCTAGCGGAATAGTGTATCCCTTTGCGTTCTTCCAGTTACTGATGCATGGCGGGATGATCCAGTTCTTCTGTTCTTCTGCTGTGACCTTGCGGGGAGGGGAATGCATCACCGGAGCTGGAGGCGATGGCGGGGGCCTCGGCAATTTTTTGTGCTTGAACCGCGGCGGTTCCATAGGATCAATGGGAGCTTCAACCATTCGAATGATACGAGATCCAGCACCCGAGTTCTGCGATGCGTTCTGTGACGCTGGTGTGTACTTGACGTATGTGGGGCCATTCTTCTGCTGGGTCACCTGTTTTGGTTGCGCCGACTTTATTCTTCCTGTATTGATAACAGTCATCAGAACGAGATGACTGGGAGCGACGCACGAAACTGATTCTGCTGCTCCAAACCCCAACCATTTAGAGCCTAACGTACCATCAACCAGCTTTTCCAAAGCCATTCTGGTTTTGTTTGCGGTTTCCAGCACCGTGTCCTCGTCAGGTCTTTCCAATGACTCGTCATCCTCCTTGATATCCTTTTCCGAAAGATCCTCAAATTGAGAGTGTACAATCTTCTTTCCGTCCTTGTCCCCTTGTCGCAAAATCATATCGTAGCGGATGTTGCCGTCTCCGTCGGTTTGAAGTGGCAAGGTTTCTATCCGCTGCGAGCCTGCATTTCGCTTTCGGCCCAGGTCAAGAGGATATTGGACAGTTGCGATTTCCGGGAATGCTCCTCCATCTCCGAAGTCCTGGAGGGGAAATCATCTCCTGTCAACCACTGCTTGGTATCCAGATGCGTCAAAGTCCGTCGTGTTTACCTCTGTGGTGCGAGGCACGAATCCCTGGCGTTGCCCATAAGGAGGGGGTCCTCTTCGCACTGGCTTTGCGTTCTGCTTCACGGGAGCGTCATCCTCATCATCACTGGCCCATTTCGATTTCGTCGCGACTGCTTTTGGCTTTGGAAGAAAGCTAGAGACAGCAACAGAGGGATCGTTACTCACGTCTCGGTGAAGACTCCAGCTGCGAGGTTTGAGCGTGCGTTTTACCTGGACAGAGACATTTCACTGTAATTGTGGAGTCCACTGTAAAAATCGAGTCACCGACAAAAAAGATGCAAGAAATTGGTGCTCAAGCTTCGAGTATTTCGGTCCAAAGAAAAACAGAGGTCGGTCGGACAGGCAATGGATCTCGTGGTACTTCCTTGTTCTTCGGGAAAGGGTAAACGCTCTTGCGCGGGGAAGGTCGCTGGGGGACGAACGATGGGTCATGGCAGTTGGAACCGGCTTGACCACTCGAGTGACTGCTGACGTGTGTGGCGCGCGTGTTGTGGCGCAGAACCTCATTGGCCTTCCCACTGCGTTGCGCTTTGCCTTCCCTTTCCACTTCTTTACTCGTGTTCCCGCGGTCGTGCGCGAGAGGCAGCTTCTGTCGTCGTTATTCTCATGCGATGCCAATGTCCGCACAAGGCAGCTCGTTAAAGAGATGTGCGAATCAAGGGCTATACAGCTATCTGCTGAACAGAGAACAGATTGACGCCCCGCGGACGGCTCATAGAAAAGCGTTCCGTTCCATATATCCGACAGACACTCTTTACAACGTGCGAACGCCTTCCTGTGTCCTCAGAAAGTTTTCCCCAGATGGAAAGGTCTGGTTCTTGTTGTGCTATGCTCACTGCTCGCTCCACGATGCGCTCACACCTTTTGACGTACACCAGCATTTTGTGTGCTTTTCCAAAAACTTGCACGCTCTGCAAGTGTTTCGATACAACGGAGCACCCAATAATTCCCATGCGAGCTCCGTATTTGAGGATATCTTCTCACTGTGCTTTGAGGTCGTGCTGACTGGCGGCCATGAGATGTTGAGCAACGATTTCTTGCTGTTTACAAGGAATGGTCGGCATGTAAGAACTCCCTGCGGATGGCAAGCGTACCGTGATATTTCATTTCTTTCCTGTTCAGATGATTGTAGCCTCAGCGGTGCGCTCAGAATCGGAACTCCCGTCACAAAGAACACCCTCATCGTTGCAAGGGCTGAGAGACTTGGATGATGTTACATTTTGGATAGTCGATATTGTCAGCGGAGAGGTAAGTCATATTGAACCTGTCTTTTTCCCATGCACGACTTTGATTGAATCCGGACTTGCTCTTCAGCTGGTAGACAAACGGAAGTTCGAGCACGACTTCATCTATTTGAACCATCACGCGGGCGTTCATTTGTTTCACGATACATTTGGGATCACGTCTGTCAAACACCAATGCATTTATATGCTATACATCACTGTAAGTTCGCCGAATGCTGTAAATCCTGGACTCCGTTCTGGCAGCTACAACCTCAGGTCTGACTTTACTGGTTGCATGCTACAGGAAGCTGGACGATTTGTGCATGTGCGAACGTTGGGATGGTACAACCATGACGATGATGAGCTGTTGATGGCGCAATACACCAATGCTGGACAAGGCACCCGCAAGCGAAAAGCTCTTATGCAAGGCACAGCCAGCGACACTCACCAGGACCTTGCTTTCAGTATCATTCCGAACGCTGGTTTCAATGGTATGAATGGCACAACAGATCCCTCGGTTCATGTCGTCCCCGACACTCCTAGGGTGTATCACATGTTTCGGCCGCTACAGCCGCGGTTACAGGAAAGACGGAGAACTGTGAAGCATGCCGTGAGTGATCAACGGACTTTAAGATAGCTATCCGCTCTTACTGATGCATCCGACAGGAACCTGCGCCCTTGAGCGGCATACAGCAACGCATGATGACCTTTCTTTATCGAAAAGCAGTTTCAACCGGCAAAATAAGGTTTGCTTAGAATTCTCGATCTAAAACTTGGTTGACATGTGATGTTTGTAACCTCTCTCCGGAACACATGCTGCTATAGTGCCATGCACCACTTTCACCGTACCTTTACTCGGTTCTCATCTCTAGCAATGTGGCGAATGCAGTTCCTGGATGCTGATAACATCATGATCAAATTTGGGGAGGCCAGTGCTGTAGCTGGGACGGTAAGCGTCACTGCTGCTCGCTATTGAGTTTCGTCTCATTAATTCGATGGTCCCTTCAGAGTGTTGATCTGAAGGCATTCTCACAAACCTGCTTCTTTGTCCTGTACTGTCTATCAACAACGGAAGTGTACGCCGTGTTCGAGAATACATCACCAGAGTTGTACGCGATGGTCGAAAATGACGTGCGGTTCTGGGGCTCGCCCAACCACTTCTCACTGCCATACATCAGCACACCACCAACTAGCATGAGTGCCCGGGAATGTTTGCGCCGTCAATTTCGCACCATTGAAAAAGCTAGGAATGGAGGGTACAATCAACCATACATCATCAAGTGGACGAAACAATGTCCCTGTCCTTCAGAGCCTCATGCATTCTTACGCTATGCCTCAAAATTTCAGGTACACAGAAGCTATCAAACGTACACTGTCCACCTTACCGCACAACAACCAGTCCCTCATTGAGAGCCCATACCTGGATCAAGATCTCTACAGCTACGACCTGCGAAATGTCACAAATTACGATCGTCCTCGGCCGGTCGGTGAGTTTCCTACTAGATTTTTTGATCGCGAGACTGGAAAATGCAAATTCTCCATCGATCCCAACCCGATTCGGCCAGTTGCGGGGGCTCTGCCAACAAAGTACGACTGAAAACGCCTCGTCCACGCTTTTGCGCCGCATGCTTGTATTCCTCATGAAACTATTGTCCTTCTCATTAGGCGCTACGTTTCGTACATCTTCCATCCCTCTGAACCGTTGATCATTTCGGTCCTGCAGGCAGAATACCACACAACCGTTGTCAACTTCTTTTTCCGGAAATCTTGAGCATGTGGAATAGGAGCCGCATACCCCTTTTCCATTCTACCTCAAAACTACTATCTGTTTCCTATTATCACACCATGCAAGTGGGAGAGCACTGCTGTCAGCTCAAGACGCTAGATAATTAGCTGTAAACCTGTTCTTACTGTACATAGGAAGAAGCAGTGTTATAAATTTAGATCTAGACTGGAAACTTGGACTATATTGTCAGCATTCTCGCATTCACCCTTGATGTATATGCAAAAGATAATGTCTCGTATTTGCATATGCTCAGGCTTAAAAGGATGTCTCTATTCACGGGCAGGAATGAGGTGCAAGTGCTTGCTGGTCTGAGTGTGTACGGAGCATCGTCTCAACTGCAGTCATAAGATGGTGAGCTCATTTTTATTCAACTCGTCTGAATCTGATATACATTGGTCATCCGGCATTTGATCGTCTAAATGAAATCATTCAACACCTAATCGGCTTTTTCCACGATTCGCGTCAGATGGTCATCGATCTCAGTTGTGTCAAGAGTTTTGAATTTGGGATCTGTCGATGTGACGATTCCAATTTCAATGTCCGCGGCTTTCAAATCCAAAGACAGTGTTGTCGACAGCGTTGTAATTGCCAGCTACCGGAACAGACACAATGTATGACAGTCAGAAAAAGTGAGACCGCAGTGTGCATATCGCTGTTTTCGGAAGCATGTACACACCTCGACAGTGTCCTCAACATTCAGCTGTGGTTTTTTCTTGAACTTCTTCTCGAGGTGGTTGAGAGCCTCCTGGTGCTTCGCGCCAGCAGACGTAGCGTGATATCCGACGTAGTAACCAGCAGGATCGCACTTGAAAAGTTGAGGTCCTCGTTCATCATCGTAACCGATAAGAATCATTGCTATTGATGTAAGGCCGGTCAGAGAATAGTGAGAGAAGCTGCGTGATAGATGAGAAACAACTTACAAACTCCTAGAGGTCGCATAGCAGCGTGTTGCGTATACACTTGATTGATGTTTGCCATTCGTTTTGCCAGCATGTCCGCGGGAATCTCGTAGCCAAATTTGTAACGCCATTCGGCAGCTTCCATACGTGCTCGACTGACTTGATTTCGCGCATCAGCTGAGCCGTGCAAGACACGAAAATAAAGATGAGAACGAATTGATTCCCATGTATGGGGGCACAAACGCTACGTGTCCAGAGTTGATGATACTTACGGAGCAGGCCAGTCATCACGCATCCAATCTTCGGAGTCAGCTGGAAGATATGCGTGATAGTAGAAGGGTCGAAAAGCTTGTCCTGGACGCACAACAACATGAGGGCGTACTCTATCATGACTACGCGACCGGCGATTCGGTCGTTCCTTATGCAGCATACGTACGGGGACTTTCTTCTGCGTCACGACAACAGCGCAGTCCTTTCCTCTAACGCCAACCGACGTGAGGCCAGCGTTCGATATCGCTTTAAAGGCATATTCTGGATACCCTCAAGGAATAAGTTCTTCCCTCCACAAGGTGTCCCGAAGCATGTCCTTCAGAGGTACGTACCGACTTGATACAAACGGCCCTCTGGAGAGAAGACGGTGATGTGCCGATCGTAGGCAGCTGATGACCACCACCAAGTCGTAAGTCCTCTGCAATACTCCACGGATGCAATATCGTCGACACATACAGTTTCCGCGGCTCATTTTGAAATAGTAGGAATGGGAAGATGCTGTGTGCTACGCGCCGAAAATATACACGACGATCCGAGATGGCCTGCGTGGAGATCTACAGCACGTCGAAGCGACCAAAGACAGAAGAACCGTGAGAAGCCACCCAAAAATCGTTTGCCGAGTCTATGGACCGATTTATTGTGTACCTGTCAATGGTGCCACCGTCGTGATAACAGAAGAGAGTTAATTGCAAACTTGAGAATTATTGCCAGCCGCGTTCACATCGAACCTCTCCGTGACGTGTCCAAAGTCCTGTGCAGCTGTGCCACTCGCATTTTTACATTAGTAGTATTGCAAATTCCCAGAACTAAAAGGGGATTCCCCGGGCATAGAAACCATTCCAGCAAATTGATGAGGTCAAGATAGCATTCGACATTAACCATTTCTTCTAATTTGAGCGTACAAAAGAAACCTTGCGCCGCCATTAGATATATACATTCAGGCGCCGCCGTTCTCCGAAAACACAACCCACAAGCGTAGCGCTCCGCGCCTAGCCGCTGTTGGACTTTTGCTCTCCATCCTACCCCAACATGTGAGAGTTTTCAAGAGTGGAGCCGTATACGTTCCTCCCTATCTGATGATGTATAATCCGCTTTTCTACAGCAGATTGCACTTTTTGCTCTTTTTACTTTGAGGAGGGTCCAGCGCCGCGATGATGGCTTCATCAAACACGTTCTTCAGACCTTTCTGAGTCAACGCAGAGCATTCAAGGAATTTCACAGCACCAAGTTCTCGGGCCAGACGTTCGCCAGCGTCAGAGGCAATAGGCTTCTGTCGGTTCTTTGCCAGCTTCTCAATGGTCGGAGGGTCATCTCGCAAATCCACTTGTGTGCCAACGATGATGCAGGGCACACCCGGGCAATGATGCCGTACCTGTGTCACGCAGACAACGATTTGTGAGTTAGAAGATTGCCAGATTTGAGATTCGGCTTTCTTTTCCAAACAAGTACCTCTGGGAACCACTTTTCCTTCACATTTTCAAACGAGGCCGGGGACACAACGGAGAAGCAAACGAGGAAAACATCTGTCTGCGGATATGAAAGAGGACGGAGACGATCGTAATCTTCCTGACCGGCGGTATCGAAGAGACCGAGAGTGTAAGGCTCGCTACCCTGTAAATCATAGGAAGAACACCGATGATAAGAGCAGGTTTTGATGATGTCGACGAGATTCCAATCCTGATATACGTACGATCATAACAGTGACGGCATAGTTGTCAAACACGGTAGGAACGTATTCGCTGGGAAATTTGTTTGTTGTGTACGAAATCAAAAGGCAGGTCTTTCCGACGGCACCGTCTCCCACCACCACACATTTGATGGTTTCCATGATTGATGCTTAGAGACGTTTTACGGCAAGTGGGAAGATTGATGAAGGCGGGCTACAGGAACAGGTCGACGCGAAACATATGCGAAACAAACGAAAAAATATCAAAAACTGAGCCCAGACGTTTGCGAGAAGCCCCTCAATCGTTGCGGTCACGGAGGATTTCCAATCTTCATGCGGCCAACTACAGGTATCGTTTTCACTAGCAGCATCCTTGCATTCCACTACGTCGCCACTTCCAAAACGAAAGTTCCTCATGGCTAGTAAGTCACTCTGGATGCATACCTGGCGAGCGGGGTTGACGGCAGAGGCGAAGAGACACTAGCGGCGGAACAGCAGCTATTTTCCAAAGATACGGCGAGGAAGATGAGTTCGTCTGCTACCTCAGGTTGTCCTCTGTTGAATTAGACGTGTGATTGGGCGGACTCACCTTGGTTGAATCGTGAGTTTGTGTGGAAAGTGCGGGTCGCCTGTCTAGCCTGGTCTTGTTCTTTGTCTCTGTGGTTGTGTTCCTGTCAGCCAGCCAACCACCCAGCCGCCGCGTCTTGTTCTTGGCTCTGGCTGGATGGGCCTCCCACAATAATAATGTCACCGCACACTCGGCGCTAGGCACAGGAGGCCGCTAATGCCGTAAGCTTTTGCGCATCCATTCAGTCACGTGCCCCATACTCACTCGATCACTTCGATATCGTTATTTTTGAAACCAGAGATATCATCAACTCCCTAATTATTTTCTTCTTCAGGTGTCAAAGGGCAGCTGTATCTGCTGGGTGAGGGCCATTGTCATCGTTTTGTACTAGATGTTACGACGTAGGCAATATAAGATTGCGTTGGACGCACTTATTTTTGCTACAAGTCACCGTTTCGGTCGGCTGGGGCGGGTGGCTGTGCAATTCATGGATAAAGTTGTCGGGTTTCTCGTGGGAGTCCATCTTAAGATGGATTTTGAGAAGGCAATTGAGATCTCCCTTCAGCACTTAAAACAAAGAGATGTTCAGCGCAATCAACACAAGGGAACCGTTCAAATAACGCAACAGCGCGTGCCCCAATGGTAAGAAAGTTGTCCTTCGTTGCATCATTCCAGAGTCCAAACCTGACTTGGTCTCCCAGGAGTTGGGTCGCGAAGAAGCTAGTATGCCTACTTGCAGAGTATCCATCCGGTCTTACGAAATCCATTATCAATGCCGAGCTTGAAATGCAGGTGGGTTTGCGGACCCTGCGTTAGCTGCATCGACATTTAATGCTGACTTCCCTGAGAGTGGGACGATGCGCGGGGCCAACTCCGCAAAGGGAGCACAAAAAGTAGGTAAAACACATCTGCCATTATTCGGTTCTGGAGGAACTGATTTGTGATTCATGATTGCAGAATACAGGACCCTAGATTCCTTATCTGACGGAAAATCCATTTCCCCTGATTCCATGTTCGAAGCACCGGTGGTAGATGTGAAAATGCTTCCTGGAACCAGGACATGCATCTTGACGCTGGCCTGCTGCGATTCGGCGAGGTCTCTAGAGATGTACCTTCATCAGAAATATTGCTTCGTCGCGGAAGACTTGTCTCTCGATTTTCTAAGCCATGTGAGTCAAGTTCCTTGCGTTATGAGACATTGGAGGTTATCACTCAATTCCATCCCGTCTTAGCGTCAGGTTCGAATCACTGGAGCACGATCCGTCACCACTCCCATTGGGAAAACGCGCTTGTTGCCCACTGAGCACATGGTGTTTATGCTGAACGAACTTCAAGATCGACAGTTTCTGGTTGAGCGGTTCATGGACAGCCTCTCTCATCTCATCAGGTTCGAAAATGATGGTACACTGCAACTCGGCGTACTAGTCAAGGTAGATTGTCAACCACACAATCTCTTGTCGTTTGTACCTCACACACCTCCAAGGTGATCCGAATTGAACATGCGCGTCCGGCTTGCACCAATGGCCGATTCAAACGCCTTGATGTTCACGTCAGCGACGCCTCCGGTAAGGAGGCATGCCTTATACTCTGGGACGAGCAGATTGGATTGGCATCCTTGTTCGCAAAAGTAGGAGATAATCGCACGAAACAGTTCTTGCCGAATGTGCTATGCTAATGCAACGCTTTTCCTACCAGAATGACTCACTTGCAATGTGGAGACCATACACAGCCGGCAATTGGGCATACAAACAAAACGTAGGGCAAGACGTTGTGACAATGGAATGCGGATCACAAACGGTCATCTTTTGCGTACCCCTGGACAATGCTGAGGTGTGTGACCATTGATTCCATGTTCTTTCTCCCGTGGATCTTGACATCTTTTGACAAACAGTCAGATCCGCCTGCCAGTGCAACGCAGAATGGAAACACTTTTGCGGTAAGAATATTCTGAAGCTCTGTTCGTTTCGTATTACTCCCGTTCTCTGCGCTTATACGCCTCCTCCGCCCTAGAGCACCATGGACGTAACGCAGTATTCTGATAGGATGATGATTAGCGAAATCGCATCTCGCATGATCGATGTGACACTTTTTGGACGCGTCGTGGAAGTCGTTGGAAACGTATGTCTATTATAAATCGCATGCATGGCACGCCCTGCTTACAGAGACTGGTATAAGGATCCGTTCCAAATGGATGGCGTCAAATCCGATAGATATGGCGTACGAATAGCAGACTCGTCAGGTATGGGTTGGACATCGACTCTCTCTCTAGCCAAACAAACGTATAACGCCATGACTAGGGCAATGTGACGTTACCTTGTGGGATGACCTTGGACGCAGTGCTATTGGCTCTCTGTCATGCGGAGACTGGTTACTGATCACCAAGGCGGCCGTTGAGCCCGGACTGAGAATGGAGACGGTCGGCTCAAGAAGAAAGAAGTACACTGTCTTGGCTCGTGCTGAAATTGGCACGGTGGTCTGGAACGGTAAGTGTCAATTTCCCGGTTTCTCGACGGAATGGGGCCTGATGTCATACGCCCTCTCTGAAAGTTACCGCAATGGTGGGATTCATTGCCTCACCTCATCTGCGTAAAATCAACACGTTAGCCGCCGCAGCTCGAGAGGCCCATGATTCCTTCTATTTTCGAGGAATAATCTCCGCATGGAAAAAGGGACCAGAAGGCAGACTGGTACAATTTACTCGTAGGTATCATTTCTGGAGGCTAAGGAGAACACATTTTAAGCCCTGACGATCGAGCTTAGATTCCGTATGCGGTCGACCGATTGAAGTCGTGGGCGACATTTCCAGTGGATTATCCGAGGACAGCTTTTGGTGCCCTTTCTGCAAACAGACCACGCGTGAAAAGCGACCATCTTTTTGCGTTGCTGTAGTTGTGGATGACAGCACCGGGAGAGGTGTCATGGAAGTTAAAGGTTTCGTCGCTAGCGTAAGTTCAACAGAGTCAAACTATTGAACTCGCTGATGGAGAGGCTTTACGAAGAGAAATGTAAGATGCTGACGCAAGCGGTACCAGGAATTGATAGGAATCTCCCCATCCGAATTTCTGAGAATATCCGCCACTGAGCAGTTGGATGTGCTGGATGCACTCCTAGGTCGGCACGTGGAAGGGTGTGCAGTGATGACAACTAAAAGAAAGGTCAGTAAACGTGATTATTGCGTACTGCAAGAAAAATGTATGTGACCATTGAAGAGTGTATTTCCGGCTATTGCAGACACAAAGCTACCGTCTGGCTACGGTCGCGGCTGTATCACCGAGCGTGCAACTCACTAAAGGCTTGGCGACAGTTTTGCAGTGACGCAACTGTTGATACCACGTCAACTTATGATCATCGATACGCGAGATGCCTGGGATGCAACGCACGATCTCGGTGTTATATGCGCATTGAAATTTGCAATCGCCAGATGGCCCCGCAGAAAGTGCACGAAGGTTTTCATGTTTTCCTGTTATTAATACGTCGCCATATGTGTGAGTCTTGCGCTTCCCCACGTCGGAACTCGAGGCATTCCCCAAGTCGTGCACAAGATATGGACAAGTTCTCTGATTCTTTCACCAGCCGGCGGAGCGTCAATTTTAGCCTCATCTTCACCCACGATGTGCAATCTGCCATCGGTGCACAAGGCAACAATGAACAAGTGACCTTTCATAGTCCTTCGAGCCTGAAGAGCGCAAATGGCGGTTCCCAAGTCATAGATCTCTTTCCGACTGGCGGTTTTAACATCCCACACGCGCACACAACCCGCGTCGTCCCCGCTTACTATAATTTCGTCATCGTTATCAGCAAACTGAAGACACCTAACGGTGGAACTGTGAGAGATCACTTTGGACCCACGACGGTAGCTATCTCGGTATGCGTGTATATGAAGTCCAGAACCAAACGCAACGGCCACAGATGTAGAGTGCAGATGGCACGCCGAGATTTGCCCTGAAAGGAAAGAGCTGTCACCAGCAAGGGTGAAGACTGTTGTGCCTGTCCGCAAACAGTAGATTTCGAGCGATTTGCAAGTCCGAGCGAGAGCGTGCGAATATGTAAACTGTACATCCAGAATTGGGTCGGCGCCTCCGACACCATGGTAGTGACTTTGAATCGTCCCTCGCCAGATACTCTTTTCCAACCATCCGCCCTGCCCTCGAGATGCGAGTCTCCAGCTCCGCAACACTCCAGACCGGTCTCCGGCAACCAGTCTGTGCGTGTTGAATCGCACAGCCGTGACGCCCGACAGTGATGTTGCTGTCAATACGGCGATCGGTTGCAAATCCCTTACATCGAAGAGCGTGATTTGCCCGGATGGGGGTTGGTCCCGCCTACTAGACTCACGATGCTTGAAGCAAAGTGTCACGTTCAAGTTCATTACGAGAACGGGAAATAAATTTGAATACTACTTTATCTCTCACCTGCCATCCAGCTGCTATAATACCGCAGTGTGCTTGCAGGCAAAGTATAGCCCCACTATATCAGGAACAACCACAATCTGAATGTAATTCGGATCACGTTTCGCTTATCTAGCAGAACACCTTGCCGTACCTGACAGAGCTATGCATGGCTCCAATCTTTTCACTACCACGCATCAGCGTCCTGGACATTTGGCCATCCGTACTTCCTTTAATAATTGTTCGCCCATCATAAATCTGCCGGTGATTACCAAAAGGATTCGAGAAGGCATAAATGAATAGTAACAACTGATCAATATCGCATCTCGCGTCGCTTCCGAAGTAAGAAGGTGGCTTACCTGGATCTCTCCATATGCAGTGCGCTTCCTCAAATTTCGTATCTCAGCGCGACCCGACGCGGCATCATTGTCTTTGCGCGCCCGTGAACAGAAGAACTCTCGCCATCCATTTGTGGTGTCGTCGCCCTCTTCATCAAAAGGCGGTCGCGAAACGCCGTCTAAGTCTCTCCAAAGCTCCTTGCAGAGGCGGGCCCAGGTGACGTCGCATCCATTCAGAGCCGTCCGTAGACACCGGCATGTGCGGGCAAGTAAGAAGAACGTATGCACTTCTAAATGTGATGCGATTTGCAGATGCAGCTCCGTTGGGAGCGCTGAGAGTGAGGTCATTTTTTGATCCACGAGTTCCGTTCAGTTTCTTGGGCTTTAGTAGTGTCAAAAATGTGCGAAATTGACATTTTTCCCCCCGAACAGGCCTTCCGGTTCATCGGAAGTGCATGACAATACTAGCTTGTTTCGCGGCTATTTTGAGCTTTGCTCAACTCTGTTTGGGCGGCGATTCGTAAATCTCAATCGATGTTTCTATTATCGTATCATGAATCATAATTATATAACTTTGAGTTGATGAATTTGTCAAAGTTCTCGCTGGCAAAACCCCGGGCCGCCATCGATTGACTTCTGGAATTCTTTAAAAGAACGGCCGCGGCATTTGTGACCGTGACAATCCATGCCGGTAGCGCATAATGTCTGATCGGGATGATAGCCGCCGCAACAGCGAGAAAAGTCGGGTGGAAGCTGATGTCGAATCTGCCCGTGAGCCTTTGAGACCATGGCGGAAATCGAAAAATTCAGCCCATAAAGTTCCTAGGGCCTCATCAAAGGAATCAGTCTCACATCATGATGCGTCTCAGTCAGTGGGGCTTCTCACCGACGACGATTTGGAATCCGCAGGAGGTGTGGCGGATTGGAATGAGGATGACACTGGCGACTCGGGGGCGGAAGGCATACTCACTCAGGCCACACGGAAGAAATCCTTTGTCCATTTCGGCTCAGTGGACAGTTCGGGATCAAGTCCAGGAGCTTCTGCGCAACCACGCAGAGAAACCTCTCCAGCCATTTTTTCGGGAAGAACCATCCCAATTTTGGCTGACGGGATGCTGAAGGTTCCGTCGGGCACCATCAAGCAGTCTGGCGACACCGGGATGTTAAAGGTGCCCTCTGGCACCATCAAATTGTCTGGCGACACCGGGATGCTAAAGGTTCCCTCGGGTATCCTCAAACAACGGTCTAGCGATACCGAGATGTCAAAGGTGTCCTCGGGCATTATCAAATCGTCGGCTGATACCGGGATACCAAAGGTCTTCTCGGGCGTCATCAAGTCGCCTGGCGATACCGGGATACCAAAGGTTTCCTCAGGAATCATCATACCGTCTGGTGACACATTGGCCAATAATGTCATCTCTGTGCCTGGACTTCCCGCATCTGCAACCAACAAGCCCACAATTGATCCCGCTGCGAAAGCGACAGCCGCGAATCTGGTCATCAATGTCACATCTAATATCGCCAAAACGTCGCAAATGTCTCCGACAACTGCCGTGATGGCGAGCAGTACTGCGGTAGCGCCGCCGATAAATCCCTTCAACATTAAACACAGAAAAAAGCGAAAGCAGTCGGTGGTTCAACTTGGAGAGCGCAGGATGTCGTTAGGAGTTGCGTTGTGCATTCCACCGTCCGCACGTGTTAGCAACAGCAATATGGGTGTGAGGAAGTTTCTAGGACTTTGCATGGGTGCCCTTGGTTAGTTGTTACCGAAACTTGAAATCCTCTGCACGGGTAAGCTAATCAAGACGGGATTCATGCAGGCATTGTTTTTGGCGAAATCAGTGTGTCCCCGTTGTATGTACTGAAGACAATCTTCCGCGGTGGCATGGATGACGAGGGCAACTCAAATTACACCGAAGACGAAATCATTGGCGCGCTCTCGATCCTGATCTGGATGGTCACAATGATTTGCTGCGTCAAATACGTGTGGCTGGTTTTGAAAGGTATCATGGGCCTGTATTCTTTGCGATTCTTTATGAAGTTTAAATTGACGTGATGCATCGTCAACAGCCGATAAAACAGGGGAAGGCGGAACCTGGGCCTTAATATCCCTTCTACCTTTGGATTCTAGAGGTCACTTCCTTCACAAGCATAAGAGCAAAATGATTCTGATAGGCATACTGGCCTCGAGCTTCTTGGTGGCAGATGTGGTAAGCTCTTGCGCATGACTTCATCAAGGATATGTACCAATGTTAACTCTCCTTTTTTGGACAGGTGATTTCACCAGCCATAACCGTGCTGTCAGCGTTTGAAGGAGTTCGAGCTTACGCTGAGTAAGACAGCCATCCATTGTCGGACATTGTGAGGCCCCTCTCTAATTTATGGCTCTTACCTCAGTCAGTTTTCGCAGAATTCCGCTGTTCTGTGTGCATGTGGCGTGCTCGCGATTGTCTTTTGGATTCAACGATACGGAACCGCCACCTTTCAAAAAGTTGCTGGTCCGATCGCCATTCTATGGTTTCTGTCGATTTCCATGATCGGACTGTACAACATTACCAAGTATCCGAAAATCCTGGCTTCGTTCAGCCCGCACTATATCTGGTTCTTTGTGCGCAAGTCTCCGGTTAACTCAATCTCCATTCTGGGGCAAATGTATGAAGTTCTCCAGCACCGTGTTGTCTCCGGATTACAAGCTGATGCCTTAATGTTCTGCAGAGTTCTATCGGTAGCTGGTGTCGAAGCAATGTACAGTGACTTGGGACATTTTTCTGCGTTACCCATCCGAGCGTCGTTCATGGCTGTCGTATATCCGTCCATTATCTTGAACTATTTGGGGTGCGTGTCAAATTTTGATGTGCTAGTCGGACGACATACAGTTTCGCAAATGCTGATCTTATGATCGATCTGCACAGCCAAGCAGCCTATCTCATCAGATTTCCTCATGCTGCACACAATCCGTTCTTTGAGAGCGTTCCAAGGTACGGTCAGACCGCAGATGCGCTTTCGGTGTCAGGCTTAGGTGGATGACCGGTCTTCTCAATGTACCTCGATTTCAGTCCGATTCAGTGGCCCATTTTGATTCTGGCAACCTTTGCAGGTTTGTTCGACATCGCTAGAAACAGAGATACTATATACTGAACAACTTCTGGCGCTACTAGCAATTGTGGCCGTACAAGGAGGGATCTCCGGCTGTTTCAGCTTGCTTGATCAATCGGTTAGTTGCTTACTGAAAGAAGTCTGCTGCTCTCACAAAACTCTGTGCGCTGCAACATCCGCACCAAGATGCTAATGCAAGACGTACTATAGATATCCCTACATGTCTTTCCGGACTGCCAAACGACGCATCCCAATAAGGAGCATGCGTCAGAGGTGTATATCCCGTTCGTCAATTTCGCGATTTTCGTCGGGACGGTGTCATTGGCAGCAACGTTCCAGGATGCGGAGAGTTTGGCAAACATTGCAGGTCCTGTGTGAGAGGCTGTGCAAAGTCTTACCAAATATGCAACTAAAAAGCCGCTTCTCATTTTAATAGGAATCTGTGTGGTAGGGTCCATGACCGTCACGTCTTGCCTTTACATTCTCGTAATGCATTACGCATGGGAACTTCCAAAATGGAAAACAGCACTGTTCACCGTGATGTTTCTGCCTCTGGACCTTCTGCTCTTTGCCTCAACATTAAGAAAGGTTGTCTCCAATGGATATATCTCACTCATCATTGCCGCCGGTCTCTTCGTTGTCATGTACACTTGGGCGACTACCGTAGAGGAAATCCACGAATGGCTTGCGGATCGTCTGCTGATAATGTCTGAGTTGCGGTTTTATATCAAGACAATGCCGCGAACCCCGGGTACCGTTGTATATGTTAGCAACACCGATGAAGATGTGCCGAATGTGCTTGCTATCTGCGCTGGCAAACTCAACAGTCTGCCGACGAACATCATCTGCATGACAGCTGTAGCCCAGCCGGCCCCGTTTGTTGCTGACGAGGAAAAAATCGTTTTCCGCACTATCGATGCCGTGGGTGGCATCTATCGCCTGGTCATCTCCTATGGTATGATGATTATAATCGCGTTACAAAGTTGTACGTCGATCACTTACCTGCAATCGTTTCGTAGGATATGCTGAGCGTACCATAGATGTCCTCTCGGCTATCGAGCGAGCAAAAAAGCGCGGCTTGCGGATCAAGCCCGACGAGGAGGTGGTGTTCATTGTCGGTCGAGAGATTGTTTTGAGCGGTGAAGCCTCGACGTGGTTCCGTCGTGCCCGAAGAAACTTGTTCGAAGTGTTAGTGCGGAACACTCAAAGCCGAGTTGATTACTATAACCTTCCACAGGTTCAAACCTTGGAGGTAGGTGTATGCGCTGGTCATCTGCTTCTAACCACTTGGTCTGAGCAGAACAGGAAGTCAGATCTTCTCTGAATGCTTACGCTTGTTCCCTTCTGATTCGCAGATGTCCATAAATGTCCTGCTTGATGATGCCGAAGAGCCGGATGAGGTTGCGAAATAATAAGATACTTCCGTCCTACCTTGGCGATGATTCACGAAAACGCCGATTCCTAACGTACCCATTTCTAACGTCCTGTACTGTTGCATATATCGTTAAAACTTATGAATAAAGTTAAAGTTGATGTAGTAAAAGGTGTAAGCACTCGGATGTCTATCTATAGTTACAAAGGTTTAGAAATGGGTCTAGCTATACAGTAGAACAATGATGATGCTCTCTGGCTATACAGCATGGAATGACCACCGTTTATTTGTACGCTTTTCCATACTGCGGACAGGGAGCAAAGTCTTGATCCCCCCGGGCAAAATCGGATTCCGATTTGACCCGCCATGTCAGGTTCCAGCAGATCCACGTCATTACTTCCAAACATTGTCGCCGGGAACGCTGGATCAAGAATTAGGCCCCCCTCCTCCAAACCGTCGCTTCGTGCCAACGTTGATGGGGATCGCAGAAGGCGGTCTGTCCCGCTGGATGAAGCGCAGCGAACGAGCACTTTGGAGCGATCGTTCAGTGAGACATCAGAATTGGCCACGGACAGGCGACGAGCCTTGACGCAATTACAACGAACGAGAGTCCTTGGTCGGTCCATCGACGATGCGCGGACAATCCCACGACGCCGACTGCTATTGCCGCCACGGGAGACCCCGCTAGCGGATAGCCGGGTCCGCGCCGGAGATGCACAGAAGGCCAAAGATGCTCGCAACCAGCGCTCAACATCTTCATCTGCCGACGCTCAGCGCTGGCTTCCATCAATTACGACTCCTGGAGTCTTGCCGCCTTCAACAGGCAGTGCGGCCTCCGCGGCTGAGCAGGACGTATCGCCGCTACCAACACCTGGCATAGGTGGAGAGCGGCCCGAATCTGTCAGCAGGCGATCAGAGGACTCGCCGAATGAGTCCACGCCTTCTCTAGATTGCGACGTGACAGAACACCGCTCAAGCATGGGACAAAAGTACGTGACAATACGAATGCGAAGCCAGCCCGAATCCGGTGACACACTCACAAAACCCAGGAAGTTGACGCCAGCGACCTCTGTTTGGCGATTAAACTCTGCTGGCAACATTGTGCGCTCGGCGATTCCACATCCCGAACCCGTGATAGCGACGCTCTGTTGCCCTCTATCCCGCAGCGTCAAGTTTCAAGACCCTTCTTTTTTTGGGTTTCCAAACTATGCGGCACCGTTTGCACCGTCCCACCCATTCGGTTTCGCACCAATGTTGTCATTGGACGATCCGTTTTTCACAATGGTGTCGGACGCCTCTTATAGAAGATTATCGTTAGTGGCGGCAATGTCTATGGAACCTGGCAAAGCCACTTCATTTGTTCCGCTTCCGTTACTTAGGCTTGCGGCCATGACGAGTGAGACAGCACCTACAGTGGAGAGAACAGCTCCCGCTCCTCTTTCTCCACCCCGTGAACGTGACATTTCCATAGCGTCAACGCTCAGAAGTGTGGAAATGATGCGAACCCTACTTGACAGCATGCGGCCACTCCACCGATTGGGAAGGTCCACCGATTCCGTACAAGAATAGCATGTGCAATAGCATATCCATAGATAGGGAGGTGCAGCTAGTCTTTTATTTTCTGTTCTACCCTAAACAACCTAGGGGCTAAATATCGTCAGCATCAGTGTCTCCCGCGGGCGCTTGTATGTGTATCGGGATCATCTCATCCATAGGAATTGCGCTCTTCAAAAAGTCCTCGTAGTCCTCCACCTCGAACACCGATGTGATAATGACCTTGAAGCCCTCCCTGACCACAAACACTCCTTTCTCCTTGTCTTCCTCCCTGACCACTCTGGACCAATGCTCTTCCCTGGCTATTTTTCGACCACATTCTGCTAGCACGATTGCAGATGGAAACTCAGTATCGCTGGTAAACTTGTGCAGAAAGTCGGTAGCCGAGTCCG
Source organism: Powellomyces hirtus (assembly GCA_025526995.1). Lineage (NCBI taxonomy): Eukaryota > Fungi > Chytridiomycota > Chytridiomycetes > Spizellomycetales > Powellomycetaceae > Powellomyces > Powellomyces hirtus. The sequence goes on along the minus strand of JAHLKG010000017.1, from coordinate 344,829 downwards.
CCATGTCGATCACGAGTGTGCGTCCATATTTCATGGCGGTGACAAGAGTCCCGCGCATTGTCTCCAACGCTTCCTGCATTGTCATGGTTTTCTGGACTATCGTTTGCAGAAGGAATTTCTTTGCTGGAATAAAGATTCCGTCAAAATCACTGGAGTACTGAAAGAATGTCCCAACCCGGCGGCTGCGATCCAAAATGAGCGGGGTGTAGGGCCGGACCGGATGTTCAACTGAGGAAGATGACACGTGAGGAAAACGACCCGGCAAAGCCTTTACATGGAGAAACTAGTCGTAGCCATATGTACCTATAGGTTTCAGGGTATCAATTAGATGGCGGATATCGATGCTGCGGAGCTCTCGAGACAGAGGCGGGGGTGGTAACTCAACATCGTCGTTAGCGGATGTCGCAGCTTCTGATGAGACCGCAACCTGTTCCAAATCATTGTCCACAGGTCCCGACACCTGTGGAGTTGTTGAACTCCTGTAATCTCTATCCGCGGGAACTTGCTTGCGAGAAATGTTTTTTTTTGGCGGCTGCTTTACGGCTAATGAGTGGGGAGCTGCCACTGCCTTCTTTTTCGGCGGATGCGCAGGATTTAATTTTAAGCCGGTGCTTTGGACTTTGTTTGCCGCTGCTTTGCTCGGATCTCTAGCCGCACCTGGCTTGCCAGCTACCGGCAGGGCCCTCCCGACCGAAACCAGCCGTTCTAGTTTCCGCAAAAACGTCAATGTAAATGCCAACCCCTCAGGCAAAGGCTCTGCCTAGATTAAGATACCTGGTTTGGAAGCTACGATCCTTGCGTTTCCCTTTGATTTCTTGGTTGTACTATCCATTTGTCACTAAGTGGTGAAAAACGGAGCGGAGATTAACGCTCGTTTGCTTACGTCATAACACTCAGAACCCGCGTCACGGGAGCCAGAAAAAATGCCGAATCAACACTTATGAGACGTTGAGGATCAGGTTGTAAACGTCCGAGTAGGTTCGGAGGTTTTTGGGAGTATTAAACTTGAGTGTATTTTGCTTCAACCAGCATTTGTGGGAAATGAAGGGTTCAGCAAGGCAGATTGGAAAAACCTATGTGGGCGATCAGAACCCCAAGTCGCCATGCGTCTGACAGCAGAGGGGAGCTGCCAGCATAAACTCTGGGTGCTGCAACATGTACTCAAGCTCATCGCTGTCGCCAAGAAAGCGTTGCTGTGTACCTGCCAGACAGCTGCTTTTGACCCATTGTGTATCTTCTGTACCGTAGATGACTCTCTATGAATAGGAACCATTGGGAAGGAGCGTGTGCAGCAATCCCATGCACAAATGAGGGTGATACACTTCCTCTTATCGATATTATAGATTCACATGTTACAGTACTTCCTTCGAGTTCCGTGGATAAAGTGAAACGTACCAGGCACCATCATGCGGTTCCCTTTTTCTTTTACACCACAAGGTCCAACACTGTTGTATGGTCAGGTCTCCCACTCTGATGATTTGCTCTTCATCGGCTCATCAGGGTCAGGCCGGTGGGAATGCATGCCCAGGTCGAGCGTGCATGGTGTGATGTCTGACGGCTTACGAGGTGTTACGAGGTGTTCGCGATCGTGACGCGTCTCATAGGCGATAGCGTGATGGCGCGTTCGGACGGTGTTAGAAAAGCTTGAAAAACGCCTGGTTTTATAGTACCACCTGCCCTGACTCCCGCGGAATGTGTAATCCTGGTTTTCGCAGCATCGTCCGCACTGCCTTCCGAGCGTAGACCTTGTGGGACCGCGCTATGCCTTTTCCGAGTCTGTGAAGGCACGCAGCGCTCCCGGTCACAATAATCTTCCTTCATATATTTTGGACGGCTACCCGTCCCTCTGAGATTTTAGCAAAACTGTTCACTTTCTGTTTTTCTTTTTCTCCCTGTCTATACCTTTAGTGTAAGTATGAGAACCGTAGAAGACATTTGCAGCTGCGGATCTTGCAAGCCTTGTGCTCATCAACTCCCTTCTAGCTCGCACATCAGAACTTCGCTACCATGACTAGAACTGCCGCCGTCGCCACTCTTCCCACTCCTGTCCAGGATCCCGAGCTCAGCTCGTTCCTGCTGCGTCTCCGGAAGAAGAACACAGACGTCACTTCTCACAAGGACACTGTCGACTCTTACACCAACTACTGGGACTCAGATCGCAAAAACATAAAGGACACCGAAGACTCCGTGGCTGAACGACGATCGAATTCGGACAAGCTTACCAACCACTTTTATGACCTTGTTACCGACTTTTACGAATATGGTATGGATTATGGTTTCAACTGAGTGCAAAAATTCATGAACATCTCTTGATTAATTGGGACGGACTCAAAGCTTACTGAACCCAACCGTCCTGACTATCTCAGGTTGGGGGACGTCTTTCCATTTCGCTCGCATGTTCCGCGATCAATCATTCAAGCAAAGTGTCGCTCAGCACGAGGATTTCTTGGCTTTGAAGCTTGGCCTGAAGCCCGGCATGGAATGCATTGACGTTGGATGTGGTGTTGGTGGGTTTGGAAATGGCAGAGGTCTCCGCGTGATCGTGTTCTTACCTTTAACCGACGTGTACAGGTGGTCCATTGAGGGAAATTGCCAAGTTCAGCGGAGCGTTCGTCACTGGTCTCAACAACAACTCCTATCAGGTTGATCGTTGCAGACATTTGGCCAACGAACTCGGTCTCTCATCTCTTTGCAAGGCTGTCAAGGTGCGTGGAAGTCACACCCTTCAACAATCAAATTAGGGACTACAGTAACCCCTTGCTCTCTATGCAATTAGGGCGATTTCCAAAACATGCCTTTCCCATCCAACTCCCTCGACGCCGCATACGCTATTGAGGCCACATGCCACGCAGCGCGTCTCGAGAATGTATATGGAGAAATCTTCCGCGTGTTGAAGCCAGGAGCTCAGTTCGCTTGCTACGAATGGCTCACAACCGACAAGTACGACGACAAAGACCCCGTGCAAAAGCGGATTATTCACGACGTCGAGGTAGGCACTATCGTCGTTGTTTATTTATGCCTTGTGGGCATGATCACGATTAGTAACACCCTTTCGTTGACCAGGAGGGCAACTCGATCGCCAAGCTGTACTCCATTCCTGAATGCCTTGCGGCGTTGAGAAGTGTCGGATTTGAAGTTATCGAATACAACGATTTCGCGGACCCGAACTCCCCCCTTGCCGATGCGCAAGAACCTTGGTATCTTCCATTGCAAGGCAAATTCACTTTTAACATGGAGCAGCTTCACCGCTGGCGGATGACTCCTCTTGGTCGATGGATGACCGACAAGATGGTCTTCTCGCTCGAGACCCTGCGTCTTGCACCCCCTGGCACCCGCAAGGTGTCCTCCTTGCTCAACCTTGCTGCCGACGCTCTTGTCAAGTCTGGTGAACAGCACCTGTTTACCCCCATGTTCTTCTTCCTCGTCCGCAAGCCTGCCACCGCATCTGCCGCTCCCGCTGCCGCCGGTTACTCTCGCATTGATGCTGTTGGGCATTAAAGTGTATGCAGATACCAGATATGTGATAAGCTTCTTTGGAGAAGCTGTGGGCAACTAGTGTACATTATTTGGATGACGGCGGGGATCTTTGATAGTTCTGTTTTTGCATAATCACTAAGCCGGTTGATGATTCAATAGAGATAATTTTGACCCAATGCGATGCGTTCCCGGTCCCTGTCTTCGTCCCCAAATGGACCAAGATACAGCGCAAGATGTCTGAAGTCTGGCAACGACGATCTATAAGCAGTGACACGGGCCAGGCAGAAACAGTTGCTCCGCAAAGGGTGGAGTCCGAAGCCCTGAAACGCGGTGCGAGCGAGGGTCCGCTGCTTTGAATTCTAGCTGCATAATGAACGCTTGATAATCGCCCTTGTGGTATGCGAATATGGCTATGCCCAAGTATATAGTAATCCTTGAGAAGTGCAAAGATCTGTTGACGGCTGATGATCTTGCTGAACCGACGGCGGTCTTGTGCACCTGGGTGTGCTGCGGGGTGAGAGATTCAGTGAGACGCGCTCCAGAGTCCCTCACGCGTCACGTCACACACGCTACCCCCTCACACGCTAGGCAGGCAATTGCACACCCCCGCGCTCCCTGCCTCCCTGCCTCGCTAGCCCCCCCATCTGGCCCCATCGTGAACTCATCTTGCGAGAAAAGAACATCAGCTTTCCTCGCCTCTTTCCTGATAGCTATCGCACCGGACTTCTACCCCAAACAGTGTGTGCGACTGGCCGCTAACCTCCTTCATCGCACCATCGCGACCTTTTGCGTACGCTACCCGTTGCTCGTGGACGGCAAGTCATCTGCGCAAGACAAACACCGTGAACAACGTGGGAATACCACAGATCAACGCAGAGGATAGGATTACATTAGGAGGGAGGACCCCGTTTAAGTTATCTTCTGTGTAAGTCGATAGATGGTGGTCATCATGCCCTGGCATCGTCTTTGATACCGCAACCCCACAGCACCCAAGTCGTTTCGACGCGGCGAGCAAGGCCGATACAACCCCTTCCACGCAAGTGTCTGTTTACTGAGGTAGTCGAATAATCGCAATGTCTCAACCTGCCACCATGAGTCCTCCAAAGGCCTTGCCTTACTGGCGAGGTGACATGGAAGCGCTGCGCAAATCGACGATGCATGCCTATCCTAGGACTGCTGCGCACGCACCTCCGCGTGCAAAGGTCCCAAATGGGTACACAACGCTGGCAGGGGCTGTATGCCATGGAAGAGTGTCAGATCTCGAGGCCATGGTTCCATCGCATTGGTGGCAGACCGTTTTTGCTGATGCCATGTACTTGAAAACTGACGGCGATGTCGTCGAGGATCCTGAGATTACCAAGGAAGAGGTTGGCTTGCTGGAAAGTGACCCTGATATCCAAAGCATCTTCTTGCGCGGCTCGGACAAGAGTTTCCCAGGTGGGTAGAGCATTTTGATCGTCAAATCTGATGCAATGGACGACTCATGAAGCTTGCTTGGCTAGGCCGACCTGCGCAAATACTGGATCTATGTTGTGGACAGGGCAGACACTCTCTTTACCTGGCTCAAAAATACCCTCAACTTTCACTTCATGGTCATGATCAGTCCTCCTATCTGATTACCTTGGCTCAGGAAAGAGCAGTTGCTCAGCATCTGAACAACAAAACCGTCTTCACGGTCGGAGATTGTCGCCAGATTCCCTACGCAGACGAAACATTCGATTTGGTCATTGTCATGGGCAATTCGTTTGGATACTTTGCAGATGAACAGGGCGACCGTACGGTTCTCAGCGAAATATTTCGCACTCTGGTTCCCGGAGGCCGCTTGGTGCTTGACCTCACCGATGGGGACTATATGCGCAAGAACTTTGCCGAGCGCAGCTGGGAGTGGATTGACGATACAACCTTTGTCTGTCGCGAAAGGCAACTGAGCAAAGATGAGTTGCGTCTCAGCTCCCGCGAAGTGGTCACATTGACCACCAAAGGCGTCATCCGGGATCAATTTTATCAAGAACGACTCTACGGAAGATCGGAGGTTTACGATATCGTTAAAGCAGCTGGCTTCGGGGTGTCTGAGGACCGCCAAGACGTCGATTCAATTACTCTCGGAAAAGAGCTCAGCAAGCGCAAAGAAGATCTGGGCATGATGGAGCAACGAGTCTTGGTAACCGCGTCGAAACCGACGCGACGCGATGATGGCCCAACTTTTGTTAGAAAAAGTACAAACGGTGTCAAAAACGGTCTGATGAAACCAAACGGAGCTTTGGCTTATCATTCGAATGGACATTCTAATGGCCATTCTAAGGGGCAATCCAATAGTACGCCGATAAAGGCTCAACCAAACGGTGTCAATGCTATGACCGCACAGTCAGACGGGACCCTCCCAGCGCCCTTCTCGCACATTACGGTTTTGTTGGGAGACCCGAGCAAACCATGCGTCGGCAAATTGAACGACACGTGGAACCCCGAAGATATTGAGACGCGCCGGAAGTTGTTCACGGCACTCCACGAGCTGGGATATCCTCCTGAGAGAATCAATGTTTTAGACCGCCACGAAACGTATATCTCTCAGCTGACCAACGCGCCCTCCACCTTCGTCCTCAACTTGTGCGACGAGGGTTTTGAGAATGATGCACTGAAGGAGCTCCATGTGCCAGCCCTTCTTGACATGCTACGCATTCCATACTCTGGAGCAGGTCCAAACTGCCTTGCATATTGCTATGACAAGGGCCTTGTCAATCGGACGGCTGCTTCTATCGGGGTCCCGACTCCCAACGAAGCGTTTTACTTCTCTGACACGGTAACTCCGGCGGTGCAGAGTCTGGAGAAACTGCACCGAGTCATTCTCGAGGATATTGGGTACCCAGCGTTTATAAAGCCAATCAAGGGCGATAACTCTCTTGGGATAACGTGCCGCTCGATTATAAATAACGAAGAAGAGCTCAAAGCGTATATGACCGAACTACGCAGCATCGGAATCCGCGATGTCATTGTACAAGAGTACCTTGATGGAACTGAATACGGCGTGGGAATGGTCGGAAACAAGGAGAGTGGTTTCCATTTCTTCCCTATCCTTGAGGTCGACTATTCACAAATCACTGCGAAATCCTTGCCGCCAATCCTTGGATTCGAAAGCAAGTGGGATCCCAAATCTCCATACTGGACGGACATCTCGTACAAGCAAGCAACTTCACTCTCAGCGGAGACCGTGTCCCAATTACATGAGTGGTGCATCGCGTTATCGGAGCGCTTCGGCTGCCGAGATTACGCTCGCTTCGATTTCCGGGCTGACAAGGCTCAGGGTGGTACTATCAAGCTCCTGGAAGTAAACCCAAATCCTGGGTGGTGCTGGGATGGTAAATTGGCTTACATGGGGAAGTTTGAGGGATTACAGTACCGGGACGTTATTGGAATGGTTTTGCGGGCTTCATGGGAGCGCCTGCACAAAAACGAGAGGTCAGATCAGAAGACCGCGTACACGAATGGCCATCTTCCCAACCAAGTTGAGAACTCTACTGTCGCGATGCCTGCGGAATAGGACTTGAGTGAAATTTTGTGTAGACTTTTTCTTTTCTCAAATACATTGAATTTTATGGTTTTCGCCAAGGTGACTATGGGTCAACGCTGTACGGCATGATTGGATGTGGGGCCTTGAAGCTAGAGCTTCACTATTGTGCGCAAGCGCGCTCAATGCTGACGTAATCGCATCGTGAAACTCCGACTGTTGGTACACACCATTAATCTCGATCCTTCGACATCAGTCGTTATCTGACTGTTCCGCCGAACAATCGCTATCTTGAGTGTAATCCCTTTTCTATGGTGCCGCTATCGCGAACTGCGGGTCTCGTTAGTTACATGCACTTGGATGCACGATCTGTGACTTATTCCCGAAAGGTCAAAGTTCGAGAACGACCGGGCCTAGGATAAGTATAGAGTCCGCGCCCATTAATCCGGGCCAATGCACAGCTAGGATACAATCTTTAGCATCGATGCGCTCGGGAACCTGCATAACTCTTTCATTTCCAAGACATTAGCCTGGAATGGCATGTGAAGTGTCTCATTTGAGTCAAAACAAGATACAGGAATCCTGATTCAGCCTTTCAGCGGGATCCAACATACTTCCCCTCGATGACGACCTTTTCGCCAAGATGGATTATTCTGCGCACGAGCGCAATTATTGGCCATCGATTGACGATATCGGCCCCAGCCGTGCCGCCTTTTTTTTTGATTTTTTTTGTTGCTTCTGCCATGATAGCAGCAGATCGCACCGGCTATAAAGGTAGGAATGCTGCCGCCGCCCCTTGTAGCATACCTCAGTTTCAATCTCTAGTCTGTGTATCTAGCTGTCCACTGACTGTACATCGTCTCTCAACTATCTCACGCATTCGAAATGAGGTCTCCATTTTTCGCTCTTGCCGCTCTTGCGGGCTCTGTTCTCGCCGTCCCCGTCCGCCAGCGGGCCCCAGCCCAGCTCAATCAAGACCAAGTTCCCGAAATTGCTGTCTTGACGTTGCCTGCTATCGAACAGACTGCAACTGCTACCCTTGATGCCGCCACCGCTACAGCTACTGCCGGACTTTCCGTGACCGCCCTCCCGATTCTTCCTCCTCCTGTTCTTCCCCCTGTCTCTATCATCCGTCGCCAGCTCGAGCTCGCCACTGCCTCGACCGTTGTGGAAACTCTCACCGCGACTGCTGAGCTCCCCACAGCAACTGTTAGCCCCCCTGTGAACGTCAACCGTCGTCAGGACGTCTTCCCACCCAATATCTTTGAAGTGTTCGCCTCCTATGCCGCCACCGCAGCCGCAGAAGCAACCGCCGAAGCGACCGCTACCGGAGTCGCAACCATTTACCCCGTGTACCGCCGTCAATTGATCGAAGCAACTGGTACTGCGGAAGCAACTGCCACTGCCGCGACACTCCCGGTAGCAGCTACGTTGGCTCCCATTGCGCCAGTCGCCCCGGTAGCGCCCATTGTTCCCGTTGCTCCCGAACCGCCCGTTGCTCCTATCGTCCCGATTCCGGCCATCTTGCGTAAGCGAAAGCCTGCTGTCAAGGCCGCCTAAGGAGAACATCACACATTCGAGCGAGGATTTGGTTCGGTATTGTGACGCTTTTTTATGTCCGAGATTTTGGTGGTTGGGATTGGTCGGCGATTATATTTATCCTGTTGTATAAATAAACATATGGGAGCTCGTGAAACATTCTTTGGTCCATACTTTTCGTCGCCGTTCACATTTGCGATTCATAAACCGATTTTTGTGGCAAGGTAAGGATCGATCACCCGCGCAAATACCCTCATTGGACGCCCCCCCCCCCCCCCCCTTCCCCTCTTCCCCTCTTCCAGAATGTCGTCATACAGACTTCGTTGAAAAGAATCTCTAGCGGAGAGGTGGATCGGTGTCGGTTTGAGCTAATGTTGGATTCGATGAGACAAATCACTAGCCACTTATCGTGCGGTCAAACGTCGGAGATTTCAAATTGGGCTGTTTGGGCGCGACTCTCACGTGACGGGGTGACTGCTCGTGACGGCAGTGCCCTGTATTCAGGATGAACGGGAAAGCGACGATGGGAAGCGGATTGATGTTTTGAAACGACACGACCTCCTAAACTGCAAACTCTCACACATTTCACTCCGATCTCAACCGGCATCCTTAGCTGATATCTACTCAAAGCACGCCGACCCGATACATATTCCGTTGTGAAACTCTCCACTACCACCGAAAATCCTAGTCACCGTTGTCCACTCGGAAACCCGGTCAGATTTCATCCTAAAAGAACTGACAGTGGACGCCACACGCCAGGTCGAGGGCCAAACTTCAGATTTAATAACAAAGAAAGAGCTCGTGACTGGTCTACATATGGCGGGGGACGACGAAGAAGGTACTAAGCCACGATGGGATCCGGTCTTTGTATTTATTGACGCCCATCCCAGAAGCGATTTGCCGAGTATGCCGGTGTCCAGCGACGGCGGACCAACCTCTTCATTATCCGTGCAAATGCTCAGGATCTATGAGATACATTCATCAAGATTGGTATGCCCTCGTACCTTGTCCGGTATTCTTCTGCGAGAGCGATTGTTGTTTACCAGAATTCCACTCAGTTTGGAGGAATGGCTCCAGCACAGCAAAAAGAAGCAATGCGAGATTTGTAACTACCCTTTCTCGTTTACGTCAAGTATGTGGATCTGCTTTTGTCATGCGCCAAACCGGACTTAAGCATTTCATTTTTAGTATACTCGGAACACGCTCCGGAGAGAATATCGGTTACATTCTTCCTGACGATTGTGTCCCGTCGCTTGTTGTCGTTGGCCAAATTTTACTTGCGAACGTTTCTTGCTGCCTTTGTCTGGCTTGTCGGCGTTCCCTATTTGACCGTATGGATATGGCGGCTGCATTTCATACATCTGAACCCATCCGTGATCTTGCAAGGGCATCCCTTCAGGGCAGTATTTGGATACAGCCCCGGAAATGAAACCAGCTCTGTCAACGAGACACAGTCAGTTACTGACGCCTCACCACCGAGCAACGATACCGTGAGTCCCGTTGATACGGTGTTACGGTAAGCCTCAATTTTCAGAATCGGAATTTATATGCTGAGACTTACAAAGTCACTCTTGTAGCTCTTTCTTCACCGACGTGTTCGAAGGACAGATCATTGCGTCAATCGCGGTCGTGATTTGCCTAGCTTTCTTGTGCTTGAGGGAGTACGTAGTGATGAATACCCCTCTGGATGGTCAAGGAAACCCCATGAACGTGCCTGAGGTGCCAGCAATGGTACCAAATCCTCCGGCGCAAAATGCGCATCCTGTGCGTCCGATTTTTGGACGAAGAGACTTGTTGCCGCTCAACGATGTAGGAGACATGGAGGAAGGAGGCGACGATCAAGAGCGCCGATATGCGGAGGACATCGAGCTGAACGTCCGTGATATTCTTCGAGAGACTGCTGCGACTGAAGCAGCGGACCTTCCTGGAGCTATAGGAGATGATGGTCTTGATGAAGAGCCGGATGCTCCTTTTACGAAAGTTGATGAGGTCATTGGGTCTACCGGTGAAATCGAGCTGAATCATTCGACTGCCGGTATTCGTCGGAGAAGGAGTGCGGGAGGTAGTGATGATCATAATCAATCTTGGCGCCCTCAGTCCCTTCAGTCCGATGATCTTCACTCGCGGTCATCCCATTTCGCTACAGAGGTGCGAAAAGGGCTGGGTGCGCCGGGCGACTCTGCAGCGTCTTCATCTTCGAATAGCACCGAGAGTTTGAACGACAATGACGACACCCTGGACCACACTGATCTAGTTCTTGAGCGGAAGCTTCTCGCAAGAGAACGGAAGTTTCTTTCTGCTGCCGCCTACGACGAACAACAGTATCGACAACGACAACATGGGGTCGACAAGGGCAAAGGAAAAGCGCCAGTAGGAGAATATGACGGTGAAACAGAACATGATGGCAGTACAGCTTCGCGACAAAGCAGGTCACAAAGTTCTGTCATAGATCACGATCTTGGCATGAAGAGACAGCACTCGAGCTCTAGCTCATTGAGCCGAAGCGGAACTCGCTCTGGTGCTCACAGCGGTAGATCCAGTGCCGTCAGTCTGGAGACGGGTATGAACGGTAGCTCCTCATTCAATGCGGCTCCCATTGCGCGGGCTCGTTCGGTACAGAGACCTGCTATGCATGCATCGGAACAGGATATCCGAAGTCCAAGCCCAGGTCATTGGAGACGGCTTAGCCGTAGTGGCAGTCGGACGGGAGTACGAGACACAGACACGGACTTGGAGATGTTCAAGAGAAAACTGTCAGCGAGTTCTGGATACTCGGAGGAGATGGACGGAAATTCAGATGATGACAAAAACACATCTGAGTTTGGTCAATTGCAGAGTGCTCATAGGGTCGCATCAGATTATGAGGAAGAAATGTACAAGTGGAAACTTGCGCAGTTGTCCGATGGCAAGCTGGATGATGGCGCAGCTCTTGACGAATTGAATGTACTTCAGCAAGCGGACACGGATCTGGAGATATACAAGAAGAAACTGCTGTTGAATCACAAGCTGGAGCTAAACCGCTCAACACAATTGCAAGATGACTATACCGACTCATCGATGTCTGACGATTCGGGTGATCGTATTCAACAACCGTTGGTGCCTCCTGCAGAACCTGTCCGAGAGCTTCCAGTGGTGGCAGCGCCAGCTCCTCCTCCTCCAGTTGCACCGCCAGCAGCAAACGTTGATGAGGACGTAAACAACTTTGACGTGATAGGAAATAACGACGTCAATGCTTTTCTAGAGTTAGTTGGGGTACAGGGCCCATTAGAAAACTTGATGCAGAACGTTGTGATGGTCGTTCTGATCATAGCAGTTGCTCTCTTCGTCGGGGTTTGGACTCCCTATTGGATCGGTCGAGGGGTTACCTACTTTGTCAAGGACGTGTACGCACCTATATTGGAACGGGTGCTCAACACATTGCAGGGTCTGACTGATCCTTTACTGGATCCAATTATCGACGTTGCAATTCTTTCAGCCAAATATCTGGGATTTGGGTTTGCACGACGGAGCGATTGGAATGGAAGTGGGCATTGGAATGGAACTGGCCATAACACGTCCGATACTCTGCCGAAGAACCTTACGGAAAAGTATAACGCAGCTTTGCCGCATGCCGTGAATGGTTCACAACAGAGACGACAAAAGATAGACCTTGGTTTGCGATCCAATGGCTCTACTCCAGCGCTGTCTATTATTGGCGTAACCGATAATGTGGCGAACTTCTCAGTTATAATATCCGACAAAAATATTACTTTGCCAAAACTGAACGAAACCTCGGTGGCCGGGAGCGAGGGATCTGAAGTCAAATCTAATAGCACAGCGGACACCGCTGGCCTGTTGTTCGGGATTCCGGATAAGGTTGTATACACAGCAATTGGCTACATTACTCAACTATTCTTCATATTGGACTACGCGGTAAGACTGTAATTCATTTTTTGTTGACCTTACTTTCATTGCTAATCTGGTTCATCATCTTAGCGGCGGACTGGAATGTTGCGGCATCCATACGCACAAACCATGAAAAGGATCACAATCAAATGGCTCTTGTACCTGGTCATGGCAATCAAGGTGAGACTGTTAACTAGTCTGTTTCTTCACCTACATCTTTTTATACTCAATACCCGATCACCAGTTTGCCTTCTTTTTGATAGTAGAGCTCGGCGTCTTCCCGTTGTTCTGTGGTGTCCTCATTGATATGTGCACGCTCCCTCTCTTTGGACCCCACGCGACAATAGCAAGCCGATGGGCATTTTACCGAGCTCATCCGTGGACATCGGAGTTTCTCCATTGGGTGGCAGGTACCACTTTCATGTTTCAGTTTGCTCTTTATGTCTCAACGGTACGCGAGATCGTTCGCCCTGGAGTGATGTGGTTCATTCGCGACCCGAACGACGAACAATTCCATCCAATGAATGATATTCTGGAACGACCTGTCCTGACTCAACTCAGAAAACTTGGCGTCGGCACTGTCATGTATGCCACCATGGTGATCGGAGGCGTCGGCGGTGTTGTGGGCTTGATATGGTGTCACGATCATTTTCTTGCGCCGGCGAAAGGTCCAAGTCGAATGTGGCCATTACAATGGGATCTCAGGTACGGTTTTCGAAAGACTCTGCCGATACTCCGGAAATCCAATATTCACAGATCTCCATTACTCGATTACATGTACAGTGAGCCGATGTCCGAATTTCCAGTAGACCTCCTCATATTTCACTTTGTCGTGCCTTGGACGATCGCTTGGATTCGACCAAAGCGAATCTTACGAAGGGTGGTGGCTGTGTGGTTCCGATGGATAGCGGCAAGTTTGCGGTTGACAAGTTTTCTGTTTGGTGGATCATCGAAAGGCGATGAATCAGACGATGAGATCGACGTGGAAGAGGACGTGGATGTTGACGTCAGTGCTTCCAACCGTGATCATGGCGATGATCCAACGTTGCTCACGAGCCTTGATACCTCCGGAGCACTGGATTCGGACTCCAATATATCCGAACCTGATTTGGCGCTATTGTCCGCGGACAATGCGCATCGCCTAAACCACGACTCCGGTAATGACGGTGATGACGAGGACGAAATCCACGAACACATCCCTGCGGTTGATAGTTCATCGAGTGCTGGCGCTGCCGAGCCTCCAAAGATACAGCGAAAACGCCCGAGAAGAGAATTCCGATACATGCGAGTACCGAATAACGATCACGTTGAGGTCATCCCTGGCGAACGGATGCTGATACCCATGAGAGCAAATGATCCAATAATGGGACGGGCTGGGGAGACTGAGGAAGAAGTGAAGCTGAACTGGACCAGAGTCTATGTGCCAGAACACTTCAAAACTAGGGTATGTACCGCATGATTGTTACCAGGTCCACAAGCAGCCACTTAAAAAGCGTCATCTTTGAAGGTCGCGTTATTGATCTACATGCAATGGATGTCGGGGGTCATTCTGGTGGCTAGTCTGATCACCATTCCTCGTACGTCGTATGTTGTATGTTTCCACGTCGCATTTCCAAATTCTAACGAAAACTTTTTGATGCTGCCCAGTCTACGTTGGTCGCAAATTCTTTATTGCGGCCATTAACTACATACCTCGAATGGACGCATCAATGGAATCGGTCGTGGCCAACGCCACTGCTGCAAACGGCGCTGCGGTTACGCTCAGCAACTTCACTATCCCGACCGCAATCGACATCACTGCGGGTAATGCAGCAAACGTTACCGCGAATGCGACTCGCAAAATCATGTTGCGACTTGATCTACCAGTTCACGATATGTACGCTTACGCGGTCGGGCTGTTCCTGCTTTTCATGACGGTATATCCCATCATTTACGCATGGAGCTGGGTAGTTACTTGGAGAAGAATCGAACACCGACGAATAGGTCGTGGCCGCCGCGGCCGGCCTGACGTTCAAGCGCTTGCGCCTGTACCTCTAATTGGCGAGCCTATTGAGCATGCCCCATCGCGTCCCGTCCGCCGAACCCCATGGAAACGGGCGATAAAGCGATGGTTGCGTATCGGGGCTCGATGGATGACGATAGCTTCCAAGCTTTTGTTTTTGGGCACAATGTTTGGAATCGTGTTACCCCTCATGGAAGGTGTCGTTTTTGATCTCTACCTCATCCAACCTTTTAAGCCACTGGTCACCGCCAAAGCTGCCAGAACGATGGCTGCCCCACCAAGACGACACATTGGAATTGATCTGACCAATCCGCTGGCACGGACGATTATCCAGGCACTTCTTCAAGACTGGGCGCTCGGCGCTGTCTACATGAAGATTGCATGGGCTCTGATCATGGTCGGCCCAGAAACAGAGGTGCAACGCGTCCTGCGGGAGTTTGTTGACAACGGGATTCGGAGAGTTCGTGTGCGACCTGTTTGGCGGACCGTCATCCTCCCCTTGTTCTCGATCTGCTTGGGCCTTGCCGCCGGTCCCCTGATCGCGGGCCTTCTCCTGCAGAAGGTCCTCGCCAAGGGTACTATCACTGCGGAGGCCCTGCGCTGGACTTTCCCAGCATCATTGCTCTTATCACTCGCATTGGGAGGCGTATGGCTCTGCGGCCGCGCTATCAAACGGTGGATGGAGAGAGTGCGGGAAGAACAATATTTGGTTGGAAGAAAGTTGCACAATCTCGAGGATCCGGCCGCTCAGCCGCAGGCTGAAGGATTAGAGCCGCCACAAACCCCACTACTGCCGCCACCAGTCCCACATGATGCCGAAGCTGCTGATTTAGAAGAGCGTGAAGCGTGAGAATCTACCACTGATATAGCATAGTTGTTTCGCGAAGTGGCAAGTTTCCCTTGGCGCCGTTTGCTCGCATGATAAACTATTTCTTGCACGCCACTTTGTTCATGCTCATTGATGACCTTTCATCAACTGTCTCTAAGTACAATCAGCTACCTAAGGGGCTAGATTTTGATTGATCAATCGGTTTTCACAAGTGCCGGCATGCCAAATTTCACCGGATCAAACTCCGCCATCGAAAGAACCATCTCCGTAGCACCATGGTCCGCGCCCTCATGCAGCTTCAACATGTTAGCGTCCGGGATCCAGATGCAATGCATGCCCGCTGCACGAGCAGCCTGTACTCCATTCAGGGCATCCTCAAACACCAGGCATTTGCTCGCGTCGGGATTGCCGAGCCGTTTCTTGGCGACGAGGAAGATGTCGGGGGCGGGCTTGCCGTTGATGACTTCTGGATCGTCTCCGCATGTGACTGAGTCGAAGAGGGAAAAGAGTTCTGTGTGTCGGCTGGTTTTGAGTTCGAATTTGGGACGGGTGGAGGATGTCGCAACACCGATGGGAATGTTGTGGGCTTTCAAGTGGCGGACCAAGTTCTGATGAAACAAAAAAGGCTGTTGAGTTTCCGGTAGCGCTGAGAAGACCTTATGACGTACAGAAAACCTACTGCAACTCCAGGAAGTATGTCGGCCAGTGGCCATCTCTTCTCCTGCAGATCCGCTGTCTCATCCAGATATTCCTCCAGTGTCATAGGGAGCTTGGTGGCTTCGATAACCATTCTTCCAGACTACACGTTCACGCCCAAACCAGTCAGAAAAACAGCCCTCTGACTTCCAAACGACTTTGCGTATCACCTCAACAGCGGTTCGTCCCATCAACTTGCTCTTGAGGTCCCACGTGAACTTGGTTCCCGGAACGTACTTGTCCAGAATCTCTTGGGTCACTTGCGTGTAGATACGCTCAGTGTCGAGCAGGAGCCCGTCCTTAAATACAAGAAACATGAGCATGCAGTGGAATAGCTGGGCGAGTTCGCCCTTACCATGTCGAAGATGCAGTGTGTGATTTCAGTCATTTTTGTATAGCAATGCTTGTTCTGAATGGGCTTCCACTGTACGGTAATGTTTGAAGTTGCTGCGTACAAGCGATTGAGCGAGACTGCCCGTCATGTCAGTTGGCAAACTTTTACCAACGAATACGGCGCCCCACATATGTCTCCCAATCAAAGCGCTGCACAGCGACAGACAGTTCTACATAACACGCATTCCGCACAGTTTTCACCCATCTCCTCCTCATCTTCGGAACGAAATGACGTCGCTGACTCCATTTCCCAACGAGGATTGTCTGATGCGGAAGATGCCGACGACGCGACGTCCGTGACTGAAGACAATGGATCAGGCGATGATGAAGAACATGAAGCTGTGGAACTTGATGCTGATATTACCTCAACAAAGAGAAGCCCGCGAAAGAGGAAAAGAGCTGTTATTGAAGAAGATTCCGGTGACGAGAGGTAAAACCACCTGTCAAGAAAAAGTGCAGCGGTGCCATGTCTGGCTGAAGATTGTGCGGATGCTCAACATTTGGCAGTGCCTTTTCGGTGGGCTCGGAAGGTCCTGTGCCCAGCAAAAAAATGACGGCGCGGCAACGAGCTATGGTCGCTCGGGAAGCGGGCGAGGACGTCGCGGAAGAGATGTTCTCGGATCTGCCAGATGGTAGGCGATATGTTCCCCCGATGTCCTCGATATCCCACATTGTCGTCATTGGGACCATAGGAAGCAACAATCGTTGATACATTGGGTGCAAAATCAAAATAGAGCGAGCATCCAAGCGGAAGATATTTACAGAGGAAGAGATGGCTCTCCGGAAATCGGAAACAGCTCGTCGGCGGAAGCATCAAGCGCACGCCAGAGCCGAAGAAGCCAAGCACGCGACTATACAAAAACTGCTCACGAAGCAAGTCAATAAAAAGAAGACAAAGGACGAGGTCAGGAGCAGTGATTTCTTTTCTCCTCCCCCTTGTCATCAGATAGCCATGATCATGTCCTAAATTGCATATGTATCGCACCGGTCTCATTACAGGATACCTCGCCAATGAAGGAAGATGTGGATCCAACTCAGATCCGGTATATTCAGACCTCGCAGATGAGCACGCTCTCTTTTCCGCAACATTTGTTAGATTCAGAGCCGTTCTTGCTCGCACCGGCCGGTGGCAACGCTGAATATCCGCTGCAGAAGCTGTGTTCAATTCCAGGCTGTTCAAAACCAAAGAAGTACCGCCATATATCCGCCGAAATGGACGTTTGTGGAATGAACCACTTCAGAGTCGCTGGACTTGGTGTCAATAATGAGCTTTGAGCTCAATTGGTTCAGCAATCATTGAATTCCTAATGTCTTGTTCAAAGTGACCAGAATCGTCAACCGCATACAATGAAAATTTTTACATTCCAAAGATCAAAGCCTGTGACTGTGCTGACCGGCCTCTAAATGCAAGCTTCATGATTGAGCAAAAGAAGTTGGGTGCGCAAGAGAGGCAAAAGTAAATGGAGAATCGGGGCATTGATCCCCGTGCCTCCCGCATGCTAAGCGGGCGCTCTACCACTTGAGCTAATTCCCCGATGAAATGCTTTGCCTACAACACAAAATTGCCAATATAGGCCGGCATGTCTGCGATCCCAGTCAATCATCATGTTCGAAATGCAGTTCTTTTCGGACCGTTATGCGGTAAATCCGACGATATTTATACATATATTTATACTCTAAATGAAATGTCTCTTTTGCTGGCAGGGTAATCTATCATATGATAGCCCCAGCTTCAGCTGGCGGACGCTGGGACGGGTAGGATCCTAGAATCCGCATATCCAAACAATACGCCTTCATGTCATCGATTGCACTCGCGACATTCTCATTGTGCATGTGTCCTGTCATTTCGATAAAGAAGAAGAAATGCCTACAGAATGGACGATGGTGAGAGGCATCTTCTAGGAAGAAGGATGCGTTGTCAAGAAAATACACTCACCATGGACGTTGGCCCGAAGGGCGCGAGTCGATCTTTGTAAGGTTGATGTTATGTGTTTTCAGAACGCTCAACGCATCGGCCAAGGCACCCGGTTGGCGGTGGTCCACTGTGAAGGAGAGCAAGGTTCTGTCATCTGCAGAGGGGCTATCAGAGGTGTTGCCGATGATGAAGAATCGAGTTGTATTATCTGACACGAAGAAAAGGATGAGGATATAAATGACCTTGTCAGTTGCGATCCCTGATACAGATGAATAGTGACCGACGATAACAAACCTTTGGCATCCTCGATGCCGGTCGCAACTACGTCCAGTCCGTACAAGGCCGCGCACGCGGGACTGCAAATGGCTGCGGACCCAGGCTCTCGCGAAGCCAGATCGGCTGCATGCGCCGTCGAAGATACATTGATGCGCTCCACTCCGCGTAGATGCTGACTTATATATGATTGGCATTGTCCGAATCCCTGCACAAGATTCAGATCAGAATGTTGGACAGAGAGACCCCTCGCGCCAGCCCGCAATTAAGATCTTATGCATATTTAATCCTTTACCTGCTGATGGCTGTAAACTCTTCGGATCTGGGACTGGCTGGTCCCTTTGTTGACCAGCAATGAATGTTGCACGGGCAAATAGGCCTCAGCACGAATTTGAACACCGCCGGAACTGGTGCAAAATCGGTCGAGTGTGGCCTGGACGGATCCAAATCGAGAATTCTCAAAGGGCACAACACCGTAGGTGACAGAGCCCGATTCAACGGCATCGAAGACGTCTTCGATGGTATCTTGCGCAACGTACTGGACGCTGTCGCCAAATCGATTGAAGGCGACCTGATGTGTATATGTGCCACGAGGGCCAAGGAATGCGATTGTTGTCTCCCGCTGTAAGGAGATACTGGCTGACATTACTTCACGGAAAATGGCCTGAATCGCCGGAGTTGGCAACGGCCCATGATTCAAAGTTTCTAGCTATCAAAGGTGAGTCCTCTGCCAGCGCATTCTTTTTGCAGAAGGCACGTAACTTACTCGATCATAGATCTGTTTCTCGCGACTAGGCCGATGGATGTGATCGTCACTGTACAACTTAGATATATCAGAACCTAGGAAACTGGAATAAATCACTCTCCCAGTCCCCTTACGCTGCCTTCCCGGTTTTTGCGGCCTTCTGCTTGGCTAGGCCGATGTTGACACTAACGCTTGCACGTTCATTCAACAACCGTACAAGGTCTGCATCGAGGGTGTCTATACGAGATCGGAGGTGGCCGAGATCGGAAGGGGTAGTTTCTTCTCCCATGCCCACGAACTTTGCAGCAAACTGGTTGCGAGCGATCAAAACAAAGATGTGCAAGACGCTGCGGTCTTCAGTGCATGACCTACATTTAGTTGCGCGTTATGAATCATGATGTTGCAGAAGCCCCAATTTACTGTACCATCTTGCAAATGTTGGTCTCGTCTTCCCCGCCGGCAATGACCTCTCGCAGCCCACGACGACGGTCCACTAGACGGCAGAATCAGGTAAGGCATGGCTTCGTCAGTCAAGGTCACAATGTCTGTATGTTTCTGACTCTCGCCCTCGCGGTTGTCGTATATAC
Source organism: Powellomyces hirtus (assembly GCA_025526995.1). Classification (NCBI taxonomy): domain Eukaryota; kingdom Fungi; phylum Chytridiomycota; class Chytridiomycetes; order Spizellomycetales; family Powellomycetaceae; genus Powellomyces; species Powellomyces hirtus. Next base: position 324,986 of record JAHLKG010000017.1, on the reverse strand, counting down.
AGGCCGACGACGACAGCGCGAAGAGGTGAGTCTTTGGAGATCTCCTCCTCCGGGCCTCCGGGGTGCTTCTCAAATGACAAACTCCTTGTGGCGTGAGCACATGGAGCAATGCTGACGATTTTGACCAATTTTTGCTACAGTCCATTTTGCGGAAGTTGTGGGGGTACGAGTTCGGAGAACCGGGAAGGCACGGCGGAGGCCATTGTCAGCTGCAGCAAATGCAATATCAGTGGTAGGGGCTCTTCCTTTTCGGGAGTTTCGTAGTATGCGCCTCACCAAATTCGTCCGTTTGGCACAGAGCATCCGTCCTGTCTGGGACTTACAGAGAAAGCGCAGGAAGCTGTCAGAACGTATGAGTGGCAGTGTCAGGATTGTAAAGCTTGCATGGAATGCGAAAACTCGGACAAGGAGGACCAGATCATCATATGCGATGACTGTGATCGCGCATGCCATACATATTGCGCGTCTCCAAGATTGGTTGAAGTACCCAAGGGTACCCAGCACATTCTTTTAGTTTTGGCTTCAATTCCTTTTCTAATGCAGAAACGCATATATAGGGGCCTGGAAATGTGGTTTGTGCAAAGGGATGCGGATCCGCGGACGAAAGTCCTTGCCTCCAAAACAAGCCTGCCCGTTTCCTGGATGTAACGGCGAAGGGAGCGCCTTTGGTAATGGCACATCTCATACATCCTTGGATGAGTGCCCAATGCATCTGAAGAGCTTAACATCGCCGCGAAAAGGAAAACGAAATTCCATTGCGAGGGGGGTGGATGGGCACGCGGTGGCGAATCATGACGAGGCAAGCTCGCCGGTGAACAAGAGAGTGCGACTTGCCACTGCGGATGCAACTTCAGGCTCCGAAACACGCGGGTCGGCACCACGGGTGAAATTGTTGCTCAGCACCAAAAAGACGAAGGCTAAAACCGCCGGCAATACTGTGCCTACTGAGGTGGACCCGAAGCAGGTGCCATTCGGAGGGCGGCTGACAGAGTCTGATGCCGACATCTCGACGTGTATACCAACTGTTAGTGATCGGGCCAGATTCAAGAAGGCGAGAATGCAAGCGGAGGTGAGAGCAAACAACATTGATTGACACATCGATGTGCGCAAGATGCTCAACGACACTACTTAGAAAGTCAGTGCTGCTTCGACCCCGGACATCAATCCGGAAGATGCGGAGAATGGGGATCTTAGTTTGCTTAACGATGAGGTGTTCTATGCACCGGCAGAGCCGAAAATCAAATCCATCTATTTTGGGACCAGAGAGATCAACACTTGGTATAGCGCGCCTTACCCGGAAGAGTACAATGGTCAGTCGCATATCTACATCTGCGAGTACTGTTTCAAGTACATGAAAAGCCAATATGTTGCTGGTCGACATAAGGTTCGTAGGAGACTTAAGAGTGTGCTGGGAATGAAAAAGTTTCTGAATACGTCCCTCATTAGGCAAAATGTCCGCTTCGGCATCCTCCTGGAGACGAGATATATCGAGATGGGAACATATCTGTTTTTGAGGTGGACGGACGAAAGAACAAGGCAAGTACACATCAGAGTCGCAGATCGATTGCATTCCCATTCTCATATCTGTGCGCATGTATTTATAGATATACTGCCAAAATCTTTGCTTGCTCGCCAAGATGTTTCTGGACCACAAAACGCTTTACTATGATGTGGAGCCATTTCTCTTCTACATCTTGACAGAAAATGACGAGCGGGGGTGCCACTTTGTTGGGTATTTTTCCAAGGTAACGGCCGGCTTGCAGTAAATGCAGTTGTTGGTCTAGCTGATTCACATGTGTGCGATTTTTTTTCGCAGGAAAAACGATCATCGGCAAACTACAACCTCTCGTGCATTGTTACGATGCCCATATCGCAACGGAAAGGCTATGGCGGCTTATTGATAGAGTTCAGTACGTCAAGGCGGCCCACTTTTTGCAATGACGTTGACATGTGACTGATGGTGACCGCGCCGCATGTATAGGTTATCTGTTGTCTCGCAAGGAGGGGCGAACTGGTTCTCCAGAAAAGCCACTGTCTGATCTGGGACTTGTGACATATCGACGGTACTGGCGACGAACAGTCCTGCGAGCTTTGCATGAATGCAGCGGGGAGCAGGTCTCAATAGAGGGTAAGTCGTGAATCTGCGCTGGTGAGTGTCTTACTCGCGTTTTCGAAACTTAAACCTTGTTTTGGGAACCCAGAAGTGAGCCAATTGACGTGCATGACGCCGGACGACATAATACACACGCTGCATCTACTGGACATGCTTAAAAAGAACGCGCATGGTGACTACGTCATCAGATACCCTGCCGCACTGATCAATTCATTCATCGAGGCAGTCAATGCGAAAAACATGGCCACTGTCAAACCGGATCTGCTGCGCTGGACGCCCTTATTGTTCAAGGCTCCGATGGTGACCGTAGCAGAAGAGCCCACCACACCTGATACCCCCGTCGTGGCTAACACTGATGCCAACGAGCTTGAAGGAGAAGGAGAGGAGTCGCACAAAGACATTGAAGACCCACCTTCTGGAAACGAAGAAGAGACAGCGTAGATAGCTGTGTCCAGGTGTAAATTTTGAAGTAATTTGACATACTCTTATGACCCCTCTTCCGAGCTGTACATCACAGTCACACGATGGCTCGCTGCATTGGAAAATCTAGCACCTGCAAGGACCTGCCTTGGTCTCGAGCGTTGCGGCTTTTTCAACCATACGCCACGCCGCCTCCAATGGAAGGTTTCGGACGGAAACTTAATTAGAAGAATCAGTCAGGCTTTTTGGCGCGTGTTATTGCGTGGCTGCGCCGTCACACTAAACCGCAGAGCACTTCCGGCCGCTTTTCGCTGCACCTTCACACAAACTTTACTGCTCTTCTCGCTAAAAGCACTTGGTCTCCATTGCGCCTCCACATAATATAGCACCTCAAACTATTTAACTAGCAGCCCTTCAGCATCCACCAGTACACTTCTCCCGCCACCTTCCCAAGCCATCGTTATCGCAAAATGGACCAATTGCAACCATACCTCCAGCAGTTTAACAACTACCTCGGCAAGTTCCGCACCCTGAAGAGGATCGAGAAAGCCACCGGTATCCCAAAGGTGAGTTCCATCACATGGAAAAGAAGGATTTAGAGAACCGTTTCGTACACTATTGCGCCGCTTGGTCGATGAGAAACGGTGTATGGATATTGGCGATAGCTCCAATGTTCGACTGTGTGAAGGCGGCGTGTCAGAAGACTTTTGGTGGGCTCCGTTCACCTGCCATTAATATCTAACCCTGCAATGTCATTTTCGTGCTTCCGTTAGACATATTTTACTCTGGCAGTCTACTTCTTCACCTCCGTCTCCGTCTTTTTCAACGTATGGGCTGGTTTCACAACAACCGCTCTTGCGCTCATCTACCCGACCTACCGAGCGTTTGAGGCGTCCTACAAGGACGACACGGAGGCGTTGAAAGTCTGGACCACCTACTTTTGGTTCGTCGGACTCGTGCAGCTGCTCGAGCTGAAACTCGACACGATCCTGTACTACTTCCCCTTCTACTACGTTGTCAAAGTCGTGCTGCTGTTTGGCATGTTCCTGCCCCAGTACTTTGTGAGTACCATTGTTCTTCGTGCTTGTGAAATGGTGTATCAAGTCTCTTAACATTGTTGTTTCCAGGGCGCTAAACTCCTTCACGACGCTGTCGTTCCTGTCCTCATCCCATACTTCAAGAACGCTGAACAGGCTCACAACAAGGTCCAATAGACTCATACTTTAGATCCCTTATTATTAGAACCCTCTGCTTCATAACCCTCATTTTGCATTAACATAGTTTTATATAATGAGCATGCAATCTTCTAACGTGTTTGTTTTTGTAGTCTGTCCGTTTGCGTCTTGTGGCGCATGCATTGTCTGAGATTCCCTCCGCGATTTACCCACCAACAAACGCGCGTTTGTTTTTTCCTTACAGAGTTCCGACACTTGAATTTCCAGAAATGAGTTTTGCAGGATTCACACGGTTGCTCCCGACAGCCAGACTATCCCAAGGGCCTCGCAGATTCTCCAGCATCGTCTCGTCCTGTCCGTCCCGTACGTTGCAAACAGTGCCGACACGTAGTACCACGCAAATCCTCCAATTACTACTACCTTCAAGCGGAGCTTTTTTACCCTTGCCTAGCCGACACTTTCCACGGCGGAGAATCCATGCCACGACGCTCAAGCCTGAAACACTGGCGCCCAATCAGCACAAACTGGTTGCAGTTGTGCTATTGACCGGCGCCATCGTGATTATTGGCGACATTGTCTACTTTACATATTACCACGAACCTGTCGCCGCAACGCTGACGCCCGAAGACTTTAAAAAGTTCAAACTGACCGAAGTGATTCCGTTGACGCACGACACATCTTTGCTGCGGTTCGCCGCAAATCTCCCGCAGGCGGACTCACCCGCGGGCATGCCTGTCCCCTCCCACGTGGTCGTCAAGGACCATACATGCCAGGTTGCCCGAGCGTATTCGCCCGTGACGTACGCTCGCGGGCACTTTGACTTGCTGGTCAAGAAATATGAGAATGGGAGCGTGAGCAGGTTCTTGCATGATACCCCTGTTGGCGAGTTTGTGGAGATGAGAGGACCGGTGGTGACGTTGCCGTATGAACCTAATGCGGTGGCGAATATTGGAATGGTATGTGGAGGGATCAGCTGTCCTTTTTGACGTCATTCCTCCCAATCTCACATATATGGATTGCTTCTATCATGCAACAGATTGCCGGTGGAACAGGAATCACGCCTCTGTACCAGCTCATCAAGCGGATCCTGAGAGACCCAGAGGACAAAACCCGCGTGTCGCTGATCTTTGGCACCCGATCTCCTGCTGACGTCTTGCTGTTCAATGAACTGCAAATCATGGCTTCCGCGAAACCAGACCGTCTGCGGGTCTTCCTCACGGTGGACAGCCCCGCGGATCCCCGCCCTAATGTGGGCAAGTGGACTGGTGGGGTTGGCGTTATTGACCGGACCATGCTGAAGCAACACATGCCGCCACCGGCTCTTGGCATGGATGCTGCGATCCTCGTGTGCGGACCTGATGGGTAAGTAAGGGAGGGGTGCGCAACACAATCTCTCGCGGTCTTTGATGGACATTACAGTTCATTGTACTCATCGCATTTTGAATTCTCAAATAGACTGATTCGACACGTGGCTGGTGCAAAGCCGAACGAAACCGATCAAGGACCTCTTGGCGGTTTGCTAAAGGAATTAGGCTACCAAGACCGCCAGGTTTTCAAATTTTGATACACTAAACTAGAACTCATGCTTCTGAGTAGAATAGACAGAAAACGATCATTCCATGCATCTCAAATGGTTTATATGTGCTTTGTGATTTGTATTTACTGTTTTTTTGTACACGGAGAGTTTGGGTTGTATAGAGACATACAGTTTTTGGCTTCATCTATGTGCGGGTATTGTTCTGCTGGTCAGGATATCTATGGATAATGTTAAGAAGCGCCGGAGGATAGTTGAACACACGTATAGGTGGTTGAGATTGCGAGTGATTTGTTGAGCCATAGGTTGAAGACGGGAAGGGAAGCTTGTCAGCGCATGACACGTTGCCCCAGGTACGTAAAGCCCGCGGCGTCGAGATAGTCCGGAAGAGTGCGGGCAATGTTATAATAGGCGTCCTGCGCGTACTTTTCGCCGACGGCCGAGGTCTGATACATGTAGCAGCATTCGAGGAGAACGCTGACGTAGGGAATCAGTTGATCAGCGCAGTATATCGCTAAGCGTGTGTGTTTCTCAGTCTGGAAGGAGACCACGAGAAGAAATCAGCAATGGAAAAATGATACGGTGGTGGTTGCCGAGCAGTTCATGACAACGGCTACGTACCCAGGGTAAATTGAGGATCTGGCAGGCTGCGAGATAAGCGGCCGCGGCGAGGATGGAGGGTTTGCACCCCACGAAACGTTGATCAAGTTGCGCTAGTTCGAGTAGGTATTTCGCAAGCATGCGATGGCGCGGATCGAACCCATCAGCCTCGTTGATACGGCGCATGAAGGTCAGAGGACTGGGCCAAGCGAGATCATAGTTCAATTTGGAGAGCAGGTATCGTTCGGCGGTGCGAAGAACCCCGATGCCGTACTGGTCTTCGCAGACGGCAACGAGATCTTTGAGAGGCGGCGCGCAGTGCTGCTCGTACTTTGCGGCGAGCATGAGCGAGCATACCGCGACAAGATGGAAATTGTGAACGAGCACACAGCGTTTGCCGAGGAACCGGTCCATGACGTTGATTGCGAGGTAAAAGCTTTCGGGTGCGAGGTTGAAATGTGCGTGCAATTGGACCAGCCAGTTTACGAGGACTTGGCGCATATCCCAAGTAAGCTCTGGCTGGATCGCACTGCCTGCGTAATCTGGCGTTGGACATGTAGAGTCCTATATGAAATTCGCTTAGCAGCCATACATCTCATGTAACCATTTTTGAACCGCTCCTCTTGTGGAAAGTTTCATCTAATCTTACCTCTTTATACCTTAAGAACGCGTGAATCTCCTCGGCATATTCGGGCAGGAAAACCATTTCCATCTCATCCGAGTATTCACCATTGGCGCCCAGCTGGTAGAGGGCAGGTTCAGGAGTGACATGATTGGGAAAAATGGTTTTGCATTTCGGTGCTCCTGGCGCCTGTCTTTTCACCAATTGACTGCCCGACTGTGATCCCCTAGGCCGCTGTGGAGTTCTGATCACCACCGCCTTTGCTCTGATCATGTCGTTGAATTGTCGCGCACGCATCTGTTCAATCTCCGACATGCGAATTCGAAATGGTAGGGGGGTTATGAACTCCACAGGCAAAGTTGGGCGGAAGGTGGGTTGCACAGGTGGACGCGCCTTCGAAATTGTTGTAGTTGTCGATCTTCGCAACGTTGCTACTTCCATGTTTTCCTTTTCCTTTTTGGCGACCGGACGAGGCTTGGGTTTGCTCATGGTGGTTACTGTTCGCGCGGTGGTAATACGCTTTGCTGGCACGGCAGATACAACGGGTTGCACATCGCTACATGTGTGTTGTGATTTCACTCGCTTATTGACATGAGCGGGGCGTCCGGTCTGCTCAACACGAGCGATAAGTCGGACCGTTCTGGCGATAATCCTTGTTGACTGATCATTATAGTGGCACACCTCACCTCAGAATTGATGACTTCTCCTAGAGCCAACCGTTTTGGCTGTGGAGCAGGTTCAGCCCGTTGTTTGCCATTAGGAACATTTTCCATTGTTGCTGCTCGCTGTTGAATTCGACGGCGAGTAGCCTCTGAGATACGTCCTTTCACTATTGACTCATCTTGCTGAATAGCACTCAGCGTTCGCTGCAACACGGGACGAGGATGCTATTGTCAATGATAGATCAACGATTTGGTCAATCAATAGTAAGAAAATACCTCGGTTCTCAAAGTACGAGAGTTCTCGCGCGAAGGGACATTATACGGGTGAGCAGAGATGGTAGAAGTGCGGGAGGCAGGTGTTTTTCGCAAACGAGGTTCTGTTTGCGTTTCCATGGTGGATGTTCGGGTGTGGATGCGGCGTACCGGGATATCTGAACTACTACGAGTGATCTTATAAGGAGATTCGACAGAACTTTGAGCAGATTGCGCAGAAGTAGTTCTCGACAAGCGCTTCGGCTTGTCAGAAACTATCGGCTATATCACAGACGTCGGTCAGAGCTGCAATTTCTTCTATTGCTGGCGAGCGAGCAGCAAGACATACCTTTGAGCTCCTTGCCGCGAACATCGCGGACACTGCCGAACTCGGTAAAGCAGGGAGATCAGCAAGAGACCACTGATGCGCAAAGTCGCAGGAGATAACAGTGAGGAGTATGGGGTGGGAAGGTGATGCAATATCGTGAGCGATTAATGGTGTCAAAACGGAGGGAATCTTGAAAGTGAGAAATGCACGGATGGGCCACACACGCAAGGGAGTGTCAGCAAGAATCATTCCCAAAGTGAGCGCGTTCCCGCACGTGACTACACTAATGAAATATGGATGCATCCAATAAGTGACTCGAATGAACGAATCTGATGGATAGTTCTGGCGTGATGAGTCAGTCAATTAGTTTCCAAACGTGGCTTATCTTGGTGTGGATGTAACACAAACGCGTGAGTCCTCGGCATCCGATCATCTCTTTATTGTATACTAGCCAGATCACTTATCATCCCTCTCTCTCATCAATCTATCTCCGTGTGCTCTATACAAAGGACAAGTCAACTCGCCTCCTTCTCTCCTTGCGTTTTCCTACCACTTCTCATTTCGTTAGTATCTTTACACTCGCCCTTCTCTCAACACAATGGCTGGCGCTGCTACAAAGGGAAAGGTTCTGCTCGCTTACTCGGGAGGTCTCGACACCTCCTGCATCCTGGCTTGGCTAATCGACCAGGTAAAGAGCCCGCCACTCCTTTCCCCTTCACAATTCCCACGTCTGCCAACCGACGTCTCACCAAGCTCTTGCTGTAAAGGGATATGAAGTGCAAGCGTACATGGCCAACATTGGCCAGGAAGAGGACTTTGAGGCTGCCCGCGAGAAAGCCCTGAAGATTGGCGCCACAAAAGTCTACATCGAGGTAATGATCACTTGAAGAGGAACACGCCAGTCGTTTCAAGATCCGTCGGCTTATCGGGACTGCTGTGAAAGGACCTCAGGAAGGAGTTTGTCGAAGACTTGGTCTGGGCGTCCGTTCAAGCGAACTGCTTGTATGAGGTAAGGAGCTGATCGGTATACTTCACCCAAATTGGAAGCGATCTAAACCTCTCTCGTCCTCAAAGGGCGTCTACCTCCTCGGCACCGCATTGGCACGCCCAGTCATTTGCCGCAAGCAGATCGAGATCGCCGTCCGAGAAGGATGCCAATACGTTTCTCACGGTTGCACCGGAAAAGGAAACGACCAGGTCCGGTTTGAGCTCGGATACTACGCACTTCAGCCCGACATCAAGGTCATCGCACCTTGGCGTGATCCCAGTGAGTATCTCGCACTCAATCTGTGTAATGCATTGCCTCAGCGTCCTTACAATCTGCTCCAGCTTTCTTTGAACGCTTCCCTGGACGACCAGCGCTGCTGGAATATGCGGAGTCCAAGGGCATTCCGGTCGTGCAAACTGCTTCCAAGCCGTGGTCGACAGATGAGAACCTGTACCATATCTCCTTCGAAGCTGGGATTCTGGAAGATCCCGCAGTCACCCCACCCAAGGACATGTGGAAATTGACGGTGGATCCTGAGGATGCCCCGGATGTCCCGGAACGCATTGCCATTCACTTCCAGGATGGAAAGCCAGTTAAGGTTGAAAATACTACAGACAAGAAGACTGTTCACACCGACTCGCTTGAACTCTTCTTGTACCTGAATGCTCTGGGCCGCAAGCACGGCATTGGACGGATTGATATTGTGGAAAACCGTTTCATTGGCATTAAATCACGAGGATGCTACGAAACACCCGGTGGCACCATTCTCCGCGCCGCACACGTCGATCTCGAAGGGCTTACGCTTGACCGAGAGTTGCGCCGATTGAAGGACCAATACGCTCAGCGATTGTCTGAAATCATTTACAATGGTCTCTGGTATTCTGCCGAGAGGGAGTTCATCATGGCGAGCGTTGAAAGCTCTCAGGCTACCGTTAATGGAGTTGTTAACTGTGAGTATCTTTCTTTTGCTGCCTCATCTCGTGCCCCATCACCCCTAACAGTCATTCTAGTGAAACTCTACAAGGGCAATGTGATCATTGAAGGCCGAACTTCCCCGAACTCCCTGTATGACGAAAAGATTGCGTCCATGGACGAAGCTGGTGGCTTCCACCCTGTGGATTCAGAAGGCTTCATCAAGATCCAAAGCATCAGGCTGAAGGCCCACATGACACAGAAGCAAATGCTGGCTTCTAAGAAGTAGATCTCCGCTGTATATCCTCCCACACCCACTGTAGATATTATGAAACACTCAAGGCTGTTAGATAACGCGCGGCTCCTTTCGTGACTACCTCCACTTATCCGTTGGCGACAAATTTTAAACATAATAGTAGAATAACTTTGCTCTATTCGCTTTTAAAATGGACGCTTGAGAAGTTGAGAAAGACGCGTCTGTGGCTTTCTCCACCCTGGTGTGGCTTTGTGGCTTTGCTATTGGCGGTGCTGGCATTGGTACAGATAACCGAGAACCTCCTGTCATTTCCACACTGCTTACGCATTCCACCAACCTCCACCCTTCTGGCTGGTGCTCCATATGATTCTTCGTGTTTGTGCTGCTCACCCTTTGCGTAAAGTATATCATCGGCCGTTGAAGCGCCAAAGGCAATGTCCCTTTCCGGCTCTACAGACGCAAAATATGCCTTCATTCACCATCTTGTAAAGTCCCCCGTGGTTTCGGCAGCGTTGATATCCAGATTTGAGAAGCCAAATCATCTCACGGAGGACCAGGCGGAGCTTATATGGATAAAGGTGCGAGGGCGCGCCAGGTGTTGCCACACTCGGTCATTCTAATTGATTCTTTGATGATAGGAAACAACCTTGGAAATAAAGCATCTTGACTGCGGCGTCCAACCGGCACAGACTGTTTCTGTGACTGAGCAACAGCTGTTTGGTCACATCCGCGCATTTGCCTGGATCACAGTCCCAATACGCCCACCCACTCCGAATGATGCAGATGTCCACTACTCAACGTATCTGGTCTGCACGTCCGATTCGGGATATCTCAGCTTTCTGGATGTCGAGGATAACGGTAGTGGAAATCGGAGGCTCGTTTCTGTTCAGCAGGTGAGGAAATGACTCGTTAGCACAAGTAGAATTGATAGGTATGAAATCTCGCGGAGCTGTCACGGTCAGGAGGGCGTCGTTCTGTCAGGGCTGGCCATTTCAACCGCTTGCGACCGTCTGTTTCCAATCGTTCGAACAGAAAAACGAACGCAACTTATGATGTGCGCTGAAAATGAAAATCATGACCCTTATCCAAAATTCTTCCTTCGATTGTTCCCACTGTTGGTGCTTTCAGGTGCCAATAGCAAAATCAGGGCTGCTCTATGATGAGCTAGGACACACGCTCGCCGTCGATCCCCTGTATGTCATTTTTGTGGTGTTGTCCTATTGATTCAACACCTCATGATTGTGATACCAGGTCGCGAGCTATAGCTGTGTCGGCATTAGATGGCACGTTTCAAATATGGCTGGTGTCCAATGCCATGGAGGGCATTATTTCTTCGCACCAGGTATTGTTCTATTGTGACTGTTCTCAACTAGGCCGTTTGCTGAAGTATGTTCCGTTGTGCAGTCCGTAACCATCCGTGAGAATGGAATCATCTGGCAAATGGCATTTCTGTATCCGACACCAAGCGATCAGTCGATCCATCTAGCCATCTTGCAAAATGTGTAGGTTGTGGATGCTTTAGCATTGGTTAACAAGTTTGCTCAAGAGCCTCTCCAGTGAGGACGCCCTATCTGTGGTCATTTACAAGATTGAGCCTGATCAGCCACTGGACACAGCCAAGAAATGGGCTCAGCATACCATAACAAACGGCAAGTGGGCCCGGAAGCATCAGCAACACCCCAAACGGCCAACACAAGTAGCATTTTCTAGAAGCCGTTCCCTCGCACATATTTCCTCTTAGGGAGATCCCTGGTGCCTTCATCATGATCACGGTGATTTGACTCACGCTCGCTTGCGTCTGTCTGAAAGTGTGGAGACTAATATGCCTTCCCACAGGACATTGATATGCACTTTGTACGCGTGTCTGGAAGTCAGATGGAAGTGATCGAGCTTCCGCCTTTGCGTGTGTCGTATGAACAGTCAGGGCGGCAGATCGTCGTAGCGGCCATAGCAGCGCCTCCAACCCCGCTTGAGGTCCCTTGTCGCAACAGCAGTCGTCTGCAAAGCATCTACCTTGGAACAGAAAAGGGGCATTTGTTTCGCATGGATTTTGACGCCAATTCGATGACAGCCACCTCCCACTATCTTTTCAATACAGAAAAGAGCATCAAGGCACTGTCTCTGGTATCCTCTGGTAACTGCATTGAGGATGTTGCACGGATATGTGTCTTTGGAGATATGTGTGATGGAATGCTTCTCTCGGTAAGGCAATCCATGACTGCACTTGATGCTGGTCAAGTTCTCATCAGCTCGTTTACTGCCAGGTGTATCCGACAGGAGAAGTCCTTCCAGAGATGGCCCTTGAAGATTGGTCGCCCGTGTTGGACTTCAAACTAGCCGATCTTCACCGGGAGGGGCATGATGCCATCCTGCTTACCAGCGGCGCGGGCAACCATGGTAGCCTTAGAGAGGTTCGGAACGGTATAGCTGCCACGACTCTGGCAGCCGAGGAAGAGGGAATGCACGGGTAGGATCCCTTGTTTCGCCGATGTGCCTCTGCATGAATGTCGCGATACTCATATCCGTGCCAGTGCGACGGCTATTTGGAGTTTGAAAAAACACACCAGTGATGTGCAAGACACGTTCCTGGTCATATCCTTCATTGAAGAAACCCGAGTCATGTCAATCGAAGGTGCGGGAAGTCTGCATTGTGCTCTTTGCGCGGAACTGTCCGACTTATCGGATGGGCAGGTGGTGAGCTTGAGGATCTGGATCGACATACAGGGTTCAATACGGGCATTGCGACCCTCCATGCAGCGAATCTATCCATTGACCAGCTGCATGTTCAAATACACTCAAAGGGAGTGGTGGTGACTGATCTATCAAATACAACCGAGGGGCTCGCTTGGACGCCGACATCCGGCGATGATACATTGGTTGGGGGATGCATCAGCGGCGAACTGATCATGGTTTGGGTCGGCGGTACAGCTATTGCTTTACGTGTCATATGTGGAAAGCAGACGAGGTAGATGTCTGCAAAGATGCTCAAATCCATCAGCTGGATGTCTAACCGTGACAAAGCTCCAGCTCTTCCATGGAGATCATTGAAGTCAAGCGAGTGCAACTAGATGTTGGGCCGTCTTGCTTCTATTCGTTTTCAGTTACGGAGGGAGCAGACAGGTCAGTCTTCTTGCGGAAAGTTGAGGGCAACGCAGAATATGCTGAATGCTCAATGTCCAGACTGAGGCAATTGTGTGCGGTGGGAACCTTCGATTCATCCCTCCTGTTGTTGTCGCTGGACGACGCAACATGTCTAGATGTTGTGGCACATGAACCGTTAGGTGAGAGGGCAAAGCAATATGCCGGGACGTACATCGCCAAACTGACAATGATATCAAAGCCCCTCTGAGTTCTGGAAGCATCAGTATCCCGCACTCTTTCTTAGCTCTGGCCAATTCTTCTGGGGTGTATCTGTTGACAGGTGAACACGAATGGTGACGTTCAAATCGTATGCATCCGACTGATTTGTCAGTAGGTCTCCGAGATGGAAAACTGGCTACTCTCAGTCTGACGCCGTCACCAGGTATGGCGCAATATCGGCATGCCAACTATAAACCCGTTCTCATTATTCGCCCTTCAGATCCCACCGCGCCGGACCGAATTCTCTTGAACGTAGTCACTGCATGCCAAGTCGGGATCCTTCCGGTGCATCTCGTTCCTGGCTTCAATGACAGTCAGCCCGGAGCAGTCGCCGTGGCCTTTTCGGATTCCGCTTGGAGAATCGAAATGCAAGCTGGATACGAGCCTGCATTGACCGGGATATCATGTGCACGGGTACGCGCAAAATCAACTTTTTCTCTCCATGTGAATTGTTCTCATCATTGTCCATGTGCAGACATTGTACGCTACACCCTTCAGCTATCCCGGGGTCGCGCGCGGTTTTATGACACTCGCTAAAGGAACGTTACAGTTCGTTGAGCTCGACAAGGAGAAAAAGAACAATATTCGGACCATTGAGCTGCGGGAGGTCCCACGGCGGATACTGTTTGACCAAGTTACCAGAAGAGCCGTCATATCAACAACATCAAAACCCAGTGGACCTGACGAAAAGCCTTTCTCGGAGATTCGAGTGGTGGACCCCATCAGGTGTGGCCCTCATTCCGTGCTGACTTGGTACTGGCCGAAGGAGCTAATGCGGGCTTGAGTTTAGCGGCAAGGTCTTCCTCCAGGAGAAGCTTCAGCCGAATGAGAAAGTGTACTCTCTGATAGGTGTGTGATCACGCCGTGATGTTTCAGCTTTTCCCCCTTCTGTGCTGAAATTTTTGCTTCTTCCGCAGAATGGAACGTCAAAGAAGGCAAACGATACATCTGCGTTGGTACATGGGGCTACCGTGCGTCGGAAGAGTCTGAGCAAAAGGGCCGCGTACTAGTGTATAATCTGAAGGGCTACGAAAAAAAGGAGAAGACGTCACTGGTAAGATCACCGAACTATTCTCGGGTTTTCTGATTCAGACAGACGCTGATGGTACATCTTCATTCATGATAAGAAAGTGGTGATGTATAAGATGAAACAACTGGGAGAAATTGTGTTGGACGGACCCGTCCAGTCCATATGCCCGTTTTTAAACAGGTGCTTAACTCGCTCATTCGTGAATTCGACAGAAGTCACGGACGGATTTATCGCAATTGTCTTACCTTGGGATGATGTTTTAGTTATCTGCTGGCTGCAGCGGGTGATGTCTTCTATCAGCTGAAGATTGATGCGAATTCGAGAAAGTGAGCAGTCTGCTGAACATTTTGGCGTGGTGGCCAATCTTGCACAGGCGCTTGAATTAACCTCTGCTTGTAGACTGGTAGTGCGCACGAGCGCTCCTGCGCGGTGGCCGATTCAGTGCATCAGCGTTGCAGGAAATAGGGTCGTCATAGGCGGACAAAAGGAATCTGTCTCATTTTGGGATTATGTCTCCGACAGCAAAAAGTTCAAGTTTCGTCAAAGGTGCGCTTGCTTGAACTCGATGCTCTACTGCAGAATTGGGGGTTCCTTACCCGGACTGACACTGCGACCTCTTAGCGATCGATACGCGCGGGCTGTCGCGGACTGCATCGCGGTTGACGAGGATACAGCTCTGGCCACCGACAAATGTGGAAACCTCCTTGGCTTGGGCACCTGTAAGCAAAAATCGCCCGCAACACTCATTTTGGATTCGAGATTTAAAACAAATTTAATCTTCTTCATAGCCGACGGTATAGAAAAAACCTTCAAGACGTTATTCTCCATCCATCTCGGAGAGACGATCCTGCGACTTCATCGTGGGTCAATTGTGCGGCGCCCAGGGGTGTCCTCCAAGCTCGGCATAACCGGGGAAGCGACTCGTTTGCAGATGGAAGACGCCGGCGGCTGGGGCACGCCCGGGAACGAGGACGACATGGGTAGCTTCGGCGGAGCTGCTGCGGGGGACATTTCACTCAACCAACCTGTGTCAAAAGTCCTGTACGGGTGTTCTGTGATCGGCAGTGTATTTGCGGTCCTCCGTATTTCCCCCGCAGTCTACCATAAGCTACTCGTCCTCCAGCGCGTGCTGGCCAAGTATCCAACTACTCGCCCTCTACTTGGTACGTCACGTCACACTCGTCCCACTCGGCAACCCCATTAGCATAGTCTCACTTGCATCTCCCCAGGCAACGACTACGTCTGGTACCGCTCTCAGGGGCTCAATCACACATTCCGCGGCTGCATCGACGGCGACATGGTGTCGCAGTTCTTTGATCTATCCCTTGAGGACAAGGAGGAGGTTCTGCGGCTATGGAATCGGGATTGGACTGTTGAGAACCCGCTCATGACTCCGCCTCTGGCTGCGGCTGCAGCAGCGCGGCAGCAACTTCAGGTGTCGGCAATGGATCCGCATGGGATGGAAGTGTTGATACGCGCACTGCAGGATCAGTGTGCTTGATCATGGCTTCTTTGATCCTCCTCGAAGCAATCCGACTTATCTCAGATCGCACGGCCCATGTAGCTTTCCTTCGATACTATTTACTTGTACAAATGCCATCTCCATATACAAAACCACACATTACTCAAGGATCAATGATCACAAACTATAGATGAACCTTTTTTTAAAAGTGTCTTCTATCAAAAGATGTGTAAAATGTGATGAACTGTCGCTATTTACATCAACACTACGATTTCTGACACTATGCGGAAAGGCGCACCCGGGAGCTGATAAGAAAATAAATATCCTATTTACATTGGTAGTAACTACGAACAAGCAGGGCTAAGCAAGGACTTGCTTCCTTCTCACGTCCTCTTCAATCTTCTCCGCGAGTTTGCGATCCTTCTTGGCAACAATACTAGTAGCTCGTCCCTTGGCCCCATTTCTCGCAGTTCGTCCCACGCGATGAAGATAATCAATGGCCGTTTGTGGGAAATCGAACAAGATGACATGGCCGACATTCACCGTATCCACGCCACGAGAGGCAATGTCGGTGGCGACTACAATCATCGGTTTGCGGGCGCTCGGCTCTTTTCCCTCGGCAACGGTGCTCGGTGACGAAAACTCTTTGAAGATCTTGGCGCGGTGCTTCACGTCAACGTTGCTCGATATATCATGCGCGTCGAATCCATTTTCTTTGAGATGGGCTCCCACAAGCTCGCAGCTTTTCCGTGTGTTGCAGAAGACAATGATGCGATCGTCGTCAATGACGGCTCGCTTCAAGAGGTCGATCAGCATGGCTTGCTTGCTGGTAGAACCGTCAATGCGTACGAACCGTTGCCGAAGGCCGGGGACAGTCCGATGCACCGACGCTGTTGTGACGCGCTTGACTTGCGGGAAGTGGCGTTGCAGCATGCGATTGAGGGTGACCGGGACTGTGGCAGAGACAAAGACAAACTGGCAAGGTCGGTCCAGCTCGTTGACAAATTTCGTGGCACTTTTCAAGATTGTGTCCAGCTCCGGTCCAAAATCCTCATCGGTCATGGTGTCAGCTTCATCGACCACGAGATGACGCGTCTGCGACAGGGCAAAGCCAGCATTGCGCATTAGATAATTGAGTGAGCCGGGAGTGGTGATGAGAAGGTCCACGGGTGCATTAGCGATCTTTTCTTCCATCTCGGATGCGGGCATGCCGGCATGCGCCCCAACTACTCGCAGACGGACTCTGTGGCAGATGGTCTTGGCGGTGGCCGTCACTTGTGCTACAAGTTCCCGCGAAGGCACGACAATGACAGCCCGTGGTCTCCGCAATTTCCTAACACTAGCCGTTCCCGATAGCGCAGATGTAGTGCTTCCGTCAGAGGTGATAGCCTCGACAACATCCAACCTCTTGGACTCCTCCGGATCCACTGCGGCTTTCAACGTCTCCTCTTCTTGCTTCAGCTGGTTGATGACCGGAAGAAGATACGCCCCAGTTTTGCCTCCTCCAGTCTCTGCAGCACACAAGATGGGAATTTCGGGATTGCTGAGGAGCTCGGGGATGCAGAGAGCTTGCACCTGCGTCGGCTGGTCATAAGCGAGAACCTCCTTCACTGCAGCTACCAACTCTGGTCGCAAGCCCATTGTCTCGAATCTGGCTTCCCTTGTCTGCTCCTCAAGGTTGGCAATTGTCTCTGCTTTAGCATTGTCAAAATGCGTGCGACTTAGCGAAAACTTGGCGGTGTGCTTTGCTGTCGCTATGTCGTATTCGTCCTTAGCCTGCGCGGCCTTCGGGCTGAGTTTTTGTGTTTTTGGGGCGCCGTGCCCTGCAACACCTTTGGCACGCGCATCTTTTCGGTCGTCCTGAGACTGCAAACTCCGCTTCGCAATCCCTGGTCTGCCTGGCTGAGTCGGCTTCTTGTCGCCAGGTTTGGCTGACGGTGCTTTGAATGTTGCTAGTCGTAATCGAGCTGGTAGAGCCAAACCTGGCATCCGCTTTCCACCTCCACCACCTTTCCCTTTGCCTCCACTCCCTGTTGCATTTCCACTTCGTTTGCCTGCGCCGTCCGAAGGCCGTTGTCGAGGGTATTTCGTAGAAAACGTGAATTGGTTGGAGGACCGAGTCGTGCGAGTGCTGTAAGCAGCAGAAGTCGCCGACACTAGTCGTTTAGAATCGCATGCAAGACGAGTGTAGGGCTGCGAAGTAAATTTGATGCGCAAGGCGACCAATATTGGGCAACGGAACATGTCTGCCAAAACGGAGGGTAGTAGTCTACTAATTGTCAATTGCAGTTTGCATGCTCATTGGAAAGCAGAGGGAAACACGACCATTGTTTCCACGTGTCATGGCAACAACTTAGCCCTAACCCTAACCAGAAATCCTGAACTGCCCTTTGCCCTCCTAACCTTAGAGTACGGTGATGCACCGTCTACGAGTTGTTGTCACTCTTCAAATACTATCTTTTTGATCAGATATATCAATGTACATAATGTAGGACGAAAAACATCGGGAAAGCAACGCGGACTCGTAGTGGCGGTTTGGTTTCGCGTGCTCGCGAGACCTTATGACGAGAAGTTGATAGCCTTCACATAATCACGCCATGCTGGTATGCGCAACCGCTGAAGGCGCAATGCGAAGGATCTTCAATGATTTGATATATATAATGTGTGCCAATGTGAAAGTTCTCCATGTTGTGCTATATTCTCCTCGAATTAATTGGGGACAAGGCCTTGTTTCTTGTCATTCAATCCCTGTTTTCCTGTACTTTGGCTGCCAAAATGACCAATGATCCTCCTGTCGAATTAAATTCGTTTCCTCGGAGATCAGTAAAAGAGGACGATATGTTTGATTCAACCAAGGTACCTCGAAAGGCTGCGAAGTAAGGATTGGACAGTGCATAATCATAGGATGGTTTGTTTCCCTCCAGATGAATTTGCTCGCAGGCCAAAAGGCGGATCCGGACAAGAGGTCTCTCCTCGAAGCTGTTACCAAAAGGATTGACTTGTCCCCCATCATCGGCACCGAACTGCACGGTCTTCAATTGTCACAGCTCTCGGAGCAGCAAAAAGAAGACCTCGCACTGTTCGTCAGCGAAAGAGGGGTGGTTTTCTTCCGTGATCAGGACATTACGCTAGAACAGCAGCAGGAACTAGGCAGGAGCTGGGGTAGGGTTGAAATTGCCGCAATGCCGCTTGTGGCTCCCAGCAATTTGATTTGAGTCTGCTTTCCAGGTCCGCTTCATGTGCATCCAATCGGGCGCAAAAGCGACCCCAGAGAAGACGCCCAGCTTTTTCACACTACTAAAGCGTATGCCTTGCGCAATTGAGCAGAACAGTCAACACACTCTCTCAACTCTATCAACTCTCAATTTCAGATCGAAGATTCACGCAGGAGAAGGATGGCACACTGATATTTCCTTCGAAAAGGTTCCATCATCCTGCGCGATTTTGAAGGTTGTTGAAGTGCCTCCATATGGTGGTGACACGATCTGGGCTTCGACATATGCAGCATACGACAAATTGTCGCCCGCTTTACGAGAAGTCATTGAAAGTTTGACTGCTCTGCACAATGCAGATGTACGTGAGGCAGATCCTGCGCAGAATCTATGCATCCAGAATGTCCAGTTGTAGTAAACCACGTCGTTTCCCGTTTCACAGCAGTTCTTGTCGGCAAGAGAAGATCCCACTGGTCAAACGTTTCTCCGCCGTGACACGGTAGCGTTCTCCATCGAACATCCAGTTGGTGAGTCTAAGGACATTCACCCTTAGGGAGTTCTACGCAATTGCGCTGAAAGGATCTGGGTCCAGTGCGAACTCATCCGATCACGGGATGGAAGATTCTCTACGTGAATAAGGCATTTACCAAGCACATTAAAGGGTTCACAAAGGCAGAGTCAGGCAAGCATTTGAGGTCCATTTGCGAGCGTAACCAGGATCCATTGTTCATTGCAGATGTTTGATAGACATGTTACTCAACTTTCTTACTGATCATATCGCAACTAGCGATGGTGAGTTCTCTCTTGTCAAAATCACCAGTCTCTTGCCTGCATTCTGACCATACTGACTGACCATCATGTGATTTAGACGTGAAAGTGCGCTTCCGATGGGAGAAGAATTCCGTTGCGATCTGGGACAACCGTGCCACCCAGCATCTCGCTCTTTGGGACTATTATCCGCACAATCGCCAAGCACAACGGGTTCTTGTGCTTGGGGAACGGCCATACCGTGACCCTGAATCGAAAAGCCAGCTTGAGGCCGGAGGAGCGTTGTACCAAGCCCCGCCATTGTGGCTGAGGGACGTTGATGGTGCAGGTTCTGGCTACCGATGGTCATTGTAAAGCATCTCCTGTGAGATAACTGTATATAGAAGACATGAATCAAGACAGATATCTGAAGATCTTATCGTATCTTGAAGGTTATGATCGATCACTACCTTGCACTTACTTTGGCAGCTCACGCCAAAAATAGATACGTTTGCTTATGTAACAGGTGGAAATACCTGACGAGCGCCAAAGATAGGAAAGGTGCCGTAACCAAATAGATGCCAGAAGCAGAATAAGAATGTTCGAGGTAGAAATTCAGCGAATAAACGACCGAGCCCAAAATATTCGGCGAGATAAACGACCGAGCCCAAAATAGCATTGTGATTTCGGTTGAATAGACGGCCTGAGCCAAAAATAAACGAAGAAGTGCTGTACCACCCAAACAAGTGGTGCCTCCTGCGTGCTTTTCTATTGACCGGTACAAAAGTCGGTCGGAAACGTAAATTGTTTCATTCGAAAATACTCCGGCGAAATACATAGTGGGACAGCTCAAAATAGGAAAAGTGCTGCAGAATAGACGGTGTAAGCGCCATCCTAGGTGAGAAAGAGACACGATGGACAGGCCCCCGACTTTTAGATGTGTATAAAAGGACCTCCGGGGTTCTTCGACCCCCTTCCTCAGCAACCGACATCGCTTAAGACCGTTCTCTCAAGTCTACCAAGCTATCCATCAAGGTTTACCAACATGCATATGTTCAAATTGTCGGCCGCTCTTGCCCTGTCCGCCATGGCCGTGAACGCTGCTACCATTCCGGGTGTGCTCTACACTACCGAGGCCACCCTCCCCGCTCTCTGGAAAGGTCCCATGTACAATAATTTCATCTCCTCAGTCAACGGAACTGTATCCGGAGTGAAACGTGATGACGGTGGTGCCGTCACCATCCCATGGAGATACTTCAAATCCATCAAGGGTGAATCAAAAAACACGGTTGTCGTCGTGAACGGATTCACTGAGACCTTCGCCAAATACCGCGAGCTGATCTATGACTTCAATCAGAACGTAAGTTAGCAGGCTTAGTGAATTTGCCCATTTATGCCCTATCTCACACCCAGCAAATTTCTAGGGCTTCAATGTTCTCACTTGGGACCACCGCGGTCAAGGTTTCGCCTCTCGTCTCGGCTGCATCAACCCCGCCACGGTTGATGTCGAGTTCTTCAACAACTATGTTTCCGACATGCAGACTGTGCTCACCGCAACCAAGAAGGGACCTCTGTCTGGCCACAACCTCCTCCTCTGGGCCCACTCTATGGGAGGCGGTATTGCCGCATCTCACATGGAACAGTTCCCCTCGACTTTCTCATCGGCAGTTCTGTCAGCGCCCATGATGGGAATCAACAGTGATCCTTATCCTGAAGTTCTTGCCCTTCCAATTGCCGATATCGTCTTGATCCTCGGTGGTCCATGCGCACTGCCCCCCGGTCAGAGCCCTACTCCTGAGTCTCTCACCGATGTCGCCGCCAAGTATGAGGAGCAAACTACTACTACTTCTTACGCCCGTTATTCGGCAACTATCCAGCCCCGGATCCAATTCCCGGAGATACAGATGGCTGGACCGGGCGCCCGATGGTTGAGCCAAACCTTGAACGCCGTTCAAACCATTGTCGCGAAGGCGAGCCTTGCAACCACTCCCATTCAACTTCACCAGGCCGGCCAGGACACTTTCGTCACCCCTCAAGGACAGAACGTCTTCTGCAAAGGCATTTCCGTCCTGGGCGTTCCGTTGCTCAAGCCCGCCCCCAAATGCTCTTTCGTGTCACACCCCACTGCTCGCCACGAACTTTGGAACGAGGCCGATTCCATCCGCGCCCCGTACTTTACCAAAGCCGTCACCTTCTTGAAACAGTACTCGATTTAAAACCGCGATGTGGGTCCTTGATACCGCGATGTGAACCTTTGATGTTGGGACCTTTGTGATACCTATTGGTTTAAGTAGACTCGTATTAGAATAGAAAAAGCCAGAAGAAGCCAGATTAAGATGAAAAAGCCATGCCCTATTAACCTCCAAAAAGAAAAGCTAGATAGACCTGAGATAGACGCAGAAATGAACGAAGAGAATATTCGATACTAGAATGAGTGAATAGAGAATACCTGTCATTGTTGATTATGCCACCTGTTTCATGACGCTTGTGCTAGCATGACCAGCTCTTCTCGAAAGCGGGCGGAAACAGGCATCTCTATATAGGCCTTCATTTTTCAAAGGCTACTCCACTCAAGCCGTTTGCCTTATCTCGCACGGCTTAACTGACACGATAGTATCCCATTGGCGTGACGGGTACTGTGACCGTGTAAGTGGGCAATGATGCGATCATGGTCGCTGCTCATCAGTGCTGTGGTATCAAAAGATTCCAAACTCTTTCGTGGAATATTCCGATATCGATATGCCTTTGGCGGCGCGTTTCCGAAAATTCGATGCGGTGACAAATTTGCAACGTCGTTGTAGCGCTAGAGTCTAGACGTCTGAGCCGCCCGCAACTCCGCTCTCTCAATTCTCAGCGTCACTTCGGCGTGCCCCCCTCTCTTCCTACCACGGGGAAACTTCATGCAGATTGCTTCTCTTGTGCTGACATCAAACCACTGCAGCCATCATTTCAATCAATTGTCTTTTATGTCTACAAACTCTCTTCGCACCTGCCAGATTGTGCTTGTGAGTGGCGTGACCAGCAGAGGCTTAAGAGCATATTTGCTCTTGCCCTTGCGCAAATACCGTCAAAATACAAAGTGTACGACACTCTTCGATCGCTCACCAAATCTGGCGATTTCCGTTAGGAGGCTCTGTCGCAAGGGTATTGATCCTGACGCTGTTCAGGCCCAGGAGATCGACGTGACGAGCCCGAAGATCTCTATGGCCGCGGTCTTCAAGATCATAGGGATTGCGGGCCGACTTGATGTGGTTGAGTCAGACTTTGTCGCTGATTATCCTGGCAGCAAAGCGCAGGAAAGGAATGCAGGAGCCGGATTCGTGTAAACCATTTCTTCCGCCTCCGAAGTTATTCGATGTAAGCTTTTCCGGAAGTATATCGGTGAGGATCTTGCGTTCCAAATAGTGTTTCCTCGCTAAAGTCCTGATAGACTCGTTATACATATTCCAAATGTGTAAGCTCTTGACCCCCCACATGTGTGGAAAGAACTACGGACGCATTATCAACACAATTGTCGATCAGAACTTCAGCAAAGTATCTTCTGCCGCGGAGCAGCGACGGACTAACTCGCGGAATCGCTCAAGGGAACACCGTGGAATTCAACATTGCACTCGCCAGTGCCATGCGCAATCACCTCACTACTTACCCGACTCTGCCCTGAAAGCCATGGCCGCCCAGGCTGTCCTTGATCCTTATAAGACTATTAAACGGCTCGTACTCAGCAGCGGTCATGAAACGCCGTGCTGATCCGGAGATCGCACATTCTGGACAGACGCCGGAGCAGTGAGCCGCACAGATCGTGCATATCATTGAAGCAGACAAGCCACCTGTTTAGTACATCACCAACACAGTCCTAGAGTTGCTGACAAAACTGAATTACGAGTTAAATGGTCAAGCTTATGCGCAAGCGATACTACCCAGAAGATATCAGCGCGTGGGCATGTGATCAGACCTGAAGGTACATCACAGGAGCTATATTCTTATGAGTTTCAACAGTTACACGTCAAACTACCGCATTATCCAGCTTGGGGCAAAGCCTACAACATGATATGTTCTGATGCTTTGTCACATGAGACCGTGGGTCACTCGCCGCCCCTTCTCTATGCGCATCCTGAGATGTTTCTGCAGTTTGCGGATCTGACTGGCCAGGGCCATACTGTACACATGAAAATG
The DNA here is from genome assembly GCA_025526995.1 of Powellomyces hirtus. NCBI lineage: Eukaryota > Fungi > Chytridiomycota > Chytridiomycetes > Spizellomycetales > Powellomycetaceae > Powellomyces > Powellomyces hirtus. The sequence continues at coordinate 301,140 of JAHLKG010000017.1, read as the reverse complement.
TGGACGACGAATTCGTCGTTGGTCAGTCGCACTGACACTGACATCTTTGTGTGTCACGCAACTGTGCCACCGGCGCGTGTTTTGACGATTGTTATTCGCGACAAAGTTTCGTTATCTCTGCCTGTCCCAGAAGCTCCCAAAGTATGACGAATGCGTCCATGGAACGAGAAAAAGCGAAGAAGCACTCGGCGCCGGAGCCAGCAGAGAGACTTTACACCCTCCTCGACAAGTTCCTCTCGGCACACCCAGAACCTGAGGTGGCAAGTGACAAGAATGAGAGCACCAGGTCGATATCCAAGGGAAAACTAGCTCTCCAGAGGGACCTTGCTCGCAGAAATGCCATCAGGCAGGGAAGGCAGCTCCGAGTTGAAAGCGACATGGGACCCACGGAGCAGTTTCTCATACACTTGGCTTCCGCCTTGTATGCCTATGGCACGCCCTCGCACTCCCTCTGGTACCACATGCAACAAGTAAGTAAAGCAAAGACGAGAGAGACGAAGCAGACGGGATGTGAGGCGGGACAGGACTTGCCACTTGAGCAAAGTAAAGCACAGTCACGCGGAGCGAAGATGTGCAGACCGTTTACCTAGCGCAGAAACTGCTTGAGGAGACTGACGGATTTGAGTGGTTGCCCTTCTACCTTGCGGGTAAAACTTCGGCAAAGCTTTTGCGGAATGAATCAACGCGAGCGCTTCCGCTTACCAATTTGCCTTGACGTTCCATAGGTTGCGAAAGGACTGGGACATCAAGCAGAGTTCTCTTGCTTCCCAACATATATGCTGGTTGCCTTCCGTCACAGAGATGAACCTGGTGAGTTGTTCCTTCGATTGGCATTTTTTTGCACTAGTGTTCTAACACATTGATCCTTGTAGCTGCTCATCCACTATTTTTCCAGGCAACCTCTGGACAGGATATGTACAAACTTCAGTTAGTGGATGAGCTCGCGCGGCGTGTTGCATCGTACGGCCAAGCTCCGCCGGGAGGCTTGCAAAAGCGGGCGCACTTTTCTGATGCGGACTTGGAAGACTTGCGCAGCGAAACGCGCTTCCGTCGGCCAGGACTGCTCCGAGCCGCTACAATGGGGTCCGTCAGTTCCTTTACCGATACTACATTTACGGGGAAGAAGAGGGGGTCTTCTGGGAATCAGGACGGTGGAAGATTCAGTCGAATCAAGCAAGCGTTGACGAGGAAAAGAGGCTCTCATCCGGATGATGTCCGCAACGCGCTGTCCACGTCGAGTGATGAGAAAACATCCGATGACGAATCTGATAGTGATAGTGAATCCGACCTGAAGCAATGGATTTTGGACCTTGCTAGCTACGGGCAAGGTGAGACGCATGTGCGACAGGATCTCGTGTATCGTACGTTTTGACCTACGAAATTCTTACAGGTTTTTTCGAGGGCGGATTCAAGAGCAAGAGTGACAAAGACAAAAAGTCATGCAGGAAAGACGATCGTTCCAGTGATTCAGATAGCGACACTGAGAGCAGCTCTTCTAAGCCCTTGTTACCCAAACGCCGCTCGAAAGAAAAGGAACCGATCAAAGAGCCTGAAGCTCCTTTCGTTCCTGACGATAACGCGCCGTCGAAAGTCAAGCTGCCGCCAGCGCCATCAATCACATCGATGCAAGACGCTTTCGAGCTCATTGCCGTCGAAGATGCAACCAGACGTTTGAAGCAGATCGTGTCTCTCCCTGACTACTATCCAGATGTAAGGCAATTGTCAGCAGCTCAAGACCTTCCTTGCGATGGCTAATTTTATTTTACCACGCTTAGTGGTTCCAATACATCCTAGCTGGATTCGCGTCTGGTGGCGGTGCTGGCCTGTTCTTTGGAGGCGGCTGGTGGGATGTGTTGGTTGCCACTATTTTGGGTGCGATTATCGGTATGATGGGAGGATTGTGCGAGGGACAACGAACATTGGACAAGGTTTATGAGGTAGCTCTTCCCGGCGCCTTCCCGTTTCGCAACACCGTGGCTTCTGACTGAACCAATCATTTGCATGCCCAAAACAGTTCATTGGAGCCGTCCTAGTCTCATTCACAGTCCGAACGCTGATTCATCTCGGATTACCACTCTGCTATTCGCCTACCATTCTATCGTCTTCCATGTTTTTGTTGCAAGGAGTAACCGTGAGTTCAGTCGCGCTGGTTGTTATCTTGACATGTCGCACTCAAATATTGGAATTTAGATTACCCTGGCACTGGTTGAACTGGCAACCCGACATATGATCAGCGGAACTGCTCGACTGGCATACGGCATCACAATGACTGGTCTTATAGGATATGGACTCGATCTCGGAGCCAACATCTCAGCTGGAATCTTCCACATCTCAAAGATTCCTGAAACCTCCACGGAGGTGTGTCCAAACGAGCTGTCACTTTACTTCAAACTTGCGCTGTTCCTACCGACTAGCTTGGCGCTAAGCATGAGTATCAGTGCGCATCCTGTGCAAATTCCCGGGATGACCGTCGTAAGCGCAATTGGTTACGCAACGTACACCTGGGCATCCGGAACGTTCTCAGAGAACCTGGCGTCCGCGATCGGGTCGTTTGCAGTGGGAGTTTCCAGCAATATCCACGCCAGATGGAGTGGGTCCCCTGCCATTGTTAACGATCTCGGTGGACTCGGTATGCTATTCCCCGGTGGACTCGCGGTGCGGGGCATCATGAAAATCATGGAAGGCGATGATGTGGTTGATGGACTAGGTCTGAGCACGGGAGTTCTGGTCGTCGGACTGAGCTTGGGTGTGGGTATGTTTATGGCTGGCGTAGTTGCCCCTTTGCCTTCAATGCGCATGTTGGGAGGCAGTAAAAGAGGAAAACGAGGACCTATTCTAGAGAATCTCCACTTCTGAGAGGTCGCTGTATTTAGATTCAGATAGAAGCAAGCAGGTAGAGTTCGGACCCGGGAGAAGTTTGCTGATGGACAGCGAGTCAGTTTAATTGTACACATAATAAGTTCATAATCACGGCTGTTTAAGGTTGAGAGGCCATCAAGGATTGCAAAGGTCCAACTTGTCGCCTTTCCAACCTGCGAATGAATACCGCACGCTGGTACTTTCGCAGAGGAGATCCCGGCCACCATACTCGACAACGTCAAATGCATGCCGTCAAAACTGCCCTTTACCACTTTGTCGGATTCTAGACTGACATCTCACGTGACCAACCGATTTCCCGGCTCGGCTGCCCGATGCTCCTTGGGCATGTCGAGTCGCTCGTCGACGGATTGCTTGGAGTGAAATCACCGAACCCATTTCGAAGTCAACACCTCGGAGCGGTCAATCCATCAATCTCGAACGAAATGGCACCTACTCAGAAGAAGTCCAAGAAATCCATTGGTACGTTTCGATTCGGAGAGCGGAAGGAAGGATGGATGGATGGATGGAATTGATAGTCGCGGAGAAAGAAATGTCGAGCAAGAAAGGCGAAAACCCCCGAAGACGAACGAAATAAATCCCACTCAGAAGAATTAGCATCTCATTGAGAACTCCACTGTTTCGTTTATGCAGAGTCCATCAACTCGAGGCTCGCCCTCGTGATGAAGAGTGGCAAGTACACCCTCGGTTACAAGTCGACTCTCAAGACTCTGCGTCAGGGCAAGAGCAAGTTGATCATTGTTGCCGGAAACTGCCCTCCCCTCCGCAAGTCTGAGCTCGAGTACTACGCCATGTTGTCCAAGACTGGTGTCCACCACTACACCGGAAGTGAGTTTGCCACATTTGTGCATTTCTTGTTTTTTATACCTCATTTGAGATGGGGGCTTGTGGCCCGGCACCCATTGAATCATGAGAACACTCGGGACCACATTTGCTGACCCACAGTTCTACCCCTCATCTTATAGACAACATTGACCTCGGTACCGCCTGCGGTAAATACTTCCGTGTCGGTGTCCTGTCCATCATTGACGCCGGTGACTCCGACATCATCGCCAAGCCCGAGTCTGCTTAAGCGGGAGCACAACTTCAAAGTCTGTTGTGACTTTCTGTTTTCTCTCTGTTATTTAGTAGATTTCTCTTGGGATCAATAAAATCGATGATTTCCACTCGAACCTTTTCTTTCCGTCCATTCCGAAGGGGTGGTTGTCTCCTGGTGGTTGTGCTAGAGACTGATATATGAGAATGGGCGAACCCAATTTCTGGAGACGGCGCTGACGATTGAAATAAGCGAAGCTGTTGGCACTTTCTTCTATGGACGGTGTCCGCGGACCATGATAGCACTTGAGGAGTTTCTTGGAAGGAGTTTGTAAATAATATTTGGGGCTTCTATGTACAGATTTGAGCTTTGGATTGATGCCAAGTGTATACAGCGCTATTTGGTCATTTCGTCAAGATGGAAAGCGCTTTCTTCTTCGGAGTGGCAATCGGGTTTTCAAACAGTGAGGTGGCTGTAGGAGTTACGGTATGATCAGTCTCATCCCCAATGACATCTTTGAGGCATGGTTGTTCTTACGTGGTTGACTCGGCTGTCCGAATAATGACGCTGCCGGGGCTGCTGCGTACCAAGGACGATATGTCAATTCATCTGTTCCGGGCTGATGGTAGAGATATGGCGCCCTTACCTGGTTGGGACTGTTGTCCGAACAGAGATGCGCCTGCTGCACGAACAACGGCCTATCAACACCTTTTGGCAACTTCTCAGAACATGGCCGCTCGTTTACCTGGCTGAGCTGTTTGTCCAAATAATGACGCCCCTGCAGCCGGCTGAGCAGGCTGCCCAAACAAGGACCCTCCTGCAGCGGGGTGATTGGATTGTCCAAATAATGACCCTGTGGCGGCGGGTTGAGCGGATTGTCCGAACAAAGACCCTCCTGCTGCCGGTTGAGCGGATTGACCAAACGCTTGGTAACCTCCAAACAAGGAACCACCCAGGCCACCAGCTGGGGCTTGCTGGCCAAGACCTCCCATCCCCCCTTGAGCAGGCTGAGTCGATGAAGGTCGTAGGGTTGTGGAGGCAATCAGCTCGAGAGGGGTTCTTTCTTTGCCTGAGATACCGCAAGTCAAAAAGCCATTCTCCACCATGACCAGGTATTGCATTTGCTTACTTCTTCCGTTTCGGCCTTCTCGTCGGAACCGATCTTTGTCGTCCACCCCAAAATATCGCTGTCGGAAATCCGCGTACTGTGACTTTAGCTTGGCGACTGCATCGTGCACATTTGCGATTTTCCCAGCCACTGCAAGCAAGCTGTCGTCCTGGTCGCGCATAATCTCCACGAGAACTGTGGGAGCAAACTCAGCGAGATGACTTCCTATCGAAGTTCCAAGATTCGACAGTCCACATACCCATAGGCGAATACTGTCTTTCTTCGGAGAGACTTTTGATGCTTGCTTCTAATTCCTCAATTGTTTGCCGATATTGCTGCATTCGCTGTTCTACGTTGTCGGCATACTTGACAAAGTAGCTCATGTAGGCATCATGCTTTGGCGGCGCAGAGGTATGGTGGGATCCACTCCGGTATCGCTCGATGAACCTCGACACCAGATCGCTGTTGCGAAGCTCTTGGCCGACTTGCTGTCTCAGCAGATCAATCAGGTATTTATCCCGCGCCAGCATGTTGTTCAGTCCGGCAAGTTTCTATCAACACAGTCGAAATCAGTGTCAGTCGCAGAAGTTCCCATCTCTCACCATCCAACAGGGCTAAACTCACGTGCGACAACTGCTTGACTTCTCCCGTGATTTCGTATATCGAGTCCGCTGTGGTGTTGCCGGCAATCGATTCGGCAGTTCGGATTTGCTGTTGTATAAACGTTCTGGGACTTTAAAGTTAGAATGATCCTATGACCAAAAGGTCCGAGGCAGCGAGATACGTACTCGATGTCATCGACGTGTTTTCGTGTGTCAGCGGGTATCTCTGAGTATTTCGTACGCAGCGTGACGGGGCCCTGAGCACTTTTGGTAACACAAGGTGGACATGGTTAGTCTATGTAAAATCCCCGGCTCTTTCACAGACCTGGAAACCTACGCCGGTTGTTGATTGCCTTGCGCTTGTGACGCGCCCCCAAAACCGGCTGCTGGCATGCCTGGCGCTGCCGGTTTGGCAGCAGTTCCAAACAAAGACGGAGCAGCACTGGACGCTGCCGGTGCAGCACTAGCAAAGAGAGATGCTCCGGCCCCGGAAGCGGCTGCTGCAGTCCCAAAAAGAGAGCCGCCTGGTGCAGACGATGCTGGTGCTCCCCCAAACAACGACGGTGCAGATGCAGCTGGGCCTCCGAACAACGAGGGTGCGGCACCTGGTGCAGACGTGGCTGATGCTCCAAATAACGAAGGCGCAGTGGATGTTGCGCCAGGTGCGGATGCGCCAAAAAGTGACGGCTGGCCACCAGCGGAAGCGGCTGGCTGCCCGAACAACGACGGCGTAGCTGCCGGTTTACTGGCTCCACCAAACAGACCTCCAGCAGGCGCGGGTTGTGCACCACCAAATAGTCCACCGCCAGCTGCTGGCGCGGCCGATGTTGCTCCCGCGCCACCGAACCCTCCAAAGGACGGCGTTGCTGTGGGTGCTGCCGCTCCTCCAAATAAGCCACCTCCAGCAGCCGGCGCTGATGTTGCCGTCCCCCCAAAAAGACCTCCTCCAGCAGCTGGTGGCTGAGTTCCAAATCCTCCTCCTGCCGGTGCACCCGGTGTCGCAGCGGGTGCTCCGAAAGAAAATCCTCCCGGTTTCGCGGCGCTGTAACCACTACTTTAGCTCATGGCCATGAACTGCTCAGAAAAAACCCAGATACATACCCTGCTCCAAACATGATTTCCTACGCGCAAGCCGATTCAAGGCACTTGGCGCTAGATGCGTGAGGGGGTGAGTGTAGATGACGAACCTCGCAGGAAAACACGCAAGATCTTCGTCAACACGAGAGCTGGGAACTGCGAGAGACTGTGGCTGGAACCAGAATCGGATAGGCTACAATTAGCATGCAGGCTGCACGCCCACGAAACCGGCTTTTGGTAGATCCAGCCTCAAACTCGGTTGTCGGAACTCTCCTTCCTCTTGGACTTCTTTTTCTCTGGACTTTTTTTTGTGTTTTTTTTTTCTCGCATTCCCACGACGCTAGCAAGGAAGACAGTCTGCTTTGATGCAGAGGAACTTTATCTGCTCATACGGACGCCTATATCAAAAGCGTTGTCTGACAGTCAAAGCAGTATGTGTGGTCTCGCAACAACGATGGAGCGGTCGGAGTGTTCACCGACTAACCAACTTTGTCATAGATCCGCACCCGAATGAGTTCACCCATTCCACCACTAGCACCTCTCCTTTCCACCGTCACAACTCCGCCCATAAATACGACCACATCACAAATGACTCGGTCACCATTAGACTACAGCCATAAGCTCATTCTGGCGCCAATGGTCAGGGTGGGCACCATGCCTATGCGATTGATGGCGCTGAAGTACGGAGCAGGTAAGGCGGAGAGTCTTCTTCTCACACGAAGATGAAGATCTCTTACGCTGCTCGCTGACCCATTCGCCTTTGGTACAGACCTTGTGTATAGCCCTGAAACAGTAGACAAGCGACTGATCAAGTCTAAAAGAGTTGTGAATGGTATGACTTCGTGACGTCGGCTGACTGAAAGATGGTGTCTCAAACAAACTTGAACGCGACAGACGTACTTGGAACTATCGACTTCATCAACACCGACTCCAACACTCTGACACTGCGCATGCATCCCACCGAGCTGGACCGATTGGTGGTTCAGCTTGGGTCGGGCGATCCAGATCTTGCGGTGGAGGCTGCTCGTGTGGTGTATGTGCGTCTGTTGACTCCCAATTCTTGTTAGAACTTCAGTTGACCCTTCCGCTCCGATTGTTTCCTTCAGAGCAGGCGACGCGGCTGCCATCGACCTGAATTGTGGGTGTCCCAAGCGGTTCTCTTTAGTTTCAAGCATGGGTGCGGCACTGTTGAGCGATCCTGATAGACTCATTGCCGTTAGTGTCTTCCGCGTCAATGTCCCGCAAATGTCACACTGATAGCTTTTGACTTTTGCTACAGATCCTCACCGCTCTCAAACGAGAAATCCCACTGCCCATCACATGCAAAATACGGCTTCTCCCAGCTACCGAGACTGAAACCGTGGTCGAGCGGACCGCTGCCCTGATGCGTCGCATAGAAGCTACGGGTGTCAGCGCCATTGGCGTCCACTGCCGGTTTAAGGATCAACGTCCCCAGGATCCAGCTCATTGGGATTATTTGATACCGCTTGCCCGTGCCGTGAATGTGCCCGTGATTGCGAACGGGGACGTTTTCGCCCTCGATGATGTGCGCAAATTGAAGGAAATGGCTGGTATGTAGGCGAGTCGTTGGGCTGGAACGGTTTTGTCCTTCTTTTCTAATAAAGCCACCTTTAGAGATCAACTCGTTCATGTTGGCCCGCGCACCACAATATAATGTCTCGGTCTTCCGCAAAGAAGGGCTTTTGCCAATCCGAACCGTCATGGAAGAATACACGCGTACCGCAGTTATATATGATATGGTGCGTTATCTCCCATCCCTTCAGACTTGACGCAGCCACGCGCCAATGGACTTACGAATGGTTTGCCTCTTCTAGCCATTTCACAATGCAAAGTACTGTCTCCTTCTGATGTGGCCATCATCCCTTGGGAAAGAGTACAGGGAAGCACTCGCCAAGACAAAATCTTGGGAAGCTATGTGGTGGGTGTTGGTCGTCAACGCATCAGCATGGACAAAGTGACTCATTCAGATGTTCGTTTCCCTTGCACAGCGAGAAGCTGGATCTCCTGGACTTTTACCGCGCCACAGTTGCCGCTCGTCAGGCTCGTGTTGCAACTCTGGCAGAAGGCACTCTTAACCCCACCACAAATGGATCACCCGTGACCCCGTTCGCCTTGGCACCTACAGCATCACCGCCATCTGAACTGGGTCCAGAGTGTCCATATATACCCGAAACTCCTGACTACGAAACCGTGATACATGCTTGACGTTGCGTCCACATCATATCGATACATCGAGGCCGAAACACACGAAGCCTCAGTACATAGCACCATCAATATATTTCATCCTTCCCAGCGGAAGGGCATGATGACCCAAGCTGCATCCGGTGTGGCAAAGCGTGACTTGCCAACTCGCGTAGTCAAGCAAGCTGCCTTACTGGTTGGGCTCGTCGGATGGCTACTTTGTAGTACACGCGAGCCTGGGCAAGTGTCAGGTCGTAGATGAAAGCAGCCGCAGTGGATAGGAACAGCGTACGGTGAGTAGATCTCCGGGAGGTATTCCTCTGTATTGTTATTGAAAACGGTTTCTTGCGTGCCGGTTTCCCGGCCATATTCATCTTTATCAAACTGCCGCCGGAAGGTCCAACCGTCTGTCCTGTGGCCGATGAGCGTCAAAGAGCCATCGTAGCAGATGCCCTGAACTTGTTGGGTCAGCCTGAGGTCTGGTGTGGCAGAGACCAGTACAGAGAGTCTCACGACTGTCTCACGAGCCATTCCGAGTCGGGACTGTGGGTAATGGCGCGTGATATCCCTGGTGCGGGTTTTCACTTTCTTTTCAAGGCATTCTACCAAACGGATTTCGAGTAGGGATATCACATAGAACGCAAACGTTGTGGAATCCCATGCCTGGCTGAGTTACCGGTTGGTTGTTGGTTGGTTGGATGGCTGGTTGGTTGAAAGTTGAGAAGGTCAAGTTGTGACAGAACACAACGTTTGTGAAAAGATATCTGCATGGACAATGGAATGCCGCCGTGCGTAGGACAGCTATGTGCGGTGTGAACCCAATATTCCCAATATCAAGTGCAATAATGTTTTGCGGATTCAAAGAGCTTCACACCGACATATGTCCTCATAATTCCACACAGTTCCTGCATACTAATGCCATCTCGAAAACATCCAACGAGCTGATAGTATTCGATACTCCTCAGAAATCCGGCCCCCTCCTCGACACGTTTGTCTGACCCAAAGTCAATTCGCCCATCCGGCATGTCTTTTTGATAGTCAACAATTCCGAAGCCTATATGTTCTCGTTGCTCGTTGACAAAGTCAACCAATCTGTCCCCCAGCCAAGAACGCAGGGCCATCTTCCAATGGCCATTCGGCATTGAGTATGACACTAGCAGGGAACACGGATGACGTAGACCCTTAGGGGCACTGAATGCGGCTTGGAACGCGTAGTCGGTGGAAAGGCAACTCGTCAAATCGTCAAAGGTCGTTGTGTGTTGAAATCGGACTCAGCGCATTGACTATAATAAGAGTGGACAGAATGTAGAGGGACAGAAGGCGCAAGAGAGGCAAAGAGAAATGAACGGAAGGAGACTGTCTTTTTGATTTGTTTGGTTACAAGTTGCCAGATTGACAGGTGCACGTCCAGCACAGAGTTGGGAGATGGTGTTTTGTACAGCCAATCGAGTTGAATGCAGCTTCAAGAAGAGACGGGCAAGGACAGTGCAGGAAACAGCCGGATAACCTGAAGCAGCTGCGTTTGCCGCACTTGAGAAGGCAAAACATACGCCGCGGAGATAAGCTCATCCGATGCATCTGGAAATGAAGGCCTAATCTCGTGAACAAGCTTAGACAAGCATTGAGGATCAGGCTCATTTCAGCGTCCACCATAAGTTGTATGTGCCATATGCACATTGCATTGAAACATCAGGAAAACAGGGATCTTCAGCATAATAACTTGATAAAAAGCTCTTACACCGGACAAGAAATCCAGCTCGGACTTTGGATTCGGTACGATGTACTGACTAGATTATCAGCTGCAGCAGAAGGGGACCAGAAGGCAACCAGAACAAAGCAAATGCTATACAGTTTCATCCCGTGAAGCAGGAAGACTGTTTCTATTTTGTAAGCAGCTTGTGCAGTCATCAGCAAGTGGTAAACTAGCCTGAGAAGGTTTCAAGTAGCATGGTAGACGCAAATGACCAAGCTTAGTGTTCGTGCTCGGCCTTCTTCAAATCGCCCATTTTAGTGGTTTCCACAGGTGTACCGTACAGGATCAGTTGCTTGATGGCGGTGACCTCGTCGCCACCCAGATTGTCCTCGACGAAGATCTGCGCAATAGATGAGATTAGGTCGATGTCACGAGTACGACGTGAAGATATTTGTGCATTCTGTGAACTCACGTTCACGTTGTGTACGCTCTGGTATTTGACAAAGCGCAGCGGAATGACTGCACCAGTCTCGTAGTCCTTCTGCGTCAACTCAATCGTTTCCGTTGGGTCCACTGAATCGGCCTCATCGAAACCAAGAATGGAAGCTGGGTTGACAAAAGTCTTGATGGTCTTCGGTGCCTTCTCTGTAACGAAACAGCAAAATCTACTGTCAGAATCCGTGGTTTTTTAGGAAGGTCGCTATACAGGGGAAATCGTACCTAGTGATTCGGGAATGATTTTAAAGGAGTGAATCTTGACGGCTTGATTGAAAGGGACATTGACGATGAGCTGCTCGTCCACATCGCTTTCCAAAAATGTTCCGTCCTTCTGGAAAATGCTACGGACATTGTGGTCGTCACTTTGATTAAGGCACTCTACTTGGTTGATTGTCACGAACTCCGTCAAGTCGCTCTAAGACACGGCGTTAGTGCATCAGTTCGGATTGTGGTCGACGAACTCCGGCCAAGACACGTACATGTCCTCCCAGCGCAGCGTTGCCAGACGACTCGTCAGCCGGACCTTGGTATTGCTGAATGTCACGACTTGGCGTTTAGAGATCACACGGAGCATTGGATTTTACGCAAAGCAACAGACCTTGACCAGCTGTTCCAAACCTTGCTTGTTGGCCCCCTTTAGCTCAGCGATCTTGCTGCCGGCTTTGAAGAACTGTTGGAGCAACATTGTCCATAATTTGCTTCTCGGTCACAAGCTTGAGACGCGCATTTGCAGACCAACCTGGAACGTAGGCATCGCTTGTACTCCAGCGGCTGCAGCAACTTCCTGCGACAGTCAAATGGGTGGTTGGTACCTTATCTCCAGAAAGCCCGTTGTCCCGAGTGTACCTGAAGCTGGTCTACATCCACTTGGGCAAATGTCACATGTCTTTGAATAGCGGACTGATAAGCATATCCGCGCATCTTCTTCCGCCACTCTCTCGAACTTGCATGATTACCTATATTTGGTGCTCAGCTCCCCAAAAACTGACAAGGACAGTCAATTATGAGAAGAGCTTGCGTGATCCAATCCAGCCCAGCGTGACATACCAGGCTTGATCATCTAGAGTTTCGAGTAATCCATGTAGAAATTTCAGAACTCTCGGAACAACCACAGCATTGACTGCAGCATATTCAAAGTCACTCTGGCTTACTAGAGGAACACGACTGTAAGGACGGCGCAACTTCCCGTCTGCAGCGGTTTACGCTTACCCTGACACGGTCCACACCAGCTTATGGCAAACACAGCAAAACTCTATTAGCACTTCACGGCGAGTTTGTCGTTCGAAAGATAGACGATACCTAGCGGTGAAGTCCACAACGATCTACCATCCAGAAAACGTCAGCCATTTTCTTTGTGCCTTCCTCAACGCGATTTCGATAGCGACTCTTTCATACCAGCTTTTTGGGGTCTGTGGACGACAGAAGAGTCTGGTACTCTGCCTGAGACTGGATGGACTTTACGAGAGACATCTGTGCACTGCTTTCTTCCTAAGTTCTGGGATGCCGAAAAAACGTGAGAGCAGGTTGAGACTTGCCTTTCCCAATCATTCCAGCAGGACGTCAAGAATGTGTCAGGACGCGTTCACACGTGTCTGCCGAGTTGTCGGATCCAACGAATGCGCGCTTGTTTGAGTCACTGTGTCAGTCACGTGATATTCATTCATTTGACGCGACGCGTATCTCGCGTAGACGTGAGTAAGTATCTCTAACCTCTGGATGCGGAATGACATTTCCCCACAATCCCGTCCCACTGACGTTTCGTGACGCGCGAAGGATCCAATATTTTTATCACGCCTCCTGCGAACTGTGTGGATTTCAAATACCTTTCTCGCAGCAGCGCTATAAAAGGGGCCAGCTTGATTGGACGGATCCCCGCATAAGACTAGCATCTTTCATTGTCACAACTACCCGCATATCATACAATGTCTCAATCACTTCCCAAAACATACAAGGCCATCGAGGTTCAGTCCAAAGGTGGCGACTTCAAGATCGTCGACAAGGATCTTAAACTGCCCGCGAAAAACGAGGTGCTCGTCAAGGTCCAGGCATGTGGTATTTGCCACAGGTAAGCTTGCAATCTTCCACGGAGCATCACCCGTCGAAGGCTAGAAGCACTCAACTCACCATGCGCGTTGTTCAACAGTGACTCGCTCTCCAAGGATGGAATCTACCCCATCAAGTACCCCATTGTCCCCGGACACGAGGTAGTCGGAAAGATCGTGGCTGTCGGCGATGACGCCAAGGAGTGGAAGGTTGGCGACCGCGTCGGCACCGGATGGGAAGGTGGCCACTGCAACGCGTGCATTCCTTGCCGCAAGGGTGCTTTTGTCTCCTGCGACAACGGCACGATCAACGGAGTGTTCAAGGCTGGTGGTTATGCCGAATATTGCATCATTCGCAAAGAGTCGGTTGTCCGCGTACCAGAGGAGCTCGACGCTGCTGAGGTTGCGCCTCTGCTTTGCGCCGGAGTGACCGTCTTCAACTCCATGCGCAACACTCCCGCCCATGCTGGCGACGTCGTTGCCATTCAAGGAATTGGAGGCCTCGGGCACCTCGCGATCCAGTACGCTCGTGCCATGGGTTTCTACACGGTCGCCCTTAGCACCTCCGACGACAAGAAGGAATTGGCTATGAAGCTCGGCGCAAATGAGTTCATTGGTACCAAGGATGTCAAGAAGCAGGTCGAGGGACTCCAGAAGCTTGGAGGTGCCAAGATCATCCTCGCCACTGCGCCTCACGCTGACAGCATTGGCCCCATGACTGACGGTCTCGGCCTCGACGGAACCCTTCTTGTGGTCGCCGCCGCCGGACCCGTCACCGTCAACACCAACACCATGATCGCTAAGCGTGTCGCTCTCCGTGCATGGGCCTCCGGCTCCGCCATCGACTCCGAGGAGACCATCAAGTTCGCCCAGCACTCTGGCATCAAGTGCCACGTTGAGCGGTTCAAGATGAACGATGTTGAGAAGGGTTACGAGAAGATGATGACCAACAAGGCCCGCTTCCGTTCTGTCCTCGTCTTCGAGTAGGTTTCTAAGCCTGCGTATTCTGTATACTTTACTTTTTTGACTGCGCTGAAATGTGCATGCTTCTGCTTGTACATACATTCCCTTGCATGAATACATCTGACGAACTCAAACCCCTGATTTTCAACTGCGCCTTTTCAACACAGAGAGTTCAACACTTCCGATGGTGCCAGCAAAGCACATCTCTAAAACCAAGTGCAGTTATGGGATAGTCACGCGTAACGCGTCGATCCAAGCCACATCGACTAAACAGAAGAACATTCGCCGTGGTTTTCTCTGCCAAGCAAAGGCTGGATCGACGTTGAATGCCAATTGCCCTGTATATTCCTCTTGCAAACTGCGAAGGACAGAATATCGTCCCGTAACCTTCTTGTCCGCACTTATAATCAACCTCAATTGCAGCTCTCCCATTCCATCTTTTTTGTGGATAGTTCCAGCTTTGCAGCCCAAAACACAATATAAACACAACATGTTGCTAAATTCCTTTCTACTTGCGGCCTTTGCCACCATTGCTTGTACAGCACCCCTGTACGCCCGTGACGACGATACACAATGTACACGAGCAGGGTACCGACTATGGCATCTAAAGCAAAACGCCGATGCACTGAACGTTGGGGACCTCACGTCTCATCCTGTTTGGGACAAGAAGTTTGACACCGTGTGCGAGTGCGCGAATGCTGTCCGAAACACAGCTGTACCACAGGCCCCGGTGTTTGTTTGGAACTCAGGTGAAGATTGAGAATTTGTGATGCAGTTCAAGCGTTTGTGAGGTTGGTTCTCACATCATGACAGAGACGAAAGGATGTTATCCCAAAGGCATTCGGCACGTGGATGACAAGGGCTGCGATACATCTGTCACGCTGCTTATTGCTGACATGGAGGTTTGGCCGAGTGATCAACCAAATTACACATATGGAAACACATCGTTTGGCACGGTGCGTCAGATTTTTTCTTTTTCGCAATGTCACTAGTGTGAAGTACGTTTCTCACCCACGTTCTCGTTATCACCCATGACCAGAAAGAGTGTTCTAAATTGCGATTGCCGCGAGACTTTGCCAGCGATTCCTGCGCAGGTCTTGTTCTCAATAACCGGCAATGGGACTTTGCAACACAAATCATTGACCGTACTGGAAGATACTACTGCCAGCTTTGCAACTGGGACAAGGCCGATCGCATGGTTCTTGGGCATCAAGTGTTCATCTATTGAACAGAAGGCTGCGGCTGCCCATCCGTCTTTATTCTCATCAGAAATTCAGAATCATGGTTTCCTTCAGAAAGTTGCTCAGGCCATCGATTGTAAAACCATAACTCACGTGTTTGTCACGAAACGGCGACTTGAGGCTTTTGACGATAAAACAATAACATTTGGACAACTTGAATTCTCTGACCAAATCTACAAACTTTATTTCTTTTTTTGATTACATACACATAATGCCTGCCAAAGTTGCGATCATTGGTGGAGGAGGCAGCGTTGGCGCCACAGTATGTATGTCTTGCTTTGAGCCAGAGATGCGCAAGTTGCTCACCGTTTGTGTAGGCCGCGTATGCGATCCTTCTTCGCAAATGCGCATCCGAGATCATCCTCGTCGACCTAGACGAGGCTAAATGCAGGGCACAAGTGCTGGACCTGTCTGACGCCGCCTTCCTTTCTGACACGACCATTCGCTTTGGAACCCCGAAGGAGGCCGGGCAATGCGACATCATAGTCATCACCGCTGGCGCGAAGCAGCGTCCGGGCGAAACCAGAGTGGACCTTATTGACAGAAACAAATCGATTTTGGAGTCGGTGATCAATTCCATGAAGCCATTCAAGAAAGAGACCGTGCTGTTGCTGGTCTCGAACCCCGTGGACGTCTTGACTTTCATTGCGCAGAAGCTGAGCGGCCTCCCTGAAAGTCAAGTACTGGGCAGTGGTACCTTCTTGGATTCTGTTCGGTTGAGAGTAGAATTGGCCGACGTTTTGAATGTCGCCGAAACGGCAGTGCATGCATATGTTCTGGGAGAACGTATGTAGTACTCTTTTGATTGAAGAAGGCCTGCACGTGGTCAGGGAAGGTAACATGACAATCTTGACAAACAGATGGGGACAGTCAGTTTGTTGCCTGGTCGGCGGCTTCGGTAGGCAACACGCCGCTCTTGAACTTTCCTGCGATTCAGAAATTGAATCGCGACGAGCTGGCAAACAAAGTGAAGAACAAGGCGTATGCAATCATTGAGGCCAAAGGGTAAGCGGCCTGTCGTCAGGTTTCACAAATGGCTCATCTCACATTTATTATCTGATCATAGAGCAACGTACTTTGGGTAAATCACTTACTAAAAGGCGCTGTCACATTGATATCTTTATCTCACCTTTTCCACCACCCAGCATCGGCGCCGTGACCGCGTTGATCTGTGAGGCCATCATCCTCGACCTTCGTCACGTCCGGCCCCTCTCTCATTTCATCCCCGAGCTCGGAGTCTGCTTGAGCATTCCCGCGGTATTGGGAGCTCGTGGGGTACACCAAACCCTCAAGCCCCCTTTGACCAAGGATGAGGAAGCGCTCTTGCAGCAGTCGGCCGCCGAGATGAAGAAGGCAGTTAACAAGATTAATCTGTGATGCTTTGATATTTGCAGGCTCCCCAATAACGCACTATCTGTGATTTGTGCTTTGCCGATCCGGTTAGGGAGATGCTAGGGAGGGCTTTGTCTGGGTTGTTTCACCTCAACTACTTTTAGATCTAGCCATATTTTTTTTTAATATTTCATCATTTTGCAACGGCACCGTGCCTGTTGTGCTTGCGGGATGTTGTTTCAGATGCTAGGCATTAATACTGTCGACCCCAGTCCTGCTGTGAGACTTTCTGGAGCTTGCAAGTTCCAGGAGGCAGCGAGGAAACTCAGTCTTCCCATTTTTTGCAACTAAACAAGGGTCGACCCCACTCCAGGTCGGGAGTGTTCGGATCATTCGTCCTGTCGCCCACGGTGCTGAGAATTCATCCCAGTCCCATACTTCAATCCCCAATGTAAACGCGAAAGGGCAGCCCCGCGCCCTCGTGTCAAAGTGACGCACGCGTTTTTCAAGTTAGCTTTCTCTTCGTGTTCCTTGTGTTAGGTTGTACATCTTTGTGTTCGTTTTCATTTCGGCAACTTTTGTGACGTATGCACTAAGCAAAATGTGCTCTCACAAACAGTTCCTCGCGTGTGCATTGTCGCGAGCAATACCTGGCTCATCGTCAAAGTTTTTGTTTTGTGGTTCACATGCAGGGGCTTGAAGAAGCACTTTTGTGTAGCGATGATCCGCTTGTTGACCTACTCGAAGGAAACATTCCCAGAAAAATGCAGAATGGCATTGTTGATGTCACTGCGGCTAATTACTGTGGCCAAAAATTGTTCTGCAGAAGGGTCAAGATGACGATGGATGGAGTGAAGAGAAAAACCGATACTTTAGATTACACTGCATGTATCCTTTTTTTCTAATATAAAAGGAGCACGGTTCTGGCTCTCGTCACGCTTCACAATACTCTCCCGCAAGGCAGCAAGCAAGTCAACATGGTCAAGATCAGTGTACTGGCCGCCCTTATGGCCGCGGCTCTCGTCAGTGCTGCTCCTACCAAGCAGCCTGTCTGCAAGAACTCTGGTGAGTTGGAAAGCGCTGTCTTCGCGCGTCTCAGAGAAGCGCCTGACTGATGGTGTTTTTCTCTGTTCAGTTTCCAACTTCCAGTTGTTCACAACTTGCTCGCGAGTGTGCGACGTCTACAAGCCCAAGACTGTCGAGGAGATCCAGAACATCATCCGCAATGCCGCCAAGGCAGGTCGCGGTGTTCGCGCGGTAGCGGCCAAGCACACCTACACCGACAACCTGTGCAAGCTCGACGCCGACATCATCGAGATGGGGGCCATGGACTCTGTCCTTGAGATCAACAAGGAAGAGGGCTACGTGATCGTTGAAGCGGGTACTCGCTTCACAAAGCTCGCGGCCGCGTTGGCTCTCAAGGGCATGTCTTACGGCTGGGCGACCGTCGCGTACCCATTGATTACGGTCGGTGGAGCTCTCGCCAACGGCGGTCACCACACCGGATGGAAAAATGTTGAGATGACCGTCCCCGGCGCCACGCTTGCAGTCGAGATTGTCAACGCTGCTGGAGAGGTTGAGCAGATTACCGGCGGCGAGCGCCTCGCGGCCGTCCGTACCAATCTTGGACTTCTTGGAGTTGTCACCAAAGTCAAGTACGCTGTTCACGATGCCCGTCTCCTGACGGTCGGTTTCGATAGCGCCAAGGTCAGCGAGGTCATTGAGACTGGATTCGGACCTACCCTGGATACGACCGACTCGATGCTCGCCTGGTTCTTCCCCCCGCTCAAACGGGTCGTCACCTTCAAGATGGATCGCATCGGCAACGCACCCAACATTTCCGTCCCAGTTCCCCTCCCCGCTGACGCCGTTCAGTCGAGCATCAGCAAGACCTACTTTGACTACTTTGAGCAGTCCATCAAATGCTCAACCGGGATCAGCCGCTCTTCCACTTGCGACACCGACGAGGCCGCCAGGAAAACGTTTGTTGCAAAGGAGGACAACGTCGTCACGGCAAGCGCCATGTTTGACGACTTTTCCCAGCACCTTCGTCGCTTCATGCCCAAGATCAACCTTCCCATCGGTATCGGAGACGACGAGTTCGCGATTCCCTTCAAGCGTCACCGAGAAGCCATTGCCTTGATCCGCGACATCTTTGACAAATACCCTGACTTTGACCTTGGTCTCAAGGGCGCATCCATCGTTTTCCCTCTGGTGCAGTTCCGCTTCGCTACTCCTGATGAGACCACCTACCTCGCCAACAACGCCTTGACCTCGAACTTGTGGTCTGAAGGTGCAGTCTGGTTCGAAATCTGGTATCTCGTAACTCAGAAGAACGAGAACGAAGTCGGCAAGTTGAGACGTGCTGTCAAAGACGCACTGATGGGCCCGCAGGTGCTTGCTCGTCCACACTGGGCGAAAGGCAGGGAAGCCACGTTTGAGGGAGGAATTGGCCATCTCTATGAAGGAAACTTTGCCAAGTTCCAGAAAGTCATGCGAGAAATGGATCCCACCGGCATGTTCTATAACGGATTTGCTCAGCGCGCCGGTCTCTAGAGAATAGAAAAAGCATAGACATATAAAGACATATACAGTCTCCTAGGCAGACGACATAGACATCATCTTTGATAGACAAATAAAGCCAATAATTAGTGTGAGTGCAACGGCAAGAAATCAAAACGTTCTTTTTTGGATGTCCGAAACGTACTCAAAGTCAGGGAGTCACATGACTTTCGCACTTTTGCCGTATTTGGAAGTATGCAAGTCGGCATGTGACAGAACGCCAACTACTAACGCATAATGTGAGTGACCTATTGCCACTTCATAGTAGCGCGTGTCTCTTCCGTGATGATGGATGACTGACTGACTGACTCTGGGTGTGCGCGAAGATTTTGAATCGCATGCGTGTGATGAGTGAGTCTGTTTTACACCCACGCACGACAAACACAGTGAGTGTGCGGATGTGTAAACAGCAAGTCTCTCCGTATTACCCGGTAACCAACAACCAAATTGAGGAGAATCTTTCTTTTCTCTTTCTCTCTTTCTCTTTTCACCGCACTCAGCCTCTTTACTCGATCTACTCGCTCCGGTACTCTCGGCGCTTCCGGTCGTTCGTCGCACGCCTTCTTGTGGACACAACGCACACTCTGTTGCTACAGCAGTGCTGCCAGCTGTCATAGGCTCCCCCGACTATCCATCCACCACGTCCCCCCCACGCCTCTAGCTGCCTGCCCCACTGACAGACAGACAAACAGCCTGAAAGAGACAGACAAACTTCCTTCCTTACATCGAGTCTGCCAGAGCGTGTTTTCTCTTGCAACAGCACCTTCCTGCCGACTGCTCCTGTCCTCCGTGTTGCTTTCCCGCGAGCGCCGCCTGCCGCAACCTACCGCTGTTTAACCCCACACGACCGCCTCTTTGGTGGCTTCTAGAACTGCCATCGGCTGCGACACTTCAGTGCATTTCCGTTGGACGGAGCATTCGATTTAGCATATTTGCTTAGCTCGGCGCCTGTCAAAAGTCTCCTCGCCCTTTTTCCAAGCTCTGGAGATCCATTCACTGTTTGGAACGCTGGTCGCATCTTGTCTCCCAAAACTACTTTCGGCCACACCTGTCAATTGGTCGGCCATTCTTGAGACCGTTATACAAAGCGCAAACGGACTGAAGATCAAGCGGATGGGCTGGGCGTAATGGTTACCTCGACAGACAGAGACAAGCATCACTCAGACAGTCACAGTGAATACGGTGAGTTCATGATCAATTCCCACAGACAGTTCCCCAGTCATATATCGTGTACACGAGAGTACGAAGCTTCATATTAAGTGAAAGTGACATGCGCAGCAGTTCCCGCTTGCGAGAGGACTTGCTGGGAACATTCCCCATCTCGGTTCAGGCATTGTCGTTTCATGGTTCTTACCTTCTTTCTCCTGGCCCTAGGTCGCAGCATGCAGGGAAACAGAGTGGCAAACGACTTTGGTGTAGAGAGTGGTGGAGGCGGTGGTGGTAGCGGGAAGTTCCACAAGCCGAACCCGAATCCGTTGCACTTGCCCAACGACATTCTCCATTCAGCTTTGGTCCCACCACCAACTCACACGCACCAGCACTCCTCTCTTCACTCGGCGTACAGCTCGCAAACAGCGTCCACCCAATCTTCACCCGTAATGACTCCAACAACTCCCACTCAACCTTCCCACGCGATGTTTTCGATTGGAACAACACCCATCCACCAGTCATATTCTCACGCTCTTCAACACCAACTCCACGAGCAAGAACAGCAGCAGCAGATACAACAACACCATCAGGCTCAGAACCACACTTCCAATGGCAATCACCGATCTCAAATGGACACAGATATTCCTTACAATCCTGGCTACACTAACGGGAATGCAATGAATGGGACGAATGATATGCATTCGGGCCTCTCGGTTTCAGCGGCATCCACGCCGACTTCGACACCGCGATCCTCGATGAGTATCAACGATTTGTGCAACTCCACTGATGTCGCGTCAGGTAAAGATTGCGTGATGCATTTATTCAAGAGGGTGTCGTTTGTAGTTCAGAGGGAAAGCACGATAGGGTATTACAAGGCCATTTCTGATGCGGATGGATTTTCACCAATAGGAGGAAACGGTCATGAAATACCATTCGAATACCCGACCGATCCAGATGTACAGGCGGCCGCGGAAGCTTTGGGTGGGCTGCGCAACGGAGGTTAGTCAAAGCATCAAATGCTTCTGAGGCATAAGTCTGTAAACTCATTCCAATGAGCAGATATGAGACGACGCCCCAGTCGTCAATCGAGTCAAGAGCACTTCATGCAGCGCGTCCAGAACATCCCACTTGTAAATAAATCTATGAATCAGATCAGCACTGTATATGAGGCAACAAAAAATGCCAGCAGGGTCGTTAAGGTAAGGAATATCGCGCAAAAGGAGTTGAGAGTCAAAGTCAAATAAGATCTGATCCCTTTTGTCTCAGTACTCGGCAGAGTCCGTCGAGACAGGGGTTAAGACAATCACGAAGCCGGTCTTCAACAAACTTGAACCTGCGTTGGCTCCGCTGGATCGCTTTGCCTGCACACAATTGGACAAGGTCAGTTCCGGCAACTTCGATAGAGTGTGAGTGAAAAAAACCGTCTAAATATTCCCGCTTTGGCGATTGTAGCTGGAAAGATCATTTCCTTCGATAATGGGATCAAGCCCGCCAATTCCGGAGACCCTAGAACCACCACGACTCGAATACAGATCTCGACCCCGATCGTTAAGCTCGGGATCGATGTCTTCCATTTCATCGATGGATTTGCTACAGCCTCCCAATGTTCCCCTCCCGGACGCCAGAAGTCCGCAGCTGAATGGCCTCGCGCCACCCACGTCTCCATCTGGAGCTATCCCGGGACCTCCCCTCACCAACGCACTGGGTCCGCCAAGTTCACCCGGCGGATTTCGAGTCGAAGAGGGGCCAGTCACAACCGCACCGCACATTGATCGAAAACCAAGGAGTCGATGGCATCAAGTTGTGGCTGGAGTTGGAGGTAGCCTGAGCGGACTCATGTTGAGTGATGAAACGATGAAGGGATTGAAGTACTGCTTGCAATGGTTGCAGGTATGTTTCAATCATCCGCATTAATGTTTTGTTGCATCCAGTCTTTGGACTGACGATCCATCGTTTTTGCCGAATAGTATGCAACAAACCATATTGATCGTCAAGTACTTATGCTGCGGGACTATCTGGCTCGTGCTGGTGGCAATGTCGCCGCATATCTGTCAAGCGCAGGGACCTTGAGGTATGAAGCAACTTAAACCGAAATCCTTCCAACATTAGACTGACCCTATCGCTCGTTCTCAGTGCGTCTCAACCAACGCCGCCTTTGTCCCCACAAGCAAACGACATGGCCGTCACAACGGCTGGAACAAACATTTTTGCTCTTGTGGCATCCATTCGACGCGAAGTGGTTGAAACCCTGCGTCGCGTAGTCGATGTCATTGGCCGCTACGCAGCCGTGTACCTTCCTGGGGACGCGCGACGGAGTGTTCGTGGATTCATTCTGGCTTTGCCTGGGCGCTGGGTGAGTCAACACATGGCATGCTTACGACAACTGCACAACCGCACAAACACTAATGCATTATGCTCGTTCCAGGCCACTCTTACAAACGGCTCAGCTTCCGGTTCGAACCCTCCGGAAGGACATCAATCTGCAGACGCGGAGGCTCAGAAAGTTCTTACTCTTGCTACCGAGTCATCAAACATGCTAAAGGGCGTACAAAATATCTTTACGGAAAGCCTAGATGGTGCCGAGCGGATGGGAAGAACCGTGGGTCCAACACCGTCAGTCAGCGATCCGTTCGTCCTAGGAGCAAGCGGTCCCAGCAGCAGCGCTAGTACCAGTCGCAGTACCACTCCCACCCCAGCCATCATCGCCAACAACGGCCTCATTAGTGGTCCCTTTGTACCACCTCCTACCGAGGGGCCTTTAGCAGCCGAACCTCGCCCGAAGCGAAGACGGAAGCGTACGGCAGATCCACGAGGA
Source organism: Powellomyces hirtus (assembly GCA_025526995.1). Taxonomy (NCBI): domain Eukaryota; kingdom Fungi; phylum Chytridiomycota; class Chytridiomycetes; order Spizellomycetales; family Powellomycetaceae; genus Powellomyces; species Powellomyces hirtus. The sequence continues at coordinate 277,943 of JAHLKG010000017.1, read as the reverse complement.
AAGGGGAAGGCTCGAGCCGACGCAGGAGCCGACGCCATGGAAACGTCTGACAATGAGAATGAAGACGACGAGTCTGCCCATGTCAATGGCAACTGCCACGGCAAACACAATGGTCTCCACAGCAACCATTACCCATCATCGAAAGTCAGTGACGCAATGGATGAATCTCACATCAACGGCAGTGAGGGACGACGCAGCGCCTCTCCGGACCATATGGACGTCGACCTGTGATGATCATCAGCCTCTCTCGTTTCCTCGTCTATTCGCTTCCTCGCAAGAACGCCAACTTTCTGTGAAAACTTTTCGACAACTCAACTCGCCTCACACCGCCCGTACAGTCAGAACCACGACGGATCGATGTGGAGTTGCTTTGCCACATACTTGTTTGGGTTTTTTCTTTTGTAGTCAACAGTGCTGGGCCAGCCATCTACTTGTGTTTCCAGCCGCCCATGCCTTTCTTGTGTCTTTTATGTGTCCCTTTGTTCTTCTCCCCATTGCTTGTCCCTTTTTCTTCTCCGTCTCCGCACTTCTTGTGAAGGCTTTCTCATGATGCTTGTGCTGGGAAATTGTGTTGTCCTCGCACGCGGTTACAAATATGTATCAAAATTTGGTGTTAAACACTATGATAGTTCACTTCCATTACATGCAACTCTGAACGATTCCATCTGCTCCAGAGCTCGGTTTACTAGACACATTAAACATGCGCTACACGGCGGTTTTTCGAACCGGCACCACAATACACACAACTTGACTAGCTCCTACGGTAATGTGCCTGGCCCTAATCTGTTGCCCTGTCGGTTTGCTGAACCTGACGCGTGCGCGTAGAAACCAACGCGTCCGCTTCTTGCCTGCAATCCATCCTGCCGGGATGATCCCCAAACATAACTATTTTTGGTTTCAATTGAAGTTCTGGATGCTCTCTCAGCTCACACTCATGTGGGCAATTTTGCCTCGGCTTTGAACTGTTTGAAGCAAAGGGCGACCAGGAATGGCGAAACCTCATACAAGAATCAATTGTCGCGAGTGATAGGAGAAATGGTGACTGCATTTGAAGGAAACGACTAGTCTGTGAAGAGCATTGTGAATCTCTCGATCCAGATTGGCACATGACAATGATGCAGTGAACGCGCGATGATTTTATTGTTGATGAGAACAAAATGCAAATGGATTGGGTGATTGTCAATCCCATTTGTCTTCTCTTCAGTGTAGACCGCTACCTGGTAGGCGATAAGTTCCGGTTAAACCCTCTCCGGCGGTTCATGTACTGTCTGTACGTCCTTTGTTTGTTGATCGCGACCCCGCTGGCATCGCTGCCGACGACTTTCTTGCCCTATTGTCATCAACAGCAGTACGCGGTCAGCACCTGGTGATAGATGGATGGGACACGTGAAAAGAGATTGAACCATTTACCTGCGTGGTATCGAACCCAGCGAAACCCATCAAAGCTTTCATCTTCTCCTCCTCGGTCATCTCCTCCATCATGTCAGCCTGTTGATCGTCCTCCTTTACCGATGATGACCTAGAGCCACTCGGACTGTGACTACGACTACGGCTGCGGCTACTCGATCTGCCACCACCTCGGCCGCGGCTGCCCCTGCTTCGTCTACGTTCCCGGCTGTCCTTGCTTCGTCTACGTTCCCGGCTGTCGCTACGCGAATCGCGCCGCCGCCGGTGGTGATCGCCTCGGTCCGGATCTCCGCTGACTTCCCGGCCGCCGCCCCGTCGAATATCACCACCTGACCCTCTTCGATCTACATCTCGTGCTGAAGAGTGTGGGCGGTCTCGGCGGTGTGCGCTGCGGTCCCGGCTGTCATCTAGAAAAACATACCACGCTTTAGCCACCACATCCCCTCTTGCCACACCTTCCCATCATGCCCTCCTTCTTCCCTCCTCACCTCTCCGCCGCGGCGACCGACTCCGTGTCCGTCGGCCCCTCTCTCTTGGCGGGGGGGACCGTGATCGAGATCTCGAGTACTCGCTCCGATAAAAACGCCCGCCCTCCCGCTCGTGACCTCGGTCCACCCGGCTCCGGTGCGGTTCCCGACTATTCCAATTCCGTTCTCGTTCCCGTGGATCGTCCAGGTCTCGGTACCTTGCATTGCGATCCCCTCCTCCTCCTCCATAGTCTGTTGGAAGGAAGGTGAGACACTGTGAGTTTTATTGTATAGATGAACTGGAAAGTGACGGGTGGGGGAGGGCGGAACATCGGAATAGGTCGTTGCTCACCTCGTCCTCGTCCGCCGCGGCCACTCATCTCAATGCGTATGTGAACTTCTTTGTTGAATTCAATGGGCGCCAGTTGCAGCTATACACGAAGACGGACCACCAACCTATTTCCAGGGTCTGCTTGCAACACGTTATCCATCAGCGTGGAAAGCAGTAGTGACTTCATCATTAGACTTGTCAAAATTAAAAACCCGCCTGCTTAGCACAGTGGTAGTGCGTCTGCCTTGTAAGCAGAAGGTCATGCGTTCAATCCGCATAGTAGGCATTCAAATCTTGAACTTCTTTTTTGCCTTACTATCGGGGGTCCCCCCGACAATAAAAAACGTTCCCATGGCGAGGCCCCGCGCTTTGCGCCGGCATTGGATGGTCAGAGCACCGCTTGTACGCGGGGGAACGCAGGATTACAACTGACTAACAAATACAGAGCTTTCGATTTCCCACGTTGCTTTTCCTTGCGTTGTCCGTGCAACTAACCCAAAAAAACAACAACAGACACTGTACGGGGATCCGCCTCGTCGGCCGTTCATCTAGCCGCCTTTGCTCTTAGAACGATTGTATTTGTGTCGCGGATTGGGAGGGATGATTGACTTCAAGGGCGTTCGGCGTGTTGCCAGAGACGACGGGATTTGTTCAACACCCATTGTCAAGCCTTGGGATGTCGCAAAGTCCATGGACCTTGTTCCAAAAGTTGAATCACAAGGATGATGCCTTTCAATTAAGAATGTGATTAATGTACATATTACCAAAGGGGGGCAGATTTTTTACCAAAACATCTACTCCGCTACCCCTAATCTACATAGATCGAGGTTACCCTCCCAACAAAACACAACTCAAGCAAGAATCTCCTAAAGAAGAACAAGAAAACCCCGACGACCTAGAGTTTCGCCAACTCTGGAACGCAAGCTGGCTTGCTTCGCGCATGCAGCTGAAAACCTTTATCCTCTGGGTTTCCGTTGAGTTGTGTCATAGACGCGGATCAGGCCAGCCTGTCCGCTTTCGTTTTGAGAAAAGGCGAAACCACGGGTTCGTTTCAGACGCTGGATCATGCGGACCTTGGTCACCGCCTTGCGGAACCATTCCATGCGCGGTCGATAGTCTGGGATGTTGTACTTTTGCACTTCCTGAATGATGTGGTACGATGATGGGTGATACGTTCGTTTGGCGCTGGAGATGAAAAAGTTGAAACGGATCAGGGTTAAAGAACTATACGAATGAAACGCGTCAATCACAGAGCAAAACTCACTATTTCCAGGTAAAGTCGCGCAGAATTGCGGCGATCGGGAATAGGAGCAGTCCAAACCAGAAGATCGGATTGCCAAAGATGGGCTGGTTGACGCCGGTAAGTTCCGGGGAAATTCGAAGCATTGGCCCAATGATCGCGTACTACAATTTGGCGTCAGAAATCAACCCAACAAAACCAAAAGCACCGATAACGTTCATGGAACTTACGATGGGAAACACAATGATGAATAGCAGCACACTTCCAAGAATCGCAACCCACGTGAATTTGACCCAAATGTCGGCCACAAGTGCTGCCTTCAAACCGATGACCACCAAATCTGTCGCGTAGACCATCTGACCAATGGCCCATATGTCAGATACTCGGCCGCTCGACTGCACAGCGCCCCCGCTTGGCAGGTGAACCGCGCGCCACAGGTAGTAGATCATGGCAGAGTGAAAGAAAGAATTCCCGATCCAAGAGAAAAAGACCTTGTGGTTGTAAAAAACTGCGCGTTGTCCCAAGCGATACATTTGAGGGTAGCGATCCAGCATCCGCGCGGACAGATATTGATCAAAGATCCCAAGTGCAATGGGCTGAGCGACCGCCCACAACACGTTGTATGAGGAGAGAGACGACCAGGTCTCAAACAATGTCTGCAGCAGATGAGAGTGTTAATCATCATTAATTAGATGGTGATCCTCACAGATTGCACGACTAACCCACCTGTCCAGAAAATCCGTTATCCAGCGCAAACCAGAGCTGAATCAGGTACAGGGTAATGTTCTTGTAGTAGCTGTAGAGAATGAGCTTACTCATCCGTGCATATGCCCATGCTCCATGAATCAGCAACAATTTTCTCAAGAATCTGAATTGCGCAATGGCAAAATCTGCAGATCGAGCAGCTTGCAATCCTTCCTGTCCAGAAATACCCACACCAACGTGAGCTGCCTGGATCATTCCGACGTCGTTGGCTCCGTCTCCGATCGCGAGGGTGATGGATCCATCCACGTTCTTGCGGACCAATTTGACGACCAGCGCCTTTTGCAGCGGGGAGACTCGACAGCAGATGACAGATTTGCAAAGAGTCGCAAGTTCAAGGAAAGTCAGCTTGATGTCATCTTCCAGGGCATAATCCAGTGTTCGGCCATCGATGATCAGAGCCAACGGTTCCAAATCCACTTCGGCGTCTTTGTCAAACCGAGGCGTCTTCTTGCCGAGCATGCGATCCAAGAAACCTGGCCGGCGACTCGGTGCCCCCATTCCCATTCCTGCCTTCACAGCGAGCAGCTTTTTCTCCAAAAAGTCCTTTGTCTCAAAGTGGGTCTCTTCGTTGCAGATGATCAAGCTAGATTCCACGGTGAGAAGTTTGCAAGAGTATCCAATGTTGATGGCTGTTTCTTGACGATCTCCAGTCAAGACCCAGATCTTGATGCCACCTTGAGCTAGAGTGGCGATGGTATCCGGGACACCATCTTGGAGCTTGTCTTCGATAGCAGTTGCACCAAGCAAAATCAGGTCCTTCTCAATCAGCTCGGCGGCTTTGTCCAGCTCATCTTGGCGATTGTTGATCGTAGTGGACGCTTTGGTATAGATCGCAGCCCATCTCCTGTACTCGTCTTCAGAAATATCCCGGTACGCGAGACACAACGTTCGCAGTCCTTCGGTAGCATACTCCTCGAGATGGACACAAGTGATGTCGACAAATTCCTTGCCTTGCTCACCCAACCGCTCCAGAATCACCGTGTCAGCTCCCTTGATATAGATCTTGATGGTACCGTCCGGTGCCCGACACAATATACTCATTCGCTTCCTGGTGGAGTTGAACTCGTTGACATTGAGGACCTCGTACTCTTCTTCTCTCCCGTCGTGCGTAATTGTGACGCTCTTGGGTCTACGTGTATGGAAGCGTGCGCCCAATTGCTGCGCGCCTTTCACCAGTGCAGCCTCATCGGGAGACGAGGCTTGGTATATTATGTTCGTCGGGTCGTTTTCATCAGTTTCGGGGATGACTGTATGGCAGACAGCCAGTAGGTTCACGAATTCGCGGATGATGTGACCATTTCGGTGTGTTTTCTTTGACTCCTTGAATTGCCTAAAGTCGTAGTAACCCTTGAACGACATGACGTTAAACTTGATGTCGAAGGAACTCTGCGAGAATGCGGTTTGCCATACCACTTCATTCCCCTTCTCATCAACTCGTACACGCTTATCATCTGGCACAGTTTCCGCGTACGCAACGCCGGCAATACTGGCCATTTTGAACTCCATGATGTTCATCGTCAATGTGCCGGTCTTGTCACTGAAGATGTAGTCCACCTGACCCAATTCTTCCACGAGCGAGGAAGTACGTGCAACGGCATGTGTATCACTTTCTTCATGATACATATCGAGATCACTGTTGATCAGACCACCCAATACGAACTTGACGGCTTCCATGGTGACAATCAAACTATAGGAAGAAAGGTTGATGGTACCACGTGAGACCGTGTTCGTAGCACAGAGCTTGAGCAAGCATCGAGCATCGCATACCTGAGCGGAATCAAGTTGTTGAACAAAATGATGTAGGTGAGGATGTTTTGCGGGAATTTAATCCAAGCTTCTGACACACTTCCACCCGACAGCAAGATTTGCTTTTCAAAAGAGCCATTCAACTAGGGAGATTAAAAGTGCGTGGGCGTGAGGCCTGATATTGTCATGTTCGATTCGTCCGGCATACCTGACGAGCTAGAGCTCCGATTGAACATAGGACAGCCATTCCCAAGAGGATAGTGAAGAGGAAGATAATCTGAGTATTGACCATTCTTTCAACCTTGGTTCTTTTGATGGGAGCGGCGGTGGCGTTTCGCATCAGCTTTGTTTCGTGACCTGTGAAGACGACCACAGCGTAGATCCATTGGGTATTTCGGAGCTGAGCACCTCGAAGCAAGAGCTGCATGGGATCCAAAGGCAAGCTTTTGGTTTGGATTCGGAGCATACCCTCGTATGTGTACAGAGAGTTGTTCGGCAGTTCAGATCGGATGACGCCTAAATCAGTCATCAAGAGGTCAGATTTTAGGCATCTCGCTCAACCAAGAAAGCTCCTCTCAAGTTACCGTTCAATCGTGCTACGGCGTCGGCGGTAAGAAGGTGCGATGTCTCTGGGAGTCCTTGTCGGATCTTCAAGTTGGTTTCACTGTCGGAGGGATCAAACGTCATAAACTGAAGTCATCCCGACTGACTCGTCTCCGCCAACTTACCCATCCAAGTTACTCGTCTCAATATAGCACAGAGCGTCAGGTTCACTAGAACTCAGCAGAATCAAGTCCGCCGGGAAGTAGCCACTGTTATCGATTCTCACAATATCCCCAACCACAATGTCTCTCCATCGTTTCGGCACAAACTCGGACCCATGCAGCGTTTTGGTGTACCGTGCGTTCACTTCTGCATCTTGTCGATGTCTCTTTACATCCTCAATAACTTCTTTCACCGCCGACGCAAGCATGACGACACTGAGTGGCAGCAATGTACCCAATTTGGAGGTTGGTGACAGATCACCAATCAACTGAAGCAGAAAAGAAGTCAGCGAGACGTTCTGGAACGGGCTGCATCAAAAGCAACATGTCGTCTGTCTCCTTCGTTTTCTTCCGCTGCGCTCACCTGAATGATTCCTGTGAACAAGAAGAACAAGTTGGCATATCTGGAGAACTGCTCCAGCAGGAACTTGGGCAAAAAAGTTGCCACATTGTACTTGGCTGTCGAGATGCGATTGTGGATGTATTTGTATTGCTGGTTTTTAATTGGGTCATTGACGTAGATCGTGCGTTCGACTCCATCTTTGGAACTGTCACGGCGTTCCAAAGTGGAATGGACAAAGTTCCCCAGCGCGGTGGCGGCTCGTGTCAGGGTTCCATGTGCAGGTGTGTCCGGCTCGGCCGACGCCGATGTACCCATGGGATCGCATGTCATCTTTGACGGTCTAGCATCTGGTTCTCCATGCCCATGGGTCTCAAAGGACTGCTGCGCGAAGGATGCTTGGCGTGGGTACGACCCATGTCTCTGAGGGTCACGCAAATCAATATCGTCCATCATTGTGGTTGTTGGCGAAAAGGACGGTTCGCCGATGAAGCCAGTTGTTGGTTGTCGCTGACTCCACGTATCGGCCGAGGATTCTGATGCCTCACTGTCTCTTCCTACGGCTGCGAACTGCGAAGCGGGTGCAGCTAAGGGTTGCCAATAGGGACGGTCGTCTGGGCGATTGCTGTGGTAATTCGCCACTTTGATATCTTCTCTCTTCTTTTAATCACGAAACCCAAACGTTTTGTGTGCGATAGGCGGTCCACCAGTGGGATGGTGAAGTGAAGGCCCTAATAGGATAACAGAGCGGTTACGACAACGCTTTTTAAACCTCAGTCTGCCGACTCCTGGTTGGTCCTAGCTCCCGTCGTTGCCCTCTTTCCATTCAAAGTAAATACATGCTCCCAACCTCCACCCACTCGCTACGGACCGCTCTCCACCCAGTACGTTGTTCTGACCTCCAATGCAATACCTTTATTTCTCCCGAACAGAATTGGTGTAAACAGAATCAGCTATAATGCTCACGAAAGTCCTTCTCCGAGCGCAATGCTGAAATCGCTAATGGGTTTTCTTGAACCTCATAAAAGGAACCGCTAAGGAATGTAGGCAAAGGCAAGGGGGCGGGGGCTAGGTTGTTTCAGCACCTCTCGAAATTCCCACAGCCAAGCCTCCAAGCCTTGTCTGCGGTGCATCACATTCAATTAAACCAAACGCGATCAGGAAACCCGCTCTTCTCAGCGGCGCGCGTTTTGCGGTTGAAATTGGTTCCTTCTGGCTTGACACACACAAAAGGCGGTGCTAGTTCCATTGCAAAATAGTTAAAAAGTTTAGGGTCGGATGTAGTGGACAGGACATAAACAAAGTGACTATTCGCTGATAAAAAGCATCCTTCTTATGAGAGATAAGGTATGATGGGATTCTATGAAGTTTCTCGACCGTTTGTGTGATGAAACTACTTAACCGGAGCCTCCGGAGTAGGCCTTGCCGAACATAATGATCTGCAGCTGGTCGTAACCAGACAACACACCAGCACCAGCGACGGCACGGAGAATGTTGGCACCAGCACCCTTGAACAGGGACTTGGGACCCTCGTTCTTCACGATTTCGGCGAAGGCGTGGGCAGAGCTGCGGTACTTGACGGCAGCTCCAGAGGTCATCATCATACGACGACGGACGGTGTCGATGGGGTACGAGGCCAAACCGGCACCGATAGTGATACCCCATCCGAGGAGGAAGGCGGCACCGAAGTTGTTGGCCAGGCTACCGGTGAGGACCTGGAGAAGATTGATTACTACGTCTGAACAGATCCCAGAGCAACAAAATTTTGATACTTACCACAGGCTTGAGGGAGTCGTAGAGACCGAAGTAAAGACCACGGTACACAACAATACCAACGCAAGAGATGGCGAAACCACGGTACAGACCGGCGATACCGTCAGTGGCGAGGGTCTTGCGGTAAACGTCAATAAGACCGTTGAACTGACGCTCTCCACCCTTGCCGGCGGCCTTGTTGTCGTTGGCAAGACGAGTACGGGCGTAGTCAAGGGAGTACACGAACGCGAGGGAGGAAGCACCAGCCATACCACCGGAGGCAATGTTTCCAGCGAAACTGTATAGATTAGGATTAATACATTGCGTTCAACGCAATGATGCACGGATTGAAATATGCAACTTACGTCTTCCAGTAGCCATCCTTGGCCTTGGTGTAACCGAACATCCTCTTGAAGTAGTCCTTGAACGCAAAGTTCAAGGCCTGGGTGGGGAAGTAACGGATAACGTTGGCCGTGTTTCCACGCCAGAGCTGACCGAAACCCTCCTCCTTGACGACGCGGGAGAAGCAGTCACCAATACCCTTGTAGGGGGAAGAGAGACGACCCTGCTTGATCATCTCATCCTGGTTCTGTTTTGCGAAGATAATTTACAGATGATTAGAAGACTGACATAGATAGGATGAATTGACGATTGAACGCCGGGCGATTGACATTCTCCCTTCATGCATCTCAAGCAGAATTGACGAGCTATCAGACAGCATCATTCATGCCCTCGGGTGCCCACGGGCTCCCGACTGGAGCACGGATGGGAAGGCAATCTCGACCAGATGGAATTGGGGCATCGCATCACTAACCTGGATGAGAAGCTTAACACGCTCGATGGGGGCGGCAGCCGTCTTGGAGACGGCGGCGGACACACCACCCATCAGGAAGTCGACCACGAAGTTCTTTTCCACGGTGTTTTTCTGGGCCATTGTGGAGGATGTCGTACTGTGAAAGCAGGGAACGAGCGGAAGAGGGGGCGTCGCAGGGCGGGTTGTTCACTTATACTGCGGGAGAGTCGGGTGGGACCGCCGGGGGAATTGCAAAAAAGGTTCTTTCCCACATTGCATCCGGCTGCTTTGGCTACTTTGGCATGCATTTTTATGAGGCGCGCGTCTTCCCTATTGAAGAAATGTAAGCGCCTTTATGCGCCTTGCGCGTTTGCCCATTGAAATCAATTGAATTCCCTTCAATTTGAAGGCTGATTAGCGTGCTGAGCGGCCCTGCATACGCCTCTCCTCCGAGTATCCCCGCAGCTCTGGTAAACCCATCCGGATAACGGAGATTTTCTCGAAATTTCGGCATTGCCCAGCCGTATCTGATCGTGGTCCACTTCCAAATGCGGCAGATTCTCAAACATGTAAGACATGATGTATCTAGTAGAGAACCTGTTAAAATGTCTAGATGACATGAGGTAATCAAACAGTAATGCAATGCATAGCCGGGCAAAACATAGTCCACTCGCGCGTTGGATGCGCGCTCCCCTATTCCCATATTCCCTTTTTCCTCTCCCTCTATCTCTCTCTCCCAAAGTCCCTCTCTCTTTAATCTCTTACTACATCAAGACGAGCGGGAACTACTTGTCAAACACCGTAGCTGGCGACTTCGTCTTGCGATCGTATATGCCATCAGCGACCAACCTTCGCATTGGTACTACAACAACCGGGACTCCAGCCTCTCAATTGGATATCCTTTCGAGCGGGGCCGTTGTGGTCAATACATCAATACATTACTTACTTTCGCGCCTCTCGCAGTCGCTGCCGCCGCATTTTCGGACTGATCACAATCAGACATTCCGTGTTCTTTAGAGTGATTTGCTCGCATCATTGCAGTGTAATCTACTTGCACATTGTGCTTTAAATTGAGGTTTCGCTTTGGAGGATCCTAACATTGGCCGCTTGGCGAGGGATAACGGCATGATTAACTTACACAAGGTGATTCGGAGTAACCGGATACTATGCTTTCTGAAGGACTTCGGGCGGCTAGTTAGCTGTCGCCTCCACATGTCCTTCGTCACGCCATCATTTCGTCGCCGCTTTCACCGCTGAATATAAGACCCCAACAATTGCACCTTAGAGAAAAAGCTCAGGACGGTTTTCACAAGAATTTCTAGAAAATGCAGAACTGCTGGTGCTTTTGATGTTCGGCTTACTGGAACGTCCTAGTAGATTGATCATTTCACCGATACAAGCTTATGAATTTCTTTTGTCAGGTTATGTGGAAGCTAACGCGAATAGTAAGCTCACCAGTGCATCGCGTGAATGCTATCGGCGTGCAGATGCAAGTCGTGATTATACGGTATCAGTTTTCCTGCCGCACATCTCTGGCCGCCCTGCAAATCGAGCACAGGTTATATGCCAACCCATTTTCAGGTTCAGAATGTATTACTCCTGCTAACGCGATGCGCCAAGCTGCTTTGGCCTGTTGCATCTCTACTCACCTCCCATGCCGGAAGGGCGCAACACATTGCGTTTCCCTCAACCTGCGGGCGCGAGCAGAAGCTTCCAGAGACTTTGCTCATTCCTCTTACATTACATCACCCTCAAACGTAAGGATGACATGAGGTCGGTGTTGCACCGTTTTTCTACACAGTCGGGGCGGTTGAGGTCCGATGCGGTATCTAGGGAGCAGAAGGTAGACGATTCAAACATCCTTGAATTCCTTTTTGAATTCCGATGAAGAAAAGCCGCATGCGTGGGGTGCACAGAAAAAAAAAGTGTACAGAGAAACAGAAAAAAAAAAGAAAACGAGGCCCAGGGAAGAAAGCCATACACTGCCACAACGAAGCGCGTAGCCGGAGGACACGCGGCGGGCAGCAAACGAGCAAAGCCGTGACACACAAGTAGGTTCCGCATTGGTCCCGATTTGGACGGCGGACTCGGAACCAGCAGACATGCGTCTGCATTTTCTTCTTTTTGTTGACATAAAAGAAAAACATTTGCAAGTACTCGTGGTACGACATTGCCGGAACGACTGGAATTGACAGGAAAGTCTCGCATGCGAATGTGGGGTATGTTGACTTCCGAGAAAAAAAAAGGATGTTTCCCGAAGGGCATGCGGCCTGAATAGGCAGGATTCGCTTCACGCATGAGCCCGCCGACGACAAGCTGCGATGGCCGCCCAAAGAACATATTCTTGTTGCGAGTTTTTTTTTTCATCTATGTCTCCCTTCCCTTTTTTTTTATGAACGCCCATTGAGGCGTCCAAAGAAAAAAAAAGTGGAAATGAAAGAAAAAAAAACCCTCAGAAAAAAAAAAGAGCAGCCTCATCTCTCCTCCCGCATCTATAAAATAGGGATGCTTTTCGTTCTCCCCTTTCTCATCATCAACCAGCTCCTCCACATCTCCCGCTCTCTCCCTCTCTCGCTTCGCTCCCGCAATCTACCAACAATGCAGCTTAAGAACATCTTCATCGCGGTCGCCGGTCTCCTGACCGTCAGCGTTTCCGCAGCGCCTGCCTCCACCAACTCCGCCGCTGCCAACACTGCTCGCGCCGAGCTCAGCGATATCTGCAAGACGTGCTGCAACAACAACTTTGCCACCGCTGAGTGCGCCAGCGTCCGCTGCCTCTGGTGCCCCAAGGAAGCCTCTGTCGCCGTTCCCGAGCCCAAAGTCCCCGAACCCCAGGCTGGCGATTCCGACATCTGCAAGAGCTGCTGCAACAGCGGCTTCAAGGACGCTCAATGCAAGGGCATCACCTGCCTTTGGTGTCCCAAGAAGCCTGAATCGATCGAGGCTCGTGACGTCAAGCCCTTCGCCGGTGATTCGGACATCTGCAAGACCTGCTGCAACAATGGATTCCAGGACGCCCAATGCCAGGGCATCCGCTGCCTGTGGTGCCCCAAACCCAAGGTCGCTGCAACCCCTGCCCCAGTGGTTGAGAAGCGAGCTATCAAGCCCCTCGCTGGTGACTCCGACATCTGCAAGATCTGCTGCAACAACAACTTTGCCACCGCTGAGTGCTCCAGCATTCGTTGCCTGTGGTGCCCCAAGTCCAAGCCCGCTCCTACCCCCGTCCCTCAGGCTGGTGACTCCGACATCTGCAAGACCTGCTGCAGCAACGGATTCGCATCCGCTGAGTGCCAGGCCATCCGCTGCCTCTGGTGCCCAAAGTCCAAGATTGCCGCCACCCCTGCCCCAATGGTTGAGAAGCGCGCCATCAAGCCCCTGGCCGGTAACTCCGACATCTGCAAGACCTGTTGCAGCACTGGATTCGCGGCCGCCGAGTGCAAGACCATCAGTTGCCTGTGGTGCCCCAAGCCCAAGCCCGCTCCTACCCCCGTTCCTCAGGCTGGTGACTCCGACATCTGCAAAAGCTGCTGCAACAGTGGGTTCAAGGACGCCCAATGCAAGGGCATCACCTGCCTCTGGTGCCCCAAGCAGTAATCGCGCTGACCATGGCGTCGACAGCACTTCCTTCCGATTTCATACCCTCGGCGACTGCGATCAGTAGCACATCACACAACACACCTTGCATTCATTCATTCAACAATCATTCTGCATTTTCATTCATATACCCTTAATCTGCACGCATTCATTAGTTAGTTTTGGTACGCATAGTCATCAGTCATTTGGTCATTCCCACCACGCATTGTAACATTAGAACATTCCCCAATCACATCATTCATTGCATCATTCATCTCGATCTTTCGAATTAATGTTCGTTGTATTGTCGTTTTTCTTGAGTGGATTCCATTGAAAGTGATCTTGTTCGGTTTCGTCGCCATTGCTCGGAAGACTCACGGAAGACTTCTTGGTCTCAGTGTACCATCCGACTAGTCCATATTCGCCTCACAGTCGTGAAAATTATCGAGTGAGCGACAGATACAGCCGGTCTGGTCTTTGGTGTGCCTTGGCCCGAAGTGTCAGGCTCCTCCTGACATACTTCAACAATTGGTCACGTACTGTTTAAAAAGGCACATTGTAATTCCCTTGCGAGACGCGCGTCGCACTCAAGTGTTTGGGCCGGAGTTATCGACGTTGTGACTATAGCAAGGCCCCATCTTGAAAGGTTCTTGCTCAACGCAAACCACTTAGCAGTGTTAAGTCCGTCAGCAATGTGTTTCAATCTACCACTGTTGCACCGATGGCCCTGAACGGCCACAAGTGGCCCAGCCACTCCAGCCAAGCCAAGGTAGCTCAGCAGTTCTCTGACATAATAAATAGCTGGTATACGCGCCGTCCTGCGTTCCGTTCTTCTTTTCGTCAGTATTCCCAGTCACGGCTGCCGAAGGTGCTGAGCTGGCCAATCTCAGGAAGAGCGAGATGGCCTTCCGACTGCCCATCCGAGGATTGCGAGAGATGGGGCATGTAGATGGGTATCACTGTTACCAAGTGCACAAAGACGCCCGTGCCTATCTTGCAGCAGCCATCGTTGCAGGGACCCCTGAGAAGTGTGGGATCCATCGACGATGGAATCTCCGTGCCTGGCTGTGGCGTGGTTGGTCAGACGTGTAAGTCACGTGTCTCTGCGCCGCGCAATCCGCACAGAGAAGACCGGGCTTACGCGTCACAAGCAATTCTTTCGTGAAGCAGACCATTCAACTCGGCGAAACAACCTTTAATAGCTTCAGCTCGTTCCTTGAAGACATCAATGTCAGCGTAAATGTAGGCTCCGTACGTAAAGTAACGAGTTTAATGTTTCATGGACTGGATGAACTCTCAAGGTGAAAAGTTCCAATACAGTGACGAAGGGGAAGTGTTCCATACAGTCAGTCATATTTGGCCCTAGGCCCAAACGAAGCGAGAGGAGGAGACAGAAATGATGGTAAAAAACAATGGATATACGATATATGATTGACAAACATCATCGAGAATACAAAAACTTGCAGGCCAGCCGCAGTCGTATCAGTTAGCCATATCGGAGTGCTCGTTCCTGGACGAGGCAAAATTCTGCGCGCGCACAATTTAACGGACGTGGACGCGCTCATCGGCCTCGGCCTCGATCTTTCCGACATAGGCGGGGGCAGGGGTATCGCCGGAAGGTGAGGAAGTCTCGGCAGCGACAGCCGCCCGCTTAAGTGCGAGATCCTCGTCGTCAAATTTCCTGTATAGGAACCAGAAGGCAATGGTGGCGATGAAGGCAGCGATACCGGCGCCCGCGTACATCCAGGTGAGAGTTGGGTCTTTGGCAAGGGGCGACAGGAACAGCCCGATAAGAGATGCAGCGGCGTTGGGAAGAAGCGCGAGAGCGGAAATCAAGCACTTCATCTTGGTAGGGGCGTGGGTGTACGAGTACTCCAATGACCCAATGGAGGCGAAGATTTCACTAAGGGCAATGAGCAGGTAGGCCGGGAACTGGAGGAAAACGGAGATGTTGTTGTAGGGCTGTAAGTCCAGCTCCTCCTCTGTGCGGTCCACGAAGTCGAAGTTGGGACCGGTCTCGTAGATTTTCTTCTGCAGGACGGAAGCGTAGATCATAGAGAGGGCTCCGAGGAGGAAACCAACGGAGATACGCTTGATGTAGCCGAATTCTATCTTGTGTTTGGCCAAAAAGGGGTAGATGAAGCTGTCGAATAGCGGGATCAGAATAACAAGAGCGATGGGGTCCAACATGGACACCAAGTCGTTGTCGAGCCAGTGAGGGCGTTTCATCTGTCCGGCTTGAGAGATGAAGTTGTTCAACATCTGAGAGTAGCAAACCCAGTAAATGGACATGAGGGGGAAGATGGAGCACGCTTTCAGGGTCTGACGAAGTTCTTTAGGGAAGTTGGCATCCCAGGTACGCTTGCTAGCTTCGGATTGGGATTCTCCTGGAACTGGCTCGGACCATTCGAGGAACTTGAAGTTGGTTCCGGCAGGCACGCTGACCGCTGTGGGGTTTGCCTTTCGGCGGGCCATGCCGTATCGAATGCACTTCCAGGCAACAACGATAATGGATCCTTCCGGCACTTCTTTCTTGTACTTTTTGGTACCGGCAACGAAGATGGCGATGGACAGGACGAACATGCACGCGGGCACAAGGTACGCCTGCCAGAACGCATTTCGCTCGAGCTTCACGCAAACGACTTGTCCGACCATGGCACCAACGTTGATGGCCCAGTAGAACCAATTGTACAAGTGCTGCACAGTGAGATCGGGGTCGACAATATATTGTCGGCCGTTTTTGGTCACGGTGTAAGCTTCTTTGGGGATCTGGTCAGCACACATGGGAGAGACAACGGATTTGATGCCTCCGGTACCGAGACCGATAATGGTGATGGCAGCGATGTATCCAGGGAAGGCGGCGGCGCCGTAGGTGTGAAAGTCACCATCGGTACTGGTGGGTATCGAAGTGATGGTAAGGACGATCCAGCCAAGCATGTAGATGACGGAGAAGACCAGAATGGTTCGGTATTTGCCGAGGTATTGATCAGCGACCACTGCACCGATCAAGGGAGTGAAGTAAGCGAAGAACCTAGATGGGAAGAGCGTCGTAAGCGACAACCAAGGTGTTTGCGATGTCATGGCGCATGCACTTACGTGAAGTAGTTGGAGAGGGCAGTGGCGACCGATTGACTCTTTTCCAGGGATCCAGGCTCCTCATCTCCAGAAACATAGTTTTGGAAGACGGCCGATCCACCGTAGAAGGCGAATCGTTCGCAGAACTCGTTGACTACGATGAACCAGGCTGCAAGAGGCACAATGCCGGCAATGCGAGGCAAAGTGCCTTTGATAAAACCATCCTCAGTAGGGATGCGGACGATGTGCTCATCCGTCTTTTCGTTGAGGGTGGCCTGACTAGGTTGTCCCATGTTGTGATGAGGCCAATGGGTAAGACACAAAAAGAGTGATGAAACGAACTGGACAGAAGCTGGGGGATTGGAAGGGTCTCGCTACTCTTTATGCGCCAGCAGGGGCCTAGCCTGAGCGGTATGTCGGAACAGCTATCATGCAGTCTGTGATCGCTGGGCGGTGAACAGGAACCAGGGCTTTCGTTTTGGCCCGCGCGAGCGCGCGCTTTGTCAAGAGATTGACGGTTTGGCTGGTGATCAAGGAGTGTTCTTTCGCAAATTGTGATAATTGTGATCGGGCAACCGAATATTCGGTTCATTTATTCGGCTGGGCAACTGGCCATTTGTTATCCATCGAGAACACCTAGAGGAATTTACAAGTGCGCCAAGTGGTAACGAAAGGAAGCAGAACACTGCGTTTATGGAAACAAGAATTGACGCCCGGCGCAGAAACAGACACTATGCGCGCACAGGAGATCAGGAAATTTCGATTCTCGTGTTCCACAATTCACACTTCGTGTTTCAAGTCACGCGACACAAATCCCAGTCATCTCAGTTTGACACTCGATCCACAGTGGAAAGAGTCGGCGGATCAGCTGATATCAGGTGATGGACATGTAGACCCACGTGACTGTTTGACCCAGACTCGCATTAGGCAAGCAATCAAGCCATCCATCCATCGCTTGTCATCGATTGTCGATAGCACTCGCTCACTGTTGGTGCGTGGTCGTGTCTTCACACAAACACTCTGTCTTAAATATTTCTGGCATTTCATTCTATCTCTCTTGCTTCATCAACCAATTGCCTCCTCCACTCAGTCAACCCCACCGACACGCTTATCATGGTCGCCATTCCAAGGAAAATCCACCCCGTCCATGTTGATGGTAAGCGCACGACGCGCCCCCGTATTCAAGGCGCATTTCTGTGCATTAGTTAACAGGACCTTCTTGTCGGCCACCTTGTAGTCAACTCCACAGATATCCTTCGCACAAAGGTGGTGTGCACCATCGGGCCTGGTATGTCTATGGGCAGCATGTGCTAGAAATACGCAGTCTGGTCTCGTCAACAATCCCGCTTGTAACACTATCACTTTCCTCGCTGCAGCGTCATGCTCGAAGGAAATGCTTGGCCAACTCATCGAGGCGGGCATGAACGTCGCCCGTCTGAATTTGAGCCACTGCACACAAGAGTTTGCCAGCGGCGTCATTCGCACCATCAGATCTCACTTGGTAGAAACTCAGTCCACTGCCGAGGTAGCCATTTGGCTGGACATGAACGGCCCCAAAGTCAGGAGCGGAAAGCTTGTCAACGGTGAACCGATTCAATTGACTGCTGGAGATGACTTTTACTTTGTCAACGACAATACCCTGTTGGGCGACAAAACCAAGGTATGTATTGGACATCATACATCCCCGTGTATTACGCTGTGCTTACATGTTGTTGCAGGTGTCTACCAGTTATCTGAAAGAGCTGGTTAAGGTCGGTGATAAGATCTACATTGATGACGGTCTTCTGTCGTTCACGGTGGTGGAACGTCTGGAAGACTCGATCAGATGCAAGGTCGACAACTCTGGTATGTGACGACGAGGATTCCGATGGCGTCGAAGACGTATGTCTCAGCTCATCTTCTCCACCATGAAGGCATTCTGGGTGAAAGCAAGGGAATCAACTTCCCAAGCAACGTCATCAATGACCTGCCCGCGGTCAGTGAAAAGGACAAGGGCGACATTGCGTACGCGATGAAGGAACAGGTCGATTTCATCTCCGTTTCATGCATCCGTAACATTGAAGATGTGGAGGAAGTCCGGTTACTGCTCGGCAATCACAAAGTAAAGCTTCTGGCCAAGATTGAAAACAAAAGTGGAATGGACAACTTTGAACACATCCTGAGGATGGCTGATGGCATCGTCATTGACCGAGGTTACCTCGGTGCGGAAGTCGACTTAGAACTCGTCACCATTGCTCAAAAGAAGATGATCAGCATGGCCAACGTTGCTGGCAAGCCCATCCTGGTTGCCAACCAGATGCTCGAGTCCATGCGAACAAATCCGCGCCCAAACCGATCAGAAGCTGCTGGTAAGAGATGGAGATATTTGGTTGCATCTGAGTGATTATCTAACAAGCCCTTTGCGCATACTAGATGTCGCTAACGCTGTGATGGATGGTGTTGACGGACTGGTTCTGTCTGGAGAAACTGCCATTGGTATGTCTGGTCCGATTACGTTTATATAGGACATGACGGACTAATGGGGGAAATGTGGATTAGGTGAATACGTACTGGAGTCTGTCAACTTGATGAGACGCATTGCGTACCAGGCCGAGAAGAACAACAACTATCTGGAATACCAGGTCAAGACCATGCGCAGCGTTCCCAAACCCATTCCCGTCTCCGAAAGTATCGCGTCGTCCGCTGTGCTTGCCGCACGACAGGTGGATGCCGCCATCATCGTGGTCATAACGGAGTTGGGTGGTACCGCACGTCTGGTTGCCAAATACCGACCAGTCATCCCCGTGGTGGCCGCCACTTTGATCCCCCAGACTGCTCGTCAGTTGAACGTAAACTTTGGATTGGTTCCATATTACCACGCTGGTTCAGCTGACACGGTCATCAATGACACGCTGAGTATGTTCGCCAACCGATTATCTCTTGACAAACGAGGCGTCAAGAGTTTACACTCACATATTTCAACTTGGGATGATTAGAATACGCTGCGGAACTCGGTCTGTGCCGCCCGGGTCAGGTCGCTGTTGTCACATGTGGTCAGCACATTGGATTCTTGGAGGGTATGATCGCGAGTTGTAGCCCACGCTGTTCCGCCTCAGCGCGAAGATACTCACTCCCCACTTTCTAGGCACTACCACCAAGATGCAACTGATGCAGATTCCCGGCTAAAGGCTTGAAGCCCAGCAGCCATTGCAGTCGGACCTTCCATATGAATTTTAGGTGTAGATTTTGTGACACCATTGTACAAAAATAATCTTCCATTTCCATGCTGGGCTTGGCCTGCGATATCACGCAGATTCACTTTGTGTATGTTGGCCTGCTTTAGCAACTTCAGCGCAGCCAAGTCTCGAGAGCTAGATTTATATTTATTCGACAAAGTCACAAAACGTACATGAAGTATTTTTGTGTTCTGCATAACCGGAGCTGCGTAGTGGACTGGAAGGTTTTCTGGTAAGGGTATGGAAGGTGGTCGTTCTTCAGACGCGCTTCCATGCAAATCCGTATTCTCTCGAACGACGAAATCGATCCGAATGGCTAGCGCGTTGGAGCGACTGACACTGCTACGAAGTGGGCAGTTGAAGGGCTGCACCGAACTGAGTCTCTGCGATGCCGGTCTGGAGCAGTTCCCGCGCGAGATATTCGACCTTGGGGATTCATTGGTGAAGCTGGATCTGTCACGGAACAAGATCTCAGAGCTCCCAAAGGACATCCACAAACTGTGTAACCTGCAGATCCTGTTCTGCTCCAGTAATTGCTTTACGGTATTCCCGGAAGGGCTCGGACAATGTCCGGACCTTTCCATGATTGCGTTCAAGCAAAATGCGATCCGGACAATACCGGAGGGGTCCCTGCCCCCCAAGCTTCGTTGGTTGATCCTGACAGACAACAAGATAGAAGCACTTCCCTATGATATTGGGAAATGCCAGCATCTGCAAAAACTGATGTTGGCTGGGAACTGCCTGATGGCTCTGCCCGACAGTTTGCGGGAATGCGTGGCGTTAGGGCTGATTCGCATCTCTGCAAACAAGTTCCACGTGTTTCCGCAGGTGCTCTCGTCGCTGCCGAACCTGGCGTGGTTGGCGTTTGCGGGGAACCCGTTTAGTGACGTTGAAGCGAGTCGGAGGTTTTCGCAAAAGGAAGCCATCAGGCTGATTGATTGGAGTGAGCTTGTGCTTCATGAAAAGCTGGGGGAAGGAGCATCTGGTGTAATTTATCGGGGGGAGTGGACGCGATCTGGAACTGGGGTTCTCAATACTGCCGTCAAGCTGTTCAAAGGCGCAGTTACGAGGTACGTGCAAAGAATGTCCCGAGAATGTGCCATAACCGTATGACCGTTGACTGGGACGCCTGGTCATATAGTGATGGTTGGCCGCACAATGAAATGGAAGCATCGCTCTGCGCAGAACGGCATCTCAATCTCATTCCGGTACTGGGCAAAATCACTGGCCACCCAACCAATGCGGAAGGACTGGTCTTTGACCTCATCGACCCAACATTCACCAATCTGGCTGGTCCCCCCGACATGACCACCTGCACCCGTGACGTCTACCTGCCGCAAACCACCTTCACGGTCAACGAGACCCTGCGCTGTGCACGCGGGATCGCCTCTGCTGTTGCCCACCTCCATTCGCATGGCGTCGTCCATGGCGATTTGTACGGACACAACATTCTGATCTCCGCGACTGGAGAGTGTCTTCTGGGAGACTTTGGGGCAGCATCGTTGTTTGATAAAGAGGATATCAATGTGTCTCGCGTCGTGCAGACATTGGAAGCAAGAGCGTTTGGACATTTGTTGGAAGAATTGTTGACGCGGACTAGGGAAACGGGTGCGGAGGACGCCAAGAGGATTGAGAAGTTGTGGTTGGTACAGAAGCAGTGCGTTCATCCAGATATCTTTTTCTTAGACATTTGTAGCCAACTGGACACTTTGGTATGATGGAAATATGTAAGAACTTGACGGTTAAAACAAGGCACCCTACCGTGACCCCGCAATCGCTGTCACCCGCCAAGGGTCTCAAAGTCGGAATACTTTTGGACGGACAAGAAGCAACCAGCGCAATAGAATTTGGACTGCAGCTGGCATTAGCGCCAAATGTATAAAACTCTTGTGTGAATTTCAATATTAATTCTTCGCGCAACCAATTCGGTTCCCTTCCCGCCATATTGTCTGCCCTACCATACGCCTGCAAAAGGTACATCCAATGTCATATATTGGGCTACGCCTATGTTTCCCCTACGCCATCCAAATAGGTGAGCGGGCCTGGCTTCCTCCGTTCAGTAGTTGCCCAGCAAGTTGTACTTGTCATCCGTGACACACTCCTGGCGGGGTTGGCCCCATTCGCCTGTAGATAACAATGTCAGATCGATTGAGGGAAGGAGAAAGAACCCAACAGTAAGAACACGAGCTACTTTACCAGGGCGTTCCGGCTTGGGGATACGCTTGACTTTGGCGGGGGCAATCTGGGGCCGGTGCCTCAAAAAGATGAGCTGGTCCACTTTGACGCGTCTGAGGCAAATGCAGAAGTGAAGGAGGTTGGTCGACCCTTTTTTGGGTCGCATCGTGCAACGGTCTTCAATCATACCCGGCTTCGAGCTCTTCTTGAGTGTCCGCGCTGATGACGAGCTCCGAGTCCTTGACCTCCAACGCGACCCTTTCTTCAATTGCAATTTCCCTGTCATGCACAAAAAACGCAAAAACATCGGAAAGCTGTGAGTGAAGGCCCAACTCAAATAGTACAACACGAGTTACAGAAGTAGGGTCAAAAGAGTTCACATACTTGAGCTGCTTCGAAAGCGCCTTGATATTCAAATCAAACGGCAAAAACACACTATGCGACCATCCGCGAACAGGTTCCTCTTCATCCTCCGAGACGTCGATATCATCATCATCCTCATCCCACTCGCCAGCGGCTTCGACAGCTGCCGTGTCGTAGCCAGGGGCCTCATTGACGGGTTCGACGGGTGGGCTGCTGGCTGGCTCAGGATCGTGCAGGCTGTAACTAAACCCGCCATTCCCGGTGCTAAAGTTGCTGTATCGGTGAGAGTTGCGTTGTTTGTGACGCTCCTCGGCGGCTTTTTCTTCGGGGGTAGCTTCCACCCATGTGGTGAACGTCGTGTTGCTCATCGTTTGTGTGTGCGCGCGGGTAATGTGTGATGTGAGAAGCGATACAGATGGGTGTGGAGAGAGATGGGGTGTGGTGTTTGGGTGGTTTGGGGGGTGGTGAGAGACTGAAAAAATCGTTTGTGGGAAAAGGGACTTGCAAGCTCGCCTGATGACTGACTGACACCACGGAGCTAAGCCTTTTGACGGGGCACAGTATAGTCTAAACGAGACGCGTTACGTGATCAGAGCGGGGATCAGAGCCTTGCGGAGGGAGTACAAACCCATTCTCGGAGGCCCCGATGTCTACATTCGGAGCTATCGAATCCACAGACATCGGAGGTTCGCCCACGAAAATGTCTCCACTAACAAACGCATTGCTAGTTGTTTGTTGATGGGAACATGTACCAGTGCATACATGCTATTCACCTGCAGCAATTTCCACTTGCTGGGGGACTGTGACGCAATGTGCGGATGGGACAGCGAGAGAAATGGGATCAGATAAGCACAAAGGATAAATGCCAAAAGGGAGACAATGCATTTGCCAAATTCTGAATGCCCCCGTGGCGAGAAAGGTAGCCCGACTGCAAATCCTGCGTAGCATTGTAGCATTTGACCCCCAATATGCTTGCTTATCAAAGCGGAGCAAAAAACTCCGCTTCTGTTATAAAAGAATGGGGCCACGCTTTCCGTCCGCCCCTCCGCTCTTTAGGCCTCGAACATTCTCCTATCTCCCCCGCTTTCTGGCTCCGGATCAGCACTATCAGAAAGTGAAGGGTCGCAAGGGCAAAAAGCAACATCTCTCGGAGGAGCCATTCAGCTGTTGCGCAATCCCAATTCGGGATCCGCCCACATCTGAACGCAAAACATTGACGGGTTTCCATCAGAACACCCGCAAAAATGAAGTGGTTCAACGCACTCGCCGTCGCCCTAGTCGGGAAATGGCTGACCTGCATCACCCTCAGCACCGCATCTTCTCTCAACGGAACCAACTACGAGATCTCCAGCGGGTACACCACCAACCTCGCCGCAACCAATGTTGGGGGCAGCACCATCGAAATGGTTCCCGTCGACCGCACCATGGTGTACCTGCGCAACAACTACGGCCCGGTCTTTGTCGACATGGACACCAACACGGTCATTTCGGCGGTCCGCGTCTTTGGCGCTTTCACTCCAAGCCAAATCGGGGGGCTCCATAAAGTAAATGAATCCTGCGTGGGCATGTTCTGGAGTGCCAGTCCGTGGTTGTACTTGACCTACGTCTCGGTCCCGACCCTGGGAAACCCGACCTCGGTGGTCACACGTAAGCCTCTCTCTACCTACATTGCATGGAATTTGGAGGTCATGAGGGTTTTGTCCTGACGAGACGACGGAAAACTAAACAGAGCCTCTCGTTTTTCATTTTTGATATGCAGAAAAACTCCTCACCGGCTTCCCCGAACCCGGTTATCCGCCCTACGCAGCCTTTAAAAACAAAGACACGACCTACTTTGCGCCTTACTGGGGAATCTACAAATTCTCGGGCGAGTACGAAGCAGAGGTGACGATGACGACCACCGTGACAGTGACGTCGACCAGTACCATTTCCCCCGTGACAGATGCTGCTTCTGCAACATCTACCACTTTGATGTCGACTACGGCGATGCCGGCTTCATCGACGACTACGACATCGGCGGGCAGTGCTTCGGCGGCTGCTGCTTTGACGGGGAGCACAACGACGGGAGTTAGTTCGACGGATACTAGTACCAGCAGCACCTCTAGTGCCGAGACCACTACCAGCGGCACCTCTAGTGCCGAGACTACTACCAGCGGCGTCTCTACTAGCGAGACCACCACGAGCGGCGTCACTAGTAGCGAGACTACTACCAGCGGCGTCTCTACTAGCGAGACCACTACCAGCAGCATCTCTAGCGCCGAGACTACTACCAGCAGCATCTCTAGCGCCGAGACTACTACGAGCGGCGTCACTAGTAGCGAGACCACTACCAGCAGCATCTCTAGTGCCGAGACCACTACCAGCAGCACCTCTAGTGCCGAGACCACTACGAGCGGCGTCACTAGTAGCGAGACCACTACCAGCAGCACCTCTAGTGCCGAGACCACTACGAGCGGCGTCACTAGTAGCGAGACCACTACCAGCGGCGTCACTACGACCGAGACCACTACCAGCAGCACCCCTAGTGCCGAGACCACTACCAGCGGCGTCTCTACTAGCGAGACCACTACGAGCGGCGTCTCTAGTAGCGAAACCACTACGAGCGCCATCGCTAGTAGCGAGACCACTACGAGCGGCGTCTCTACTATCGAGACCACTACGAGCGGCGTCACTAGTAGCGAAACCACTACGAGCGCCATCACTAGTAGCGAGACCACTACCAGCAGCACCTCTAGTGCCGAGACCACTACGAGCGGCCCCGTAACTACCGCGACCACTACAAGCGATTCAACGCTAACCACGCTAGCCTCGACCGCTCCAACCAACCCCACCTCCACCACACCCACACCTCAAACCACCCTCATCACCACTGTCCGCATCGACACCACGACCGTCCGCCAAACCTTCATCAACGCCACCCAACTCCTCGCCCTCAACCCGCTCGTCACCGATTCACAAGGCCACCTGTTCCGCTCCAGCTGCGACGTCAACCCCGCCACGCAGGTCGCGTACTGTGTGTTTAGGAATTTGAACGGCACCCAGCATGAGTTTGTGAGAATGAACTTGAACACCGAGGACGTTGTGCGGTATCTATTGCCAGCGAGAAACGAGACGTGGATTAAACCGGGCGGCCCGCATTTGAGTGTTGATGGCGTTAATAACGGTATGCGGAAAAACACACCGACCTCGTGTCCTTCGCTTTTGTTTTTTGTGTGAAGTGTTTGGTTTAGTGTAGTTTGGTTGTGTGCCCCCCACTCATCCATTTGTTGGGGAAACCCACTACCACTCCACTAGGCGCGCTCTTCACCTGGCCCAAAGGCATGATCGCCTACTACAGCGACCGCACCGCCCAATTCACATTCCACCAGCTCCCCGCCGACGAATCCCTCAGCACCGCGCTCGACCCACGCACCGGCGAATTCTTCATCGGCTACGCGGCCCAAGCCACCTACGGCTACATCACCGGAACCCTCTTCCCCAGCGTGTTTGATCGCCAAGGCACACTCGCCGCCCCGGGAGCCAAACACCCCATGGACTTTGTCCCCGTCCGCAAACAGCACATGGACCCCGTCGCTAACGCCCTGTGGGTCGTGGACAATGCGGGCGGCGTCGGCAGAGTCCCCGTGGCGTTTACCGATCCCCGAACGTATGTGCCCCCGCGTGCACAGTATCGCCCGATTGCGAATAGGACGACCGTCGCTGCATCGTTCTACCCCGGACCCCCCGTCACGCAGCAGTTGGGCGGCAATGCGCAGATGACGTTCCAGTCACGCGGAAATGGTATGTGCGATCGCAAAAAAAAAAAATGGAAGAAATAAAAACGTATCACACCCCCCCCCCCCCCCCCTGCAACGTGGTTTGACCCCCACCCTGTCTCTTTTTTTTTTTTTTTTTTTGTTTGGGTTTGCGACGTGATAGCCCCGATTGAAATGGACATCACGGCCCACAACGCCCCCATCTCGGGCGGCGCGCCCCCGGCAAAGGGGACGGGCGTGTACTACCGATTCGACATCAAGTCTGCGGCTGCCGATTTCACGGCCGAGCTCGCGTGGAGTGTGGATCAGACGAGTAAGTTGACAACAAAAAAAAAAAAAAAAAAAACAAAAACACACATTGTTTATTTTATTTATTTATTTATTTATTTACTTTTTTTTCCGCTTAGCATTGGACACCCACACCATCGCCGACCCCGCCGCACTCCAGTGGGCCCGGTACAACCCCGCCACGCGCGCCTGGGAGTACCAGCCCGCGTCGGCGTTCAATTTCGTCGAGCAGGTCGTGTATGTCCAAACAGATCGGTTTAGTGAATGGGTTAGTAAGAAAAGAGCGTTCCCACTTTGGGTCCCCCATCACTACTGTCCCACACCCACTAATGAATTTACGTATTTCCTTGAAATTCCCGCACGCCCACTCAGACCGTCGCGATCCCACCCGCCGACGAGACACCCTCCACCACCACGTCCCCCGGTCTGTCCGCGGGGGAGATCGCCGGCATCGTCATTGGCGCTATTGC
Organism: Powellomyces hirtus; assembly: GCA_025526995.1. Lineage (NCBI taxonomy): Eukaryota > Fungi > Chytridiomycota > Chytridiomycetes > Spizellomycetales > Powellomycetaceae > Powellomyces > Powellomyces hirtus. The sequence continues at coordinate 251,424 of JAHLKG010000017.1, read as the reverse complement.
CGGCATCGCGCTGCTCGTGGGCGTCGGCACGTACCTCGTCCTCCGGCACCGGCGCACCACGCGCGGGCAGACGCATGTGGAGTTGGGCGAGGAGGACGCAACACCCCGCGTGACGCAGGTCGGACCCGCCGCACGGGGGTGAGCCGATGGCGGGCGAGGCTGGCACGAAGAGGGGATAGCATAGCATAGCAGGAGGGTGTTTATGGGGGTGCTCTCTCTGCGCGCGCCCCCCCTTTTTTTTGGCTCCCTCCCCGCCACCACACGTTTTATACCTTGTGCCGTGACACTCTGGATGCGCGGAAGTGTTGTTGTTTCACCCCGTGTGTTTGCATAGACCGGAAAACAACGCTGGATTCGAGAAAAAGGAAGAGTTTGTTTTTTTCTTTTTTTTTTCTCCACACTGTTTTTTGCGCAACGGAGAGAGGCGCGCTGCAGATATGGGACGGAGGGGGGGGGCAAAAATCTTGAATAAACCCGAATACATGCAGTTCTGGGGTTTTTATCAATCACAAAATAGGGAACTTGGGGGTCTCTTTTTTTTTTTCACTATCTTGGTTTCGGGGAGGGAGAAATGCAATGCGATGCGGTGGCTGCGTCCGTCCATCAAGGTCCCGTTGTCAATCCCTTCTCTCCCACATGCACCACCATTCCGCGGCAACGGGGGTGTAAAACAAAAAAAAAAGCAAAAAAAAAACGTGTGCGGCGTCGCGAGTAGATATCGAGGGGGTTTTTGTTTTTTGTTTTTGGATATTTTTCCACCAGTATCTAAATCAAAACTGCAATCCCCCTAACTGTATATATTTTATGATAAGGAAAATGGGAGTGGACCACACCCCAGGTGCGCATGTCCGCGTACTGGTGTCAGTCATGTGATTTGCAAAAATGGGATTGTGGTCGGTTTAGAGTCCCAAGGGGGTGAAGATGGAGGAGGTGGCGGGGATGGCCCCCGCTGCTGTTGGAGCGGCGACGTCGGGGGGGATGGTATGCTGTGGGGGGTATTCCCAAACGAAACCAAACAAAAAAGCAACACGCACGTCAGCACTTTTGAAATCCGGGTTTTTTTTTTTTTTTTTTTTTTTTTTTTTGGTATGTGTTCTCTCTCTCCCCACTCACTTTTCGCAAAAACGCGTCCAGAATAGCTTGATTGTGCGTTGCCTGCGGGTGGTTTGTTTTCAGCGCAGAGAGGGTAGCGAGGCGGCGGTCGTTGAGGGCCGCGAGGGCGGTGATGTCGAGGGTAGCGTGTTGGCGGGGCGGTGCGGAGATGGGTTGCTGTTGTTGTTGTTGTTGGGGGTGCGGGCGGGGTTTGCTGGTAGAGGGGTGCGCGCGGGGCTGGTTAGAATAGAAGAGAGGGGGTGGTGGGGGTTTCTGTTTATTTTTGCATTTTTATTTACCCGTCGAGAGACAACAAGGTGCTCTCGCTCGCCAGCCCTCCCGCCGGCTGGGTCTCGCGCTCGTCTGCACCGGCGAGGAAGGCGTCAATGAGGGATTGTCTGCGCGCGCGTTCCGAGCGGGCAGTGGTGGTGGTGGTGGGGTGCGGGGTAGTCGAGGGTGGCGATGGGGTGTGGTGGTTGTCGATGGGTGATGGAGGACGATGAGTCGGGGGCTCGGAGTCGGGATGGTTTGGTTGTTGTTGCTGCTGTTGCTGTTGTCGTAATTGAGCGAGCTGGGTTTCCTGCTTGGCAATGTAGGCGCGTTGCGTGGTGATCAGACTACGCGGATTGCAGGGGGGCGGGGAAGAGAGGTTGTGTTTAATTAGTCGGTTAGTTGATTAGTTAGGTCTCGGCAACGAGTTTATATCTACATCTTCGTTTGGGGGGGGGGGGAATAAGATACGTACGACGGCGTTTTCGCTCTCGGCGGTCTCAACATCCCATCGCGCGTGAGCACGGGAATCGACGACCGTCTCGACGGTTCCTCCCTCACCGCTCCCGGCTGGTGGTGATGAAGAAGAAGAGGTAGCGACGTCGCATGTCGCGGATGAGAGTCCCGCGTCCCGTCTTCATTGGTATCGTGAAGCGTAGGTTGCGGTTTTTTTGGGGTGCTGGCTCGACGGCGCGGACGAGGCGGGTCGGGGTCAGGGTGCGGTTGCGGTTGCGGTATCGGGGTAAGGTTGTCGTTGTTGTTGTTGTCGTTGTTGTTGTTGTTGTTGTTGTTGTTGTGATGCCGATTCTGCAACTCGTTTTGGATGGCTTCGTCTTCGCGCGCGAGTTCTTGTTGGATGGTAATGAGTTGTTGGAGGACGGCTTTCGTGTCTGGCGCGGCAATGTGAGTGGTCGGGGTGGTGGTGCTTGGGTGATGATGTGGGGGAGGTGGGACGGACTGAAAACGTATATGTGTGGGGTAGATGATGGATGTTGTGGTTAGTCTGGGCGTCAATGAGTCTCCATCAGGTAAAGAGGAGCGGGTACGACGAAAATCCAAAATCGGTGTATTGAAAAGGGAGAAAAAAAAGTGGACAAGCCCAAAGGTAGTAGGAAGAAGGGGGATGTTGACACTCCCTCCGCGGGCGGGGGGGGGGGGGGGTGTTATTTTCAATTTACCTCACGGGTCTCCCTACGTGGTTTCACATCCGGGGACGACGCCGGGGGTCCGATGGGATGATGCGAGTCATAGTCCATGTCTCTATCATCTTCTTGTTGGTGCAGGTGCTGTTGCTGTTGCTGCTGTTGTTGCAGCAACAGAGATCTTCTCCGGACTGCCGGGACGGGGGGTGATGATGAGCGAAATTGCTGGTGGGGGTGTTCGTAGGGTTGTTGTTGTTGTTGTTGTGGGTGTTGGGGGGGTGGTTGCGGTTGATCTGGGTTTAGGTTCCGCATCGATTTAGCAATGGTGGGGATAGGCGGGGAGGAAGATCTGAACGGTTGCCCAGGCGGCGGTGGTTGTTGTTTTTCCATATGCGTCGGAATCGGGGGTGACGCCGCCCTCCCGCTCTGCTCATCATCCCCGACCGCCCGTTTCTTCCTAGCCTTTCTCTCCTTCTGGGCCTCCACCTCCGCCTCCCTGAGCCGCTCCTCTCTGCGTTGCTGTTCCTCTGCGCGTTCTTTGGCTTTTTTATCCGCTTCGGTTTTCTCGGCCTGGGCTTTGGCGCGCCCCTCTTCCTCTTCGCGGCGGTATTTGTTTTGCAAGTCTTCGTGTTCGCGTTGGAGCCGCGCGGCTTCCCTCGCTTCTTCCGCTTTTTGGGCCGCGAGCGCGGCCGCTTTGAGGGTTTCGCGCTCGGCCATTTGGCGTCGGAGGGAGTCCTGGAATAAAGAGGCAAGAGAGAATGATGAGGAGGGGCGTGGGAAAACGCGAGGCACAGGACAAAGGGATGCAGGTTGTGCTTACCTGATGATCCTGCTGTTGCTTTTGTTTCTTCATCAGCTCTTCTTTTTCCCAATTGGGCATGTCTTTACGTTGCCCGCGTTGGAACGTCTTTTCCGAATCCGCGATCGGCGGCAACGGCGGTTGCTGGCCCGCAAACAACACCGGTCCCGTACCCGCACCTGTCGCACTCTGCTGCGGCGGCGGATACTGCTGCGGGTGCTGATACCCATGCTGCTGATCCTGTCTCTGACCCACGATATTTGCCGTGGCAGCAGTGGACTCTTTCGCGGTGGTGGGGGCCCCGCCGCCCGCGCGCCCCCAGGGATTATACGCCGCAATCTCTCTATCTTTTTTCTCGTCCATCAATCGCAAATTATATTTCTCGGTTTCGTCTTGCTGCTTTTTGAACTGGATTTGGGCGTCGAGTTCGCGAAGATAGTCGGATTTCGAGGGTAAGGCGGGGGGCAGGCCCTGTGTGTGGTGGAGGGCTGGTTGTTGCTGGTGGGGGTGGTGGGACGGGTGAGGAGGGTAAGGTGACGGTGGTGGCGAGGTTTGGAGGATGGGGCCGGTGAGGGAGGAGGAACCCCCGCCGCCCGCATGTAGGCCGTTCGACATGCGGATGGAGGTTTTTCTAATCGAATTGAAGAAGATGGTATATGAGGAAGGGGAGATGTTGTAAAGGGACGCCCGAGGGGTGAGCCAGGTGAGCCAGGTGTTTTTTTTTTTTGTTTTTTTTTTCTCTTACATTGGTTGGTGGGGTACGCTGCTCCCACCCATGATCGGGTTGGTGCCCTAGAGAAACGCAAGCGACGTTGTCAGTTTCGTGAAACCAGAAAAGCAAAAAGCATGGTGGCAGGCGCAGAGTGTGTTGCAGCATTTACAGTGTATCCCGGCTCACGGCGGAACCCGCGTTCACGGTCCTGGGCTCGTTTGCGTTCTTCTATCTGACGCTCTGTGATGCACACGATTAGGATTTCAGATGTTGATGAGCGAGGATTGAGAAAACGATGGGATAATGCGCGGTTCGCGGTTTTTTATGTCATTTACCAAGCTCTGCGGCGTATTCGCGGGTTTTATTGTACCGGTGGTTGGCGTCTCCTCCGCGTTGTTGTTGTTGTTGTTGTTGTTGTTGTTGCAGCTGTTGATGGCGATGAGGGGGAGGAGGAGGAGACTGTGAGGGCGGATGCGGCTCGTAGCGATCGCTGTATGTCTGAGAAAAAAGGGGAGGAGAGCACGGGGGAATCGAGTATCAGCCCTCCCGCACCGTGAAACAAAGACATGCCTGCATCTCTGGGATTCACTAATGTAGGCCTTTTCCTCTCGGCGCATACATACCTGATAGCGCGGCTCATAGTCTCGCGGATGTTCATAGCCTCCTCGATCATAGCCCCGCGGAGGTGGTGGCGGCGGAGGGCCGTATGCACGGCGCGGCGCGTCCTGGTATCGGCCGGCGCGATGGCCATATGCGGTTCTATCGTGGCGGCGGTCGTCGTCGTCGTCGTCGTTGTCGCGGTGGTAATGAGGCGGACGGTCGTAGGTGGGCGCGCGTGGGATGTAGGGGTCGGGGGGGATCGGGGTGCGGTAAAGATAGGGTTGGCGGTCGGGCGAGCGGCGAGGAGGAGGAGTGTATCGTTCGCGTGGGGGTTCTCGCTCGTCGTATCGTGGGTGGCGGGTGTTCCGTCGGTCATCGAGATGCGCCTCGACGACGAACGCGGGGGCGGGATGAGTGTTGTTTTGAGAAGCATAGGCAGCGGGCGACTCTGTGAGGTTGTCCTGGCGTTGGCGGAGATGCCTCAGACGCGGGTTTTTATTTTTCTGGGCGGCGAGAAAGCGTTGCATGTCAGTCTGCATTTCGGAACGGAAGCGGGCGCGACGGACGTCTTCTTGGTCGGAAGTGCCCAAAGGACCGGGACTGCGGGTGCGTTGGTGCAGCGCCATCATGGCATAGAGGGAGAGAGAGACTGAGAGAGAGAGAGAGGGATTCTGAGAGAGAGACTCTGTGAGAGAGAGAGAGAGAGAGCAAAGGGAAGGGAAGATGGGAGCGCGCAGAGACGAACGAACGAACGCGAATGGACGCCTGCCTAATAGTGCCAATGGCTATATCTATGCACGCCGCTTATCCCATCACCATCATCACATGACAGACAGACAGATCTCTCTCTCTCTTCTTCTTCTCTCTCAAGAGTAGTCCCCCCCTCTCAGAATCCCTCCCTCCCTCCCTCAGTCTCTCTCTCTTCCTCTCTCTCACTCACACACACTCTCTCTCTGTCTCTCTGTCTCTCTGTCTCTCTGTCTCTCTGTCTCTCTGTCTCTCTGTCTCTCTGTCTCTCTGTCTCGCAAATCAATCAGTCAATAGTCTGTCAATCAGTCTCTGGCAGCAGCCTAGATGTATCCCCTTGCTGACGTACACAAGTGCATCCTATATCCATCCTCCCTTCCCAATCACTCGCTGACTGACTGACTCGAACGAACGAACGAACGGGCCCACAGAGTCTCTCTCTCCCCCCCCCCCCCCCCCCACTCTGTCGCTCTCTCTCTCTCCCTTGTCCTCGTCGTTCGTTCGTTCGTTCGTTCGTTGGTGGGAACGAACAATAATAATGGGACAGGCCCAAACGATACCTTCCCCCACCACTAACACTAACACTCCCTCTCTCTCCCCCCCTCTCTCCCCCACGCGCCGAAAGGTATGTCCAAAACACCTCGTGCCTGCCGCCGGTCCAAATAACGGTGCGCCTGTTGACGCTTCCCTCCCCCCCCGCGCTCAACTGCATTTTCCCACGCGACACCTCCCCCCAACCACCACTCACACTACTACCCTACCTTGTGCAGATAAACTCAACCCCCTTCCTCCTCTCCCACAACAACAACAGCGCCAGTCCAGTGCACATTCGCCCCACCTCTCCCCACAGTCTTGGTCTGTTCACTTCGCCTGCCCACCATCAGCAACGTGTCAAACGCGCCGCATCCTTGTCTACCACCAACGGCCCCCTCTCGCCCAAAGCCTGCCTCAGACGGACCTCCTCCTCGGCCTACTGCTGGCCATACCCGTACTCTGCTCCCGCCGCATCCGCTTCTTCACCGCCGTCCAACCTTGATCTCGCCACTACCACCAGCTGCTTGGATTCTCCCCTGCCAGCCTGTCTGTCCCACCACCACCAGGAGCAGCTGCAGCTGGAGGACGAGCCGTCGTCGCCATCATCGTCGCCCACATTGGTGCGAATGGCACCGCCGAAACCACCGCCAGCAAAAGGTCGCGGTCGCTCTGCCACCGCCAACGCTTCACGCGGCGGCAGCAAAAGCAGCGTTAAAATGGGCCAGCACCACCAGCAACCTGTAACGACTCCGAGTGTTACGGCCCCTACCCAAGCAGACCGGGACCCGGAAAAGCTGTCGGCTGAAATGTCACCTCCATCTGCTTCCTCCTCTTCCTCATCTCAGACACTGCATGCGGAGCAGTCAACAATACCCTCATCGTCGTCGCTGGGAAATCCTCCAATAACAATTGGTTCGTATGCGCATCTCCACGCTGCCGCCAACTCGGATAAACTAAATGGGCGCATGTTTTTTTTTTCTCTTCCTTTTTCATGACTTTGTGTTTGGCTGGTCTTCCCAATCAGATGTGGGAGGTTTATCCACTGTCTCGTCTGGATCAACAGTTCCATCATTTTCCGCTCCTTGGCTGGCCGACGGGGCGACGGTACCAGACTTTGTTTCTCCGCCACCTAGCTTGAACCCATTGCTCCCTGGACATGCACCGCTGGACAATCAGATGGATGATACTGTCTACTCTCATCTGCCGAATACATCCACAGATCAATATGGTATGGACACCACCCATGCCAACTCATGACCGGACAAGGGGGTTTTCCCATGCAATATCGCTCGGGCGAAACGGGGCCGGCATGTTTACTCACCCTGTCGTTTTGTTCTTCCTCCCTCTGCTGGACCATTATCAGCCAACAGCTTGGAAATGTTGCTCCCCTCCTCGGGACCTGTTGTTGCAGCAGCAGAGGCAACTCGTTTTCCGGACCCTGCTGCGTCGGTTCCGCTGATGGGAACTTACTCTGCGTTTCTTGATCCCTCATCAACAATGGATAGCTCGCCTCCTTTCCGGATCGTCCCGAGCGCATCTTTTCACAAACCCATCAAGCCGCTGCCAAAGAAAAAGTTGCGTCAACCCCTTTCTACGCCATCACCCAAAGAGTCCCCTGGTTTTAGCACAGCAGCCGTCTCTGCTGGCCCGACGTCGGCAATCTCAACCTGGCAAGGCATCGATTCTTTGTCGAGCCCGTCTTCTGTTGATACGGTGACATCTGATTTTATGGCGCGGTTGAACTACCCTGCAAAGCATCGCAAGCGCGGACTTCCAGGCTCGGTGAGGGCTGGGGACGATGGCGGGTTGGCGAGTCAGACTGGGAAAGTGGTTCCGCAATTGCATGTTGCGCCTCTCCCATCCTCCATCAAGTTTGATCCGAACGCGGCCAAATCAAATGGCAACACCAGGACACCGACACCACCTTTACCACCTCTTTCGGACCAAGTCGCGTTCACGTTTGCTACCACGCCCATGACAGCGACCCCTAGCACCCCGGGCGAGATGGTCTTGGAATTCGGATTTGGTCCCTGGTCAAAGTCCCAAGGAGCTGCAACTGGAAGCCCTGTGAATCTGGGTTCGGAGAGTAGAGTCGCGCAGGGTTTTGCCGCTGGTCTGAAAGCAGGATCCAATGGCCAGACCCAGATCATTGGCTATGAGCTGACCCCGGAAGGTTTTGCGGCGCACGAGCTCGGCGAATTGGAGCGGGAAGAGGCAGAGATTGATTATACCCACATTCACGACTTGAGTGACATGCCCAACTTGCTGGATGACGAGGAGCTGGACTCGCTGATGTTGGCGGAGGCAGCCGGCGCCGCCACCGCGGCCGCAGCAGCGGCGGCGGCTCCTTCTTCTTCTTCTCCCTGTTCTCGTTCTGCTTCTGCCGCTGCAACGCCGCCGATGGCTGCTGCTCCTGCTCTGGTCACCACCTCCAAAAACAAAAAGAAGAAGAAAAAGAAGAATGTCAGTGCGGCATCAGCATCAGGAACAGCATCCATGGCGCCAACACTTTCGACTCCTGCTACCTTTGCACGGGGACCCGACCCTTCCAGCAACAGCACAACCCCTCCACCGCAACAGCAACCCCAACAGCAGCATCAGCATCACCCTCAGCAGCAGGAGCAGCAACATCAGCCGCAACAATACTCATCCCACCCGCAACACCCTCCTGCTCCACCATCCCGGTCAGGGACTGTCAGCACGGCCAGCCTTCCCGCAGGCCCCTTTGACGACTTTATCGAGCCGCTCTTCAACTACCGTCAACGCCGCGCTCGGTACCGGAAGGAAATGAAGGCAAAGGAGAATGCCGACTGGATCTGCTTTTTTTGCGAGTACGAGCAGGCCTTTGGGGGACGCTTTTGGAAACGACCCCCGCCGCCAAAGAGTGAACGAGGTCGGCGAGAAAGACCTGTGGCTCCGAGACGAGATCTGGAGATTGCCAGGCAACAGTACTATCAGCAGCAGCAGCAGCAGTCTCAATCACAACCACAGCAGCCGCCGCCGCAACAACAGCAGCAGCCGCAACAGCAACAGCAGCAGCTGTCGCAGTCACAGTCACAGTCGCACAGTCCCGCGGGCGTACCTCTAAAAGCCGTGACATAACGGACGATCCGCGCTCACCGCCGAGCCGCCAATGTCCCAAATTGGGAAAAGATGCGTGTTGCGACACTTGTGGTTTCGGTAGGACACAACGCCTTACCTCCATGTCCATCCAATGTAAACTCTCTAGATACCTGAAGCAGTAAAAAACAAAACTTCAAAAATCCGAAAAAAAGCTGTCGCCTTCCCCTCAACATGGCTGTGTTGCGCACGGGGCATGGGTTCATTTTGTGGGGGTACTTTATTTTTTGTCTTCCCTTTGAAAACATTAGGTATGGTTCAAGTTACCAGCTGGCCACGCGATGGGGGACGGAAGCAGCGGAGCAGAGGGAACAACGCAAATGAAGAGGGTGATGTCGAGTCCTCTGACAGTTAAAAGAGCTGTGTGGGGTTTCCCCAACTACCTCAACGTAAACATCCACGAGGCAGCTCCGTCAAAAATGCTGTCAATAATAGTATCGATATGCAATAATAGTACGCGCCACAGCTGTGACATCCATGACGGCATTAAACGCGCATTGCGGCATCTCACACCCAACCATCACCTCACATTCCTTGACCGAAAACCGGCAGGCAATGTCAGACTCCTCCCAACCGTACCCCTACGCCCTCCCAGCCTCGCTGCTAAAAGCCATAGCCGAGGACGGCACCTCCTCACCCACCAACCCCATCAGTGGGAAATCCATCAGCGCATCACCTCCCGCGGCAACGACCACCGCCACGTCACAGCACCTTGCGCGGAAGGAATCTATATCCAAGCAGCCGAAAGGTAGAGCAAAGAGGGCCCGCTAAAGATACATGTGGGAGGATGTGTGTGTTTTGTTGGAATAAAGACTGATCAAGATGTTTGCGTTTTTGGGGTTAGATATTTTGGAGCAGAAGAATGAGCTCGGGCCGAAACTTGTGGTGTTCATGGTGGGCTTGCCGGCCAGAGGGAAATCATGTAAGTGGCGGAGGGACGCTACACCTGCCCGTTGCGCTTTCTTGGCGTGCGCAATTGCTGACTCGGAGTTCTGCCAGATGTCTGCAAGAAACTAGTGCGATGTACGTACCACAGCACTTGCTTCTTTGTCCAACGGGACTGTCTAAACCTTTGCTTTCCTACAAGATCTCTCGTGGAGCGGCTTCAACACCCGGGTCTTTAACGTTGGCAACCGCCGGCGCGTCATGGCTACCAGCACCTCCAGCACCCCACCACCTCCTCTCCCCCCGGCCTCCGCCCCGTCCCGCGTGCTGCCAATGTATAGCCCCGCCGAACCCGCCACTCCTCCGCCAACCGACTCCACCGCCTCTCTCTCGTCATCAACCGACCACGAAAGCGGCAGCAGTACCGACTTTCTCGCCGTCCCGACCCCAAAGCGCCCCGCTTCCTTTGCGGCCCTCCTCTTGACCAAATTCAGCTCGTCGTACCACGGGCCCGTGCCCGAGCCCTGTCCTTCGCCCGTCGTGAACGCCCCGGCGGGCAGCACCACCCACGACGCGACATTCTTTGATCCCGACAACCCCGCGGCCCAAGCCGTGCGCGAAAAACTCGCGCTGGAAACCCTCGACGAGATCATCGACTGGCTGCACCACGGCGGCGGCAAAGTCGCGATCCACGACGCGACAAACTCGACCGTGCAGAGACGCAGAGCCCTTCTCGATAGAGTCAACCGCGAAAAGGGCATCAAAGCCATGTTTATCGAATCCATCTGCACCGACAAACGCGTCCTGGAAACGAATATCCAGATGAAATTGCAGGGCCCCGATTACAAAAATATGCCCCCCGAACAGGCCATGCGCGATTTTAGAGCCAGAACGGCGAACTACGAGAAGGCGTACCAGACAATCTCGCAGGAGGAGGAAGAGCAGGATGATCTGGGGTATGTATGCATCAGAGCGTACCGAAAAAGAAGAGAGAAGCGTACAAAGGGCGTCGGGCATTGATTGACGCCTAGAAATCTCTTAGGTTCATCAAACTCATCAACGTTGGCAAGAAAATCATTGCCCATAATGTCCACGGGTATCTCGAGTCCCAGTGCGTGTTCTACCTGATGCAGATGCATATCAAGCCCCGCACGATATGGCTTACGCGGCACGGCGAATCGGGTACGTGAAAAACGAAAGAAAGACCAGACCGCCCCTCCCCTCCCCCGTCTCGCACGTTGGTGTTTTGGGTTTATTCACTTTTCTAACGGCAGAATATAACGTGTCGGGCCGTATTGGCGGCGACCCCCCACTCACGCCCCTCGGCCGCCGGTTCGCCCTCGCCCTTTCCAAGTTCATCGGCACATTCCACCCTCCGCCAGACGAATCCCCTTCCACCACCACCACCACCACATCCATATCAACACCCTCCTCCGTCACCGCCGCTCCCCCCTCCTCCTCCTTCCCGCGCTCCACATCCCTTCTCCCCGACGACACATTCGGGGGCACGGACGCCACCACCTCGCGCCCGCGGTCCCCACTCTCGATCTGGACGTCGACGCTCCAACGCACGATCGAAACAGTGCAGCATTTCAGCCCGACGGAATACGACCTCAAACGCATCAAATTCCTCAACGAGATCTACGCGGGGGTGTGCGAGAACATGACGTATGCCGAGATTGAACAGACGCATCCCGCCGAGTTTAAGCTCCGTGCGGATGCGAAATTGGTCTACCGGTACCCCGGCCCCGGCGGCGAGAGCTATGTCGATGTCATTGAACGTCTCCGGCCCATCATTATTGAGTTGGAGAGGATGCAGACGAATGTCTTGATTGTTACGCATCAGGTGGTGAGTGGAGGACAAGTCACAAAAAAAAAAAAAAAAAAAAAAAAAAAACGAAAAGAAAAAGCCCCAGTCGCCCCGTTCTCTGATTCTCATTCCGTTTTCCTCTCGCACTTTGTCGTCGTCCCGCGTTTTTTGCCTGTGGCTTTTCTCTCTCTCGCCCTAGGTCCTCCGAACCCTCCTCTCGTACTTTATCGGCGTGCCGCTCGACGACATGCCGACCCTCAGCGTGCCCTTGCATACCCTGTACTGCCTGAAACCGAAACCCTATGGCGCGGATCTCGTTAAATGTAAGAAAAGAAAGTCGACGCGCGCGAGGGGGTGGGTTTTTGGCGGATGTTGACTTTTTTTTTTTTTTTTTTTTTTTTTTTTTTTTTTTCGAAGACCGCTTTAATCCGGACACGGACGCGTTTGACGAGATCGGATGTACACTTTGAGAGAAAAAAAAACGGGGCGGGCGTGTCACCACCACCAACATCTTTCTGGTGAATATGCCGTCCCGCCCCCGCGCCCTTTGACATGCACACACACACACACACGCACGCACACTGTTTGGGCCCCGTATTTTTTTGTATTTTGGTTTTTTGTAGAAATGTGTATACCTTCTTGTTTACGTGCTCCCACCTACCCTACCGTAACAGCTACATCACATATATGTTGGACATGTTGGACACACGATACTGCGGTACATTTTTTTTTTATTTTTTTTTTTTTTTGTAATTGAATAACGGGAGGGGGGTTGGCATTGGGGATGGGTTTGCATACGCGTTTGGGGCCGCGCGTGAATGTCGCAGTCCCCCCTTGGGTGGGTGCCTTTTTTTCGCGCTTTTCTTTTTTTTAATGCATGTATTGAGATACTTTACGTGTCTCTACCGCGGAAAAGTGAGTGCGCGGACCTGAAGAAACGAGAGGGAAATTGAGAGTGAGGGCATCGCCATGCCCTATCCAGCGATGGGGGTTTTTGTTTTCGCGGGGCGGTGGGTGGGATGTGTGCAGCAGCAGCGGCCATTCTTCACCACCGTTCGGACCGGAAAAGGGGGGCTGGTGCCATGTTGTTGCCATGTTTTTTTCTTTTTGTTGTTTGCGTTTTGCGCAATTTTAAGTGATAGTTGACAGGGAGATTTGAGATTTGAGATGCTGTTTTGGATGTTGGGAGTTGTTGCTATCGCGGTCGCGGTCGCGGTTGCCCAGTTCTAGGGTTTCTTCTCTTACCCTCACCTCCGCTCTTTCCCCCATTCGCGCTGGTACAGTAGTAGCACCACGCGCTGCTGGTACTAGTAGAGGGGGGGGGGGGGGGGGGGGTTTCCATGTGCGGACGGTCGGGAGTCGGGGACGGTTTCACCGCGCCGGGCAGTGTTGCATACCGCCACGAGGATTCAGTCCGACGATAACTTGCAGCCCGCGGCGTCAGCTACGAAATATCCCACTCCCTCGCTCGCTCGCTCGCTCTTTGACGGTGGTCTGATGCGCAGTTAATAAGCAGTTAGTTAGTTAATTGGTAAGCACGCCCCCCGGCTCCTGTCGTGGTCGGAAACGAGGGGTGGAGAGTAGACTACAAATACCCCTCTCCTTTAACGGCGCTGAGTGCAAGTGAGGGAAAACCTGAACCTGTGCGAGGATCGTCAGGGTTTTTTTTGCTGGCTATGCTCTGGGTGGGTATATGTGTGGAGTTGGCTGTTTTCGAATCACGTCACTCCCGAAGATGGAATACGCTAGCTGATACTGAGGAGGGTGGGACTGATTGGGGAATGTGATTGGCGGTGCAGGAAGGGCGAGGGCTGGAGTGGATATCTGGCTTGGTAGTATCTTATAGAGCGTTCGCTGTGGGTGTTGTTGCATGTAGAGAGGTACTTGACGTGTCAGTGTTTTGCTGCGATACAACTGAAAGTCGGAGACGCGCGTTGCACAGCCACACAGCCACAGCGCACCCGTGGTGTGTGGATTGACGTTGTGTATGGCCCTGGTCTCTCTAGAGAATCAAAAACAAACATCCCCACAACACAATCCTCACATCATGTCCATCGGTGATCAAGCCCCTCCTCCGGCCGCCGCCGGCAAGCCTGTCTCCGCAACCCTGGCCACCAGCAACCCCACCGCAACCGCAACCCGCGTTGCTCCGCCTTCCGAGCTCGCCAACTTTGACCTGTCTGTTAACCCAGGAGACCATTTCTACGACTATGTCAACAAGGGATGGACGGACAAGAACCCTATTCCGGGCGATAAATCTCGTTGGGGAACTGTAAGCATCCACACATTCTCGCGCATTGAGAAAAAAGGAGGGTTAATCAAACCCCCCTTCCCGATGCCGTTTTTCGACGCACTAGTTTGAGCAGCTGTCGGACCAGAACGATCTGATCCTGAAAGACATTCTCGAGGGTCTCAGCAAAGCCCCGACCAAAACTCTCCTCGGCGAATTCTACCTCTCTGCCATGGACGAAGCGCTGGTGGAGAAGGCGGGTCTGGACCCCGTCAAGGAGATTCTGAATAAGATCGACACGACCGTCAAGACGCCTGCTGATGTCGTCACATTCGTCGCTACATTGCACAAGAAGCAGATTGGAGAACCGCTGTGGCACATTTACGTCGAATCCGACGCCAAGAATGCCGGCATGCAGATCATCATCCTGGGCCAGGGTGGACTGGGCATGCCGGACCGGGACTACTACTTTGATGAAGACGACACAAAAAAGGAGACGCGGATAAAGTACCGCACCTACATGGCCGCCCTTTTCCAACTCGAAGACCCAACGCGGGACGCATCCCAAATCGACGCCATGGTCGATGCGGTCTATGCGATTGAAGAGACGCTCGCTCAATCGTTCTGGACCCGCATTGAGCGACGAGACCCGGAACGCATGTACAATATCACGACCATCAGCGAGCTCGCCAAGACCACACAGCATATCCCGTGGGCGGCGTACTTTGAAAACGTGGGCTATGCCGACGAGGCGGCCTTTGGAACAAAATTCAGTGTGGAATGCCCCAATTCGATGAAGAAATTGGACGAGCTTTTGATGAATGTTGATATCGAGCACTGGAGACACTACTTGAGATTCCACATTCTCAAGGAGAGCGCCCCGTATCTCTCTGACGCATTCGTGAACGCTAGCTTTGAATTCGAACAGAAGACATTGACCGGCCAAGCGCAAATCAAACCACGATGGCAACGTGTCCGGGCGGCCATCTCGGACTTTATCCCCGACACGCTCAGCCAACCCTACGTCGAGCGCGTGTTCCCCAAAGAAGCCAAATCGCAGCTCAACGAGTACGTCGAATACGTCCGGTCCGCCCTCCGCCAACGCCTGGAAGCGTTGGACTGGATGCAGGATAAGACCAAGGTCACGGCGTTCAAGAAGCTGGAGGTGTTGAAGGTCAAGGTCGGATACCCCGACCGATGGGAGAAACACGATGGCCCCCTGGAAAAGAGCGTGGCGGCCGCAAAACCGTACTATGAGAATATCAGGTTGGTCGCGGAAGCGGACCAGGCGCGGAAACTGGCCAAGGCCGGCAAACCCATTGACTGGAACGACTGGCTCATGCCTTCGTGAGTAATCTGCCGTACATGCTTTTTTTTTTTTTTTCGCATCTCCAACTTTGGGAATTGAATCGCTGATGGGGGTCCTCGCGCATTTGTCGGGATCTCTAGGTTCATGGTCAACGCCTACTTTGACCCATCCCGTAACGAGATGGCCTATCCGGCTGCCATTTTGCAGCCTCCCATGTTCTATCCCCCTACGCCCGAGCACCCGGAAGGCTACCCCGCCTTTTCCTTTGGTGCTATTGGAGCGGTTATTGGTCATGAGGCGACTCACTCGTATGACGACCAAGGAAGTCAGGTGCGGTGTGTCCCCTTGCGCGAAATGCCATTCTTCTCGTGAAACCTATTGACAGTTTTGTCTTTGGGGGATTTTTTTTATTTTTATGTCCCGGCCAAACGCAGTATGACGAGTCGGGCAACCTACGCAACTGGTGGGCTGCGGAAGACCGCGCCGAATTTGAACGGCGCGCCAAAGTCATGATTGAGCAATACAACGAGTACATTGTCCACGGTCAACACGTCAAGGGCGAACTCACCCAAGGCGAAAACATTGCCGACCTCGGCGGCCTCAAAATCGCATTCCTCGCCATGCAAAAGTACATGCACGACAAGGGCCGCCTCCCCGACTACACCATGACGGACGACGACGGCACGAAAAACAAAACACTCACTCTCACCCCGGAACAGCAGTTCTTTGTCTCGGCTGCCCAGCTGTGGCGAAACAACATCACAAAGGAAAATGCCCTCATGCGCATCACCCTCGACCCGCATGCCCCCGGCGTGTACCGCGTGTTGGGCCCCCTCGCCAACCTCCCCGAGTTTTGGGCCGCGTTTGATGTTAAAGAGAACCAGCCGATGCGGAGACCCGCGGACAAGATTGTGCAGATTTGGTAGACGTGGGTTTAGAACGGAATCATGTAGAGAACTGTTTTTTTTTTTTTTTTTCATAGGTGCTTGCGTTTTTTTTTTTTTGCATGGTCGTGATGTGATGTGGTTGGGTAGAGGGCTTGGAGGGTGGATACGCAGGACATATCATAGCCATGAAATAGAAAGCGTTTGGATCTATGTTTGTAATATGAATCTGGATATGAATTCGGTCAATAATTACACGGCTGGCACGCAAGAGTTGAAGACGCGCATGTCCGCTGCTGACTAACGAAAATGAGAATTTGCATGCCAAGCTGCCTGCCACGTTCAACCAACTTCAATTCCCCAGGGCTTTCTGCCGCTCAACTACAGCGGTTGGAATCTATCTGGACAAACGATACAGAAATCTGCAAAGATGATGGGAGCAAGCGATAAAGTCACAGTTCTCACTAGAGAGGACGTTGCCCTGCACAACACGGCAAAGTCCGTGTGGGTCGTCGTCAACAACAAAGGTACATTAGTCATGCTGGGCGGTGGCCCAGCGTCCGTTCTCGGTCGGGGTTTTTCTAACATGCTAAATGTTTTCTCCATGAACGACAGTTTACGATGTGTCCGAATTCATGTTTGACCATCCTGGGGGAGAAGAGCTGCTGCTACAATACGGAGGACAGGACGTGACCAAAGTCATGAAGGACAAACTGGAACACGAACATTCCGAGTCTGCCTACGACATGCTAGAAGAGTACTGCGTCGGAGTTCTCGCACCGGAAGAGCGATCTAAAGCTCACCCAAAGAAAGCCGTTGTCGCCGAAGAGAGGGTCGGTACTTCTAAACTGGGCACCAAGAAGCCATTTATCGATCTCGCCAAGCCCATGCTGAAGCAAATGGTGTACAGCACGTGGTCGAAAGAATACTACCTCGAACAAGTCCACATTCCGCGGCACATGACCGACTCTGCGCCCATCTTTGGCCACCCGGCTCTGGAAATGCTGACCAAGACCCCGTGGTGGGTGATCCCGCTCGTGTGGGTCCCGCTCTGGAGTCTGGCGCTGTATGCCTCGATGCACAAGATTGGGGTTGGGTTGACGCTTCAGCTCCTGCCGCTTGGAGTCGTCTTTTGGTCGTTTTTGGAGTACACGCTGCATCGATTTGTCTTCCATGTGGAGGAGATATTGCCTGACAATCGGTTTGCCCTGAGTTTGCACTTTTTGTTGCATGGGATTCATCATTACCTCCCAATGGACAGGTGGGTGTTGTGCCGGTTTTTCCTTCTTGTTGTTATCTCTCTCGCATCGTTGTTGCGCGAGACTGACAACTTTGCTTTTGTTATGCAGAATGCGGTTGGTAATGCCTCCTGCTTTGTCCATCATCATCGCCACCTGTCTTTGGAACTTCTTCTCCATGATTCTCCCCGAATATCTCGTGTACGGTCTTGCCACGGGAGTCATCCCGGGCTATGTCGGCTACGACTTGACTCACTGTACGTTTCAGAATATGATGTTTTATCTTCCTCATCATCGTAGGCTAAATATATCCACCCCTTTTCGTCCTCTAGATTACCTCCACCACGGCCGCCCCTTTGCGGCCCATCTCCGCGAAATGAAGACCTACCACCTCGACCACCACTACAAGGACGCGAACCTTGGCTACGGCATCACCAGCAAACTGTGGGACCGACTCTTTGGCACCGTCCTATACTAAACGGAACGTGGAGTTTTGTTCTCGACATTATCTCCATTCCCCACCCCCCCCCCTCACCCGCCGCTCCTGCTCTTCTCTGATGCGCCCACTTTGGAAAACAGTTTTACAAACCGTACATAGTTTTTTTTTTTGTGTCTTAATGCTCTCCTTTCCGTCCTTCCTCCTTTTTTCTTACCTACCTAAATTACCATAATACGACAATATCTTTAGCCAGCATTTTGAGGTTTCCGTATGTGTGTGTGTGTGTAGGCTGGTTTTTTTTTGACAGGTTGAGGCCATCGCTGATACTAGCAGGAGCAGACTTGATTACTAGCAGGAGCAAGCTTAATCGTAAAACAGAATAACGCTGAGCGTAATGTATGCAGACTTCGTCAATCTACATCGCTTCCATCTTCGCACGGAGTCACACTCCGTCAATGTGCACTTGCGCTATCCGTCCCATTGCTCGCCCGCGTCCCACCTCAAGAGCTAACCCCGATGAGAGACAAAATGCCACAGTACCGTTGAAGTGGCATCCCTTATGATATAAGCTCTACAAGTACAGTTTATTTTGCCAACGTTCCAGCACATTGCTCGCCTCACAAGGACGCCGTAGACTGCTCGTATCGTGCTGTTGATGACGATGATATAGCTTCGAAAATCACATCTATCGGAAGAAACGGGGGAAAAGATCAGAACGTCCGAGTCGTTCAAGACCAAATGAGAGACACCCAGTTAATGGCCCCTGCTGTTCTTGTCCTTTGCGCACTTACTCGCAGTACAGGCAACAGTGAATATATGCGCCTCAGTCACGATCTTGAGTTCTTCTACGACCCGGGTGCCGGTCCCACTACGACTGCCGGTAGCCGAATCGGCGATCGTGCTGCTGTTTGGGGTGAGTTTGAGGTGGATATCGACTTTCATGCCTGGTGCGACCTGTAGACAAAAAATTCAGTAGTTCATTTGGTATCTTTCTTTAAAAGTGTCTTTTTTTTTTTCGTACCGGTCCCGGGGTAAAACTCGTCTCAATCCACGAATTCTGTTTCTGCTGTTTGACGACTTTGAACCGTGCCGCACAGTTGCCGACGTTCACGAGGTGCAGCGACGCCTTGCCGCCCCCGCCGACGCCGGTGGCGGTAGATCCCCCTGGTTGCACGACGATGGTTCCAAAGTTGATGCGGGAGGGGTAGATTTCGAATGTGCCCAGAGAGTTCAATGCTATAAAAAAACACATTAATGAGACGTGCGAGGGCGGAATGGAGGGGGTGGGTGTTTTGGCGAGTGGGGTTTTCCTTACCAGCTTCATCCTTCAACCCCGCTGTCGAACTCGTCTTGACGGTCCGTCGCGCACTATTCTCCACCGCCGCATACTCGGCATTCGGGACCGCGCCGCCCTTTGAGCTCCGGAGAACCGAGGGGAGCTGGAGTTTCGAGCGGCGCGGACGGCCTAGCACGTCGGTTTTGAGGGGGCTGGACGCGCGTTGGGGAGAGTCGGCTTGTTGTTGACGGTCATTGTGGGTAGGTGCTGGGGCGGTGGTGGGTGGGGAGGAGGATGCGCCGGTGGAAGGTGTGGTGGGGTGGTGGAGGGAAGAAAAGTGGGGAGGGGACGTTTCGGTGGCGGTCGTTGTGGGTGGTGGTATGCTCACTGGAGGAGCCTAGGACATAAAAACAAGAAAGAGGTGTTAAAGATGTATCCGGGTGCACTATGGGCCGTTGACCTACCTCCGAAAACCGTGCCCGACCCTCTGGGCTGTCAAAGTAACGCGGGATCTCTGCATCGTTCAGCATCCTATGCAACGACCTCCGTTTTCTTCTACTGCTGCCATTGTTGTTGTTAGTGATGCTGCTTGAGGCGCTGCCGGCGGCGACCGAGCCAGAGACAGCTGTTGATGGTGCTGTCGACAGCGATGCCATCGTAGTGCTAGCGGTTGCCGCGGGCGGCACGGGTACGATTGCGCGTAGCGGTTTAGTTGGGGCTACGAGCCGGCTTGAAGCTGCACCATCGTCCGCATCACCGCGATTCTCCATGTTCTGTTGTGGAGAGGTCCCAACCGCCATGGCGCTCTCTTCCCTTAACGCATACCGCGCCTTAATTCTCGCTTCTGTTTCCTCGCGCGACAGACCGTAATGCGCTGTTTGGTTTGACATTGAGGGGGAAGGTTTAAGGGACGCGCAGAGTTCCGCGGACACTTGTTCGCAGGTTTCATCGATGGGCGGGGCATTGGAAAGCGTGTTGTCGGGCGCGGAGAGGATGCTGTCGAGTTCGTTGTATTCGGAAACGAGGGCAGTGATGGCAGGTGAGGAGAGGCGGGGGTGGCGGATCAGCTGTTTGAGATCACCGAAAAGAGTTAAGGATGTTAAAAATACCCAACGAGTCTGGGCACTTTCTTAGGCCATTTTCGTTATTTTTTTTCTTACCTGCCGATACTGCACCGCCCCCTGTACAATCCCACCCGCATTCCCATCCTCCTCGTCCATTCTCCCCACAATAACTGTCACACCCACACTCTCCCTTGCATCAACCAAAGGTTCCTCCATAATCCAAACGCCCTGACCCGCCGCTGATTTCCGGGTCGCATCCTTAAGGAACGACACGAGGTCTGCGTCTCGCAACAATTCGTGCCCGTAGCCGTCCGTGTGCAGTACGAACAGACGGGGGGAGTTTCGAATGGGTGTGGATGGAGATGTGACGTGTTTGATGAGTGTTTCGCGAACCGTGTGTGGGATTGTGCGCGTGAGTTTGGGTGGCTTGGAAACGGTGGAGGTGGAGGGAGGGGAGGGGGAGTCGGTTTTGGATGCGGGGGGTTTGACCTACAACGTGTATGGGTGGATTAGCGAGCATACAATGAACCGAATCCTTGTCAAAGTTAGATGCAGCTTGCGTACGTACCATACAGTTCCCGCTTTTATCAACGCTGAATCGCGTTCCACCCGCATCCTCCGTCCCGAGTGTCCCGTTAGCCCAGTCGAGAACGTGCACACCGACGGGCGCGATAGCGGCGGGGTGGCGGTACGCGGGCGTCACTTGAGCTGTTCCGTCTGATGCAACCACGAACAAGTCGTCGCCCTGTTTCGCAGCATCAGATACAGAGCCATCTTGGCAGAGAAGGGCAGAAGGGGTGCTGCGCGCTCACCTTCCGAATCCGGAACTCTACATGCGCCCCATCCTTGACTCTCTCAAACACCGCTCCATTCTCAAACTCCACGGTACTATTCCCACCCTTCAACACCACACCCGCAAACCCTATCGACACAACCTCCACCCCACCTTCTCCCGTGGTCGCAATCACTGTCCCATCCGCATGCTTGGCCGTCACCTCCCCATTCGCATGTCGTACCACCTGCACCATATCCCCGCGCGTCGTTATGGATGTCTTGCTGGCGAGATCGCGCTCTTCACTGATGTGGATCGTGGATGTGGAGCAGTTGCTGGAGGATGTGGTCAGAAGCTGACCTGATGCGTTGATGGACGTCCATGTGGAGTTGGTGGGCGTGTAGGTGGAGACGTTGCCGGATGGGAAAAGGATTTGGGTTTCCCCGCTGCAGAGGTAGCGGATAACCGTGCCCTAGGAAAATAGTAGATGGGTCGCATCCAATTCTGATCAACCAACTGGCAAAGGGCGCAAAAGTAGGAAACCGCAGCATGACAAACCAAATACCTACATCAGACCTCACAGCTCTTCCCACCTCCCCACTCTGCGCACTCGGCGGCAAATTCCTTGGCCCTACACTCGCCGCCGCCGTCGCCCGCTGCGTGATCGTGCCGTCGTCCCCACTCCAGCTCACCACCAACCCGTCCGCCGTCGACGCCTGCGCTTGCATCGTCCCGTCGGCGTGTAACGCAAAGGAGAAACAAAGCTCGTCTCCGAGTGTGGCTGTGAGCGTGGCGCCGGTGGCTGTTGGGTTGGTTGCAGTGCTTTCGCAATCGGGGGGTGGTGGAACTCGGTAGGAGAGAGTGTTGGGGCCCCAGACGATGGTTGTGCTTGCATCTAGAGTCATACGGCATTTGCGATGTGAGGAGGGATAATGGTTCTCCGTTGTTGGTTGTTAGCGGTCGAGAGGTCTCTCTTACCAATGACTCGTTCGCCAGAAGTCACACGCCTGCTTTTGACGTAGGACCCCGCATCCGGGTACATGTACTGCATATTCTCCTCAAACCCAATCAGCTGGTCGCCAGTCGAATACACGTATTGCTGCGATTGAGGCTGTTGTTGTTGTTGCTGCTGTTGCGCTTGCTGTGCTTGTGCACCGGTGTCTTTGGTGCCTGGAAGTGGCGTAATCTTTGTGCCGTTCGTGGCTTTAGGCGGAGGGTTGAGATACGTGTGGGCGTAGAGATCTGCGAAGAGACCGAATCCGACGCGGGTGCGGGCCTGTTGTGTGGAGGGAAAAAGGGATCAAAAACGGTATGGAGATATTACAGGCACAAAGCTTATGGCGCACCTGGCTCTGATGAACTATTGATTCCTGCAACTGCCCAACGCGGCCCGGACTGCACAACGCAATGAGCAAGGCCGATTCGCGATCGCTGAATTTGGCTTTGATGGCGGACGAGGTCGTAAGGGCTGTTTCCAGAACCTGTCCAACAATACTATCAGGGAGGCCGCCCATGCATGAGCAGATCCAAACGAAAACTACGTTCACACCTGCGCAAACGTCGCCTCATCAAATCGCTCAATCCACCTCCAATCCTCCAACCCGTTAGTCTGATCCTTCTCCATATTCTCCGCATTCTCACCAAGCACCAAGTTCCTAAACTCATCTTGACGGAGCACGCGCATGCCATGGGCTATTTTCCCGCCCGCGGAAACGAGAGTCTGCAACTTGCTGGCACAGACGAGCTGCTCGCGAGCCCCACCCGCACCGTGTTCACCCCGTTCCGTGAATGCCCGCATGCATTCCACTGCTCGCCCGGCGGCGAACCGTGAACGGAGTTGGGAGAGCGTGGAGGACATGTTGAGCCCGACGAGATTGGGCGACCGGATTTGACGGCTGATCTGGGTGTGGATGTCGGCGAGTGAGCTGTGGGTGGTTTTGCGTATCAAGCATCAGTAAGCGCTGTTCGAAAGGTAACGTCGAGGATCACCTTACATTGGCACAGAGCTGATATCTTCGTCAAGGCTATTGGCCAATCTATTGACAGCCTCCGACTCCGACGCCGAAGTCACAGATGCTCCAACCGCTAACCCGGGAGCCGCCGACGCCAACGTCTTTGTAGCATGTTCAAAATACTGTTTTAAAAACGCAATCTCTTCTGCCTTCTCCGGCAGCGTCATCTGCTGCTGCTGTTGCTGCTGCGGTTGCGGTACCATCAACCCTAATCCTTCCTCGCCGACGGCAGCATCCAGGTCCACCGCGGGAGTGGTCCGCGCGACTTGTTCAAGCACCAACGAAAGCAGCACGTCGGGGTTGTTCACCATCCATTCGTCAGGTACCCCGCGGAGCAGGTGTGCAAAAAAGCGGCTGTTTTCGACTACCCGTCCGCCGTCAACTTCCGGGATGGTGATTGTCCGGTCGGATACGTAGAATTCTTCGTACCGCGCTCTCACACGCAACATGCCGTAGATGGTTGCGGCAACGGCATCAAATATGGTGGGAGGAGGCGGAGAAGGACCATCATTGGCCGCTATTGCCGCAGCAGGTGGGGTGGTACTGACGCCACTGGCATTGGTGCTCACAAATGCCACCTGCTTCCACAAGGACGTGTCGGCGGCTTTGTGCGCTGTTTTCCGGGCTGCGTGGTATCCTTCGTGCCCTTTGTGCCCATCATTTGCTCCCCGCGACCCATGTGTGTCGGTGCCGGTGGGCCCTCCGACTTGAAGAACCAAATGCACCTGCACTCCGTTCTCTTCCATCAGACACGTGAAAAAGCCGGGTCCGCTGAAATCTCGTAGCAGATAATACGCATCTGGCCCGGTCTCCGGCTCATCCCCTGGTCATTTATCGATATGTTGTTTGTCAATCACTCAGCAGGTTCATTGATTATCATGAAGGATTCTTGCCGCACGTACCTATTGTGGTCGGCTTCACATCCGGTTTCACGACCCCGCGCTCGCGAAGCTTAGTTTTGCGCATTGACGATTCCGGGGCAATCTGCGCAGATTCTGGCCGAGACGTCGCTTCGGGTTTCTTCGGATCGCCTGGCATATTTTAGAATCAACGGCGCGTCCACATAGTATAGCTGGCTGAGCTAGAACCTCACCCTTAGCACCCTTCTTTATCGATGATTTGGCACGTTCCGTTTCTTTCTCTTTAACCTTGTCGTCCTTCTTAGTTGGCTTTGACTTGGTTCCTTCTGTCGGCTCTGCTGGGGTCACGGCAATCTCGATTGGCTCCTGGGCATTTCGAAAATATCCAAAGCGTTGGAGATGGTGTGTTCCATTGCTGACAGGAAGCCGCAAATGAAGTTAAGCGTCGCGAGTTTCGGCCCCCTGCTTCTCACCTTGGTGGTTTTTGCCGAATTTTTTGCTTCAATTCCCTCCGCTTTCAGTCCAAGCAAACGGATCTTCAAGAGTCGGGCTAGCAGGTTGTCTGGAAGATCAGTCTGAGCAGTGCCACTGTCCAGCAGAGCTTTTAGTTCCCTGCACGTATCGTTGGCTTTGACGTTGTCGTTTGCCTAGCAAAGACCAAAAGCGATAAAAGCCCGTATTAGAAAGGCTACACATGAACCGTGCAGGAACGTTTTAATGGTGTCTCACCCATGCGAGAATGTTGGTTTTTGAGAGTACTGTGAACCGCTGGCGCACCCCGCTTGCGACTTGTTCGCACAAAGTTGCCTCGATGGCGGCCGCGGCACCCAGTTTTGAATCATCAGCTGCGTAGGCCGCAAAGATAAAAGTCTCCCAAGAATCCTATCGTGTGCATACACATCCAATATATAATATATTAATGCCCGGACGGCTTGGTTTTTGGCAGTCTGCGTTGAGAACTCACATCATTGACTGGCCCAGTTGGTGACGGTGACTGAGGAGTCCCGGAGGCGACCTTGTCGATTCTACCCATCTCCTTTCCACTCTTCCACTCTTTCGAGCACTTTTCCTTACGGTTGTGATTCAAGAGAGCTCGTTGAGTTTTTGACAGGTTGACGGGTTGATGGAACAGCGTCCTGTTAATTGTCCAAAAATGACGGTATCCGCCTCGCTTAGCTCATCTGCGCAACCCAGTGTCCGAACGCGCCTGGGGGGGGAGCAGTGACTTGTACATTTATGTGTCAGCATTCGCCACGCGTTCGGCACCGCCACCCGAGGCCACGACTATAAAAGGCCGGCGTCCTGCCAGTTTCCTTCTCTCCTTTTTTCTCTTCAGTTCCTATGTGTGCTTATGCCTTGAACAATGCCTCCGTGATCCTGACAAGGGACCCGCACTAGTCCCATAGTGGCATAGCGGTGTCTAGTATCCGGATGGTGCGTAGAATAAAATTACCGTTTGCGCTGGTCTTTCGGCAGTTTGTTGCTTGAGAGGCCAGTTGCCAAGAAGTGACATCGAAAGGAGGGGGTGGAGGTTGCAATGGCACCAATCCATGCTCAGTCAGATTGCCCTGCCTGCATTTTGCCTACAAGGAGAGAACATGGAAACATGTTCTGGCAGATGGCATTCCCATGCTGCGCATCTGGGAACAAGCAGTGCGCGAGATGGTTGTGGAACTGCATGGTGTGAGCAGGCTGCACACAGAGCAACCACAGCACATATACGTAGGTTAAAGCGAGAAATGGTAGATTTGTCACGGTATGCGAACAAACATTGCATGAGTGGATCATGAGTTCGTGGGAGATCTGTGGCAAGATCTACGCGCAGCGCATTCCCATCTTGCCCATCGACAAGCAAAGCAACCACTGTGTGAGATGATCGTGTATCTGCATATGTAGCATTGACACCAGCAATGCCTCTACTAGCAAAGGAGGGAGGTGGGAACGCTTTTGGGCAGATGACATTCCCACGCTGCGTGTCTGTGAGCTTCTGTGAGCATGCATTGCATGATTGTCAAGCTGCGTGAAGATGCGCATGCAATTGCAGCAACGAGTTTCAGGGAGATTTCCTGTCTCGTATGTAAGTAAATAGCACGGTAGGTTGGAAACGTTTTCAATCCAGACAACATTGCCATATCTGCAAGCAAGCATTGTGCGAGGTGGTCGCGAATCTGCATGGATGTGATTGTGCCACACACAAAGCAGCAAAGACATTTCTTATGCCAGGTTTCCTGTAATGGTTTGAGAGATATAAGAAGCACATGGCTTTCCCAAGGCGAACAAGCAACGCGAGATCTTGCGCGTGATGTCCGAAACGCGATCCCAAATAGTCATGTCCGAACGAGCTCCCAGAATGGACCAGAGAGAATTGCCGAGTCGCAAAGTACGAAAAGCAGAAAGGGACGCTTCGCAAACTCGCCATCCTTAACGTCCTCAGTAACGCACACGGATGATCCGAGATTGGGATGAGGACGCGGACGAATGGGATGAGTTAGAGCGGGTGCAAAAACCATGGGTGAGTCATGGACCCATAGAAAACCAGGACGACGCCAGACGGGACCGGGTCAAAAACGATAACATTGAGGAGAGCGAACAGCCACATCGAGAGGAAATTGAAGATCATGCAACGTCTCCGCCGCATACCGCGCGGTCATTACGGGGGACCATGAGGGTTCGCGAGACGATTAGAGAGGAATCGTCCATCAATTCGCGACACGTTCCTCCTCCACCGTGGGCGGGCAGCGGAGGCCTGAAGGATATGTTCACCCCGCTGAGTCTCGAGACCCTGTTTTACCAGCAACAAGCTGCGTCAACAGAGGCAGGCAGCGATACAGACACGCGATATGATCTCAGCCACGGAGGAGGCGACGTGACGGCGAGTAGTGGCGTGGGAGATTATGATAGTCTACGGGAGGCCATGAATTACAACACGCATGGCGCCGCGCAGCCATTTCGATTGCCTTCGCCGTCACTTGAGCAGGCTTTTGGACGGCTGCCGCTGTTCGTGGACCATGACGACCTCACGATGGCTGCCGCAGCCGCGACGAGAACCCCAAGCGACGCGGCAGTCAGCTTTGGCATATCGGCTTCGAACATAATGAACGGCCCCGACGTCGACGAGTCGCCGTCCACGGGTCCCGGCAGGGGTATTCCACAGGCGCATCTTGACAGTACTCCTACCCCACGAAAGCCGCTGGAGAACACGCAAAGAATAGCAAAGGAACACATCACATCAACTGCGGCAGCAACCACCCTCATCACCACAACCAAAAGAGCATCGACAGCATCATCAGATACTGATGTTGAGCAGCCGCCAGAACACATTTCCGCAGAACACCACCAGCCACGTCACCTCCGTTCGAAAACGCCAGACACACCCCACGAGTTTGTTGGGAATACCTCAAGAGCGTCTACATCGCGCGGACACGAATCCCTCTTCCACATTGACTACGACACCCGCACCAGGCGATATCTCAAAGCCCTCGTTGACGAGCTACACAATGCTCCGGTCGACGCACTGACTGCCCGCGAACGCACGACTTCCAATCCGCCCGACCATGAATGGACGATATACCCCGATGACGACGAGGACAACGACGGCAACAATCAAAATTCCCGCGCATTTGTCCTGGATGCCGGTGTTATGCACGTGCGTACCTATGTAGAGAACCAAAGGGTCTGGCAATAATCGCTTACATGGCGCGTACTTTTACTCCAATATGATAGGATGCTGATGCAGGCAGAGTGTGCCCAGCTCCATCAGCCACAGTCAACGACACCACACTCAAGGACGATCCACTATCCCCCGCACTCCCATACCCTTCTGACATCGACTTTCTGGAAGACGCCTTCAACTCATCCCGGCGCAACAGCCAACGGGACAGTCAGCGCAGCCTTACGCGGCCAGCTGCTAATGTTCCTGCCGCATACATGGTGTCGAACGATCGGCACCCACACCGGCGATCTGTGCAGCAGCACGAGACCCCGCAGCAACACCGCCGCACCGGCTCAGAAAACTCGGATCCGACGGGGAAACAACAGGCGTCCACTCGGCTGGTGACTATCCGAAATCTCAACAAGGGAGGTCCGAAACCGTCCGTCATGTTATCGCAGCTCGCCGCACACTCGCAGATGACGTTCAACGAGGACAAACACTGCTGGGAAGGACCGGATGGCCTTATCGAGGACCTGTTGGACGGGCCGACCTCGGTGCCGATTGAAGACGAAGACGACAATCAACAGCCTGAGACGAATATCCAACCTCAGGAATGGAATCTGCGCGAGATCATTGCCCAGCAATCCTTGCATACGACTCAGTTTGGCAATGAGCACCTTTCGGACACAAAGCACCACCACTCGGCAGATCAAGCCTTCCTCAGCCCTGCGTCCGTCAAACTCCACATCGAAGACCTGACGCAACCGTCGCCAGTAGCACCTGCAGCGGACCCTTCAACCACGTCGACCACCGCAGGGAGCAATCTGCGACAAACTCCTGCATTGTACGGCGGCGTTCGTGGTCCGCGTAGGGGTGGTAGTGCTGGCGACCGCACATCCAGTGCTCGTTCCGATCCTCCACCCATGACACCAGTGGCAGCTGACCGATGTTTGCCCGAACGCACCTTGGACCGACAAAACAGTCTCCGCATGACCGGGCAGCAGCCACCGAGTAGCCCATTCATAGGTTCCAAGAGTGTCATACATGCGCGCAATAGCAAATTGCTCGGTGTTGCAGGCGTTCCGGACATGCATGCCTTGCAGTTCCTGGATATCTCTGGGAACGCACTGCAGGATCTGTCCAGTAAGTCTCTTCGCTCTGGACAAGGACATTTGTATCTTACCCTTGACCGTCTCCCAACCACTATTTTTGTTCCGTCACGCAGGTCTTACAGGC
This sequence comes from Powellomyces hirtus, assembly GCA_025526995.1. Classification (NCBI taxonomy): domain Eukaryota; kingdom Fungi; phylum Chytridiomycota; class Chytridiomycetes; order Spizellomycetales; family Powellomycetaceae; genus Powellomyces; species Powellomyces hirtus. The sequence goes on along the minus strand of JAHLKG010000017.1, from coordinate 222,741 downwards.
CTAGTCAACCTGCGCGAACTTCACGCCGCAAGCAACGAGCTCACGACCTGCCGGCATCTTATCCACCTTCCTCGCCTCGCCAAAGTCAACTTGCGCTGCAACAAACTCGATCGCATTGATATGGGCGTCACGGACATGTAACGTAACCCCCCCCCCCCCCCCGCAAGTCTTCATATTGTCAGCCTTCGCAAAGGTCTTGACCCCCTTTCGGTTTGGTCCTTTAGACCCAACCTTGAAGTTTTGGATGTGTCGTGTAACCGACTGACTACGGTTGCGGGGATTGAGATATTGACGGGATTGCGGGAATTCTTGACAGGTGAGACCCCTCATATCGTCACTCTATCCGGGAAGCGCAAAACTTATTTGGCGACCACTAGACCAGAACCGCATTGAACTCATCGACCTTCAACGCCCGATACCGGGACTCGAAATTCTCAGCATGAACGACAACAGCTTGCATGTCTTTGATGGCAAGTTCTGGCCACGGCTGAGAAGACTGGCGCTTGACCGCAACCCTGTTGTACGATTTGCGCATGAAGACAACTTGAAACGCCTCAGATATTTGTCGATGGAGAATCAAGTTGCGGGAGATGTGTAAGTAGTACGGACAGCAAGGCGATGCTGGCGGTGTGCGAGGGGAAGTCTCCGCTGTCTTTTGATTGACTTGTTAAAGGCATTCTACTTTTGGTCTATTCAGACAAATTGACTTTGCTAAACTAATCAGTTTGACGGATCTGCACATGTCGAGTAAGGACTGGTTCTCCCTATACGCATTTGCAACACAGTCGCTGATGTATCTTCTACTCCTCTCTTCTCTTCTAAACAGACCTCCACCTTGGAAGCATAGGCGACCTGCGTCAAACAACACAACTGCAACGCCTTTCGTTGCAAGGCGCCGGCCTGATAGACATCCCGCGCTCCACCGCACGTGCGCTGCAGCAGCTCGTGCACCTGGATCTGCAGGACAACAGCATCGCCGACTTGGGTGGTCTTAAGTACCTCAAGCACCTGCGCTCACTGTGTTTGACGGGCAACAATGTCGCTGATTTTGGCGCCCTCATTCATGCGGTGGGAAGAATGAGTAGGTTGGAAGTGTTGGATGTGAGGTAGGAAAAAATTGAATGCACGAAAAATAGCTCCTGATTGTGTGAGACTAGGATAGCGAAATCTCACAATTGTTTTGTGTCCCATATACGACAGAGACAACCCAATAACACGGCGGTTCTATCCAAATCCGCCCTCAGAAGGGCCAGAGTGGGAAACCCAGGATGAAGAGTTCCAGCGTGGACTTCCCGACGCTGACTACGTGCGCCGCTTATGTTATCGCAGCAGCCTCATTTCGGTGCTGAAAGGGTCGCTGCGGCTGTTGGACAGTATATCGACCGCGGAGATCGACATTCAGAAAGCAAAGATGCACATGAAGCGGCTCAAGTCGTCCCTCCGACGATCGCTTAACTCGTCCACTGGTCCTCCGAGACACGATGAGAACCACCCGGAGCGGGAACGTAGAGAACCTCTACCGCGCGACCAGCTTGCGCAGGAAATAGAATGAAGAAACAATAAAATAAAAATCTATATTCAAAGAAGTGAGGGAAATACTTGACTATACGGTGCGGGAGGGAAGAATGTTGGAGGTGGGTGCTTGCATTGGCAGTAGCGCGAATGGATGTGCGTGGATGGTGGTAAGGTGAGACTACACGACCTTCGGGGCCATGGATATAATCTTCGACCACCGTTTCTGTCTGCACTCGTTCGCCACCGCACCCAGTACTCTGTTTCCCAACGGCTGGCCCTGCTTGTTGAGCATAACGACGGCATTGTCATCAAACCGGACATAACTGCCATCCAGTCGGCGGACTTCTTTTCGAGTGCGCACGACCAATGCCCGCCCTACTTCTCCCTTCTTCAGCTTGCTGACGACGGCCGCGGCCGCCGCGGCCGATGTCGGGCCCGTTTCGACGACCGCTGGTCGGGCTTTCTTCACGACGCAAACGATCTCGTCTCCCAAAGAGGCATGGCGGGCCCCGCCCAATACATTGATGCACTCGACTAGTAGCGCACCGGAGTTGTCGATGACCTGGTGGGTTGAGGGAGAGGGAAAGTCAGTCTCTCCTATTATGTCGTCCCTGTCGTTCCTCGCCGTTCAGCGGCATTATTCGCTTTACTGACGGAACCGACCGGGTAATTTGATTACAACTGGAAAGAAACCCCTACAAACCTTGCACAAACTCTTTAATTGAATCATGACTCTGGATTATGTAGTGGAGCGGTCTGGTGAATTTGTTTTTTTTTGGAGATGCTTTGACGGGATCGGAGGTATGAAGTTGAAGAATGTCGTCGAGAAACTGGCTTGGGCACGTGATGCGCTAAAGTCAAAGAGCTTCCTTTGACGTGAGAGGTGAGTTTCCCCAAATCCCAGTGTGATTCCCAAACCGACATCCCCACCACCCCTCACTCGAACATCAAAGTTATCGAACCAGAATGTCTTCAGCCAAGGCTCAGGAGCTTATGGAGCAGGTTCGCCGCGAGGTTGCAGTCGCAAATTTCCAAGAGCTGCTTTCGGTAATACTTCACCAAACCTCTTTTGACTCCTCCGCAATGCCCTCCCTAACATAGCTGTGTGCTCCCGTTATTTACAGCAAATAAACAAAAAATGCTTCGAGAAGTGCGTGCCGAAACCAGGCGTCAAGCTGGACAGCTCAGAACAGGTACAGCAAACGCTTACACTTCTAATGGGGATTAGTGATGCATGAGGCTATTCTGCTGATCAATCAACCTTCGTCGTTTCACGCTTGCTGTTGTAGACCTGCTTGCAGCGGTGCTCGGACAGATACCAGGAGTCGTGGAACGTAGTCAGTAATGCCTATCTCCGCCGAGCGCAGAAGGAAAATGCTCTGTAAAGTGTTCCTCTGAACTTCCGCGGAGCTTTCCAATGCCCTCCATCCCACAAACGAGTAGCTCGCAGAGATAGAATCTAGAATAGAGTCGCGCTTTCCTCGTCCTCTCGTTCTCCATATTCTTCTCGAGGCGGGTTCCGGTTTGACGCATGTCTGGAGGACTTGGGGACGGCCCTTGTTACGTACTCGAAGAGTTGCGATCCGCGGCCGGGTTGTGGATCGGTATGGGGACAGCTCGTACGGCATCTCCTTTGCAATTGATGAGTAGCCGTAGTACATAGAATTTATTTGCTGCATTTTGATGATATCAGTTATGAATCCCGCTTGTCTTAGTATATTGTGCGAAATAGCTGTGTCCAGCACGCAGTGCAATCCCGCGCGGATATCTGATCAGACTTCCACACATTCTTTTGTTCACTAGGTTGTGTGGCTCACCTTTCTGATGATGCAAATCAAGTGTTGAGCTAGTCTCCGGCTTGTGGGGTAAAAATATAGTCTATTTTGCCTCGTAGGAGGGACCCTTCTGCACGCGGCGCTCTACATAGCAAATGCCATTCAATTCCAAGCCCGCTAGGTGGCTTTCAAGATCTACCTTTCCTTTTGAAAGCTTCTTGCCTAACCCAAATCCCTCAAGCGCGCAATGAAAATGGTCACAACTCAGCACCGCAAGGAAAAACCAGCATCAATCCTCAAACGAGGCACAACCGGGCCCTCATCATTAGCATCGAAACGGACACGGAAAGTCCTGTTTGTGGGTGCGGGGGAGGATGATGATGAGAGGAAGTTCAGAAAACCAGTGAAGAGAATCAAACGGAAATGTAGAGCGGATGAGGAGGATGGGGATTTTTGTGAGTTTAACGAGGAGACTAGTGAGGAGGAGGCGGATTGTGAGCCGCTGAAACGAAAATGTATGGTAAATGGGAAGAAGAATGGTGGCGAGGTGCGGGAATGTGCGAGGAATGGACAGAAGCAGATGGATAAGATCCATGTCAAGGTACCGTTTTCTGAAAGATTTGGAAGCAAAGGCAACGTGAACTATAACCAGGAAGTGCCTTTTCTACTGCAGCCTTTTGAAGGCTACTGCTTCACAATCCGCGAACAACGTCTCCTGCACGACATTTTCACATCCCCGCGTCACGCCGTCCAGAACTGGCGGCACATCGCCACCGACTTTCACAACCATGACCGTCTCTCCTCCATCGAGCTTCGCGCACAATGGGAGCACCGCTACCTCCATGTTCACGAACTGCAGGGCGATTCCGCAGCGCCCACACAATGTCTCTCCGCCGACAAATTGGCGTTGATCGATACGTTAGTGATGCGGCACGGTGATGACTGGGATGCAGTGGAACGCGCGTTCAACGCCGTGTACAAACTCTCGACGGCGGTGTTGAGGACGCGGTGGGAGGAGTGTGTGAGGCAGAACGGGGGTGTGAAGGAGTGGATATGGGTGGACGAGCAGCGGGGGGTGTGGGATGAGGAGAGTGGTGAGATGGAGAGGGGACCACATGAGCCGCCCGTGCGCGCCTCAAAACAACCGGGTCTGCGTGACGCTACACCGGAGAACCGAGTACTGGACCACGCCGCTCATGAACAATCGCCGATTCACCCCGCACCCGAACAGTCTGTCGACACTACAATGCCCGTCAGTCGCATGCCCACCGCAAGCCCTCTGCAGAACTTTCGCTCAAAGCTGTGCCGCATTGAGGAGCAACAGGGTTTGGCCGATTCAAACGACCCGTTTTGTGCGTTGAAAACCTATCTGTACCCTTGTACCGGATCGGTCGGATCGGTCGCCAATTCTCGTGACGTGGACATTTTAAAACCAAGTGCTGCATCGAGAGAGGCCCAGGAGGATGACTTAATGGACTGTGCCAGTGTTGTGGACCTCACAACTGATGACTACGGTCCGGATATGTTGCCTGCGGAACTGCTGCGCGGGATGTTGGTGGTTGATTTGACGGCGAATTGAGCAGCGAGAAAAAACCAATCTACTGCGAACATTTATACATTTGCGCCAGCCACCCACGTAGCTCATAGTGACCCCAATGGATGCCCGCAAAAGAAAGTACAATATCAATGTATGATGTGTGTAGTTGGCGCTTAAGGTCATTCATTCGTCATGTCATCCATGGAGTTTGCTACGCTCCCACAGCGTCCACATGACAAACATGATCCAGCACAAGACAAGAGCGATAATGACCGTCTGTGGTGTCGCCAAAAATCCGATTGTCACTACAGCAGCAATTGCAAATGAAAATAAGTATTCTAGCGTGAACAACGTAACTTGTACTGCGATGCAGCCTGTCGTGCTCAGTCCACCAGGCGGCTGTTTGTGCGAGGTCGGGTGGTAGGAGTTGGGAATGTTGAAATGTGGAGAGGGTTGAGAGTGACGCTGCGGTTGCCGGTCCTGGGCAGGAGTTGCGCCATAGTGGTTGTGCTCAGTAACTGGAGGCATGGGAACGGTGTTTTTTGCAAGGTGTCCTGGTGCTTTTAGAGATGGGCCTCGCGCTCATGATTATCGGGAACGCGGGGCGCTTTCTACTGGCTGACCAATCTACATGACATCCATCACGTGAGCTGTCAAAGAACCACCCCTGACATTTGAGTGAACCAAACTTGTCCAAACGGTTGCTGCCGAAGCCGACGAACCCGCCCCGGAGGAGCGCAACTTCGCAGACTCAGTCTTTGCATTCCCCATCCGAACGCAACAACCCCTCCCTTCCGACAAGTCGAAATGGTCGCCCAGGCTCCTGCGTACCGCACCTTCCTCGGCCAGCGTGTGTGGCCCGCCACCCTCCTCAAACTCTACTTCCCTTTCTTCATCTCGGGATCCATGGCCTTCTTCCTCTTCTCGTTCGCGCACACAAAGATGATGAGCAGTGCGTATCTTATCTTGTCTGCCAGAAGCATCTGTCACCTATGTACTTCCGGAATGAGACGCTGATCATCTGTAATTTCTTATTTGTGTGATTCTAGGCTCCCAGGACAAGTGGGTCAACATTGTGTACGTAACAACAACCAATTTCTTCCAAATGATCACATATGCAGCCCATGGATATTTATTTTGTCTTCTTCTTTCTCCTTAGCAACAACGTGCGTCGTGACACCGAGAGGCAGAAGCTGAAGGCTGCCGCCGGCGAGTACTACGAGGCTCACCAGAAGTAGATTAAACGGAAGCAGCAATAAACGAATACAATCTCATACTGCACCCCGCCGCTTTCCCCCACGCCCCGCGCTTAAAAACAAACCCATACCCCGTCCGGATCGAACAAAACTCTGTTGACTTAGAGGAAGACGAAACACCACACATTTCAGTTCTCTTAGTAATATATGCGTGACATCCGGTGATGGAAACCAAAAAGTGGCAAATTGTACGAGGAGAGTTCAAAGATTCTATGTGGATTTTCCTTAATTGTGGATGAAGACAGAACGGGCTGATGGAAGGGGCATCGATAAAGTGGACATGGGAGAACGTAACGATTAATCCGTTGCGGGAATTCTAGAGTTGCGGTTCAGGATGTTGCTTCCCAACCCATTTGCTCCCCTTTTTACTTTTGTGGATCATTCGTCAAGGATCAAACAGAAGGAAGCACAAGGACAAAACTCCGTGAGATTATCTATACCAGACTACGGCGGAATCCATAATTTGCCGAGAACGCGGAAGAGTGGAAAAGTGACGGCGTTCATATGTGAAAGTGCTAAGATGACAAACTAACAGGGCAGCAACAACAAAAAATTTACAAGCTACAGTAAATAAGGGAATCTATCTTTTCTTACCCTCCTCAGGTCGTTCTCTAATGCAAGCGATCAGTTATCCGTGAATATGCGCAGGAAAGATGGTAACAACGACGAGAAACTTACTGCAGGTCAGTGACGTTCAACAGCAGGACGTCGCTGTCAATGAAGACACGGTTGTTGGACGAGGCAATGGTGTGGGCAATCTCCCTGGCCGTGTCCAGTTTTCGCAGCTCCAAGAATCCGGGGGCGTTCTTGACCGCGTCACCGATGAGGGTGGCAGACTTGGCTTCACCCTCAGCGCGGACAATAATGGACTGTTTCTCCTGCTTGGCACGGTCGACAATGAATGTCGCTCGCTGAGCTTCCTGTTGTGCTGTGGACCAAGAAAATATGGGTAAGTACCAGATGCAGATTGTCCGACCGATCAAATCTAGACTGTATTTCCCATCAATCGGGGAGCACCACGCTCGGGCTATAAGCCAAGCCAATGCTCCTGCGTCCATTCCGCTCCACCCATCCCAGCCAATCTATCTTGGAGACCTACCAATTTGCTTGGCCTCGACGGCGCGAGTAAATTCGGGACTGAAAGCAATGTGGGTCAAGGACACATCGTTCAGAGCAATGTTGAAGTGGCTGGCACGCAGATGCAGCTGTTCGCGGATCAATTTGGACACTTTTTCACGCTGGGTGATGAGCTGGGAAGCATTGAACTGTGCGCACACGCTCTTCAGGACCTCGTTGACGATGGAAGGCAGGACACGCTCATCGAAGTCTACGCCGAGAGTTTGGAAGATGTGGGGCAGTTTGTTCTCCATGGGACGAGAAAGGACACGGACAGTGATGTTAACCATCTGCAGATCCTTTGTGCCGGTCAGCGATGCGATGTTCCGTGGCTTGGCTATAGTACGTTTGCGACAGATATCAACGATGGCGGTTCCATAATTGCAAATTGAGTCGAAACTGGAGCCTCACCTCGGACGTCGTAGACTATGGGAGTTTCCAACCATGGAATGACAAAGTGAGTTCCTTCCGGGTAGACCACGTCCTTCACGCCTCCAACTCGAGAGAATTTGATCGCACGGTGACCACCATCAACTGTTACGAAAATATTAGATCCTGGGACATTTTGATCTGAAAAACGGGATATTGAAGTTGGTAAACATTGTACCGTTGAAAAGACTGTTGTTGATCCCCATGCCGAGCACCGTGATGCCAATGAGGGCGCCTGTTGAGCCGAGGAGGCCCTTGCCAGGCGGCCTTGCGCCCTTTGGCATGATGTTCTGCATCATGTTCTTGAAGGCCTGCTGAGACATGATTGGTGGTTGCTTTTGTTGGAAGGATGGGAGATTTACAGGATGGCACACAGGTCTTCTTTGCTCGGAACCGACTGACTGAGACTTAAGAGATACTCCGATGCTAGAAATGGCATATGTGAATGCGCGACGGACACTCTCCTTGTTCCCATGGCAAACTCAACTCGCAGCCTGCGAACGAACGGACCCGTTAGCAGCCGTTAGAACAAGCAAGACAAAGCGGATTCCCCGTAGCATTTCCCCACGTTCTCCCCAGTACACATCCGCAATGGCTACTCCTGCTCGTCAAGCTGCCCGCATCGACTGGGGTGCTCTCGGCACAAAGCTGAAGCCCGAAACCGTCGCTTCCATCAACGCTTTCCGTCGTCGCCACACGGAACTCACAAAGACCGTCTCGGACCTCCGCGAACAGTCTCAGACCATCGACTTTGCTCACTACGCAAAGGTCCTCAAGACCAACACCAAAGTTGTTGCTGAAGCTGAGAAGGCTTTCAAGGCTTTCACCCCCGCCACCTACGACCTGAGTGAACAGATCCGCGCCATTGAGGCTCAGCAAGCCAAGGCGGTATGTACCGCGGCACATAAACGGAAATCGTTCAGGACGAATAGACTACGGGAGCACACGCTATCGAAATGGGAGCAAAAAGGAATGGAGTCTGAGGGGAGAGATTTGTTCTACCGCAATTGACGAGGAGGGGTGTGGAGCGAATTCTCATGACTTCTGAGTGAAGCATGATATCCAAAAAACAGACTTGGAGCAAGTCCGCACTCCGCCAGGAAAGCGAGCCGAGGCGAGAGATGCTCATATGAAAGCATTGACGCTGCGCGCAAGTGCATCTGTTTTGCGAGTGAATCGATGGTTTTGTCTGCACTTTCCTCTGGCTCAATGCGGAGCGCGTGGGACGAAGGAGATGTGCCCCTGTTTTGAGTGCTGTGCTTTGTGCCCGTGTTCTAATGTTGCTTGATTTCTCTTTTCATCTGTTCGCAATAGGTCGCTGCCGCTCAGAAGACTGCCAAGAAGGTCAACGTGGAGGTGGATGAGCTTAAGAGCCTCCTTACCAACATCGAGACTGCCCGACCCGTCGACCAGCTTACCGTATGTATTTTTAAGATTGGCGGAGAGGACATGCCGGATCTAGAGAAATGTGGATGACTGAACCTCCTCTGCACAGGTTGAGGACGTGGCCAAAGCCTACCCTGAATTGGACAAGACTGTTGAGAAGATGGCCAAGCGTGGACAGTGGAAGGTTCCTGGATACTACGAACGGTAGGGAGCGATAGGAGACTATAAATACCGTGCTATGGAATCTGGCTAACGTACATCACCTTTTCAATCAGGTTCGGCGACTTCATTGTCGGATTCTAGATTATCCATTATCTCATACGTAGTGTCATGTGTGGGAAGGAAGCACCAAAAACAAAACAATATATATCCCACGTTGCACGTTTTTCATGTTGGCTCGGTCAACTACTCGATCCTCATGCGCTTCGCTCCTCCCGAGAACGACTGGAGAATAGACAGACGCAATGCAACATCATCGGTGTTGAGAAATTTTTGACAGCCGCATAACACTGACATTGTCTAGAGAATTGGTCTATTTGGAATAGTTCCTGCCTACTACGAATGTCCATCTATATCATTCACGCAGAAGAGCTGGCGAGCTTTCCAGTCTCCATGCAGACCTGACTTCATCCAGCTTCCTTGTGCTGATACTGTTATGCCAGCACTGGAGGAGCAAGTGGCGTAACCTATCTACGATTACACCATGGCCAGCACTACCTCTGTTGCAAGAACTGTCGCAAATTCTTGATTCAGCGACGTGATGTGGATTTCGTGAATCTCGGCAGCAGAGTGCTCCTTGCCAGATGGTCCAACCTTGCCGAACGTTGCACATGCGTCCTCTACCAAAATTGTCTTGTATCCCTGCCCAAGACAGAACACATTCACCCTTCAGATCGCGGTCTCTGGCGCGCATCATTAAGCGCTCTTTCCATGCATAAACCACCTACCATGTTTCCAGCCATCCTAGTAGTCGTCGACACGCAATGGTCCGTTGTCAACCCCGCAATCACCAGCCCCTCCACACGCGCCTTCTTCAACATCGCATCCAAGTCCGTACCAATAAACGCCGAATTGACCGTCTTGGTCACCACTGGTTCGCCATCCCGGGGCGTAACCTCCTTTTTGAAATCACAGCCCGGCTGGCCCGGTCGCAGCGGCGACGAGGCGGACGTCGATGTGTGCTGCACGTGAAACACTGGACGACCGGTTTTGCGCCATGCAGCGAGAAGAGCCGCGCAATGGGATTCAGCCAACGGGTTGTTCCGCGCGGTGCCCCAGTGTGTTGGGTGGCAGAAGCCTTCTTGGATGTCGATTAGGATCAGAGCAGCGGTTTGGGGGAGCTTGATGATAAATGCATAGAAAAGTAAGTTTCATGAAACAGACATGTTTGCGGATCTATCCAAGATGCCATTTGTGCACCTTGGTGGACGACATTGTAACAGGATCTATTACTTGTTCAGCGATGCTTGTTAGAAAGTACAGAAGATTGAACGTTCATCAGAATGCATCGGAGTGGGTGGGGTGAGTGTGGCGGTGTGTGGACAAGTCCCGTGTGGCAGTTGCAAGCCACGCGATAAACCACGGCTTTTCACGACTGCCCGCGACTTTCGACTTTGGGCCAAGCCACAAGTCCCTGAAACTCCGCTCCCGTCAAGTCTGAACTTTTGCTGATGCGGGCAATAAGAGACAGACTCGCCATATGGGCCATTATGTGAAGAGGTCAGAAATTCTGGTGCTGGGCTCGTATACTTACACATATATAGCAGATATATCAAACTCAACACAAGGCGACAGTTTTAGAAAGAACGTTACAAAAAATATAATTCAATTGTGTCATGATCACTAGTAGAATCAGATCTCTTTCTAATCATCATCCACATCATCCACCTCTACTCCCTCCCCATCCACATCCTCCTCACCCCCTTCCCTTTCCTCTTCATCTTCATACGTCCTTGCAGTCGGAATCGTGGTGGTGATGCTCACAGTTGTCTCTATGACCGTCACGGCAGCGACAGTAGTAGCAGTAGTCGGTAGGGGAGGTGCGGGGAGGAGTGGACGAGACTGCGTTTCACCAGTGATGGTCCATGGTGGTGGGATGTCGAGCAGCGCGCGGAGGGCTTGGCAGAAATCGAGTCCGGATTGTTGGAGATCGACGATTTGAAATTGGAGGCCCTGGTGAAAGGGATACAGCTATATGAGAGGATTGTTCCTGCAACTCGGAACCGAGTTACCCGGTCCCTCTCTCGCGGCACATCGACAATACCTTCTTCTCTCCGAAATCAGCTCCACAATAGCTGCTTTCCAGCGTATACGAATTGACCACACCCAGCTCTCGGCGCACAATGACGCGCGCGGTCGTCTCCTTGCTGGGCTGCACGTCAAAGCGCGATGACGGCAGCGAGAAGGTCGGCGACACTTGGGCTAGCAAAGTCGGGAACGTCCGTTCGAGCGTCTCGTGTGGCGACCCGGGCGCGTTCTCGCACCCAAAAAGGAAGACATTTTTGCGGCGGGAGTGGCCGTGGAAGTCGCATGTCAGCTAACAGAAGAAAAACAACAAATGACCAAAGTAAACTTAAGCACACCGCTTGAGGGACACAGACTTGGCGTGTCGTTGTACAACCATACCAGTATTTTTCGACCACTCTCCACCACATGCTTCCACAACGCCTTGATGGCCGCCACAGTCGGGACTCTAGCCGCATCGGGGGTTTTCCACTGTCGGTTCAAGTCCACGCCCGCCAGCGAACACCGATGAGAGCCATTGACGACCCCGTCGGGGTTCAGCATCGGGACGATTTTGAATACGCAGCGACGACGCAGTTGCGAGGCTGTCTCGTCGCTGCTGGTTAGCAGGTATGTCAGGAGGCCGTGCATGATGTGCGATGCGTTGGATTCGCCGGGATGAACCTGGAAACAACTTTGTAAGAGACAGAGAGGATGGAACGGCGATGCAAGACTTTGTGCTAGTGGAGGCCTGACTCTTACCCGTGCACTCAACAACACGTATACTCGCTCAGACATTGGCAGTAGCGCGATGGACGCTTTTGAAGACAAAAACTGGTCAGCAAAAACTCCTACACCTACTTTCCCACCAGCCCACCGACGTTAGCTTTCTTTTACCAGGCGTAAAATCCGTAATAGTCAACAACACACACTCATTGCCTCCCAGCGTATGACACAACGTCTGCCTCCGACACCGATCCGCAAACGTCGGGGCAATCTGAAACTGGAACAGGTGCCGCTGCAGATCCGAATATGTATACGGATAGTGGTATGCGAACGAACACGTGTCGTCCTCGTGGTCGGGCGAGACGGAAAAGGTGAGAGTTGCGTAGGTGGTGTTTTCGGCGTCGGTGGCTTCGTCGGGTTTCTTGTGGTGATTTCTAAAGTGTCAGGATGGTGTTAGTAGGAGGAGGAGGGTGGAGGGCAGGAGTGCATGGTTACTTGTAGTAGTAGATATCGTCGCCTATTCGCCGCCAGAACCCATCAACGCGGGAGTGCATGACAGGCTGCATGCCTGGAAAGAAACAAAAATGTCGATTAAATCACGGCTTGTCGTTGCAATCTGTTTAATGAAACAACCGAAATCATGCATCAGCCCACCTACCCTGATTGAACTGACTCCCCATTTTGCTTAAATTGACAATATTGAACTTGTAAGTTGTGCCGGGGACCATGCGTTGAATGGAAAAGTAGAACCACTGTTGTGGCCGTATTTGAGTTTCAGTTGCCCTTCCCTTCCCAGAGTGGGTTGGAAAGGGTTTTTACACTATACCTGATTGTGTTTTCCCATCGGGCTGTTGATGTCGGTTTGGAGCAGGAGGTCGTACTCTGTATTTGAGATCTGACAGGGGGCAAGACGGTGGCATGGGGGCATGTAACGGTCAGTCATTCATGCGGACCGGGTCGAGAGGTGTGAAAAGCTATGCCACCTTTATCGCCATATGCAGATTTCCACTTTCGAACCGGGAGTCGAACAGCAGGGTGCTGGGAGGAACCACTGTTGGCGTTAGGGTCACGTCTCCATCGAAGCCAACTTTCACGTTAGGGGGTTCTTACTTGTCTGGCACAGTCATCTGATCATCAACAACATCATATACGACCGCATTGGCGCTCTCCTCCGGCCTCACTACCCTCCTCATCTGCTCATACACCAGCTTCCTCACCAGGCTCGCTCCCCTTCTCAAAGTACTCTCCTGCATCTCCACACACCGATGGCCCAAGAGAGGTTGTCGGCCCGATATGGGCTGCACATGGCGGACCTCAATGTTCGTGATCGGGAGGTGGGCCGTGTGTGGTTGCGAAGGGTGGGCTTCGGGGAGTAGGGCGGCGAGTTGCGCTGCGTCGAGCGGTTGAGGAGCTTCGGGCGAATTGGGACGCGGAAGAGGGAATGTGAGGGGAGTGTAGCGCGAGAGGAAGGGGAGGTCGCTTTGCGAGACGGCGGAACGGAGCACGGAGACGAGGAGAGTGGGGAGAGCGGTGGCGCCGGTTGTGAGAGGCGCGGCGGTGCCGGCTTCGCAGGCTGGAAGATAGAAAGCAATTAGTGCTTCCAGATCAAGAGAATGATTGTGTTTCTGTCAAAGAGGGAAAGAGGGTACACATGCCTTGCACCAAATCGTCAAGCGCGGCAGTCAGTACACCGACTCCATTGTTCTCATTGAATGCATTCTTGCCGTCCTCTATCAACAAGCGATATGAGCATGACAGAGTCGCCAATGGCACCCGCCCGCGGGCAGAAGGGAGAATCATATATATCTGCACCAACCTGTCTCCACGACTGTCTTGAGCAACTTCAGTACGCACCGCTGCACTGTCTCCGACACTGCGTTCTTGAAGAGCTGAATCAGGTCCTTGACGGCCATTTTCTCCAACACGTCCACCGCTCCGCTTTCTTGTGAACAAAAGCCATGTTGAATGAATGAATCCTGACTCGCGGAGAGAACGACAGCAAAAACACATGATCACATACTTGATTTTGCAAGGATGGTCAGTAAATCCAGCAAACATTCCATCTTGGCAGGATGTTGGGCGAGCATGGGCGCACAGAGCGGGTTCTTGATCAGGCCGGCGAGAATGTCGACAACTTTGCTTTTGTGGATTGTGGTGACATTGTTCTCTATATCATACACAACGAATGTAAATTTACGGTGTATGTGAATGGGGCTTCTTTTGCTGTTCGATAATAGAATCCATACCGTTTTTAGAAGCAAACACCCGTAATGCGTGAACCCCCTGTATCACCAAGCCGTATTCTTTGCGCTCGTTCCATTTTTTGATCATAATGATGGTGGAAGGTACTGCGCCGTGGAGCCTGCGCCGCGAGGGAAGTGGTAAGTTACATATTTTGTCTAAGGACGTGTGAGAGAAGAACAGGGACGAATCACGACAGAACGATAACTTACCGAGCCAGCAGCGAAAGTTTGGGGTCTGTGGAAAGGGGTGGGTGAATTGAGCATGGTTAATTGTGGCATGCTTTCCAGAACCCCCTTGTCCCATCGCTGGCAGCAACAAAAAAATGCAGCACGTTCATCGGCAACGGTCGGGGCGGGTGCAGCTTGACGCACGAAGAAGCGTGGAGGTGGGAAGGGCACACACAACACCTACCATACTTCGCAACCTTCACAATCAACGCAAAGAGGTTCGCCACCAGCTCATCCATTCTCTGGACCGCATTCGCGACTCCAAACACCACGCAGCGGCCATCGCTCTTGATATGTTCTCTAAAGATATTCTGTAGGCATTTGAGGAGCGCAATAGAGAGGTTCTTGCGCGCTACGTAGGCGGTGTTGGACGCGTTGAGCTCGCTGGAGGAGGTTATACGCAGGAGAAGGTTGGTGATGATGATGGTGATGTCCAGGTCGGGGAGAACCTAAGGGAGGGTGTATGTGAGATGAGAAACGGGGGTGGGGTGTGGAGGGAGTGGTTTTGTCTTACGCGGAGACATTTAATGAGGACGCTGACGTTGGGATTGGTTTTGGAAAAGAGGGTTCGTTGGATGCTTGAGTCTGGAATGCGCAAGGGCCATTTAGTAATCATAATCTTGTCATTAGTGCGAATGATAGACGAGAGTAACTAGAGATCTTAAAGCGCACTCACCAGCATGCAAGCCCTCTTTATCCATAATCCGCTTGAGCGCCAAGCACTGGCGCCCAATGCGACTCCTCACATCTGCCGAGATCGGAGGTGTGCCCGGCGCACTTCTCGAAATCGTCAGCACGACCGCCGCAATATCTCCATCCTCCCCAACAACCGCATCTTGCTGCCCCGCAATCGTCGTTGGATCATCCACCTCATCTCCACTCTCATCGAACACCAGCCCACGGCGGGCCGAGTCCGTCGACAATTCAGGGAGACTGCTATCACTGCTCCCTCGTCTCGTCATCGAGGACCGGCGTCGAATGTGGTGGTGGCGTGGGTGGGTATCGATACTTCCCGTGCTGCTGGACTTGCGACCCAATTTCCCGCTCTTGCCCAATTTACACATGGATCGTGATGTAGAACCGCTGGTGATGATGCTGCTGCTGCCGTTGCTGTTATTGTTGGAGGCAGCAAGGTTTCGAAACGCGGACGCCCCGGATGGTGGACGAGGCGGGAGGAGATTAGAGATGGATCCGGATGGGGTGGTGTTGGCGGTGCTGGTAGTGGAGAAGGATGCTGGTGTGTTGTTGGGCCAGGGACTGCTGAGGAGGTCAGAGAGCTTTTCGAGGATGCGCCGTGTTACAGGTGAGAGTTGCGCTGAGGCGGCGGGGCTGCTGCCTAGGGAGTTTTCTCGGCTCTTGGTGCTGAAGAGGGGAAAAGCAGATATTTAAATTAGTGTTGAGATGGTCCTGCATTGAACTCCCACTGCCCACTGAAATCTCCTGAAGTACGTCTCAGAGTGCAGTCCGTCGGTCAAGGGGCAATCATGGCCACCCCACTATTGGAACACGAAAGTCTTCCCCCATTACATCCTGCATCTCATTCTACCACTCAGCAAGCTCGTTTGATCCTCGCCCCCCACTCCCCTCTTATACGAACGTACATTTTCGGTAAATTCACTTTTTGCTTCCCGGCGCTCAGAGGGCCCGCAGCCTCATTCAAATCCGGCAATGACGCCGTTTTCCGATGATACTGAGCATTCGGCTGCTGCTGCGGCGGTCGTTCATGGAGACTGTTATGTGTCCCATGTCCATGCCCATGATGGTGGTGTTGGCTGTGGTGCGCGGAAGATGATGATGAGGAGGAGGACGATTTCTTCTTTCCGGTTCCCTTTTTTGGCATTTTGTCAAGCCGGACTGATGGGCTCATAATAACAACGGCCGACAGCAGCAGGAATACGGATTCCGTGTTTATGGCGTGTAGGTATTTTCACCGTATTGTCGTTTGCGTTTGTTAATCGGAATTCCCTGCCCCCGTGCCGCTCGTCCCCTCAAGTAGGTGCCGCTGCTATGTATTTTTTGTTGTTCTGGTGTACTGTAATATATGTACGAGCAAATGTACAGGACAGAAAAGGAATGCCGCGAGATTTTATGTTGTGCTTTATGTGGCCTCGGTCGTGTGAGCGCGCAGACGCGGGAAGCTACCAAGCGAGAATTGATAGTCCAGGTAACTGTCAATGTAGACACTGGACACTCGGAGAGTGGTGATCGTGAGAACAGAACACCACGCTGACGTATGACCGAAATTTGCTGGTAGTGTGTCAGAACATTCGCCGGAAGCAGCCCCTAGTTTGCTGGTCATATATGTTGTCGAACAAGCAAATTGACAGTATCGATTTTTATATTTTCGATTGCCCGCCCAACAAGACGAAAGAGTAGAGCCAGGATATCATAGGCGCCTCACTCACAAAATGTCCCTCTGTCACTGGCTAGGTTATTGTATGGCTTTGGTTGCCCATGCACTCCCAACCAGACTGGTGGTATCTGATTAATGCAAAACCAACATAGTCATGTCCCCGGCCGGAGCACCATCTCGACATCTCCTGGAATCATAATAAACAAGGCCTCACGCCTGTGAAATGGTGGCTGAACATGATTCTTGACCCTCTCTTGTTATCTTCTCGGTCGTCTGCGCTCCAGCCATCCTTCTTTTTTCCGAGCGAGCAGCCGCGCGCAGAGTCCGCTCGCTTACGCGTGATGTACGTAATGTGGAGGTCGACTTCTCCTTTTCAAGCTGCACAAGTTGAAGTTGCGTGTCAAATTACATTATGTGAATGTCAGATTATTTTGTGATTCTTTGACAATGTAATTCTGATGCCGTTGTTGCTTTGATGATTTATATCTTGCTGTATATTTATTTCAACAACATCAAAAGTTGTTGGCAAACTAAGTCATTTTTCCAATTGAATACAACAGTGAAAATAGAGTGTGCCATCCAATCCTTATTGCTACAGAAGCCAGTGGGCAGCGGGAAAGTCGCCTACGATACAGCTGTTGGTTTCTCCTCGTCACCATCTTCTTTGTGCCCCATCAATCCCGCTCATATCTAACACCGAGCGAGTCCTTGGGCACGAATCCCATTTTGCGGAGCCGGTCGGCCGCGACTCGATCGTCCGAGACTTGCTTCAGTTCAGCCAGCTGGTCGGCAGAGTAGTTGAGTTCGGGGAGCTTACCCGCGCGGAGGGCTTTGCTATGTTGTTTCAGGTTTTCCTCATCTTAAAGACCAAGATAGATAAATATTATTTTCTATGGCTGATCGCGGTGAGTGAGTGATAGTAGGGACTGACCATTCATGATGCTAAATTCCGGGATTGCGTCGTCACCACCTGCCTCCGCTCGCTGCCGAATGGACTGTTCACGCTCCCTGAAGAAAACAGTGAGCTCCACTTTAGGACCATCGGGAAGCGAATCAACTAGCAGACGGTCAAATGTCTCTAACTCACCATTTGTCGAGGTCGTAGTACTTTGGCGGCAGAGTCGCCGTATTATACTCCTCCATATCTGCATATATCCAAGAAGACATCGTCAGTTGGAGGCTGTCCGCAACCCCCCAGCATCGAGCAGAACCATCTCACTAGCCCGGTGCTTTTAGTACTTACATTCCAAAAAGACGTTCTTCATCTTATAGTTGTCCAGCATCTCAGGGTTCACATCCTTGACTTCCACGAGCCAGGTGCGGAACTCTGCTTCCTTGCGATACATGTCAGCAGCGGTCAAGATTCCATGCGCGCCGTATCTCGCAGCCACCGAAGAGGACGACGACTTCTTCCGTTTTTTGTCCTTCTTCTCCTTCTTTTTTCTCTTTTTGTCCTTTTTGTCTTTCTTCGATTTCGATGATTTATATTGGTCTTTCTCTTTTCTCGATTTCTTCTTTTTGGTTCGCCGGTGTCTTGAAGCGGAAGACGAGGACGAGCTAGAGCTGCTGGAGCTACTGCTGCGGCTTCTGCCGCTACTTAGGCTGCGGGACGAGGGCGAGCGAGATCTTCGCCGTCCCCGCAATTTGCGGTCGGGACTGCTTCTCGATGTTCTGCGGGAGATATCGGCATCATTATAATCCCTCCTTCTTCTCCCCACGTCCCGATCCTGCTCCCGGTGGTCGCGGTGGAGGTCATCTCTATCTCGATACCGCGGACTGCGTGATCTACTTCGCGAATGACTAGTACGAAGCAAGAAAAAAAAAGGGAGTCCGGGTCAAAACTACAGGTTCTCATATATCGTACACTGGGCTACTATCCAGCATCAAGGTCAAGCATGGTGCTTGCGTTCAGTAAACCTCTTCGTACCTTCGATCTCGTCTTGACCGCTCGACACTGTGCTGGCGAGAATGCAGAAGTGAGAAATCAAGAATCAGTTCGGTTTTAAGTGAGTTGGCACGGGTCGCAATGTTACTATGCTATTACCTTTCGTGAAGACCGAGAAGAGCGTCTGTGTGGGGTTGGAGATCTTGAATGGCCTCCCATTGCGTCTATATGTTGGTGGTGGTGGTGTTGCCTTGCACCAATGACTTCGCGCTAAAAAGTCGCGCTATAGCGAGCGACCTGAATTTTTTGATAATGCACGCCATATCACTTCGTGCTAGACAAGTTGACGAACGATCCTCGGCTCCGTCAGTATAGAAGACTGTGTAAAAATGTATTTCATACAAAGACACATGATAGGCGGAAAAGGACGCGGAAGAAGGAGATCAACGGGATGATGAGAGGACGGGAAGGGATTGTGGTGAAAAATATACATTCAGCGGTAGACTGGCGGACAAGCGGGCTATACTTGTGACGGCGTTGCCATCAATCCTGGCTGCTTCAGTTTACGATCTCAGTTGGGATTTCCGGGTCTTTTTCGTCGTCGGAGCGAGTTGGGTTCTTGTTCCGGCCCGCTCCTTTGAGGGTGATGGTCGAGATATCTATTCCCGTAGCGGTAACGACAATGCTGTCGCGATGCATGACACACCCAGAATCAATGTATCCCAGCAAAGCCTCAATTTCGCCGGACTTGTGGCCTTTGATGCGGGCAATCTCCGCACTGCTGTAGTTCACGAGTCCTTTTCCGACTTCGACTTCGCGTTCCTCGGTGTCGTCGGGTGTTTTGACGAGTGTAACTAGCCGGACGGATTGCTGAGCATTGAAGTAGCCGCTTACGCGTGCGACGCCGACGGCGAAGAGGGAAGAGCGTTCCCGGCGGGTTACGGCGTGCACAGCGCCGGCGTCGAGATAGATGGTGCCAGAGACTCCCAGACCGTGTAAGATCCACCATTTGCGGTCCAGGAGGGCGTTTTCGCGGGGAAGGAAGTGGGTGCCCATGGTGGGTTCGTAGGCTACAGGGGGTGTAGATGGTGAGGACTTGGCGATCCGGCGGTGCTCGGCGAGTTCAGCGAGGATGTTGGGTATTTTTTCAGGTGCAGATCCCAGAGTGATGATGGTGCGACAACCCGCCGCCGAGGCCAGGTCCGCCGCGACGAGTTTTGTAACCATGCCTCCTGTCCCGATGCCGCTGCCGGGAGAATCGACATTGACGCGTGTGCGGAGCTCTGCGACGTCTGTGACCAAGCGGACGGGCTCGGCGGCGGGGTTGGTTCGCGGGTTGTCGGTGTACAGACATTCAACGTCGGTCAGGAGAAAGAGGTAGTCGGCGTCCACCATCCCTGCCGTAATCGCCGAGAGGGTGTCATTATCGCCGAACCGCAGCTCTGACGAGTTGACGGTGTCGTTTTCGTTCACAATTGGAACGACATTCAGCCGCAGAAGGTGTCGAAATGTGTTGCGGGCGTTGAGGTAGTGTGCGCGCTGTGTACGGAGACCCATTGGTTGTTAGAGACCAAGAAGCTGGGAGGTGTGGAACGTTTGGGAAGGCCTTCCGCGACTCCTTTCACGCTGAAAACATACCTCAGCAAGACAGTCCCTTGTCAAAAGCACTTGCGCAATCCCCACTCCAAAGTAACCAAACAGCTGATAATAAAGCGCCATGAGCCGTCCCTGTCCCACAGCCGCCACGGCCTGTTTCTCGCCGAGAGATTTCGGCCGTTTCCGCAATCCCACGCTCCTCAATCCGGTGCCGACAGCACCAGACGAAACGATTATAACATGATAGTTTTCCTTCCGTAGCTTGATGATTGTTTCGACCAGGAGTGAAAGCGAGGCGAGTTTTGGGTCGAATGTCTCTTCGTCGCAAATGGAGGAGGTACCGAGTTTGATAACAACGGTAGTCTTGTGAGGGGTGGAGGATGAGGCGGGACGCTGCTGTGACATGTTGTTGGTGAACATGGCGTTGAGATAAATTGTGTGATGTTAGTCAATGCGAGATCAAAGTTGAGAATAAGTTTACAATAGAAGGAATTAAATAAAATAGAAAAAAAAAAAAAGGGAAAAAAGGAGAGGAAGAAGTCATTTAACGTGATGGTGATAAGATCAAAAAGTTAATGATTCCCACAAAGCCCGCCCGCCATCCCGATTCTAGGCACAAGCCACGCGGCGGCTGCTGGATTCACGTTATGCGCAAGTTCATCAAATGTCACGAAAGGACCCACAAATGTATCCAAAAGACTTCCTTTTTTCTTTTCTTTTTTGGCTCTCGGGATGTTAATATCATTATGATAGACACAACTACTATAGACAAAAAAAAGGCACCGCAATTCATAACCCGTTGCGTTCAAGGTTCATTATGTACAACTCACGGCCCTATCTACAGCTATTAGTAACACCACACGGCAGATTACGGCTGTCCAGTGGGCGTACGGTTCGTGATCGGGTCATCAGTTTCCTCAACCGCCGGAGATTCCACAGGCGATTCGGAAGGGGTTGCTGTCGGTGTTCCCCAACCAGATGTGCCATAATTTTCGGCCATGAGCTGCCAAATGTCAAATCGGTCTCGCCGCGCCTCCATCCACTTGTCGTAACCCTGATCCAACTCCTTCCGAACCGCGTCTTTCCACCCAACCCTCAATTTCCTCCATGCCTGCTTCGACCGGCTCTCAGATCCGGCTGCGCCTTCCATCGATGCACGGAGTTGCGACTCGAGCGGGTTGACTGACGGTGATGATGTTGGGGTGGGCGAGGCAAGCGTGTCACGCAAGAGGGACTCAAAGTAGTGAGCCCGTCGTTCTGGTGTAAGAGTCTCGGCAACGAGATCAAGGGCGGTTTCGGGGGTGACCATGGAAAACATCACTTTTTCGTGTTGTCGCTGTCGTGGCGGTGGGGGTTGTTGAGGAGTGTTTGCTGGAGCAGCTGGGGTGGTATTTACTAGCGTGGTCATACTGTCGGTTGCACGCTTGAGTAAAGATGGACGCTGCGGCTGTCCTGGAGCAGGGCCAAGGCAGGAGAGTGGGAAGACGCCCATCGACAGAGAGGAATGACTGAATCCGTGTACATTGCCGTCCGTAAACACCTGAAAAGGAGGAAACGGGAACAAGCATTAGCAAAGGCCTTGGATGGAAAGCACAAAGGAGACTTGGGAGTCAGCCTGCAGCCTCCGTAAATTCCTTACCATAGAAATTGTCACCATATCGCCCACCTCCAACTTCATGTCGTCCCTCCGTTTCGGCACAAAGGGTTTTACCACTACATAAGCCGGCAAGTCCTTCTGTTCCTGCAGAAAGGCCGGGAGGACGCCCCCTGGTGTTGAAGAAGCTGTTCTTGGCGGGTGGTGGTCGATTCCGTCGTCGTTCAGTTCCCGATAGGCATCCCGGGCGCGGCGGTTGCGACGCAGGTAGATACAGTAGAGGACAATGCAGACGACAAGGAGAACGACGACCAAAGAGGCTAGAATGATGAGCAGGATGGTGAGAGTTCGGGAGTCCATTTCCGGGACCTCGAAAGACCGGGAGCAAGGAGGGGAGGAAGAGGATAGAGGGGGTAATGGGTGGAGGTTGGAAATGGCTGAGGATGAAGGA
The DNA here is from genome assembly GCA_025526995.1 of Powellomyces hirtus. Lineage (NCBI taxonomy): Eukaryota > Fungi > Chytridiomycota > Chytridiomycetes > Spizellomycetales > Powellomycetaceae > Powellomyces > Powellomyces hirtus. Next base: position 200,428 of record JAHLKG010000017.1, on the reverse strand, counting down.
GGTGCGCGCTGTGAGTGTGCTGTGTGAGGGTTGCACAGCCACAGCCACGACTGTCTTGAGGTCGCCGCAGCATCATCATCCATGCAGCAGTCCTTGCTCATCTCCGCTTGAACTGCATTCGAAACACACAAACAACACAGAATGTCCTGGTCAAACCGCCCTCTGCCCAAAACCCTCGTGCTGTTCGATGTCGACGGCACACTCACCCCCGCCCGCAAGGTACACAAAGACAGGCATGCATTGCATCCGTGGCCTTGGGCACAGGGCTAACGGCCGCATGACTTTCTATCCTTTCTGTTGCTTTCAAGGAAATCTTCCCCGAGATGAAGCAGCTCCTTGCCGACTTGCGAAAACGCACTGTCATTGGTTTCGTTGGTGGATCCGACCTCAGCAAGCAGCAAGAGCAGCTCGGTGCCGATTGTAAGTTAGCGCGGGCCGACGCTATTGAGCCTAAGAAGCGGGATATTGTTGATTTTGAAATGAATGTTCTCATTGTCTTGTTTTGTGGTTTGAAAGGCATCAACGATTTTGATTTCTGCTTCTCCGAGAACGGTCTGACCGCGTACAAGGAAGGCAAGCAGCTCGCGTCGCAGAGCTTCATCGGATGGATCGGCGAGGAAAAGTACAAAAAGCTGTCGAGCTTCATTCTGAGATATATTGCCGATTTGGACCTTCCCCAGAAACGGTGCGTTGTAGGAAGTGGATCAAGAGAGCGTCTGTTTGGCGCACCAATGCCGCGAGATCTCGATCTGTTTTGGCTTGATCTCATCGTCCTCGTCCTTTCTCTGGCACTTTAGCGGTACTTTTATCGAGTTTCGCAACGGCATGATCAACGTCTCCCCGATCGGTCGCAACTGCAGTCACCCTGAGCGCGACGCCTATGAAGTGTACGACAAGCAGCACAAGATCCGCGAGAAGTTTGTTGAGGCCCTTAAGAAGGAGTTCTCGGACATCTCCCTCACTTATTCGATCGGCGGCCAGATCTCCTTTGACGTGTTCCCCACCGGATGGGACAAGACCTACTGCCTCAACCACCTCAAGAACGAGACCTTTGACGAGATCCACTTCTTTGGCGACAAGACCTTCGAGGGCGGAAATGACTACGAGATCTACAACCACCCGCACATCAAAGGACACTCAGTCAAATCCCCAGAGGACACTGCGCGGATCCTCAAGGAACTTTTCTTCTGAACGCTATAGAGAATGAGCTCTGGCTCGTGTTTTACCTGTTGATTTATGATAAAAGAAAGCAGAACGAGTTTGGAGTACAGAAATTACAAAATGAACATTTTATCTACATGTCTTCAACGCGTGGTGCGAAACGCTGGCGGTGAATTGAATGTCGTGGCAAGGATGAGAGAGCCTATGCCTCGATCTTCGCATGCCACAAACCGTCGTTTATGAAATGCACGAGTTCGACGCCGACTCCCTTGTTTATTGATTTGCTGCGACAATGAAGCCAATGAGGTCAAACAATGCACTCGCAGTGATACACACGATTACTCGGCATGTTCCAACTCACATGTCCTGTGTGCTCATCTTAAGTTCACCAAGAGCCAAGGCATGCTCTTTGCCTTCCGCGAGAACAGCCACGGGTGTATCCACGGGCAGGTCGACGTCGATGCGGGCGCCCTTGGATGTGAGTCCCGGACACATGATGTTCGCGCCTGATAGCACGAACTTGATTGCACCACGATCGACTTGGACTTTGGGCATGATGTCGGGGTCTGAAGATGCGCAACGAGAAAAAGGTTCAGTTTGATTGAATGCGACGACGTTGAAGTTGGGGAATCAAGGCGTACATTTATGCAGAATCTGCAGAGTTGGGAAGTACGGTCCGTCGTGGTGGTTGAAGAAGAGAAGCTGGTCATTGACCATGACGACGTTCAGACGGTCGTGGCTGTTTGAGAAAGGGGCTACAAGGTAAGTCCATATGGCACACTGACCACAAAGACACGACCGTTTGCACGCTCGTTGCGACACTGGTACCATTTAACAAGAATCAACGGGTCTTTCTTAGGCATCAGTTCTTCAATGTATGGGTTGAGTGCCGGGTACTGCTCGAGGATCTTTGAGCGGATGCCTCGTTGGACAGAGGACTTCACTTTGGACTTGCCAGACACATCGTCCTTTGGCGAGAATCTGCATTGAGGAGAGTAGAAAGGTTAATGAGGACCTATTGTAAATTTGATTGCAAACCAAATCATATCAAACAAAGACATATACTTTTTGAACATGGGGGTTTTTTGGTTGTTGCAAGAGACTTTTGACGTTGACAGCAATGAAATTCGTTCACACCTTGCGTCTTTCTCGAGCCTTTCGCAGGATGATGAGTGAGAGAGTGGTGGCTGTGTTCTTCATTCTTTGGCACTCACGTGGAGGCTTACGTTATTCCCGTGACTTTGGACAAGCAGAAAGAAGAAAACGCAAGCAAAGCCACGTCCTCGACAAACGGCTGATGGAAGAGAGTGCCGCCCGCCCGCCCCCGTTTGACTCTCTTGCTCTCCGACTGCAACATCTTCCCTCCCCTCCCCAACGAAGGTCGCAGCAAAAATGGTAAGTTACTTACTACTCACTACAAGATACACAACATACACACATGGTGCTATGAAGGAACGGTTGTGCTGACCTTATTACGCTTGTCCATTTGCAGCCCAAACAGATCAAAGAGATCAAGGACTTCCTTACCACCGCCAGGCGTAAGGACGCTAAGTGTGAGTGGAAGACAACGACGACAGTTGACAGTTGGAGACTGAATGGAAAAGAAAGTGTGGACGACTGACTCTGGAATTGTTCTGTGTGTTATAGCCGTGAAGATCAAGAAGAATGCCAATGAGGTCAAGTTCAAGGTGCGCTGCTCAAAGTACCTGTACACCCTCGTTGTCGCCGACCTGGAGAAGGCCGAGAAGCTGAAGCAGTCCCTTCCCCCGGGTATGTACACCAATGTTGATGCTATGCTTTTTGAAGTGGGAAGTTGGATTCTGACAAGGGTGTCCTTTGCTCTGGTTTTAGGTCTCGAGGTTAAGAACATCTAAACCTCCTCGGACGAACTTTGGACGTGATTGTATATTATCAATAAAAAGCTCTTCCGTGCCCGCGCACCTGCCTCCACAACAAACAGATATAACTGTTCCTTTACGTTTCTTTTACACAATATACACTGGCGACGGTGGCGTCCATCACTATGAGCTCTATGCAGTGGAGTATGTGCAGAAATGGGAAAAGGGCTGGGGAGGGCCACGTGGGAATGTGTGATAACTGCCGACGCACATTCTCACAGGCGTGGAAATTGGCAAGGAATGGACGGAAGGACATATGCGAAAACTGCATCAATCGGCCCAGTCTCGCAGATTAAAAAGCGGAAGATGCACAAGTGGCTAAAATGTGACTAAAAGCCTTCCAGCTACTTCTTTGTGCCCTTCTGTTTTTTCGTACCATTCCCTACTCGTTCCTTCGGTATTTTACTGATGGGTAAAGGGTTCGTTTGAAAATTCCAGCTCGGATGTTTGGTTGCACGCTAACTTTCCTCGATGCCAAGATCGGAGTGTCAAACCTCTTATAGAATCCCAAGTGATAGTCTTCAGTATGCCGTTCTTTGCAAGTAATCATGGTATCGATACCATTGCTTTAGTACCGTGTTCTTCACATGGGAGAAGCATATCCCGCGGCGTAGCACTTTCCATTCCGCTGATATCACAGATGGGGTAGCATAGTGCCAAAGATACTATGCCACGTTGCAGCGTACCATGAATGGTAATTCGGATTACCAATTCTACAGGTTGCCAATTGATGATTTTTTGAGAAAACGATGACTATCCACCGCTCCGCGCCGCTTCTCGTGGCTTGTCTACTCATGTTGACGCGTTGTGCTCACGACGTATAAAAGCTCGCGAACTTCTATCGGTCTCCCACATAAATATCGCACGGTTCTCGCATAAAAATGACGTCTGCTACAACCAGATACGACTCCGCCATCGTCGTGACCGGCGGCACAACTGGTCTAGGTTACGAGTGCGCAAAACAACTTGCCACTGCACACCCAACAGTCCTTGTCCTCGTCGCCAGCCGAAGTAACCCCAACCCGCCATTCCCGCCCAACGTCGAACACATCCCTCTCGACCTCGCCTCGCAAAAAGATATTCGACGGTGCGCGGCTGAGATAATCAAGACCCTACCGCGGCTGCAAGCGTTAGTCCTGAATGCTGGGCTGCAAGTCGCGAGTGGACTCACATTCACGAAGGAAGGGGTTGAGACCACGTTTGGAGTGAACCATCTTGGACATGCGTTGCTACTGGCTTTATTGAAGGACCATCTGCTGGATGATGCCCGCATTGTTTGGACGGCTAGCGGGACTCACGACCCGGCACAGAAGACGGGTGTTCCGGACGCAGTCTACACCACGGCAGAAGAACTTGCCCATCCCAATGTCGCAACAGCTGGAACGTCTGGAATGGCCGGTCGCCAACGCTACAGCACCTCCAAGCTCTGCAACGTGCTCTACGCGTATGCCCTACACCGCCACATCCGACAGTCCAACAAGGGCAAAAAATGGACCGTCACTGTCATGGACCCGGGGCTCATGCCAGGGACGGCCCTCACGCGCGACGCCCACCCGATTCTCCGCGTCCTTTTTGAAAAGGTCCTTCCCTATGCGGTCCCTGTCCTGCAATACGCGATTCCCAACACGCATACGCCGGCGGAATCGGGAGCGGCCCTCGCCCGCCTGGCGGCGGGAGAAGATGTGAAAGATGTCTCGGGAGTGTATTATGAGGGAGTCAAGGAGATACCCAGTAGTGTGGATAGTCGGGATGAAGCAAAGCAGGACGATTTGTGGAATTGGACGCTAAATGCGATGGCGGAGAATGAGGAGGAGAAGAAGCGGTTTGCGGCTTTTTGATGAAGGGGTTGTTGGATTTGTATCCGTCAGACACCATCTCGAACAAAATTCGCTTTTACGTTTAGTTTACACACTTGATCGTCTATATTAAACCTCGCTTCCCGCTAACAGTGTTCGAACATGCGGAGCGAATCCTTATATAGCAGTTCGTTAACATGTGTAGCAAAGTGCTTTTCATTTCAAATGGAAATTTACAATTTGAAAATAAATAACTTCACTACCCAATTTTTGAATAACGCTTGCAAAATCACAACTCATGAGCATTTCCAAATCAATGTACCAGATGCTGAAAGCAGCAGTTCAAAGACCAAATGCCTGATGGCCATACCAGCTGTCAGCTTTGTACCCACGGCTGAACTCTTGAGTGATTAGCGGGCCCATGTCATCGAGCTCGGAGTAGCATGTAGCATTGTAGCACGTGTGATTTACAGTAACATTGTATCCGGCGTCTTTCCCAATACCGCGGTACTGCAATGATTTATGGAAAGTCATCACCGCGTCAGACATTTCACCATTTGCAAATTGGAGGATGCCATTACCGTAGTCTAGTCCAACAATTCACTGTTTGCTTGGGGGATGTACTTTCACGCGCATGCCAGCGCCCGCATCCTAACTGCTCCCACCAAAGATGCCTCATTGACCGACGACGGCGGTCCGACCATCCCGGGCCATCCGCGGCAGGTTCTGGTTGCGGTGAAGCATTGTCCGGCCAAGCCTTTGTTTGTGGCCATTTCGGAGAATACGATCTATTTGTGGTCGGCTAGAGTATGTTTGAGGTGTGGATGTGGGGGAGGAAGTCCAGACTGTGGATACAAGGGCTTGTACAAAAGAGATAATGTTGACAGGAGTTTTGTTGCTAGCCAACAGTCTTGCTCGCCGTCGTCGAAAGATCAAAGGCGACGATAATAGAAGATGGGGAGAACATTGATATTTTCTGGAAACCGGATGGTAGTACCGTAGTCGTCGCGGTAAGAGAAAACCCACATTCTACCCATCCGCTGCCACAAGGGACTTACTGGGCAATCCATGTCACACTCCAAATTTTGTTGAGCCAGACCAATAAAGGCCATCTCCACTTTTATGACGTGTACGAACCCCAAACCAGCTTCTATAATCTGGAGTTTTCAGCGCCGCATCATTATGTGACGGGTCCCGGCGAAGCTCGCGGGATCCCTAGCCAGGCGTTGCGGTTTCGGATAGCTCTGGGACTTGATGCTGGGATTCAATGGTACAGCAAGAGGCTGCGTGGATGGTGCTCACTCATGGAGATATCCGCATTGTATTGATGTGTTGGAATGTCTCTCGGCAGTGGCACGGGACTGAAGAACGAACTGTTGCTGTCTACGATCGGGTCTTTGTCTATACTTTCCTTGTCGTGGCACGGCGAGATCATACTCGATGGTATCGTCGATCTGTCGCAGACGGACTTTTACCAGAATGAGGAGATTGGTATGTGCAGCAGTTGGGGTCGGGATCGACGGGGGGTGTAACTTTATGGTCATGTGTCCTCATCAACCGTGGTTTTCGTCGGCAGGATTGAGAGAGATGGTCGTTAGTGATGGCGGCACATTTCACTGCTGGGTATCGGATTCGGGACGCGCGTACCTTGCGCAGCGGCATGTGCGGCCTGGAAAAATACGGGTAATGTTTGGGCAGCCCCCGCGCTTTGCCTGATGAGAAGTATGAATGAACGATGGAGTATATTGCTTAGGGCGCGCCAGAAAGTGCCAGCACATGGACGGGATCCTGTTTCTATAACGAAGACGGTGACAGCGCGAAAGCGACCTGTATTGCGATCAACAACACGTTCTCGCTCATTGCCGTCGGGACTGTCACGTACGTGGGCTGCGGATCGTGTGGGGATTACGCGTCAAGGACAGAGAGTGGGGGGGGAGACTAACCCTGAAGGGATAGGGGCGGTGTTGTCGTATTTTCCCTGAGCGAGGACGGAACCGAGTTGCAGTACTCTCACAGCTGTCTTCTCGACCATGCGGGAAAAGGTTCGCAATCACACATCCGACCCATCGAATCGAAATATGAGGGCTGATTACCCCGCTCCCCCCCCCCCCTAGGCCACGCACCAGTCGACGTCGGAGCCGTGAGCAGCCTCGCGTGGTCGCGCGACGGGTACGCCCTCGCAGTCGGGTGGGTGTCTGGCGGGCTGTCCGTGTGGAGCGTCTACGGGCGCATCCTCACGAGCCCGTTGTCGGAAGACGGGGGCATGGGGGAGATGAACGATAAGGAGGAGGAGGGTGCGGAACTATATCGCCATGGCGTGCGCGCTGTGGCGTGGGGTATGGGCGATTTTGAGTTGTTTGTGTTGCCTTATGCGGTTGGGGATAAAGGTACTGGTTTGTTGTCATATTCCCGTTGTATCGGTTCATGGCACAGTACTGATAGAACGGGTACCAAGAACCCATGACGGACATCTACGTCCTCCCCTTTGCAAAGTCGGCGCTGGCAGCCGGCGACGTACCGGTAATCTACACAATCTTCTCTCTTCAAAAGCTCAAACGCCCTTCAAAGATACGAAATTAACCCATCTTTTTTTTTTTTTGGTCGCCAAGGACAACAAACGCAGCATCGTGCTGGTCCACGATGACAAATTGACGCTGTACGAGGGCGACGCGTGGGATTCGGACATGGCTAACCTCGGGGCTTCGCACAGCGTGTCTATACAGGTGGGTGTGGGTGCGCGGGTTCCAAAAAACGTGCTGGTCTCACGGGCCAAAAGCATGTGGCCAAAAACTCATTGGTGAATATGGTACCGGCTCTAGATCCCAGTAATGTACATTACGCAGAATTGGCCGATAAAAGTAGGTGGCTTTGTGGAAAGGGTACATAAAACAATTACAAGCGGGAAAAACTGACAATTTTGATTTTTTTTTTCTGATTTGGAAAAGTATGCGATTAGCAGCGCGACGGGCAGTTACCTCGCCATCGCGGGGATTCGTGGCTTGGCGCATTACAGCACGTTGACGAACCGGTGGAAACTGTTTGGCAATGAGCAACAGGTAAGGCAGAGGGGCGGGGGGCCTAGATAGCAATGCCTGTATGTCTGCGAACGTACGGCAACCCCCCGCAGTGCGCGTTTCCCCCGTCCGCCCAAGCGCGACGACGGCACTGCTGGGTAGAGAGTTCTTGCTCACATCTCATGCTTAGGAACAAAGCTTTTCCGTCGTCGGCGGAATGATGTGGTACCGCGACCTCCTCATTGCTGGGTGCCATGACCATGAGCTGGATACCCACGAGGTAAGTAAAACGGAACCCTGCACCAAAGTCCATACGAAAATGCGATGGGGGACGTAAACCGTCCATGTTTCTCCCCCCCGCGCAGATCCGCTTCTTCTCCCGCGAAAGCAGCCTGAGCACCACCCACCTCGTCCACCGCGAACCCCTCCCGCGCCCATTGATCGCACTCAATATTTTCGACGCCCACTTGCTGGTGTATACGGGGGATAATGTGATGCGGCATTATGTGCTTTCCCACGAAGGTGAAAAAAAAAAATCATAAGAATGCTTTTAAAAGCGTGGTGCACCCCCCCTCGCGCGGATGGGCTTCCGGATTTTCTGATATCGCTCTTTTCGCAAAAATAGGTCGTGGCATGCGAGTCACCCTTGAACAGCAGATTTCACTCGACGGTGTTATCGTGTCGCCCGGTTCGGTGCGAGCGGTTGCGTGGTACCCGCCAACAGGGTCCGGCACCCTGCATGACATCAAGCAGGCGCCGATTGTGGTGCTGAATCGCGGGGAGTTGAGCATTTTGCGGCAAATGGTGAGAAAAGGCGACAAAAATGACGCCTGACGATGGCCCTTGGAATCCCTGGGTGGGTTGTTGTCTGTCCAAATTGGATATTTTATTTAGTTTTTGCTTTTGCAGGCCGACCAAGAATGGGAAATGGTGGGCCTCGCGGACAGTATCGAGTGTCTGTGGGTTTCCCGCCCGCAGGACAGGGCAGGGACCCTCGCCAACGCCCTGTGGGGATACGACGCCGTCTCGTTGAAAGTAAGAAAATGCAAAAACGCCCTGGATTTTTCTTGTCGGAGGAACGTGGCTTTTGACGGTTGTGTGCCCCCGTTTAGATGTGGACGAACCTCAATATGACGATCGACTCGACCACCACCACCGCGACTCTGGGCGTCTGGCAACCTAACCCGGACTTGAGCGAGGCGTTGAGGATCGAGGTGGATTTTTATCCGTTGAGTAAGTGTGAGGGCAACCAAAAAAAAAAAAAGGAACCCCAGATGCGAGCGGGATGGACGCACACTGGGCTGTTTTTTTTTTTATGTTTTTCATTTGTTTTTCGTTTTTTGTAGCTGTGATGCTGCATAAAGGCGTGATTGCGGGTGTGGACGAGCAGCTGGTCAATCTGGCAAGTAGTGATTTTTGTCTGTATCGCATTAACGTCAAGGTGAGTGAGAGAGCAAAGGCGCATTGGGTGCGCCCACCACCTACGCCCAACACCCACCCACTCACTCACACGCGCCTGCTTTCCCCATCTCACCTTAGAATCTACTGTTCCTGCATACCCTCATCCGGCATATACTCACGAACGGGTACGTGTGTAAACCCGCAACGGCGAGGAATACTTGCCCCAGATGGTTTTAGCGGCTTGCCCCCCTACCGCATTTCCTCTCCCTCGCACACTCACACACGTTTGTGTTTTGTCAACACGCGCTCTCTCACCGTTTGCAGAACAGTGCCCGAAGCCGTCGCGTTCGCACGGGCCTTTTCCCACCTGCCCTACTTTGACCACGCGCTCGAAGTCCTCCTGCACACGGTCCTCGAAGCCGAAGCGCATTCTCAACCCACCACTACCAGCCCACCGACACCAACAACAACAACAGCAACGCTGCTCGCAACCACCACGCACCTCCTCTCCCATTTCGCATCGTACCCCGACATTGTCGTGCAGTGCGCGCGCAAAACGGAAGCCGCCCACTGGCCCTTCTTTTTTGCCACCGCGGGCGACCCCAAAATTCTGTTTCGCCACAGCTTGGACAGGGGCGCCCTGAGGACCGCGACCAGTTGTTTGATCATTGTGCAGAGTCTTGAGGACGATGTGGCTGTTAGTGCTGCGGTACGGTACTGATTTGCCGCCGCGCCAAAACAAGGAGATGGGGGTGTGGTCCGTTTCGCTTACTGATTTTTGATTCTTTTTCTCTTTCGCTTTGGCTTTGGCGTTTTGCGGTTTTTGGTCCCCTCGTTTTGTTTTTGTAGTTGTCCATAGACCTGCTCGAACGCGCGGAACAGTTGGAAGACTACGAGACACGAAAAGAAGTCACCCGGTTCCTCACGTCCATCCAAGGTAACAAAAAAAAAAACACAAAAAAAAACCAAAAAAAAATAAATTAGAACCCCCCACAACGAATCTGCCCACCTGACTCTCACACCACCTTTTCTTGCATTCTAGGTCAAGACGGAGACCACTACCGCCGCATTATTGCCGACTATGAGCTGCAGCTGCTGCAGGTGCAAGGCGGAGGAGGAGGAGGAGCGGCACGGGCTGCGGTGGGAGGGGCAGTGCAAACGCGGTGATGGGATAAATGGAACGACTGTTGATGGTGCAACCAGATTTTCTGCCCTCGGGCGTTTTTTTTTTTTTTGGTTCTTGTTCTTTGTTCTTTCTTTCTTTCTTTGTTCATGTGTTCTTGTTCGCTCGTGTGGGATACTTGTTTATCTTGGCCAAGAAACAAAACAATCTCACAGAGACGCCCAGTAGCTCTGCATATCCTGACTGTCGCGTTCCCCTCGTTGAGCGAGGAATTGAAAGCGGTAAAATCAATTGGTGGAAAAAAAAAAAAAAAAAAAAAAAAAAGGTCTGCGCAAGCGCAACGGCGGTTTTCGTTATTCTTTGCGGGGTATTTTATTGAGAATGATCAAAAAAAGACAAAAATCAAGTGAGCGCACGCAGGTGCACCGAGAGATAAAAGGGAACAAGAGTAGACATCTAGTCATAGACGTCTAGCCAAAAAGGAATGATTGAATAAAGAAGGAAAAAAGGAGAGAACAAACAGACAAAAGGGTTTCATCCCCACGAAAACGGGTGGGCGTGTCCAGATAGTCGAAAGAGAAAAAGAAGAGAAAAAAGTAGGGCCCAGCGAATGGCAGCCCGGGTTTTCCTAGTGGCCAGGGAACGCCTCGGTGTTGGTGTAGACAATGGCGCTTCTTTTGAAACCATTGAATTCGGATGCCGCACACATGGTGTACGCGCCCATGTTGTCAAAGTGCAGCCAGTCACCCACGTTCATTTCGGGGAGGGAAAAGTTCTTGCCGATACAGTCGATCGAGTCGCAAGTCGGGCCCCAGACGCTGCAAGGAAACTCCACATCCTGGCCGTACTGCTTATGAGCAAACTGGCCGCCGCGGGCCAGGACCTGCGGGGTGACAACCGCGTGGTCAAACGTGAGGCAGTTGAAGCTGCCGTACATGCCGTCATTGACATAGTACATGTACGAAGGGTGGTCGTCGCGCGAGGGGGCCGTGGTGTCGGTGACGGCGGCGGTGGCGGGGACCATAGCATCGCGGGAGACGACCCGACGGGCAATCACGTTGACGGCAAGAGTGAACGCCGATGAAACGTAGTAGCGACCGGGCTCGGCAATGACGCGCACCTCGGGGCCGAAGTGGTGGTCGATGGCGGGGCCAAGAATGGCGGCAATCTCCTGGAAACCGACACCCGAAGCATGGTTGCCTGGGAACCCACCGCCCACGTCCAAGAGGCGGAAAGTGTACCCGTGAGCGGTGCCGTGGTCAAAGGCCTTACGGGCGAGCGCAACGGCCTCGCCAAAGGCGCTGGCGTCAAAGCATCCGCTGCCGACGTGGAAGCTGATGCCAATGACCTCCATGTCGAGGGACCGAGCGGTCGCGAGCAGGTGGGGCACGGCGCTCATGGAAGCGCCAAACTTGGTGCCGAGCTTGCAGATGGAGCGCGAGTCGTCGGTCAAGATGCGGAGCACCATCAGAGCGGAGGGGTGGCACATTTTGATCTTGCGGAGCTCGTCGGCATTGTCAAAGGTCATCATGCGAACGCCCGCGTTGGCGGCAAAGCGGATGTGGGAGATCTGCTTGCACGGGTTGGCGTAGATGATCTTTGAAGCGTCCATGCCTTGGTCCAGAGCCATCTGGATTTCGCCCTTGCTAGCACAATCAAAGCCGGTTCCGAGGGAGGCCAGCGTCTTCAATACCATCTTGTTAGGGTTGCACTTGACGGCTGCCAAGATAAGGGGAAATGTGTGAGCGCGCAACGACGATAAAAAGTTATTGTGGCATTTGGGGAAACCCACCATAAAAGGGTTCGACGCGGGGAAGCAGTTTGTTCCACTGGGCGTGCTGGCGCTGAATTTCGCCGAGATCGGCCACAAAAAAGGCATCTTCAGCCTGTTCGTCGGCGGCATCGTAGTCAATGACACGTCCTTGCAAGATGGAGCCTACAGAGCGGGTGCAGACAGCAGGGTCGGCAGCAGCGCCGCCAGTGACCATGCCGGTGGAGCCATGGTGGAGTTTGGCGGCGACAAAGGGCTGTTTCTGGCTCAAAGGACCCAGGACTTGAGTGGTTGAGTGGAAGAATGGAGCAACGACTTCCTTCATCGGACGTAGATGGGACGCGGGGGTGGGTAGGGTGGTGTGAGGTTGACGGGTGGGGGGGCGTGAGCCCGGATTGGATAGGGTTGGTTGGAGTGAGGGGGAGTAAATATCTCAGGGCCCGGCGTCTGCACCTGGCCAAGGGGGTTCTGGGAGAGAGAGAGAGAGGGAGAGATTTCGAGGTTGGCATTTCGTTCACACGAGGGTTTCGGTCGCGGTCGCGCAAGTGTGGAATGGAGAGAGAGGGCTCGTTTGGCCGGGGGGGCTTACCAGGAAGAAACCCCGGAAGAAGAAGAACCTGAAATCGGGGGTTTTGGAGCGACGTTTTCGAAGCGGTGCACCGTAGGGGTTATTCCCTCAGTGCGTTTTTTAAATCCTCGGAGTTAACCGGTAAAAGACAAACAAAGGAGGCAACAGGGCGTCCTACGAGACGGAGACGGAGACGGGGACGGGACGAGACGAGGCTGGAGGAGCTGGGGCAGCGAAGGGGGTGATTTGCTGCAGGGAGGAGAGAGAGAGAGAGAGGGAGAGAGCAGATGGGAGCAAAGGGGATGGATGGGATGGGAAGGGAGGGAGGGGGGAAGTTTGGGAGCTTGGGGCTTTTATAGTTGATTTTTGACAAGAAAAAAAGCGGTCTGAATTGAGAGTGAATGGAGGGGCAAATCGCGAGGCGGAAGTGAATTGAATGGCACGAGAGAGAGAGGGAGACAGAAAAAGAAAGTCGCGTCGCGTCACCCACAAGTTCTGTCTGTCTGTCTGTCGCCAACGTTGCACTCTTGAGAGAGAAGAGAGAAGAGACAGACTGACAGACGGATTGAGAGACTGACAGAGTGAGTGAGTGTACTATTTATAGGCGCACAACCGATCACCGCACCCTCCACCTTATCATACCCACCTTAAACAATGACGAACCCACTTCATCCCAGACAAGAAAGGAACCCACTTGAAGCAGCAGCCAAGAAAAAGGAAAGTCTCGCTCCCCCCATTTGCATCCATCCATCGCTTCTTCCTTGGCAAAACAAAGGCAGGACAGTGCTGCTAGATTCAGTACACACACAGCAATGCGCTGATTTTGGCATCTCGCGTTTCGTTCCGTCAGACAGACAAAGACGCTCATAGATACTCCCAGAGTGGCGACTCTCCAGATTCCTGTACAACGGCTTACTTGTGCTGTCCATATCCCCTCATCCTATCATTATCAGTCGTGGCTACATCTAGGGGTCGTGGCACCCCCATATGTTCGTTCGTTCACCGCTTGAACCCCTCGTCTGAACTGTCATCGCTCGGCATTTCGTCAATGTCATGTTTGGCCTTGGTCCTTCAACTTCTTACTCGCCACTTCCCACACTCGCTCCGCAACAACACCCACTTCCGCCAGACTCTTCAGCCCATACTTCAACTGACGCCACCAGCACTGGGAACCCCCCTCCCGGAAAACACAACGCTCCAATCAACAATGGTCGCGCCCTTCACAGCGTCTTCCTTCTCTTGCGCGCCCTGCTAGCACCTTCCTCAGAATGTCTGGGCACCTTGTATGCCCTCCTTATCCTAATCAATGTCTTTTACGAGATCACCGTGTATTTCATCGGGATCGCCATCCCCCAGTTCTATGTCGTGCTCAACAATCGCGACAAAGCCGGCTTCATTTGGCTGGTGGTCAAGCTGTTTAGTCTCTTTATCGTAATAGCAACCGTCAAAGCTGCCGCTCATTTTGTTGGAGGATTGCTTGCGTTGCGAACCAGGAGGAAGCTGACGAGGGACCTGCAGAACGCCTATGTTACCCGTAGAGCGCTGTTTTTCCTCGCGGTGCAGAAACTTGGCGGAAATGACAATCCCGACCAGCGGATTGCTCAGGATGTAGAAAAGTTCTCAGAAGAGGTGCGACTTGCAATGGTTCGCACTACTGATGCATGCGTGTGAGCCTAATCTGGATATCTACTGTGTCCGTGCCTCGTCAGCTGCGAAAAGTCTTGGAAGACATTGTGCTTGCCCCTGCTCTGCTCGTCTACTACACGTATCGGAATTTCGTAGTGACTGGCTGGCGCGGTCCCCTGTGCCTCTACCTCTTTTTTGTTGTCTCCACATTGCAAACTAGATACCTGATGCGTCCGCTGATTCCGCTAGTCTATCAGAAAGAAAAGGCCGAAGGTGATTTCCGTCACCTTCACGTTCGGCTCGGTCAAAACGCAGAGTCCGTCGCCTTCCTTCGCGGAGAACAGCAGGAGCTGTCGATCCTCGAAGAAGCCCTGCAGGCATTGCTGGCGTGGCAGCGCAAAATTATCACGCGAGAAGCCCTCCTGCGATTCGGGACTGCGTTCATAGATTACTCTGGCACAGTCGTCTGCTATTCCATCATGGCTGTCCCCATCTTTGCGGGAGAATACGATCACCTCCCGGCACCCGAACTGAGCGCGTTGATTGCCAGCAACCTCTTCTTCTCCCTCTATCTCCTCTACCAGTTTACGAACGTTGCGAGAAAGGCTGAGAACTTTGCTGACATTGCGGGATATGCAACGCGTATCAGTCAACTCCTCGAAACGTTACGCAAAGACCTTCCGAGTCGGACGGGCACGAGCGTGGGAATGGATGTCGATGCGGATCCCTCCATCACTCTGTCCAACATTCTCATCACAGCGCCAGGATATCCCGAAACACCGCTAATTACAAACTTGTCATTAATGATTCGTGCAGGTCATCATCATATCATCACTGGTCCATCCGGGATTGGAAAATCCTCACTGCTACGAACTCTCGCCGGGTTGTGGGACCTCAATGGGGGGTCCGTGGATTACCGCAACGTGACGCACCACCAGGTGTTGTTTGTTCCGCAGTCTCCATACCTGGCAGCATTCGAGCGCGGGTCAACAGCATGTGTCACTACCCTGACATCATTAGCGAAGCACATCGCGTATCCATATACCCCTGACATACCCCCACTGGACGCACACCACACGCTACAGATCTTGCAGGCCGTTCAACTCGATTACCTCTTGGCGCGCGATACAGAACACGTGACTACATCTGAGCTCGTCTCGTCGGCCATCCCCGAAACGGACTGGTCAAAGATCCTGTCGCCCGGTGAACGACAGCGTCTGGCGTTTGCTAGAATTCTCTACCGGCGACCCCGTTTTGTGTTCATGGACGAAGGAACGAGCAACATTGATCCCTGTAGTGAAGCCCGCCTGTTTGCGACGCTCGTTGAGCAAGGCACTACGCTCATCATTGTGTCTCATCGCGTGTTTGATGGCTTCCGCGGACGCATCGTGAGAGTCGGACATGGGGGAACGTGGACTTTGGAGGACGTTGAATGAAACTGGAGACCATGACTATATACCCCACCCATCGAACGTCCCGACCATCCGTTTAGCATAGAGCAGTAACAGAATCATCATCTAGACTATCTATATCATCAGTTGCCTAAAGCCCGATCTTTTACTGCTCAATGTCCAAACACAGAACACCTCCTGCGAAAACATCAACGCGATTCATGTCGTTTGTAAGCAGCTTTGACTTTGCAGTGTCGCCTGACACCTACCTTCTTCAATGTTGGGCTTGATATACGTGTTGATGACGTGGACTAGGAATAGATGGGAAAACATTCAAGCATGCGTACAAGCTGCCCTATGTTCTTCAGAGGCAATGGCATTCCACGTACCATGGTGCTCGTCCGATGAGTATCGTTCCAGTGCCTTATACAGCAAAGCAGGAGGATGTCAGTCGAACTAGGGCACTTTGAGTGTTGATAAACTTGAATGACGAAAAAAAAGTCACACCTCTTTATCGGCAAAGTCCATAACCATGGCTGACAGAAGATCACGCAGAGAGGGCGTAAGCACAATGCGACCATCATCGCAAAAACAACGTCACCACGGTACCGTGAGTGTAGCCTTTCGCCCGGTCGGTGGTGAATGTACGGCCGAAAGAAAACTAGCGGAAACCCCATCAAATGATCAGAATGCGATGCACAACCCCCCCGTTCAAGTTTTTTCATTTCAATGTTTCATTTACCCTCTGGACGCCTTTGATGCCAGCCAGCGTGCGGACCTGTTCCTCAAACTCGGCGACCTGGGCAGCCGCCTTGACTTTGAAATGGACTGAGAGAAGAAACTTTAGTGGGCACCGAGTAGATATGATTCGGTGCTGTGTGACAGAAACGTTTTGTGGTGCTTACCGATGTGGACGACCGTCATTGGGAAGTTATATGGGGATGAAGTCAGGAATGAATGAATGGGAAATGCACCTCAGAATGGGGATGCGACATCTCACAACATTTGGTGTGATCTACATGTAGGATGTGATCGGCCCAGTTCGGACATCCGTCAGCTTGCGTAGTGAGATTTATCACGTGGATCCCACATGACTGGATGGGGGAGGCTGTCCGACTGTGAAGCTATCCTAGCCTCTTCCTTTCCACTTTGCACCCCCACATAAAGCTTCGGCACTGTCGATTCCAGTTCATCAACTGCTCTGTCCAACTCGATTGTGGATCAATACGTCCATGAAGGAGCAGTTTACAACGGCGATATACAAAGAATAAGACGATAGACTTTGAAGATCACTCTAGCTCAGCGATATGTCCGACTATGAAAATGACACCGCATCTCGAAGCGAGGATATCCCCAGCGACGACGAAGACGCGATGGACGTCAACGACAGTCCCGCCAAGCCAAAGCATATACCACTCGACCGAGCCACGCTAGCAAAACGGAAAGCGGGGTTTGCGAAAGACAATGCGGAATTGGAGAGGCGGAAGGCGAGAGACCAACAGAAGCGATATGCGTACCTGATGGGCCAGACGGAGATTTTTGCGCATTTTATGAACATGTGAGTTGGTGTGCGTCACATGTTCTGTCAGGGGAGGAAGCGCGGAACTGATGGTATTGTTTTTTCCTAGTCGGAAAATGAAAGGAGCAGATGTGAGCGCATTGGAGGAGGCGACCGGCGGCGTAGAGAAGGCAAAGAGCACGAGCAAAGACGGGTCACGGCGCCACCGCAAGACCGAGAAGGAGGAAGACGACGAACTACTGCAAGCGGACGCGGAAGAGACGGACATGACTCCCTTCACCTTCGACGAGTCGCCAAAGTACGTTGTCCACGCGCCCATGCGAGATTACCAGGTTCAAGGGCTGAACTGGCTCATCTCCCTGTTCGAAAACGGAATCAACGGCATTTTGGCCGACGAAATGGGATTGGGAAAGACGTTGCAATCCATCTCCTTTCTCGGCTACCTCAAACATTTCCAAAACATCAGCGGCCCGCATCTCGTCATTGTCCCCAAATCAACCCTCCATAACTGGATGGCCGAGTTTGGACGATGGGTCCCGACCCTGAATGCGTTCATGTTTCACGGCACCAAAGAGGACCGGGTGGCTATGGTCCAAGATAAATTGCTGGCGCAGGATTTTGATGTCTGTGTAACATCCTATGAGATGTGTCTGTTGGAAAAGGCGTCGTTTCGGAAGATATCATGGCAGTACATTGTCATTGACGAAGCGCACAGAATCAAAAACGAAAACTCGACACTGTCCCAGATTGTCCGAGAGTTCCCTTGCCGGAATCGTCTCCTCCTGACAGGAACCCCACTGCAAAACAACCTCCACGAGCTGTGGGCGCTGCTCAACTTTCTGCTCCCCGACATTTTCAGCTCCTCGGAAGATTTCGACAGATGGTTTGAGGAGCAAGGCGGCGATCAAGATAAAGTCGTTAACCAGCTGCACAAAGTCCTCCGCCCGTTCCTCCTGCGCCGCATCAAAGCCGACGTTGAAAAATCACTCCTGCCCAAAAAACGAATGAACATCTACGTCGGCATGAGCACCATGCAACGGAAATGGTACCAGCGGCTTTTGGAAAAGGACATCGATGCCGTCAACATCAGCATTGGGGACAAGAACACCAAAACCCGCGCCACGAGACTCCAAAACATTGTCATGCAGCTCCGCAAATGCTGTAATCACCCGTACCTTTTTGACGGCGCCGAGCCGGGCCCGCCGTTCACCACCGACGAACATTTGATCGACAATGCAGGCAAAATGGTCGTCCTCGACCGGATGCTGAAGAAATCGAAAGCGAGCGGGTCCCGCGTCCTCCTTTTTAGCCAAATGAGCCGCATGTTGGATATCTTGGAAGATTATTGTGTGTTTAGGGGATACGAGTATTGTCGCATTGATGGGCAGACGCCGCATGAAGACCGTGTCAGCAGCATTGACGAGTTTAACAAACCCGACAGCACGAAATTCATCTTCCTCCTCACCACCCGCGCGGGAGGGCTCGGCATCAACCTCGCAACCGCGGACCATGTCGTCATGTACGACAATGACTGGAACCCGCAGGTGGATCTGCAGGCGGAGGACAGAGCGCACCGCATTGGACAGAAGAAGCAGGTCGTTGTGTTTCGATTCATCACGGAGAATGCGGTCGAGGAGAAGGTGATTGATCGCGCTACCCAGAAATTGAGGTTGGATCAGTTGGTGATTCAGCAAGGGAGAGCGACGCAGCAGAACAAGGCGGCGAACAAGGATGAGTTGTTGTCGATGATTCAGCATGGTGCGCAGGATATATTCAAGTCGACTGATAGGTGAGTTAGCAGGCGCATCTGAATCTACCTGTTCTATAGCTCATGGTTCTAACTATTTATGTCACACTCTCAGCACAATTTCTGGGGAAGACATTGACGACCTGCTTCGCCGCTCGGAACAAAAAACGGCCGAACTCGATCAAAAATACGCCAACATGGGCCTCGACGACCT
This sequence comes from Powellomyces hirtus, assembly GCA_025526995.1. Lineage (NCBI taxonomy): Eukaryota > Fungi > Chytridiomycota > Chytridiomycetes > Spizellomycetales > Powellomycetaceae > Powellomyces > Powellomyces hirtus. The sequence continues at coordinate 181,199 of JAHLKG010000017.1, read as the reverse complement.
CCAAAAGTTCAGTCTGGCCGGCACGGGCAGCGTCTACGAATGGGAAGGGGCCGATTTCCGTAAGCGCGACGGAATCAGTTCCGGCTGGATCGGACCCGCCAAGCGCGAACGCAAATCCCTCATGCAATCGTACTCGGAACAAGAGTATTACAAGGGCATGCTCCAGACGGGAGGACGAACGGCGAGTAAAGATAAAGCGCCCAAACCACCCAAGGCGCTGCAGATACAGGATTTCCAGTTTTATCCGACCCGGTTGAAGGATTTGGCGGAACGTGAGATTCTGGCGTGGAGAAAGGATATGGGATACCGAGCCCGCGCAGAGGATCTCGACGGGGGCCCGGAAACGGAGGGGGAAGACCTGACTGCGAAAGTGGCCGACGAGCAAGCGAAAATCGATGCCGCTGAACCGTTGACGGAAGCGGAAATTGCGGAGAAGGAGAAATTGCTCTTGAAAGGGTTTGGGGACTGGACCAAGCGCGACTTTGTCGCCTTTTGTAAAGCCCTCGAACGCTACGGCCGTAACGATCTCGATTCCGTCGCGACGGAGATTGAGGGCAAGTCTCCGCAAGATGTGAAAACGTATGCGGCCACGTTCTGGAAACGGCACAAGGAATTGGCGGATTACGAGAAGGTCATTGCGAACATTGAGAAAGGGGAAAGTAGGCTCCGAAAGACCCAGGAGATACAGGATGCGCTAACGGCAAAGATCAAGCAGCATCGACTGCCGTTGCAGCAGTTGAAGATTCAGTACCTCCAGAGCAAGGGAAAGAACTTTACGGAAGAAGAGGATCGATTCTTGGTAAGGGTCTCCGCGTGTCATTGTTGCCCCATTTTTTTTGCCGTGCCCATTCATTCGCTCACCCCCTTTTCGCTTGCCCCCCGCCCCCCGCGCGCAGCTCGTCATGCTCGAACGCTACGGCTACGGCTCGGACGAAGTGTACGACAAGATTCTGCACGAAGTCAAACGGTCGCCGCTGTTCCGCTTTGACTGGTTCATAAAGTCGCGCACTGCCCTGGAAATCCAACGGCGCTGCAATACCCTGATTGGCCTCATTGCGAAAGAAACGACCGAGGCAGCTGCGGCGGCGGAAGAGGAAAAGGAGGAGAGGAAACGCAAAGCTAAGGATGAACCCAAGAGTGCGAGTAAGAAGAGGAAGTGAGGAAGGAGGGGAAACTCTATATCCATGTTAGAGGTGGTGCATTGTGTGTGCAATAATATACAGATTTGCACAAAAATTGCGATGATAATATGTACAGGGAGTGGACATGCCAGCAACGGTATTCACTCAGGGAAGCGGTAAAAACTAATCGAAAACTTGAAGCTCTCAAACAAATCCACATCAATCAGGGAGAGCACTGGGGGGACATGGTTGTGCGCATCTCTCCAAAACACGCCATACGTCCACGTTGTAACCCTCTTGACTGATCGAACGTCTTTGAAGAACCACATGTGGTTGTGAGGTGACGACGAGCACACCGGGCCCCCTCGATTAGCGGCATATGCATCATCGTCACCATCCCCGGTCATCATCAAGTACGCTGTCTCGGAAACGGGTAGCAGTGCATCAATTGTTTGCCGGTGCCTCCCGATAACGTCGGGACCATCTATATCCTCCTCCAATCTGTCGAACCCGAATACGAAATGGGCCAACGCGTGGAAAGGCGAATTGTACGGATTCTTGAAAGGATCTTTGAGCGACCCTAGCATATCGGCTCCTTCTGTGGTTCGAAGATATATTGCTTGTCCAAGCATGAGTGCTTTGCGACGTCTGTAGACGGCTTCTTTGAACGTTTTGTTGACGAGCAGGAGTGAGAAATACAGCCCAGTGTCGACGTCAATGACAAGGTCATCCCACAAGTCGTCCAAGATTCGGTTGACGACGACCAGAGGGGTGTTTTTGGTCATGATGTCCCAAGGCTCTAGAATCCGATGTCAATTGTGGTGTCAGTGACGTTTGGCAGCGTACTTGCAAACTACAATGCAGACAGTATGGGGATTTTCCAAAAGGGTAATGGAAGGACGGCGCCATGAGGTAGCCTGTCAGTCACTGTGACTGTTCTGGACTATGCTAGTTCAGGAGGGTGTGTCACAGTCTCGGGCTGTCACAACCGAATGCCCTGCAATCGCTGTATATATGATCAGCAACTGACAAATAAGGAAAATGACATGTGCATGTAAGTGACAAAGTTTTGTTAATCTTCTGAAGACAAAACCTCCCACGCTCGGTACACGTCCTGTAGATATTCTGCATCTGATAGGCAGATAAGACAGGGAAGCATGATTTACAGGGACCCACTGGCAGGATCTACTGAGACTTTCTCAAAGGTCCTTTCGTCCAGCGGGTCCCCTCTTCCCGTTGTTGCGCCAGATGTAAATAGTGAGGGAAGTAGCATACGCGACCCAAGCAGCGTACGGCGCCATCAGCCATCCAGCTGTCCCATCAATCTTTCCAAACTCGACAGCCGTGGCCACAACTGATCCGAGCAATGCAACAATGTCGACGGTTGCGGCACCAAGTCTGTGGACACCAAAGAACAGCGGTGTCCATGCGAGGTTCAACGCGAGTTGGCCTGCGTACAGCTTTAAAGCGCTGGAAGTGTCGATAAGAGGGTTGATCTCCCCAGCTCGGTAGATGAGGTAGGAGGCATATCCCATAGAGGCGTACAGAGACGTCCAAGCCTAAAGAACGACGTCAGTACTGAAATCTACCCCTTGAAAGACTGTATTTGGCTAGACCCATCATTTACCACGGGGAAGACCCAATTCGGTGGAGTCCAGCTACCAGATTAAAATTAGAATTACAGCCATCAGCTTCAAGTCACGGGACGGCGACATATGTATTGAAGTAACTACCTTGGCTTGTTCAAAGCAGGGTACCACGTCCTGACGGAATGCCTGGTGAGACTACCAACGCTCATTCCGAGGACAACGGGAATGCCAATGGCGGTGACCAGCGGCTTGTTTATGAGATCGAGTACACTGGGCATTATGATTTTTCGGACAGAAGTACTGAGGCTTTGTATTGGGCGAATGGAGATGAGAGACCTGATAAACAGTCAAAGCATCCAGTTATGACGTGTGCGAAGTGCGCAAGTGGCACAGTCGCCCGTCGAGGCGAGAAGTTGACGGGTTGGCATTTACCACTACAAGGGGTCCTCCGTTCTGACACGGACGGAAGGGGATTGTTGGAAAAGAGTATATTGACTATTGAATCATACATAGATGACATAGTATTTTTGAATCAGCCCTGCTTCATATGCACTCGTCCATATCTTGGGTACATCAGGCATCTTCGAACAACCCTCCGAAATAGCCTTCCACCCTTTGCCATCCGCTTTCACCGCCAGGCGCAACACATCCAACATACCCATCCGGTCTGACTACAACTAACGCCTCCCCTCTCACGCCATAGAAGTTGAATATAGAGCCTTCATCCACAGCGTATCCGCCTTCCTGTGCGTTGCGGCCGTGGGCCGATACTAATGTAATCGAGGTGATTGGCCACTTTGTGGGAAGTGGCCTGACGGTGACGTTGTTGGATGAGGATGTGATAAAATGAATGAGCGTAAAAAGCGCGGGCTTGAAGAGGTTGTGGAGGAGAATGCGCTCGTTATGGTACATGATAATGCCGTTGGGCGCTCGAGACCCTGGTGTGATCGTGCATGGTGTACCGCGCGGCGTATAATAAGTCAGAGGGGTTCCTTTTGGGTACGCTAAAGAACCAGTCAGCCTCCCCCGTCGCAAGATTGCTTTGCACTATGAGCTCACCAATAAGGAACCCTTTTCCTTCCAACCGCATCCTCGACCTTACAAAGTGCGAACGAGACATGAAGAAGACAACTACGCGCCTGATCATCTAGTTATCTCTCGTAATGAGCACACGCTGTTGTTCCCAAAGGAATGTTTTCTGTAGCTTGCTTACCTGACGGAACCACCCGGTGGAAAACATCATCTTCTGCAAACCTCCGGAAAACGCCAACACTTTCCGTGCAACACCCGACCGTTCCTGACTGTATGACGGCAGCAATGCCGCGGGCTTCCCTCCATATTTATGAATCATCCCGAGACGCCATGTGAGTGAGTAGGCATCTTGGATACCCATGTTCATACCCATGCCTCCGGCGGGACTACAGGGGGATCGCCAAAATCAACCACGGCCACAGATTCTATGTTTGTGGAAAGGGCTTGAGACCACATACCTGTGCACGTGCGCAGCATCTCCGGCAAGAAACACGCGCATATCACGGTCATACTGCCTGACCATACGTTCTTGAAAGTGTACGCGAACAACCCATTTGAGATCAGACATATTGAAAGAATGTGGTTTCACGATTCTGCGCACGTTCTCTAGAATTTCTTCAACGGAGATGGCAGATGAATCTAGCTCGTGGTATTCATCGGCTTTTTTCGGAGCTGTGCTGTCAACATTGACTAGAACTCTAAAACGAAGGGATGCAGAATTAGGCAAATTCGGACCGATCAAATGCTGGGAAGTCCATTATAAAAGGCGCACCTCGCATATTTATCTGACAGTGGAATCATCATAACAGTTCCCACCGAGCTTGTGTACGAGCTGAAGCTCTTGAATGGCAAGCTCGATTCAACTATACCATCCACCATGCCGAGGATTCCAGGCACTGCGCTGCCCTCCAGCTTGTATCCAATGCACTTCCTAACCGAGCTTCGTCCTCCATCCGCTCCAATCAAATGCGAACAGCTGATGACTTCCCCATTGTCTAGCGTCGCCCTGACTGCTCGTCGCTTGGGATCTTGAATAGTCTGATCGATATCTATGCTGACCAACGCAATACCTCGCTCCAGCTTTACTCCGTCTTTTGCAAGCGCTTGGTTCAAAAGTCTCTCGCTGGTGTTTTGTGAGACGATTGAGAGCCCAGTAATGTATGTTTGCTCTTCATCGGGCGATGTGTTGTCGAGACTGGCAACCAGACCACCGCTGGCATAGAAATCTACAAAGCGAATTAGGTGTCGCTCGGCTTTGAACGCTTCCAGCAGTCCGTATTGGGCCAGAATCTCCATGGTTCTGTTATGTATCTGATTAGCTTTGCAGTAAAAGTAATTAATTACTCACGCACTTACCGAACTTGGATTCCAAAGGCTTTGGAATGAACTGACTGAGAAGACGATTTATCTAAGAGCGAGATGGTGAGCCGCTGAGGAGCTGCTATTTGCGCGACACCAGGAGCGCGATTCATACCAATGATCCGAACCGAGAGACCCATTCTGGACAACGTCAAAGCTGAGAACAACCCCACCTGTGAAGAGTATATTGGCCATCAGCGCCGGTATTATCGCAAGGATGACAAAAGTCTTGAAAAACATACAGGTCCGGCGCCTGCGAGTGAACAAATAGAATGCCACAAACTGTCAACCACCTGATCTGCGACACTGCAGCAAACGCATAGTACCAACCGACGACGAGGATGTCAATATCCGTTGGTGTAGACATCTCTCACAACAAGAAGTACGCTGGGATTGCCAGTGTCAGGCAGTAAAGGTCTCAATTGTAAACAAAAGTCGCACTTGTCGTGTTCAATGGAGTGTGTATCTCAAGATTAGAGAACCAAAAAAATGACAGAAGTCTATGTTTCTTAGTATGTTTTTCGCGGAGCTTTTCTTGGATCAACGGAGATCCGAGGGCGGCGGCCAGGGAGACCACAAGGACAATTGTGACGCAAACGCGCGCGGCCGTGTGGCGCGGGGTGTGGCGTGTAGCTGTTCTCTTGTACAACGCATTTACTACCACTAGTCCTACTGATAACTTGCAAATTCTGTCAAACTATGTTCCCAGGCCCTTTGGTAGTTTCTGGTCAAGAACGAACGTGGACTCTTGGAAGCTTGATTTGCTCCCTGACAACCCCAGACGCGCTTCTTGGCAACTCCTTTGATTTCATTTATCTTTTCCTTGTTGGCGATGGCATGGTTGACAGTGACACTTTCCTCAGAGTGTTAGCAATCTCTGCACTGTTTTCGTATGCATTTCAAACATTATCTGGATCGAAACTTGTTACGAGCGCCTGACCGTCCGTCGGAGTGCAAGGATTATGTCTGCTTGTTTCTCGACAACTGCTTGCTTGTCCACCACAACCAGTGCCTCGATTTCAGTTTCCAGCGAGGTGCTGCTGTTGCGACGCCTCGTTTGCCCTCCTCAGCGACTGTATGTGGCCCTCCGCAATGATGAGGCTTTGTTGCAACGATGTGATCTGATCCTCCTGTAACTGAGTGTGGGCAACAAGATCAAGCAAATCCTGCTCATGCTTGCTGCAACCAGTTGCGAGAGCCATGCGAGGCTGCTCCGTGTCGTTTTGCAGCATTTCCTCATCCTTCCGTTTCTGATGTGTGCTTTCAAAGTCGAAATGCCCAATCACAATTTCTTGATTGACGATTTCTGCTGGAATGAGCGCGCAAGCGCGTCCGCCTATTTGCACTGCTTCCAGCTGCTGAAAATGGTGGTACAGCTCCGAAACAGCCTCGGTAAAGTAAATGACGGTATACGCTGAGATGTGCTCTACAATCACACAGAGTATAGCGGGCGGTGAGCTACATCTGTTGACACTCGAACATTGGAGTACATACTTATCGTCGCCCAAGGGCATCCTGGAAGATTCGGAGCATCGCTGACGCACTTAGGCGATAGATTTCCTTATATTGCCACCGCTTCAACATTGTCAAGAGTCGTCTTTGTAAAGACCATGTACAGCTGGTTTCGCGATCATAGCACCACCTGGCACCATTCAGCATGTCACCATCCAGGTCGCTCTTATTTGCAAAGCTCACAGATCCTCTCTGGGTACCCCGGACAGAGGTGATTGAAGTGTCTCGTGGATAGCGAGGCTTCAGCTCCTGACGCAGCGCGAGACCTAGCACGGTGCCGTTTGACTGACGGGAAGACCGTAAATGTACAACCTGTACTGGTTACGGCTGTCATTGACCGCCATAGAATTGCTAAACATCTGATTGCGAACAGGATCTTCCTTGTCGACAGGATCTGTACCGCCGCCTGGTCCAGCATCAGCGCGTGATCTCTGAACATATGACTCTATGGCAGGGATGTCGGGCGTGTAAACAGTATCCGTCGGAACCGTTGTGTTGCTTCCGCAGAAAGTGTTAGCATTAACGGCTAAAGTCTCTATCCTCGACGGGATGGGTGCTGCAATTGACTTGAAATCAGCTTCCCACGGGAAGCGTGCCTTTTTTTCCCCAGGGAGGGTTGTTTGGCTTGGACCTGACGACCCAGGCCCACCGCCTGTTGCAATCTCTTCACAACTAAGCTTGTACCGGACACTATCAACCTCTAATTCGGTGAGGCTCATGAGTGTTGCGTAGAGGGAGGCAAGGGCTTCTGTTAAAGTAATGCGAGTAGAGTAGTGCCGTGTAAGGTACTGACAGCTGAAACAGTAAGATAAGCAAAAACCAAAGAACAAATGTTTACATACAGACCAACTGGAACCCAGCAGCGCATGAGAAGATCTAATGAATCCACAAGCGATCTGTAGCGAGGAAGGCCGTGAACGGTCATTATGGCAATGACTGACAGCTTTTGCTTGCTAACAATGGCATGGCCCGACAGGTCACCATCCACGTCTCCAATACTTCTCTGAAATCGACATCCAGATTCTGTTGATTTCGGAACCAAACTTGGGTCCCATTTCCAACCTCAACGTAAGATGATCTGGAATACTTTTTCCTCCGCAAATTTACATGTGTACCAGACTTGTTGGGGGGTAAGCCAAAAAGGAGCAAACATCTTTGTGTTCATGACTTTCAGCACGGTTATTGGCGATCTGTTGAGAAATGGGCGCAGCGGCGATATTTTAGCTATGGCATGGTTCTACGCCAACAGAAGGGAGCTTGCATTGGGAAGATGTGGTGTGGCCGTCCTTTTGAAAGGGTTTCAGGCCACTGAAAGAGCGTCCCACACACCACCCAAACGAGAGATACTCCGAGAACACCAAATACGCCGGCACTATACACCAGAATGCTCGCCCATCCAGTGTCTACTAAGTTCGTGGATATATGTGGCCGCAAAGCTTGAGGGTATATGCTCTAGAGCAGGCGGTGTTTTCGTTCAAGCTTGGCAGGTTTGGGGTACGAGAGCCAGGAGAAGTTAGATGCTGATGTCAAGCAGATAGGGGATCGAACTACGTCGTGTCAGTCAATTTCAGACGGAGTCGAGGGTATGCTGATGATTCATGGAACACATCTGGCCGGTCGCTCGCGAAAAACTAAATCTTCCAAGACCCGAACGGGTTCCAATTAGTCGGTAGTTCCAGGAAATGTGATTATCGACTGGCCTCCTCATCAAAGTTCTATACATTACTTTCATGTTTAAAATGCAGCAATATCAATGAAAGACGAACGACACTATGAATGTAGTTTTTCCTCATCTATGCAAAAAAAATGAGAGGTTTTATGTGTAGAAATGAACGGTGCGAGATACGAGTTCACTTTTGCGGACTCAGCAATGACTGGGCGCATGTCGCTTTCCGGCATAAAAAGCAATCTGACCTCCACGGAGAGCTCCCAAGCAAGTAGCAACTTAAAGCAAATCGCCACACTTCTCAATCACCTGCACATTTGATGGTTAACGAGCATACCCCCAGAGAGTCAATGGCAATGAGTCTCAGACGTGATTGAACATTATCTCGACTACCATCAAATGGAGATAAAGAGGGTGATGAACGCGCCGAGATGCGCTTGCAAGCTGCAAGCAAGAGTCAATGATCTCACAGATGTTCTCGCGAGAAGTCAACATCAGCACCCACCTAGTCGTCAAAATACTTCTTGCAACCAGCGAGAGTCAACACCATCAAAACATTCTGACTCGTGTAGACACAATCAGTCACTCGAAGACAGGACGGTTGAGGTGCCAGGCTCACAAGCACACCCTCCATCTACGGATGCCGCGGATATGAATGACTCTGAGAAGCGTTTGCGAGCACGAGTCAGAGCCCTGGAAGGTGGTATCGCAACTAGCGACAATGAAAACCGTCAACTTGTTTCTGACCTCCCTCAGCACATCCAAACACTTGACCAGGACGGTGATGCAGCGCCTACAGGGATCGCTCTGGAATGGCCCATCGTGCGCCGAGTTGAAGGCGGAGTTTGCAGTGGCTGCCCCACGCGTAACCGAGAGCTTGGTAAGGCAAGTTGTCACAGCCCGGTGACTTCCGCGGCAACCAGAATTATACAAGAGTGTCGATGTCAGCATGTCATGTCGGTCTGAGATAGACCTAAAATTTTCCATCCTGGAAGGCTGATATCACATTGCATTATGCTACTCTTCTTTTGCGCTACCGACAATCAGGATGCAATCACCAACTTCATCCCGCCCACTCCCAGTTTGGAGTAGCATCCGGCACCCAACGTAATGCCATTTGAACTAGAAATCTCAGAGATATCCATCTGATGTCAGAATGTTCTATTTTGGTGCGGTGGGTCGCTGGTATCTCGTTCAAGAGTAGATTAGTGATCCATTTAGATTTTGACTATATTTCAACCAACCCGCGTGGCCCAATGGCAGGGCATTGGACTTCTAATCCAGGGGTTGCCGGTTCGAGTCCGGCCGTGGGTGGCTTTTTTTTGTTTTTGTTCCGCGCTCATGCTTCTGCCAAATTTGGAGGGCCGCCGATTTCCATTCTGGCAGTGAGCGCAGAAACCGAAAGCGTCGATTATCCTTGTTTTCAAATGCTGGGACGCAGAAGATATGCGTGATAAATCACAAAAGCCCTGAGAGTTCAACATGGTTGCATTAACTGCGTTGTGTGATAAATGCCAGATTTGGGCTCCTATTGTCGGGCCTTCTATTCCCAGACACAAAAAGTCGTTCGAGGGCTCCAAAAGGGTATGCCTCTTGTGTCGGGTTGGAGATCTTCCCCGCGGTTGGGTGCGCGTTGTGAAAGAAGATCGACCAACGCTCCAAGGGCGAACGTGGACACATGCCAAGTACTCGCGACAAAGGATGGGGTTTCAAGTGCAAAGGCTTACATGCATTCTATCAGTTGAGCATCTAGTGTACAGTGTTCCCTATATTACACAGTGGTAGCGTTTTGATCTACGGGGTTGTCATCAACTGGCAGGCCAAAGAGTTTCCGAGCGTTCTCAGTGGTAGCTCGCGCGATGACCTCTTCATCAACATGGTAGCACTCTGCGACCTTTTTGCACACCCAGCCTAGTAAGGCCGGCTCATTGCATTTAGGTTTCTTACCCCCCGTAATGTTGCGGGGCATGAGGTATGGGGCATCCGTTTCGATCATAAGTCGGTCCAGCGGGATGAGGGGTACAATCTTCTCTGCCAACTCTACGCCGCGACGCTCATCACACAGCCAACCTGTGATTCCAATGGTGAAACCCAGCTCGAGGTATGCGGTGACGTGGGTTGGATCTGGATCAGTGTAGCAATGCACGACACCCTTGACCGTCGGATACTTCTTCAGAGACTTTAGGAAATCATCATGGGCGTCGCGGTTGTGCAAAAATACGGGCATTGAGAATTTCTCAGCGAGAGCCAGCTGTTGTTCAAAAACAACAATCTGATCTGCATGCGTAGAAAACTTCCGATCATAATCCAATCCGCATTCGCCCACCGCTCGCACCACATCCAGGTTCGCTTGAATGAGGGACTCGAGTTGCTTCACCCAAACGGTAATATCGCCACCCGATTGCTCCATTTGATGCGTCGCTTCATGAGGATGGATCCCCGCTGTCGCATAGAGAGCCACAGAATGAGGGCTCTGCTTGTGATGTTCCCTACATAGTTTCAACGCTTCCCGCGTGCTCTTTAGAGATGTTCCGGTTATGATGATATTCGTGACGTTGGCGGTTGCACTGTGTGCGAGGGTTTGAGAGAGGTGAGGCAGGAGGGATTTGCTGGTGAGGTTTGCCCCAATGTCGACGAGCGCGTTTGTGGTTTTGTGGAAAGGAAAGGCAGCACTTGCTTTTTTGCCGGTTCCTTTCGGAGCTGGTGGTTTAGGCGGAACGGCCAATTTGACGGATATATTTCTGTCGTCCAATAGCGAGTCGTTTAGGGTGACCATGGCTGCTTCAGCTTGCGCTTCTGTGGCGAACACCACGAAACCGTGCTGTTTGGATTTTCCTGTAGTAAACCAGCGACCAGGAAAAAGTGAGCCCGAAGCCAAGACCGCGCATAGAGTCCAACGTCAGGACAAACCTTCTGTGCCTCGCATGACACCGGCATCGGTGGACCCGGGAAAGTGTGCCCGCAGGGACTCGTCGGTTGTTGCCCGGTTGAGCTTTCCGACAAAAAGACGTGTTGGTACTGTCATGCTGTTGAAATTTCTGTGCGTAACTTGAAAAAGTGGCTTTCGTGCGTTATGAATGCAAGTCATGAGCTTGCGGGTTCTGCAAAGCATGCGTTGCTCTTATATTCGGGTTTTCCTGCTGTAAGTTGGCGGTGCAGATAATGCCCACCGATGTGGACGCGGCTCACTTTTCCACGCCGTCAATACAACTGGAAAACTGTCAACTCTGCATTGGCCCAGTTTCCGCTCCCCATTGGCATATACCGGACGCCAAACAAACGGACGACATGCAGAACATGCAGCTGCTCCACATATGTCGAGGCCTGAACATCCTCTCTCGGCAACATTCCACACTTCACCCCGCCATTGTAAGCTATCCTCCAGGTGTTCCACACAAGGCCACGTTTCATAGCTTGACTGAACACCTGACCTTTTTTTTTAGCCACCGAAACCGACCTGGTCACCGCGCTCTCATCTCCAGCCCACCACCGACAGCTCCGCCCCGTACTTGACAGAGGCTGAAGTGCAACATCTCGCCAAACTTGCAGGCTTGTCAATACCGATCTCTCAAATAGACAGATACGTGCGCGACATCAATGACCTGTGCAAGATGGTGGAGCCGATCCGCTTAGTAGACACCACGGACATCGAACCGCTTTTGTCTCTTGTGCGCGAGTACAATGCTAGGAAGTTGGCTCTGAGGCCGGACGTTCAGGGTGGTGCAGAGGTGGGACTGGTGAGCGGGAGGGCGTTGCTCAAGTCTGCGCGGAAAGTGGATGGGCCGTATTATGTTGTCGAGAAATGATGAAGGGCATTGAACGGCGATTAGCGACCAGCCGAACTGGGTTTGGAGCAACTTACTCAGAGGGCTCAATACTAGTCAGTCCATGGCTTGAGACGGGATCTCACATCAGCCTGCGGGCGCCCGACACCGTGCTGTACCCCAATCATCCGGCAACGGTCTCCTCCTCCATACGATGTACCGAGTTGATAATTAGGGGAGTTCCTCTAGAGCTGGAATTCAAGATTGTTCCAGCGCTTCATGCTGTGTAGGATAATGCAAATCCTTGAGACTTCCCAAGGTCGAGCAACACTCTCGAGACACGGTCAAGCAAAACAGTCCAAACCCAAAAGTAGACAGAGAAACATTTGTAAATTATATTCAAGCCGATCTATGAATAAAAGAGGTTCATTGTGTACATACAGTCGATGATAGCGGTATCATATGTTTAACGCCAAGGCGTTCCTGGATGTCAGTGGAGTCAGCGGGGTATTAAGCATGCGTTCAGTCAGACGCGAGGATTGGTCGGGCAGGTATGGACACAGTTCTGTTGGATCAGGCGTCTCAGTTTCGTCTTGATGTGCGGGATGCAACATCCATGCAAATATTTACGTCTCCTGATGGATAACGCTGTATGAGATATGTCCGGCTGAGCGATATTGCAGAATGTCGTGCTGTTGCCGGTTTAACCAACAGGATCAAAAGTTGATGAAGGGATACCAGGGTTGCGCATCAGAAGACACTCCCTAGGGCCTCAAACCAAGCTAGCAGATTGCTATCAAGTTCGACCACGGCAGCAAAGTCCTCGTAGGTGAGGCCGTCATCCTGTTCCAATCGCTGGTGTTGATGATACTGCCTATTCGACTCGCTTTTGCCTGCCATCTCAAACACCTTGTCGACCATTTCCTCGATCGCGTCTTGTGACATGGCTTCCATGATGGGCCATTGCTCTTCAATCGCGCTAGCGGGCGTTGGGGAGGGGAGACCGAATGCTTGCGGCGAGGACGGATTCAGGCTCATGCGGAGCGGCGAGGAGGTCGAGAGGTGGGGTAGCGAGCGGCGGAGATTCAAACGGCGGATGGGTCGCGTGGTTGAGGTGTTGTGCGATGATAGTGATGATGATGGTGGTTGATTATGAGATGATTGTGGAGAAATGAGAAGATTGGGAACTTGAGATTGAGTCATAGCAGCATATGAGGGAGAAGTCTCGGCGCTGCTTCCTCGGCGTGGCCGGGTTGGGATACCACACGGGCCAGAACTACTACCCCCGCCGCTGGCAAAGTTAGACAAGATGTCGTATCCATCCTCAGTAGCCCGCTTGGCGTGCTTGAGTTTGCGCTTTGATCGACTTGGATTTGCTAGATCAGCATCATCATCTTCACCTTCGTCCGAACTACTGGCGCCCACGTCGCCTGTGTACGGTCCGCTGGGTCCCGCGAACGCAGCCGACACTGGCTTGGCCGCTTCGTCGTCGAACGATTCCATCATTCCTTCTTCCATCGTCTTGACGACGTCGCGGACAAGCTCCATCGACAGATGGAAATATGCCTTGAACATTCGGTGCAGTTCTTCGCGTGATATGAATCCGTCTTCGTTCAGATCATACCCTTTGAATGCCCCTAGAGATCACATACAGGCTCGTTGATGAGCCATCTCCGCAGCACTCGAGCTTGCTTGTGAAATAATGAAGCTGCAAAATGACTTACATTTCATGCGTTCGTCGAGTCCGCCTTTACATAGTACGGAGAGCCCCATGACAAGTTCCTCAAAATCAATGATATCATCCGAGTTGCGATCAAAGAACTTGAAAATGCGCTCTACAATCAGGTTCTTTTCAACACCTAACGGGCCAAGACAATGTTCAAACGTCTCCCTATCGATTCCTCCTTCTTCGATGTTTGACAATGACAAGAACTGTTCATGGAACGCGTCCAGTTCCACGACGTCAACTACATGATTCAGGAGCGGGTGAGCGCCTCTCTCCACGGATGACGGAAGTCACGCTACGCTTACAGTGCGATTTCTTTTGCAACTCCACAGCATCATATTCGACGACTTCATTAGTAAAGTCTTCACCTGGGGCATTGAGAAACGAGGTGAGTTGTCTGCAGGAATTCAATGAAACCCGATTTCCATAGTTACCAGGATATATGACGGGGAATAACGCGCTGCGCGCATTCATCAGCGGCGGTATTGGGATCCGTATCTTCACAAAAACGTGCGTTTTCAAATGGACGTCCAACGCTTCACAAGCTTCGCAGACGTCGTAATCAACACAGTTGGCACATTTGAATCGAAAGCCGCGGATGGGTGAAACTCCACAGTGATTACAAGTTATGGATCGATGCACGTATCCCTCTGTCCACAGAATGCCATGATGAGAACAGCTGAGGATTGCAATCTGGCGGTCACTACTCTGTGTACGACATCACACCTTTTTGCGCTTGCTCTTCGGCTATCGACGACAGGAGTTCAAGCAGCTTCTCAGTTTCATCAGGCTGCTCCATAAGCCCGTCATCCGGATCATCCCGCAGGTCCTCATCGGACGTGTAATCCAATTCCGATTTATTATCAGAAGACAGGGCACCATCGTCGCAAGTCACTTGCTGAAAAGGAGAATCCTGGTATGGACGTGTATCCCCCTCGTCGTAGTCGTGCGATACCCGACTTCCGGCGCGTCTCCGCGAGGCGGAGGAGGTTCTGGTCAGTCCCTCCGGTAGGGAAGTTGACGGGGTAGTTGGAGTTGGAGGTGGGGCTTTGATACTCATTGAGAAGCTTGTGGCGTGTAAAATAGCGATGCCGGATAAGACGCCCGTGAGAAAGAGGCAGATTTGGGAAACGGTCGATGAGGTAGAGAAGGAGAAGAACGAAGCAGGAGAAGGAAAGAGTATAGCTTTTGTGGACATGCTCCCAGCTTGCGCAGTGGCAAGCCGGCACTTGGAGAGACGAGCGAGCTGCTTGGAGCACGGGGAAGGAAAGTCGGTTGGGAGTTTGGTACCTGACCCCGTCGTTGTTTTGACACTTTCGTCCTAGCCAATTGCGAGATACGCGCGATCGTCAGTTTCTCCAGTCCGTTCTCCCTCGCGCTCATCGGCGCCACACCCCAATTGATTCAACAGGCGACTGAATCTAGCAGCATCGCCTGCGTGTTGATTTTGGCCGATAAGTCAGTCCTCCAAATAGAGAAGTCGCTATTACGGGAGGTCCAAGTGCCGGTCAAACCGCCTAGCAATGGCAGCCCACGTGCAATACATCGATGCTACGCGTTGCGAAAAGAGAGATGGAATGGGATCAGAACTTTGTCCGACGCGCGCAGCACAGGGAACTCTTGAGTCGGCCACAATCCACTCGTTTACACAGCCTTTGTAGCAAACACAACATGTCAACGGGCAACTTGTTACCGTCCGGAAAGGTCACTGTTGTCCTCGGGGCGCAATGGGGTGACGAAGGAAAGGGAAAACTCGTCGACATTCTCTCTCAGGAAATCGACGTCTGCTGTCGGTGTCAGGTAAGATCTCCTCCCCCCACAAGTGGACAACCGCAAACGTATACCACCCGAAACAGAGAAATACGAACGACTATGACAGCCGGCACTTTTACGTGATACCTTACCGACTCACATTCCAACTTTCCACTCTAGGGAGGCAACAATGCCGGGCACACCATCGTCGTCAACAATGTCAAATATGACTTCCACCTGTTGCCAAGTGGTATCATAAACGACAAGTGTGTTGGGGTCATTGGAAATGGAGTGGTTGTCCACGTCCCGTCTTTCTTTGAAGAATTGGCCAACTTGGAGAAAAAAGGTTCGCCGTTTGTGACAGATCATCTCTGGTCGGCCAATCACTTAGAAAGCCTGTGGCATGATATAGGTCTTGACGCCACTGGTCGTTTGTTTATCTCTGAACGTGCACACTTGGTCTTCGACTATCATCAGATCGTTGATGGTCTCAAGGAAGTCGAGCTCGGCCGTGGCTCCATCGGCACGACGAAGAAGGGTATTGGACCGACATACAGTTCCAAGGCTTCCCGAAGCGGTATACGCGTGCATGATCTCTTCCACTTTGAGCAATTTGAGGTGAAGTTCCGAACCGTGGTCGCAAACCGAAAGAAGCGTTACGGCGAGTTTGAGTACGACGTCGAGAAGGAACTCGCGCGCTACAAGGAGCTGGCTACCAAACTTTTGCCATACGTGCGCAACACCATCCAATACGTGCACAACAGCATCAAGGAGAACAAGCGCGTGTTGGTGGAGGGCGCGAATGCTTTGATGCTTGATCTCGACTTTGGAACTTATCCCTTTGTGACATCGTCTAATACCACCATTGGAGGTGTATGCACCGGCCTGGGTATCCCGCCGAGTAAAGTTGGCAAGGTTTTGGGTGTGGTTAAGGCTTACACCACTCGTGTCGGAGGAGGCCCCTTCCCTACCGAGCAATTGAATGTGAGTCGCCCGCAGTGATTCCGGCACGATTCTGTCCTAACGCGTCGCGGCAGGAAATTGGTGAACACCTGCAAAGCGTTGGATTTGAGGTTGGCACCACCACCGGCCGGAAGAGACGGTGTGGATGGTTGGACATGGTTGTAATGCGGTATTCCCACGTCATTAACGATTACACCAGGTAACAACGGAAGTGACCTTCACGTTTCCTTTGTACAAAGCTTACGTTTTCTGGCTTGGCTAGTATCAACCTTACGAAGCTGGACGTACTCGACCAGCTCAAAGAGATCAAAATCGGTGTCAATTACATCTACGAAGGCAAGAAACTGGATTCATTTCCCGCGGATCTCACCGTGTTGGAGACGTGCACCGTTGAGTATGAAACCCTGCCTGGATGGCAGCAGGACATCAGCAAGTGCCGCACATACGAGGAGCTGCCAGAGAACGCGAGAAAGTACATCGAGCGTGTAGAGCAGCTGCTGGACGGTGTTAAGGTTGAATGGATCGGCGTTGGGCCTTCCAGAGATGCCATGATCCACCGTCCTTAGTCGTCCAACATGTTCGAAATCTAGTGACTCGACGATGTCGCAATGGACCCTGAAGGAACGATACATGGTTTTTGATTGATTTCCCTTTTTCTTTAAATTTACCACAACATGGAGTGCGCTGAATACATTCTTCTTTTCCCGATGCATGACCCATGTCTTGGCTGCTGTTGGCGAACCACATCAGTCGTTGCCCCAAATAGCTTGAGCTTCAAAGGTGATGGCTGGTACACTGAGGTGCCTCTGTAGGTTCTCCACGAGACCAAATGCTGATCTAGCACAAATTATCGTGGATGTGGGGGTCGATATGTCATCGAAGGCCGGATATGCGGGGTTCTTCATGTCTATTGTCCAGTATGTACAGCAGCGGAGTCACGAGTTGATCGAACTGAGTTTGACTGCGTCTTGGGTGGCTAACACCAAAGAAAGGCCTATGAAGAAAGCAATTTCTATGGAATTTTCTTGGTGTTCTTGCAAACGTTCCCAAAGTCGAAGGAACGCCGGACTATTCCAGAACATGCTTGCCGCGAACCGGGGAGGTGGATGTGGCTTGAATTGGGTTCTGGCACCCTGTTCCAGACTTCTGGTATGATTTGGTCCAGAAGCCTTCGAGCTGCGCGTCGCATCGCGCTCACACTGCTGCTTTCTCCATATTTTTTTTTAAAAGTTGTTTGCACTTGGCACACTTTATACTATCGCACGCCCAAACCCGCTGCCGTCCCGCATCCCTCCATCTCAAGCACACTCTTCCACAGAAAGATAATACAGCAGCTGATACCCTTTCCTGGACATTTCAACCACTCGGACCAGTCCCCGATTTTTCATCCCTGCAAGGCACTCACTCCGCCAGAAATTTGCTTTAGTTCAACGGCATAGACGCCCATGGCCAACTTGTCGCAGGTAACAAGTCATCTCTCTGTAGCCTCATCGACTGTTGAAAACCGGGCCTCATCTTCATATGTCATCCAGAATTCAGAAACTGCCAACCGCGCATGTCCGCGGGCAGGACATACAAACTCATCGTTCAAGTCCACGCAAGCTGCCATTGAGCAACATCGTCAGTATAGAGCGGCCCTCGAGCGGAATCTGATACACCTTGCAGAGGAGAGGGCCTCTTCTGTCGAACCTGGTCTGGTAGCAGCTTGGTGTCAGGCGCGAAACTCAACGCAAAAGTATGGCTTTATCGAGCCTGTGCAGAGTGCCCGCATATTAGCGGGCTCGGAACCCATTCCGGAGCACTTGCGATCCAAGCCGCGGCTGGTCTTCATAGTTCAGATACCTGAAACTGCTGGGAAAGGGGCGGCTAGTGAATGCGGGACGTGCTCAGCCGCTGCTAAATATCGCTTTGTAAGCTGGAGAAACGACGATCCGAAAGCGGTTTACTTTTGCGAAAGTCCCAGCATAGGGAACCAAGCAGTGACTAAGGAGCGTCAACAGGTGGAAGGGACCTCTCTCGGCAGCCTGACGGGTGGAGATGCAGCGGGGAGTATTGTTGAACATAAGACGCTAATGGGGCAGGCCCTACGATGCGACCTTGACCTTCTTGCCGCTTCGGAAAAATTCGTAGAAAGCGAGCTAACACAGGCCTCGTCAATAATACCGCAACCCAATGACGAGTCGACTTTCTTTCGCAATTTCGTTGAAGCTGCCACAGCCGTCCCGTATCGGCCAGCCCAACCTCATACCGCCGACACGTCCGAACAGTCTTGCTCTTTGACGAATGACCGTCATCGTGCCTCTGATTTGAGTTCGGTCCCGTCGTCTGGGAAGAAGCGTGTCAGCGCCAATATGAGCGTGGAAGAGAAGGAAGCAGCTTTGTCAGGTGATTATCCCGGAAAACAGCTGCTGGCAACCCTGTTAAATACTGCACAGGACGAGCTTGGTTCTGGGGATGACAAATTGGACGTAGCGATGGTGATTGAGAAAGCCAACGCATCTGTGCAGACGTTACTCGCGGCATTGATGCATGAGTTACGAACTCCGCTAAACGGGATCTTGTAAGAACGCACGGCAGTGATGGGCGTGCCAAGCTCGTGTACTTCATGTTAACGCTTATAATTTTGTACGTATCATAGGGGAATAATTGACCTAATGCAAGCCGAGGATAGTTACGAGAAACAACAGCTGTACATTGATGGACTGGAACAATCATCCTCTACATTACTATCGGTGACAACTCGCCTGGAGGATTTATGGACGCTACAAGGTCATGATCCAGTCATAGACCTTCCGTTGGATCTGTCGGTTACCGCACAAAATGTCTCCGAGGCCGTTAAGCACTACGCACCCCAGAACGAACATGCGCGATCGATAGAAATTGACATTGACTCGGACTGTTTGCTTGCGATGACCGGAGATCAAACTAAACTGCAGCAAACGCTGAGTAATCTCGTTCTCGCTGCTGTGACATCCAACAATGCTCGGCGCGCGAAGCTGGGAATACAACTGATGAATAAGACCGCCGACCATGCGATTGTAAGGCTGGCCATTACAAGCGGAGGCAGTGAAGTATCGCAGTCGGACATTGACAAGGACTCCTTTTCTTTCGACGACCTTGCATCCATGGAAGAAATGCATAGCATGCCCGTCGCTATTGCCATCGCTTCGCAGCTGATCTCTAAACTTGGTGGACAGCTGAAAGTGACGTTGAAGGGCGGCTTTCTTTCGTTCGTCTTTTATTTGACCTTCGGGCTTGCACGCGAAGCCGTCACCACGCAATCACAGAAGACCTCTAAACTCGATGGCCGACCGCCCAGGATACTCATCGTCGACGACAATAAAGTCAACCGGCTCGTACTACAAAAGATGCTGGCCAAATTGGGTTACGCCGCAGACGAAGCCGAGGATGGAATATTTGCACTTCCTCTGATAGAACGGACGGCGTACGATGTCGTCTTTCTCGATTTGGACATGCCTCAGATGGATGGGTTCGAAACCTGTCGCAACATACGAAAGGACAAGAAAAACGACTCGGTAGTGGTTATCGCGCTAACCTCCAACAGCACGTCTCAAGCGAAACGACAATCCGTAGATGCTGGCATGCAAGACTTCTTTACCAAGCCGGTCACGGTGAAAGCAGTACGCGACATGTTAGAAAAATGGTGCGGCACGTCTAGATCATGCACGCTGTTGCTACATCGTTAGGGATTCTGATACACACGTACAGGGAAATTATCAGGGAACCCCTGCCGCCCTTGGCCAGCCGCAGATGACATCAGTACAACGGGGATCAATAGCGTACATAGCTAGTCGTAAGAAACACATTGGTTCTGTGCAAGTTACTCCACTTCTGGTTTTACTCAACAATAATCATATGATGCCCGTGCGGTAGGGGAGCACGGTAGAGCCTCAAACTGCAAATGTCCTCAACTAACACAAGACCTTTTGCTTCTTCAGAATGGACAGGCAGACAGTTTACCTCCTGCTTGAATAGGCTCCATTTCTTTACAGCAGCCAAGAAAATATATTTGCATTAAACCAAACATTGTCCATCAGATGGTTTGGTAAAAATGGCGTGGAAAAGCTTGATTGTTTTTTTTCATGTAAGCATTGGGCAGGTAGTAACAAGAATGTATTAACGGACTCAATTGCTTTTCTTTTAATTGTTGGGATGTGGAAATCTGTGAAGCTTGCTGAAGTTTGGTACTGTTCATGCACAAACAGAGTCATGTGTAATGAGGCACGGCTCACCAGCCTAAGCCTAGACACTTGAAGGGGAGGGCCTGCCGCATGTTAGAGGCTAACGTAAGCACTTCAAAGGGTACTATGCCCAAAAATGAGTCTAAATGGTCACTATGTGACCAGGACCGCCCCGCGATCGAGAAGAAAAGAGGAATACTCAGACAAGGGGCTATTCTGGGAGACAGGAACTTACAGTTATAATTAGACATAAAGACATCCCGAATAGCAGATCAGACTCTGGCAATGGACCTAGTATTATTACATGGTAGCACCACCTCACTGACGACAGCAATGGCACCTAGCACTAGGAACAGCCCAATGGCAGAAGAAAGCCCAGCAGTGGGAGAAGCTGAGGTCGACACACTGACCGACAACACCGTCACAATGTTGGCTGCACAAATTGGTGGAGACCCAAAATGTACTGCAGGAACACATTCCAGCAAATGATGCATGTGTTGCCACTTTCTTTTTGAAAATCCTGGCCCCAGTTCAACTGACGGCCGGAATACTGCACGTTGACATTATCCTGACGGAAAAGAACCGTGCAGGAATGCAGGCTGAAAAGGAACGCCGTGATAATCTACGCAAGCAGCTGATACACTACAAGGTTAAAGGAAGCAGTGAAGAAATGGTGTCCAAAGTAGACAAGTTTCTGAAGGTCCACACGCGCTACCTCGAGGCCACCAACTGCAAAACGGATCACTGGGACATTGATCATATCTCGGGATACCTCAAAGCATTTGAATGAAAGGTGCTAGGCTTCACGGTCTTCACTTTGGCTGCTTGTGGTTGTTGTGCCCTCTGTTGAGGAATGCGGACGAGAGTGAGGGGCAACAGGGTCTTCAACTTTGCCATGATTAACGAGATCTCTAGCATAGGGGTACTCAGGGCCCGCTTTTGGGCTGTGCATTAGTGAAACGGGTAGATCTCGCATTGTATAATCTGCAAGACCATTGTAGCTGATGTTATTGAAGGTATCGGCTTTTCTAGTACTTTATTGGAAATGCAAAGGATTGGCTGAATTTGATATAGCCTCCAGTATACTCCGTAAGGAGTTTTACAGAGCTCTTCTGTGATGCAGATGATGGTGTATAGTAGTCAGATACACGGAGATGTCATGTATGTAAATGTATTTTGTGTCTTTGGTCTTATTAGTCATGTTTCGCTTCAAGCATTCTAATCTACTTTTTCTGCAATCACGTGACTACACAGGATCCAATTCAGCTCTTAGCGTTACCTGTGTGACGGTCACGCATTCTAGCCGGAGATTCCAAGTTAGGATCTAATGTAAGGACTAACATTGAGTATGCAATGCTCAACATTTCAATACACCCCCTGTCCGAGCAATTGATCTGCAGTGAGGGGATTTTACTCATTTGGGAGCTTCGTCATGGATGCTTTCGTCATTGGTGTGATGGTGTTATCGTAGTCCTTGATGCACATGCTTTTGAGATGGTGTTTGAATGCCGGGGCCGGTAAAGGCTTTGTAAGTGGGTCAGCGACCATCTCAGCGGAAGGCAAGTACTCCAGATAAATCTCCTTGTTGATGTGATCACGAATGAAGTGATGTCGAATGTCAATGTGCTTGGTACGGGCATGATGCACTGGATTCATTGCCAGTGAGATGCATGACTGATTGTCTTTGTAGATCGTTGTGGGTCAAGCATTTTCCTCGAGATATTTGGGGATTTGGAGTTCTTGCAGAAGTGAGCAAAGCCAGATTGTCTCTTGAGTGGCGAAGGAAAGTGCCATGTATTCAGCTTTGGTAGATGAGAGGGCAACGGTGGGTTGGTGCTTCAAAGCCCAAGTAACGGGGCCCACATTTCCAATGTAGAAAAGGTAGCCAGTGTTTGACCGTCGATCAATGATGATGTTTCTCCAATCGGCACTGCTGTAGCCGTGAAGGGTAACGTTATTTCCGCCAATGCAGAGGCTGTAATCTGATGTTCCCTGTAGGTAGCGAAGAACGCGCTTTGCAGCTTGCAGATGTTGAGGCAAAGGGTTGCTTGCGAAGCGAGAAATCATACTGACCACAACAGCAACGTCAGGACGCGTGCATATCATCAGGTACATGAGAGAACCAACAATTTCGCAATATTCTCCTTCTTGCGGTTAGGTGAGGTCTTTGTATTTTTGACTTTGTAGGGTTCGAGCTTGGTCTGGTCCATCGGAGTATTGACGGGCTTGCAATCTTGCATACCAAAGCACTTGAGGATGTCATTTACATATGACTCTTGATCGAGATAGATGACGTGCCTTGAGTAATTGGGTCGAACTCTCATTCCTAGGTAGTGGTTGACCTCGCCGAGGTCTGTCATGTTGAACTCGTTGTGCAGGGATGTCTTGATTGACGAGATTTCCGATTTGGTCTTTGCAAAAATGAGGAGATCGTCGACGTAGACGGAGATGTACTGTGATGCGTCACTTCCAAGTAGAGTTCTGTTGTAAACGGCATTGTCATTTGCCAGGCGCTTGAATCCCAAGGAGGTCAGTTCCTTGTGAAGTAGGGAGTACCATTTGTGCAGGGCTTGTTTCAGACCGTAAAGAGCCTTCCGGAGTCGAATGATGGTCCTGGGCGGAAAGCCAGAGCCTTCAGGGGCATAGATTAGGATGGTCTTGGTAACAATCCCATTCAGGAACGCGGTGACTACATCCATTTGATGGCATTTCAAGCCTAGGCTGGCAGCGAGAGCGAGAAGAACGCGTTGGGTGGCTATCTTGGCAACCAGAGCGTAGGTTTTGTTGTAGTCTATACCGTAGCGTTGTTCGAAGCTTTTCACTACAAGCCGGGCCTTGAATCGTTGGGGTTGATTCAGGTCTCGCTTAATCTTGAATACCCATTTAGTGCAGATGGGCCGTTGATTGTGCGGTAAAGATTTGGGGTTAATGACTTCCCATGTCTCATTGGTATGAAGGGACTTCAATACGGCATTTATGGCCTCGGTCCATTTCGGCTTGTCGTCTGATGAGAGCGCTTGTTTGTAGGTTTGGGGTTCTTTGGTACTTGCAGCCAAAAGAGCCATCGCCGTCTCCTCGTTGATGTAGTCAGCAAAGACTGTCAAATGATTGACATTTTTGAGCGGTTCCCATGTATTATCTTTGTCTTTGAATCCTAGCCATTTGCAGAGGAATTCGGGGCCTTCGGGGCCATCACGTGAGTCGAGAATCTCTTCGACTTCGTAGAGTTCTTCAGGTGGGATGTAGTCTTTCGCGAGTTTGAGTGCTGAGTTTTTGTCGAATGTTACATTGCGAGAAATGACTATTTCTTGACAGTTGTCATCCCAACAGTGGTAAGCACCGTAAAATTCGTAACCGATGAGTTTGAGACGTGTGGCGCATGGTGCCAACTTTGAGACTTGCTTTCTCTTGACGAGATGCACAAAGTCATCGGCTCAAATCACACAAAGGTGAGAAAGTGAGGGCTCTTTGCCATTGAGCCGTTTGTACGGCGAGATGTTGTTATTGGACTTGTGGGGTAGGCGATTCCGTAAAGTAGACTGATGTAGCTGCTAACTTGGTCCAGAGTTGTTTTGGGATGCTGTATGAGTGTTCCAATGAACGAATGATGTCAAACAGGGTGAGGTTGAACCTTTCAGCTACCCTGTTGGACTGTGGAGAATCTGCAGCGGTGAGTTTGTGCAGGATGCCCTTTTTCAAAATGAATTCTTTCAGATCGTGATTGACAAACTCCCCCCCTCGATTGGAATGAAGTCGTCTGACCTCTTTGTTGGTCTGATTTTCAATGAAGTTGATGAATTCAATCAACTTTGCAGTAGATTCGCTCTTTGCCTTCAAGAAGAAGATCCATGTGAAGCGTGAATAGTCATTGATCACAACAAGAGCATATTTCTCATCGCCAACCGCGGGTATGTGCGGACCGTTTAGGTCAAAATGTAGGGGATTGAGTGGCGTCTTGGACCGTGTCATCGTACCGTTGAATGGTGAGCGTTTGTGCTTACCAAACTTGCATCCTTTGCAGACCTCGTTGGTCATTGTGTCGGGGAAACCTCATATTCTTATACTTTTCCGTGACTTTCTGATTACGTTATACGCGATCCTTTGTTTGGGCTGGCAACCCATTCATCGGTGATACACATGACTCCTGACTCATAGGCAATAAAGCGCCTCCTGGATAAATTATGTGTGCGCCACCCTGACACGCATATATAAAGCTGTCAGCTGCTGGTCACCTTTCTCCACTCGTTACCTTACAACACACGATAATACACACTATTGATTACTATCAACTATCAAAACTTCCTTTGAGGTTACATGGTAGCACCACCCCACACTAGCACCATCAACCACGATCACTCCAATTGAACAACATGCCCCCTGCACTCACTGCCGCTCAACAAGCTGCTATCGTTGCTGCCGTTACAGCCGGTGTTATCGCCGCTGCTCCTGTCGTTGCTGCTGCAGCTCCCGCTTGCCCCAATCGAGCTAAGACTCTTCTTGACGCACAAAAGGCCAAGCTCTCTGAATATGATGGCAACAAGTCTGCTAAGAAGATAGAGGAGTTTTTGACTTCCCACAGTAACTTTTATTGGGCTCTTGCTACTCCTGCCATTCCTGCCGTCGTCGGTCCTCCTCCTGTTTCCGCAGTTCCTGCCGTACCATTGCCCATGGCCGATTACGTTGGCACCCTTCAATCCTACCTCAAGGGTACCGCTCTTGAGTGGTACAACACTACTTCTGCCGCAGGACCACCTGCCACATGGGTGGCTTTTCAAACAGCCCTCATTACCGAATTCTTCCCTTGCAATCTTCGCAATGCAATCAAACTTAGATTGACCAATCTCGCCCTCAGAAATTCACTCGAAGAATTTGTCACGAAGTTCCAAGACGAATGTCATGAGCTTGATGCTGCTTTGCGTCTTGATCCTACACAAGCTACTATTCCCGCTGCTGATATTATTCGTATTTTCCAATCAAAACCAAAACCAAGTGCAAGGAATGGCAAATGACAACACGACGCACAATCAGTTAAACCAAATTGTCACGCCGCAAGTGCAAGCCGCCATCCAAAGTGCAGTCAATGTCGCTAATGCTCAACAACGGCAAGTGGGTTTTCTCAACGGCCGTTAGAGCCTATTGGTAGCTCTGTTCGGCCTCCATATCTACCTACCGTCCAAGATGCGTGGAAACCTTTGGCCACTGGATTATGGATTGCACATTGCCGTATTGGAAAGAAATTTGCCCGAGTATTATTCGATAGCGGAGCGACGGGGATGTTTCTCAACAAGACCTTCGTCAAAAAACATAAGTTCGAAACTAGGCCTACCGAACCACAACGAATAATTCTGGCCGACAAAAAATCTCAAATGCTCTTAGACACTGTTGCCTCTGAACTGTTAGAACTCTGGAACATTGAATCTTGTTCGCCTTTTATGGTTGGACAACTCCCATGGCTTGTCAGCGACCTTATATACGATGCGATCATTGGAACACCTTTCTGGAACCTCTTTACTCATGCTGAACAATACTTACACGAAAAACAACCTATTCTCCGTTTTACTAATCACTCACAGATACCAAACGCATCACTCTCCGTCACCATCAAATGCGAACGAACATCACGAAAATGGCAACCTTTAGACTTTCTCCCTAAGAATTGTCTCTCTCATTTTGACACTACTCCATCTACGAAACAATCTATATTCACCAAAGCCGCTGCTCATCGCAATACCCAAATGATCAAAGTCACATCTAAGCGATTCAACAAAGCCTGGCGACGAAATAAATTTGAAGACAATACTGTATGCTGATTGGCTCTCAACGAAATTTCGGAGGATCCTGAACGGTTTAGGGGAAACCCTGAACTTTTGAAAGATTCTCTGGAAAAGTATGTTGATATTCTTTTCAAGGAACCTCAAGGTTTACCACCTGATCGGAGAGAAGATAATTTCCAAATTGAACTTGTCGAAGGCGCTGAACCTGTTTGGCAACCTCTCCACTACATGAATAAGGAAGAATTAGCCGAACTGAAAAAGCAAATTCAACTGATGCTCGAGAAAGGATGGATACAGCACTCCTCAAGCCCATGGGGAGCTAGTGTCATCTTTGCCAAGAAGAAAGATGGAGCACTACGTATTTGTTGGGACTATTGAGGTCTCAACTCCGTCACAAAGATATTGGAATGTTGAGACTTGCGTACTCAACGTTTGGTCCTTACATTAGATCCTTACTTGGATTCTCTGACTAGAACGCGTGACCACCATACCAGTAACGCTAAGAGCTGAATTGGATCACGTGTAGTCACGTGATTGCAGAAAAAGTAGATTAGAACGCTCGAAGCAAAACACTACCAATAAGATTCAAGACACAAAATACATTTATGTACATTACATCTCTGTGCATCTGACTACTATACACCGTCATCAGCATCACAGAAGAGCTCTGTAAAACTCCTAACAACGTATACCGGAGGCTACATCAAATTTGGCCAATCCTCTGCATTTCCAATAAAGTACTGGAAATGCCGATATCTTCAATAGGTTATGAGCCCTGAGACCGGTCGAATTCAAATCATTCTCCCTTTGTAAAAACCTGAAAAAATACCTGTCTTCCGTCAAATTCAAGTGCCAAGAAAGTACCGAGCACACCGTCAAGATGCCTACTGCAAGATCTCCCATTCAAGGAGTGCAGACCCGCCAACAAGCCCGTCAAGCCACACAAGAAGCTGAACGGGGTCCTGATGCTGAAGGAGATGTTAATATTGATGCCTCAATCTATCATGATTCCCACGATGCAGATGCCGATGTGGATGAGATGAATCATGGAGAAATTCATGCAGACCCGGCGATAGTACCGTCCGGAGTACCGACTGACATTGTCATGGAAATTCTGCAGAGGTTCAAGATGGAAATCGACAAAAAGCTTGACCATCGGATGGACAGGTTGGAGAGGACTTTATTGACTAGTTCAAACCCTCTTGCTACATCAACTTCCCATCAACAACCCGAGAAGTACAAAAAGCCTCAAAGCGGTGGTCATCCTATGACCGTTTCACCGATGAGAAGCCCAAAAGCGGGCCTTGAGTATCCTTTTCTACATCAACACATTACTCACGGCGAAGTTGAAGCCCCAGTTGCCCCTCACTTTTGTCCGTCTTCCCCAACGGAGAGCACAACAACTACGAGCAGCAGAAAGAGCGATGATCGCGACGCACAACGTACATCATTTGCATACTTCAAATCTGCAATTGATGCAGTATCTACATTCGACGGGACGGGAAATCTCTCAAAACTCGCCGACTTCATTGATCAACTTACTCTAGTATTTCGCCTAAAACCTGTATCTGAAGAAGAACAACTCTCATTCATCTTCACGAAGGTCTTTGGCGAAGCAAAACAATGGTATCGTAATCACCAGAAAGATGCCGAACAAGGGATGGTGGACCCCATCACAGATTGGGAATCCTTCAAGCCTCCTTTCCTCGCGCGTTACCAACCGACCGAGCACGAAGAAAGTTTGCTCACTCAACTTGAAAGACTCCGACAAGGAAGTCATTCCATCTCGCAGTACAATACCTCATTCACGAAGATTACAAGTCAAATCCCCTTGAAGGTGCCGTTCGAAATCTACAAGTGGTTCTACCTTCGCGGAATGAATGAACATCATGCAGAGCTCGTCAGAACTCAAAGTTTCAAGGATCTCCATGGCCTCATGGCAGCTGCCAAGCGTCTGGATAACGGAAGTAACAAGCGTAACCAAAACAACAATTGTTTCGCCAAGAAGAGCGAAAACATCGCGCTCAAAGCCCAACCTTCACAGAAAGACGGCTCAAGTCACAAGAAGACCGACGCAAAGAAGACCACAGACTCGAAGAAGAGACAGAACTTCCCCTGTTGGTTATGCAATTCGAATGAACATACCCCATTCAATTGTCCCCTCAAAGCCAAGGCAGTCGAAGCCTTAAAACCCGCTGCTAATGCCAACATTGCAGAAGCACATAACGCCACTACATTGGCTTACCTGGATTCGGGCTGCTCACAGCACATGACGAATGACATTTCCATTCTCGAATCCTATGAAGAGCACTCAACGCGCGTCAGATTTGGAAATAAAGCCTTTCTCGATGCCAAAGCAAAAGGGAACGCTATCTTGAAGCTTCCGGATGGAGATGTACCTCTCACTGATGTTCTCTACGTTCTGAAACTTGCCAAGACTCTCATCTCGGTCTCCGCACTCGCCCAAGATGGAAAGAGAGTCACCTTTGAAGATGAGAGCGCTATCATTCAAGACTGCAATGGCACTACGAATGACATCACCATACCTCGCGTTTGAGGAATGTATCACATCTCGCCAACTCCGATGGCTTTCGCTACTCAAACTTGCTCAAGGACAAACGCGTCCAATGTACTGACACACGCGTCGAAAAATACATCTACCAAATTGACAAAATGGACAAACGCATCCAATGTACCGACACACACGTCCGATACATCGATTGAAGCGCTCAGCCTGTCGACAGACGCTACCGGTATCTCGGTCATGCGTTCTACTCCAAACCCGACCATTTCAGTGTCGGGGCTGACCGCCCCTAATCGGGGCTGGTCAGCCCCATTGGGGAACGTCAGCCCCATACTCACTGAGGATGCCCCCCCCCCCCCCCCCCCCAGAGCACCGCCCCCTTGGTGCTCTCGGAAAGGAAGGGGGGGGGGGCACGCACCCCTGCAGAGGGGGCAGGCAGATTTAGCACTGCCTCCGCTGCTGCTTTGGCGGCTTCTTCTGGGGCTGGTTCTGGTCCCTCTTCTCCTGTCAACGAAGGAACCCTCTGGCATCACCGATTGGGCCATCCTGGCACTCACATCATGAAGCAACTCAAGCTCCCAATGACCAACAAAGTCTGCAAAGGTTGCGAGTTTGGTAAGCACAAACGCTCACCATTCAACGGTACGATGACACGGTCCAAGACGCCACTCGATCCCCTACATTTTGACCTAAACGGTCCGCACATACCCGCGGTTGGCGATGAGAAATATGCCCTTGTTGTGATCGATGACTATTCACGCTTCACATGGACCTTCTTCTTGAAGACGAAGAGCGAATCTACTGCAAAATTGATTGAATTCATCAATTTCATTGAAAAACAGATCAACGAAAGGGTCAGACGACTTCATTCCGATCGAGGGGGGGAGTTTGTCAATCACGTTCTGAAAGAATTCATTTCGAAAAAGGGCATTCTGCACGATTCACCGCTGCAGATTCCCCACAGTCTAACAGTGTAGCTGAAAGATTCAACCTCACCCTGTTTGACACCATTCGTTCATTGGAACACTCATACGGCATCCCGAAACAACTCTGGACCGAGTTAGCGGCTACATCAGTCTACTTACGGAATCGCCTACCCCACAAGTCCAATAACAACATTTCGCCGTACGAACGGCTCAACGGTGAAGAGCCCTCACTTTCTCACCTTTGTGTGATTTGGGCCGATGCCTTTGTGCATCTCGTCAAGAGAAAACAAGTCTCAAAGTTGGCACCGCGCGCCACACATCTCGAACTCATCGGTTACGAATTTGACAGCACTTACCGCTGTTGGGATGACAACTGTCAAGAAATAGTCATCTCCCGTGATGTAACGTTCGACAAAAACTCAGCACTCGAACTCGCGAAAGACTACATTCCGCCCGAAGAACTCTACGAAGTTGAAGAGATTCTCGACTCACGTGATGGCCCGGAAGGCCCCGAATTCCTCTGCAAATGGCTAGGATTCGAAGACAAAGATAATACATGGGAACCGCTCAAAAATGTCAATCATTTGACAGTCTTCGCTGACTACATCAACGAGAAGACGGCAATCGCCCTTTCAGCTGCAAGTACCGAAGAACCCCAAACCTACAAACAAGCGCTCTCATCAGACAACATGCCAAAATGGACCGAGGCCATAAATGCTGAATTGAAGTCCCTTCATACCAATGAGACATGGGAAGTCATTAACCCCAAATCTTTACCGCACAATCAACGGCCCATCCGCACTAAATGGGTATTCAAGATTAAGCGAGACCTGAATCAACCCCAACGATACAAGGCCGGGCTTGTAGTGAAAGGCTTCGAACAACGCTACGGCATCGACTACAACGAAACCTATGCTCCGGTTGCCAAGATTGCTACCCAACGCGTCCTCCTCGCTCTCGCCGCCAGCCTAGGCTTGAAATGACATCAAATGGATGTAGTAACCGCATTCCTGAATGGGATTGTTACCGAGACCATCCTAATCTATGCCCCTGAAGGCTCTGGCTTCCCGCCCGGGACCATCCTTCGACTCCGAAAGGCCCTTTACAGTCTGAAACAAGCCCCGCGCGAATGGTACTCCCTGCTTCACAAAGAACTGACTTCTTTGGGATTCAAGCGCCTGGCAAATGACAATGCCGTCTACATCAGAACTCTACCTGAAAGTGACTCATCGCAGTACATCTCCGTCTACATCGACGACCTTCTCATTTTCGCAAAGACCGAATCGGAAATCTCGTCAATCAAGACATCCCTGCACAACAAGTTCAACATGACAGACCTAGGCGAAGTCAGACACTACCTAGGAATGAGAGTTCAACACGACTACTCAAGGCACTTCATCTATCTCGATCAAGAGTCATATGTAAATGACATCCTCGAGCGCTTTGGTATGCAAGATTGCAAGCCCGTCAACACTCCGATGGACCAGACCAAGCTCGAACCCTACAAAGTCGAAAATACAAAGACTTCACCTAACCCGCAAGAAGGAGAATATCGCAAAATCATTGGTTCTCTCATGTACCTGATGATATGCACGCGTCCTGACATTGCTGTTGCGGTCAGTATGATTTCTCGCTTCGCAAGCAACCCTTTGCCTCAACATCTGCAAGCTGCAAAGCGCGTTCTTCGCTACCTACAGGGAACATCAGATTACAGCCTCTGCATTGGCGGAAATAACGTTACCCTTCACGGCTACAGCGGTGCCGATTGGAGAAACATCATCATTGATCGACGGTCAAACACTGGCTACCTTTTCTACATTGGAAATGTGGGCCCCGTTACTTGGGCTTTGAAGCACCAACCCACCGTTGCCCTCTCATCTACCAAAGCTGAATACATGGCACTTTCCTTCGCCACTCAAGAGACAATCTGGCTTTGCTCACTTCTGCAAGAACTCCAAATCCCCAAATATCTCGAGGAAAATGCTCTACCCACAACGATCTACAAAGACAATCAGTCATGCATCTCACTGGCAATGAATCCAGTGCATCAAGCCCGTACCAAGCACATTGACATTCGACATCACTTCATTCGTGATCACATTGACAAGGAGATTTATCTGGAGTACTTACCCACCGCTGAAATGGTAGCCGACTCACTTACGAAGCCTTTACCGGCCCCGGCATTCAAATACCATCACGAAAGCATGTGCATCAAGCACCACGACAACACCATCACGCCAATGACGAAAGCGTCCATGACGGAGCTCCCGAATGAGTAAAATCCCATCATCGCGGATCGATTGCTCGGACATGGGTTGTATTGGAATGTTGAGACTTGCGTACTCAACGTTTGGTCCTTACATTAGATCCTTACTTGGATTCTCCGACTAGAACGCGTGACCACCATACCAGTAACGCTGAGAGCTGAATTAGATCACGTGTGATCACGTGATTGGAGAAGAAGTAGATTAGAACGCTCGAAGCGAGACATTACCGATAAGACTTTAAGACAAGAAATACATTCACATACATTACATCTCCGTGCATCTGACAACGCTACATTGTCAACTGCATCTCAGAAGAGCTCTGTAACCCCCTAATACGAAGTATACTGGAGACCACATCGAATTCGGCCAATCCTCTGCAAGTCCGATAAAGTACTGGAAGTGCCGATATCTCCATTAAAAGAAAGATCGAACACCTCTTCCGAATATCCGCAAAATGCGCGACCGAATACGAGGATGCGAATACTTCAGTCTCATTGATATCAAGGAAGCCAATCATCGTTTGCTCATCCGAAAACAAGATCGGGAAAAGACTGCTATACACACAAGATTTGGTCATTTCGAATACCGCGTCATGCCTTTCGGCTTGACCAATGCTCCTGCCGCATTCCAACAATTAATGAACAAAATTTTCCACAAAGACTACGACAACTTTGTTAACTCATATCTGGACGACATCCTCATTTTCTCAAAGACATTGGAGGGACATCAGAAACATGTAGACCTAGTCCTTAAGAAGCTCGAAGAACATCAACTTTACGTCAAACCTTCCAAATGTGTCTGGGCCGTACCCGAAGTCAAATGGTGTGGACACGTCTTGGGTAGAAATGGAATCCGCATCGCCCCTTCAAAGATTCAAGCGATCAAGGACTGGCCTAGATCTACAACAACAAAAGGAGTTCAATCATTCCTTGGCCTCGCCAACTACTTCCTCGATTTTGTCAAAGACTATTCCAACATTGCTTTACCATTATCTAACATTCAATCGGCGAAAGTCAAGTTCAAATGGGAAGCCAATCAAGAACAAGCATTCCAGAAACTGAAGGAAGCACTCGTCAATGCGCCAGCTTTAGCAACTATCGATGAAAGCAAACCTATCTACGTCTACACAGATTCGTCTGGCTACGCCATTGCTGGATGGATCGGACAACCATATGACAATGAGACCATACCAACGAATCTTCCTCGTCTCGTTGGCGAATGGAAACAATTACCTCGCCTCCGACCTGTCGTTTTTTATTCTTGCAAGATGAAGGGCGCTGAGACTCGGTATCCGACCCATGAACAAGAATTACTCGCATTAGTCAAGATGCTTGTAGCCAATAGACCATACCTGGTTGGACGACCGTTTCGGTGCTTCAGCGATCACAAGGGCTTAGAATTTATCCAAACACAACCTCACCTTAGCCGAAGACAAGCTCGATGGGTCAAGATTCTACAAGAATACGATTTTACGATTCAGTACATTCCAGGGAGGTGGAATCATATTGCGGACATTCTCTCCCGAAGTGCTATTTACGTTCCACGTTGTGTCGAATGTCAAAGATGCATCGATATGTATACTCAGATCAACAACATGATGGATGGCATTCCTCCTATAGTCGGCACAACGGTAGATCTTCGCACGACGCCAACATATTCTATCGAAGAATGGAAACAAACTTTAGCCACGGATCCCTATTCTGAATACTTAGAAGAAATCTGTCAGAAACCCGATCATGAAAAGACCGCAAAAGAACGACAGTACACTTTCCAAGATGGAATCGCTCAACATGAAGGACGTCTTTACGTACCTGAAAGCCTACGCCCAAAAGTCTTATGACAATTTCACGACAATTTAGCCACTGGAGGTCACCTTGGTGTTAAGAAAACACTCGCTCGAATTCTCGTCGATTATTATTGGCCTAACGTTAGACAAGACGTCATGAAGTATGTCGGAACATGCAAATCCTGCCGACAATCCAAACCTGGTCATCGCCGTTACAGATTTCTATGACCACTTCCTGTGCCGTTGGGAAGATGGCATACCATTGGATTCAATATCTTCTATATCGGAGATGAAGTGTGTTTTGCTTGTATCGATTATCTATCAGGACGTGCTATTCTTTCAGCTGTCGACAAAAACATTGGCGGTAAAGAACTTGCTGCCGTTTTTCTGGATTGAGTATGGAAATATGTCGGGACTCCAAAAGTCTTTGTTACGGACCGCGAACCTCGAGCACTTTCAGATTTTTTCCTCGCTTTCGATATCTTACTCGGCGTTAAACATGAATTCGCCACGGCTCGACACCAGCAAACTGATGGGAAAGTCGAACAAGCCATTCAAACACTCAAGGAAATCTTTAAGCAGTATCTCAACTACGATAAGAGCAATTGGAAGAAGCTACTCCCGCTCATTGAGTTCGCCTTCAACACTGCCCCTAGAAGCAAATATGAAGGCTTGACACCATTCAAAGTAGACCTTGGCTGTGCAGTCATCTTACCTGGATGGAATCCACTCCTAGAAGGACAAGAACTTTGTTTACGTGGAGTCGACAAGGCCGAGCTCGAAAGATACCACAAGAGACAAGAAGAAATAGCCCGAATCGTACGCGAAAATCTACGTCGAGCAGAAGACAAATATGCCCGACAACATGACAAAGGTCGCACTCCTATCGCTTACAATATTGGAGATCTCGTTGACCTCAATTGCAAGGGTATAGACCTTGAGGTTGACATAAGAAGAGGCCCTCGATTCTGTACTATATGGATTGGACCCTACAAAGTCATCGCCAAAGGTGATCATCCTGATACCTACAAACTCAACCTCTCGCCCTCCAAAGATTAGTGGCATTTGGCCTGTCTTCCATGTCGATATCCTACGCCCTCACAAAACAGACCAGTATCCGCAACGCAAAGTTGAACAACCACCCGAACCAATCGAAGTTTGTGGAGAAAAAGAATGGGTTGTCGAAGACATCATTGATGAACGACGCCATAAGCAAAATCTTTTGGTCAAATGGGCCGGATGGGCTGACCCTACATGGGAACCTGAGTCTGAACTCTGACAAACACCTGCGTACCAACAATGGCAAACAGCCCATCCTCACTCTCTGGCAATTCAGCCACGTACGAAGAAAAGATAGACCTCATCACTACTCAACAAAGACGGATTGGCTTTGCCTTGTCTCTCCTCACATCACGCGCGGCGACGCAAGAACCCACCTATAACAAAAATCACATGTGTGGCGACGCAAGAACCGACCCATATACACATATAAACACTTCGACACAAGGGATGCCTCTGTCGCATACACAAACATTGCGCGCCAATGCAAGAACTGAGCACTGCGTCAACAGTCTAAAATGAACATGAGATCTCCCTTTCTATTCATCCCCTTCACATTCATCTACGATGCTTCCTCAGGGTCTGAGGGAGGTGTCGGGGAAACTTCATATTCTTATACTTTTCCGTGACTTTCTGATTATGTTATACGTGATCCTTTGTTCGGGCTGGCCACCCGTTCATCGGTGATACACAAGACTCCTGACTCATAGGCAATAAAGTGCCTCCCGGATAAATTATGTGTGCGCCACCCTGACACGCATATATAAAGCTGTCAGCCGCTGGTCGCCTTTCTCCACTTGTTACCTTACAACACACGATAATACACACTATTTATTACTATCAACTATCAAAGCTTCCTTTGACGTTACACATTATGAGCTTGAGTTGCTTCATGATGTGAGTGCCAGGATGGCCCAAACGGTGATGCCAGAGGGTTTTTTCGTTGACAGAGGAAAAGGGACCAGAACCAGCCCCAGAAGAGGCCGCCAAAGCAGCAGCGGAGGCAGTGCCAAAGCTGCCTGCCCCCTCTGCAGGGGTGCATGCCCCCCCCGCGTGCCACCCATGTGGCTGGGGCCAACGTTCCCCGACAATGAAATGATCGGGTTTGTGGCTTGAATCGATGTATCGGATGCGTGTGTCGGTACATTGGACACGTTCGTCCATTTTGCCAATTCGGTAGATGTATTTTTCGATGCGTGTGGCGGTACATTGGACGCGTTTGACCTTGAGCAAGTTTGAGTAGCGAAAGCCATTGGAGTTGGCGAGATGTGATACATTCCTCAACCGAGAGGTATGGTGATGTCATTCGTAGTGCCATTGCAGTCTTGAATGACGGCGCTCTCATCTTCGAAGGTAACTCTCCTTCCATCTTTGGCAAGAGCGGAGACCAAGATTAGAGTTTTGGCAAGTTTCGGAACGTAGAGAACATCAGTGAGAGGTACATCTCCATCTGGAAGCTTCAAGATAGCATTCCCTTTCTCTTCGGCATTGAGAAAGGCGTTATTTCCAAATCTGACGCGCGTTGAGTGCTCTTCGTAGGATTCGAGAATGGAAATGTCATTCGTCATGTGCTGTGAGCAGCCCGAATCCAGGTAAGCCAATGTAGTGGCGTAATGTTGGCATTAGCAGCGGGTTTTAATGCTTTGACTGCTTTGGCTTTGAGGGGACAATTGAATGGGGTATGTTCATTCGAATTGCATAACCAACAGGGGAAGTTCTGTCTCTTTTTCGAGTCTGTGGTCTTCTTCGCATCGGTTTTCTTGTGACTTGAGCCGTCTTTCTTCGAAGGTTGGGCTTCGAGCGCGATGTTTTCGCTCTTCTTGGTGAAGCGGTTGTTTTGGTTACTTTTGTTACTTCCATTGTCCAAACGTTTGGCAGCTGCTTGTAGGCCTTCGAGATCTTCGAAACTTTGTGTTCTGACAAGCTCTGCTTGATGTTCGTTCATGCCTCAAAGATAAAACCATTTGTAGACCAGAAACGGGATGTCCGAGACGAGCTGACTGGTAATCTTTGTGAACGAGGTATTGTACTGCAAGATGGTATGGCTTCCTTGTCGCAACCTTTCTAGTTGAGTGAGTAGGACTTCCTCGTGATCGGTTGGTTGATAACGCTGGAGGAATGGTCGCTTGAAAGTTTGCCAATTCGTGATGGGGTCATCATTCCCCTTTTTGGCCTCTTTGCAGTAGTTTCGATACCATTGTTTTGCATCGCCAGAGAGCTTGGTGAAGATGAATGCAAGTTGTTCTTCTCCAGGTACAGATTTGAGACGAAAGACCACTTCAATTTGATCAATGAAGTCGATGAGTTTTGAGAGATTTCTTGTTCCGTCGAAAGTGAGGACTGCAATGATCGCTGATTGAAAGAATGTGAATGATGTGTGCTGGGCTTCACGGTCTTCGCTTTTTCGGCTGCTTGTAGTTATTGTGCTCTCCGTTGGGGAAGACGGACAAAAGTGAGGGGCAACTGGGGCTTCAACTTTGCCGTGAGTAATGTGTTGATGTAGAAAAGGGTACTCAAGGCCCGCTTTTGGGCTTCTCATCGGTGAAACGGCGATAGGATGACCACTGATATGAGGCTTTTTGTACTTTTCGGGTTGTTGATGGGAAGTTGATGTAGCAAGAGGGTTTGAACTAGTCAATAAAGTCCTCTCCAACCTGTCCATCCGATGGTCAAGCTTTTTGTTGATTTCCATCTTGAACCTCTGCAGAATTTCCATGACAATGTCAGTCGGTACTCCGGACGGTACTATCGCCGGGTCTGCATGAATTTCTCCATGATTCATCTCATCCACATCGGCATCTGCGTCGTGGGAATCATGATAGATCAAGGCATCGATATTAACGTCTTCTTCAGCGTCAGGACCCCGTTGGGCTTCTTGTGTGGCTTGACGGGCTTGTTGGCGGCTCTGCACTCCTAGAATGGGAGATCTTGCAGTAGGCATCTTGATGGTGTGCTCGGTACTTTCTTGGCACTTGAATTTGACGGAAGACTTGTAGTTTACAGGTTTTACGAAGGGAGAATGATTCAAATTCGACCGGTCTCAGGGCTCATAACCTATTGGAGATATTGGCACTTCCAGTACTTTATCGGAATTGCAGAGGATTGGCCGAATTTGATGTAGCCTCCGGTATACGTTGTTAGGAGTTTTACAGAGCTCTTCTGTGATGCTGATGACGGTGTATAGTAGTCAGATGCACAGAGATGTAATGTA
This sequence comes from Powellomyces hirtus, assembly GCA_025526995.1. Classification (NCBI taxonomy): domain Eukaryota; kingdom Fungi; phylum Chytridiomycota; class Chytridiomycetes; order Spizellomycetales; family Powellomycetaceae; genus Powellomyces; species Powellomyces hirtus. The sequence goes on along the minus strand of JAHLKG010000017.1, from coordinate 142,966 downwards.
CATAAATGTATTTTGTGTCTTGAATCTTATTGGTAGTGTTTTGCTTTGAGCGTTCTAATCTACTTTTTCTGCAATCACGTGACTACACGTGATCCAATTCAGCTCTTAGCGTTACCAGTATGATGGTCCCATGTTCTAGCCGGAGATTCATGTGAGGATCTGATGTAAGGACCAAGGTTGAGTACGCAAGGCTCAACATTTCCAATAATCCTTTGTGGAGATGTCAGCAGCTTCCGGTCCCTTTTCAATGCCTCCCGCTTTGGCAAGATGAGTCAGTGTCAGGAGAGCCATGGTCATAGTAGGGACCTGTATGCAATGCTGGATGTGCAGGGGCACTATTTTCCCCTCTGCATTGAGCAACCACATGTGAAGCATCTCATGCCCCACAACTTCCAAGGTGTGATTTTCTGCCATCTCAATGGCAACAGGAGACATCTTCTGATAGTCCCCAAAGAGCTCTCTACAACCAGTCATTTGTTGAAAGGCTTCTGAGTTCCAAATCCATGTCACCATGTCAAAGATGGTAACCGAGTCCAAATGGTGCTAAAAGCAATCTCTACGAGCATCTGTTGAGTTGAGTTTGCCTGATTCTGTCCCTTCTTTTTCTCTGCAGCCTTTTTGTGACACTCTGTCTTGATGTGCCCCTTCTTGTTGCAGTAGTGACAAACAGCCTCCTTCTTCCAATCTGCCTTCCCCTTAGCTTAAATAGTCTTTTGGACATAGCCCTTAGTGTCAGCTTGTGTGGAAAAGGCCTTAGCTGCCTTTCCAGAGTTCTTCCTTCCATCTGCTCACCGCATTCCCTTCTGCAACAGCCTTGGTGTCCCAGAAGCCAAGTCCAGCTGTTAGCACATACAGACTCTGTCATCAAGTCACAACTGCGCCATCACAGGGCGTATTACGCGATCACGTGAGCCCACGTGATCAACTCCGATATAAGTAGTTTTCCTTCCATACTTAATATATCAATGGGACATTTCCCTTTGTCTCCAATAGAGCGGGATTAAGTTACTTCGTTGTTCTGCTCAGTCAACTACCCTAAAGCTTCCTCAATTATCTACCCAGATACTCTCAGACCAACAGGTTATGAGCCCTGAAATGGTAGGCAACGAAACGAGCCCCCGGTACACTCGTAGTATGTTAAGACGCCTAACGGGTCGACAGACCCCAGGGTCCAATACGCTACAACGAGCCGTAGAACGTGCAGCAAAGAAAAGCGCACGAGTGCCTGGTGAATGGACATCACCAGACAATGGAGGGAAATCTGCCGGTAACGATACACTGGCAGAGCCAACGCCTTTGAGTGTCGACGCCGACGAGGGCGACGACGCATTGGAAGGGCGTACCCGAAACATCGACCGACACGATGGCAAGATCGATACCCGTCCCCTATCAAGCAGTACAGATGATCAAAGAACGATCAACTACAGTACTCCAGCGGCATTCCCAATTGGGGAATCAGCAAACACCGTGCATGTCCACCCGCGTGAGGCGGACGTGGATAGGATAGATAGGCTTGAGAATTCTCTAGCCCAACTAACGGAAATGCTCCAAATGAAATGGCGCATGGATCAGGATGTGAATATCCCGATCAACCCTCAGGTACGTACGGCGCAACGGTGCGTACGCACACCATCACCCACTCGCAACGATGGGTTCGCTGCACCGTGGACAGAGTACAATCAGGAGATTGGAGCTCAACAGGAATACCAACGCTCTCCATTCGAACGCCGCCCTACATCACCGACATCGAGCATACACAGCGTGACGACCAAAATTGTCAACAGTCGAGGTGCAAAGGCTTTCGTGGATGGAACGCTGAAAGATATTGGATCTTACAACGGGGAAGCCAATATGGTCAAACTTTGAACGTTCATCGACAAGATTGAGACAGTTGTGAAGTATGAAATGGTTCCGCCCGAGTTTCTTGTAGATTTTGTGGCTACGAAACTCACAGGATGGGCATACACTTGGTGGCAGTCGCTTTCACCAAGTAAAAGGAACGAAATTACGACGTGGCATGACTTTGAAGACGTTGATTCAGGACAAACCAACACCGGTCTTAGGTCCGCCCTTCTGGCGCGGTTCACGCCACGAAACCACACTAGAGATTCGCTGCAGAAATTACGGGAATTGCCCCCCAAAGGCCGCATGATGAGTACATCACTCAGTTCAACATGCTGGCATTTTCTCTGCCGAAAACACCGGATTACGTCCTTCAGGATTACTTCATCAACGCGCAAACACCAGACCTTGCAGCCTTGGTTCAGGCTAATGAAGAAAACATAACTGATTTGAGCAGTTTACAGGCCGCTGCATCCAGGATCGCCGTCAACATGGCTAAGAAACCTAGCAGGACCACAACGGATACGCGACCAGGTGCCGCACACACTGACGCCTCTAAGAAACAAAAGGGTGGCAAGAACCACGGGGAGAAGTCAACAAACGGCAAAAAGGACAAGGAATCCACTCCATCAAACAAAGGTCAACAATCACAAAAGTCGGGTTGTTGGGCCTGTGAAGACCCTAAACACCGAACACAGGAGTGCGAAGTGTTAAAGAAGTTCAAATCCGAGATGGAGAAGAACAAGACGAAGCAGTCGTCTGATGGTGCTGTTAGCACAAATGCTGTGGAAGCATTACACGTCTGGGTCTGCCAAGAACAACCGTATGAAGCCCTCATCAACTCTGGCGCTACGGACCACATGACACCTCACAAAGCGACCTTGGATCACTCAACCGTGTACAGTGATGTCAGAGCTGTTATGCTTGCTGACAAAACATCACTACCCTCTACAGTTCGGGGTACGGTACGAGTAGAAGTTAACAACTATCCGAATCCGCTCGAGTTGGGCGGAGTTCTGCATGTGCCAGGACTACGACGAGATCTCGTATCGGTAGCGAAATGCAACAATCAAGGCGTTGACTTGCTCTTCAAATCGAATGGAGACGTCATTTTCATGCGAGACGGCAAAGAAATCGCCATAGGTGTACGCCGCAACAACGCGTATTACCTGCAAGGTACGCTGCTGTCTGAAAGTCTGTGGACAGATTCAGAAGCATGCACTGTCGAAGTCTCTCCTACACTCGCTCATGCTCGTCTTGGACACGTTGGCAGACACGTACTGGAGAAGATGGCATCAGTTACGGACGGTTGGTCCGTAGTGGGGGATCTAAGCGACTTCAAAGATTGTGAAGCCTGCGTGTTAGGAAAAGCCGCTTGTCTTCCATTCTCCCCTGGTAATGTTGAAGCCAGGGAGATCTGTGAGCTGATTCATTCAGACCTACAAGGACCATTTTGCATCCCTGGTTACAAAGTATCACGCTATTCGCTGGAGTTCATTGAACACACATCCAGATACGTGACTGTTTTCCCTATTCCTTCAAAGGACTCAGCAGTCATACTCGACAAGTTTCTCATCTACAAGGCTTGGATTGAGAAACAGACTGACCGACAAATCAAGATCCTACGTACGGATCGAGGCACCGAATACTTTGGCGAGGTTCTAGAGTACCTATTGCAAAATGGTATCACTCATCAAAAGTCCGCGGCCTATTCGAGTCAGCAAAACGGGATTGCCGAACGATGGCATCGCACGGCGCTGGACAGGGTCCGCGCCACCTTCGCGGATACAAAACTACGTCAAAGATTCTGGCCTGCTCTACTGGTAGCGGCTGGATACATCTATTCCCTTACGTACAACCGCATCAACAAGAAGACGCCGCATGAGATCTTATGTGGCCGACGTCCTGATATTGCCCACCTTCAGCGTATTGGTTGCGTGGCGTATTCCGTTCTAACAAGCAAAGGACGCGATAAAATGGGGAATCGAGCGAAGAAGGCTTACTTGGTAGGCTATGCTCAACCCTCAGGTACCAAGGGGTATCTGGTTTGGGATCCTATCACTGACAAGGTCGAAGTGTCACGAGACGTGATCTTCAAAGAAGACTTGGGACTCGAACCCAAATATCAGCAGGATCCAGCACATCTTGATCTCCTTGATGAGGAGAGTCAGGAGGATGACGTCGAATACACCGTGGAGGCGATTATCGACGAGCGCCGCAGTAAGGTGCACACAAAAGAGTACTTGGTTAAGTGGGAGGGATATCAAGAACCTACGTGGGAGTCCCGACTTTCACTACTCGATACTACCGCATTGGATGACTGGGAGAATCGAGTCGCCGCGTACGATTTCGGCACACGACAAAATGACCCCATTGCTGCATACGCCGTCCGCGCGCGGACTCAAGCAACGATCAACAAAGACGCCATGACATGGAAGCAAGCGATGAAAACCCCTCAGAAGGAGGAATTTCTCAAGGCTGCACGCATTGAGTACCAATCCCTGGTCGACAACGGTACATGGGAGCTCACCAAGCATCCACGCAACAAGCGCGTGATGGGCACAACATGGGTCTTTCGAACGAAGGTCAATCCCGATGGCACCTTTAACAAGTTCAAAGCCAGAGCAGTGGCTCAAGGCTTCTCTCAACAACCCGGTCGCGACTTTGGTGATACATACTCGCCGACGCTACCATTCACAGCGCTACGCCTCTTCTTGGCGTATTGTGTTCAGCACGGGCTGGACATCCACAGTATGGACGCTGTCACCGCCTTCCTTAACAGTGATATTGATAAGGATATCTATATCGAGCAGTTTGAGGGATTCGAAGATCCGGATCACCCCAAAGGCAATTGGGTCCTGAAGCTACTGAAAGGTCTCTACAGCCTGAAGCAATCACCTCTTCTTTGGTATGAGACATTGAAGACTGCACTGTTGAAGCTCGGCTACGAAGCGGTTTCTGTATGCCTGTGTATCTTTTTCAAGTACGCGACAGACGACCGTACACCTCCGTCGAACAACAACCTGGTCCTTATTATGGTCTTTGTCGATGACCTGCTGATTGCAGCAAAGGATCAGGAGATTCTGGCGAACAGCAAAATGGAGCTACATTCGAAGTTCAAGTTTACAGAACAAGGTCGCGTAACCAGTCACCTTGGTCTCGTCTACAAATATGACTTCGACTCTGCTGTCCGTACCCTCGAAATCTCAAATGTCAAGTACATCGACGACGCTCTTGCACAATTCGGCATGAGCGACTGCCATCCTGTCTCCACTCCGTACACCGTGTCAGCGCATAACCAACAACCGGAGGATTCGACCCCATGCACAAATCTGAAAATGTATCAGGAAGCAGTGGGGGTCCTCACTTGGGCCTCCATCACATGGCGATGGGATATCGCCACTGCAGTCGGTTACGTTGCATGCCGCGTCGCCGCACCTACCAACTCCGACTGGAACAATGTTAAGCGCATTTTCCGCTATTTGAAGGGTACCCGCGATTATGCCCTCAAGTTCACCTCCGAACGAAATGATCCGCGTGGCCTACGCGTATTCATGGATGCGGATTATGCAGGAGAACTCACCGACCGGACGTCCACTACAGGTATTTTGGCCCTTTACAATGGGTTTCCTGTTCTGTGGAAAAGCAGCAAGCAGAAGTGCACCGCCCAAAGTATGACCGAAGCGGAGTATATAGCTGCCAGTACCGGCCACAACGAAGCCAAATGGCTACGCCAACTCTTGGCGGAAGTTTTGGGACCTCAACCGGATTACAAATCTCGACCGGTCCCTCTACATGTCGATAATCAGAGCGCCGGGGCCTTGATTCAGTCTAAGGCTATCAACCAACGCACCAAACACATCGACGTTCAGTACCACGCTATACGCGATTTGTTTGCGAAGCAAATTATCGAAATCATCGACACCAATACGGACGATCAACTGGCGGACATCTTTACGAAGCCTTTTCCCACTGTGAAACATAAGGACACTCTTCTGAGGATTACAAATGGGACTCATATATTTGACGAGAGAAGACGCAATGAGGGCGCGTCTATGGAAACACACCGAACCCAAGTGTTACTCGCTGAATGTCAGGAGCATTCCTCACAACACTGGCTTACCTGGGCATCTACACCGCAATTGCGGAACCCGAAGCAATGCCCCCCAAGGAGGATGGGCCTGCCCCTCCTCCATCATCCTCATCGCTTGAGGGTGAGCGTCGGCTTGAAGAACCCAATGGTCCCTCCAACTCCTCGGCTGCCCCCTCCTCCTCCTCCTCTTCCTCATCATTATATGGAGCTTCCCGCTCCAGGATGTCCCACATCCTCTTCACCTCCGCTGCAGACTTCTTGTCCGCAGTCCTTTTCTTTGCCTGGGCTGTATCCTTGCCCTTCCCAACCGCCAGCTTCCGGCTCCGCCGGTCCTCTAGTATGGACCTCAGTCCATCAAGCGTCCCGGTCGCCCGTGCGCGACCCAGAGGCGTACCAGACCTCGTCCGGTCTTTCACCCGGTCTTTCGCCTGCTCGATGTGACGTTCAGGGACCCCTTGACGGTCCTTGCGGTGGAACTGTCGGGCATGCGCCGCCGACATCGTTCAAATCTCCGCTCGGGACAACCCCGCAGCGGGTGTGCCTCCCTGTGGTGCAGAGGGCACCACTGACGACGGCACAGCAGGAGCTGTGGTCGTCGCAGGAGCGGTTACCGGCGGTCCCGTCTTTCTCGCCGTCTGCTTTGCTTTGCCCGAACCTGACAACTACACCGGCACATAGTTAGAGCTTACGCCTCATTTGCGCAGATCTCATAGACGTACCCTAGCCATTCCTCGTATTCTTAAAAATGTAATAAATGGGGGTGTTTGGGGGTGTGCGCGTGGCTGTGTAGTAAAAGTAGATAGAGCAACTCTCTCACAAACAGACTGACAGGTCTGAGTGGGGGTGTTAGCACGCACTGACTCTGTCATCGAGTCACAACTGCGCCATCGCAGGGCGTATTATGCGATAACGTGAGCCCACGTGATCAACTCCGATATAAGTAGTTTTCCTTCCATACTTAATATATCGGTGGGACTTTTCTCTTTTTCTCCAATAGAGCGGGATTAAGTTACTTCGTTGTTCTGCTCAGTCAACTACCCTAAAGCTTCCTCAATCGTCTACTCAGATACTCTCAGACCAACAGCCCTACATGCCAACGCCACAAGCGCGCCGAACCGATCGGCTTCCTCCGCAGCTTACCGATCCCCGACGCTCATTGGCACCAAATCAGCACGGATATTTTCTTCCCCACGTCAGGCTCTAAGGGGGGGGAACCTCGGGTAGAGCCCGATGTGACGAAGAACCCCTCGCACCACACCGGCAAGAGACTGACCAAGACGGCGGACGCCGTACTCCTCATCGTTGACTACCTTTCATGCTGCGTGATACTTCTACCTACTAACACACGCGCTACAGCTCAGGAGACGGCTCAACTCTTTCTGGAACAGGCATTCCGCCACACGGGGTTACCCCACACCATTGTGAGCGATCGGGACCCCAAGTGGCTATCAGAATTCTTACGGTACATTATGCGGGCGCTCGACGTCAAGCAGGAACTCTCGTCGGCACGACACCAACAGACCGACGGCAAGGCAGAGAACGCCATCAAGACGGTCAAGGGAATCATGGGCCCCTTTCTTGACTATGCCGGCTTCAACTGGAAGAGTTTACTCCCCACACTCGAGTACAACTACAACCGAACGCCGCAGACGTCGACGGGACTATCTCCTTTCGAGATTGATCTAGGCCGCGTTCCCCGGGTACCGAACCAATGGGTAGCACCTAACCCCGGAGAGATGATAAGGCAATCGGCACGAACCGCCGTGGAGAGACGGATTAAGGAATTCGCCGACGTGAGTCGCATTGTGCAGCAACGGCTCCGAGACGCACAGGACCAGCAGGCAAAGTACTATGACCGCAAGAAGCACACGGAAGCATACCGAGAGGGTGACAAGGTCTTACTCCATCGTGAGGGTATCGCGATTACCAGCGTCACCACAAGGAACAAAAAGCTGGCTGAGCAATGGATTGGACCATTCACAGTACGCGGCAAGGGCCCGCATCCTGACACCTACGAGCTCGAACTACCCAGAGAGTTCACCGGGTTGCACCCAGTCTTTCATGTCAGCATTCTGAGACGTTACCACAACCCGGGTGGTACCCCGTACAGACAGGTCACCACCCCGCCTGAGCCCGAGAAGGACGAAGACGGTCAGGAGACCTACCAAGTGGACAGGATCCTAAATGCTAGATGGCACAGGAACACCGAGCAGTTCCTAGTCAAGTGGACAGGTTACGACAACACTCAGAACACGTGGGAGCCGTATGCACACGTGAAGGGAACGACCGCACTGGAAGAATGGCTCCGGGAGCACCCCGGAGAGGACCGCGGCCAAAGGCTAGCAGCCAGGCGACGTAAGAGAACCTAGATAGCGAGCTGCAACGTAAATTAACAAGAGAGATGCTACTTGAGGTAGAGGACATTATAGTGTGAGATCCCGGCATGGTTGGGCGACGAGCCGAAGACTGCGAGGCAGTAGACCTCACAAGGTGAGATGCCGGCATCGTGGGACGATGGCCAAAGACTGCAAGGCAGTAGACCTCACGAGGTGAGATGCCGGCATCGTTGGACGATGGCCGAAGGCTGCTGGGCAGCATATCTCGCTGGGCAAGATGCCGGGATCGCTGGGAGATGAGCCGAAGACTGCGAGGCAGTAGACCTCACTAGGTGAGATACCGGCATCGTTGGACGATGGCCGGGGAACCGCTGGGCGGTCTTCCCAACGGGGAAGTGTGATGCAGGGCATCTACCATTAGCACCATAGCCGCGAGGAAGCCGAGTGACATTGGACACAGCGGACGCATACGAAATGCTACAAGGCTCAAGGGAGCACAGCAATGAGAAGGCAAGTACAGCGATGAGATTGTGGTACTGAATTTGATTATACGGGCCGAAGGCCAGGCCCCAAAGGAGCAACAGACAACAAGTGAAAGTATGTACAAGAAGGAGGGGGGGGGGAGAACTAATCAACCAATCTTGGTGAAGGAGAATTGGCACCGGTTGCCGTGGCACCGGTCGCCCATCCCGCACCGGAGGGGGGTGTAATTTGCCACGTTCATCTCGCTGCAAAGAGAGCTGAGTTAGTCAGGTAAGACAGCAGCAGGCCGAAGAGTACTACTTACGCGCGGACGTGGCCCATGCAGTGGAGATGGTTGCATGGAAACATGCGGAGGTCCGCTCCGACATGGTTGCAGCCAGCGAACTGGCACCCGGCGGGGATGGCCGCAAAGAAGAGGACCCGGTCGCAGTGGGGGGCGCCGCACGTCAACTGGCCCTGAGGGCCGTCGTTCTGGAAAACAAAGGAGCAAGGGAACTATACCATTAGGAAGACATCAGGCCGCCTCTCAGCAAAGGGGAACATACCGTGTCGTCGGCCGCCGCCACGATGCAGGGCCGGCACACCAGATGGTGGCATTCAGACATAAACATCTTGCTCTTGCGGAAGTGGCAGCACTTCCAGCAGGCGGGCAAGTCGGCCGACCTCTCAGGGGTGGACTTTTCATGGACCGAGGGGTCCTGGAGACAACAAGGGAAGACGGGGAACATGAGACAAGTTGCCACAGCCGAGGATGAGCACCGACCCCTACTTACCCGGGCGGGCTGGGCCCGCTTGGTCACGCCCTTTGCGAGTTGTTGGGTAGGCCGGCGCTTGCCCGCGGTGGTGGTGTCGGAGGGGAGAGGAGAGTTGTTGGCGATGTCGGCCATGTTGTTTGTATGTATGTATGTATGTATGTGTGTGTGTGTGTGATGTGTGTGTGTCGGGCTACAAAGGAAAGGAGAGCGAGAGGGGGGAGATTCAACGGGCGGTACCTTTTAAAGGCTTGACCTGCTTGGGAACGCTCGGAAATTCAGGTGTTAGTGTTTCATCCCCTACGGAGCGCAGCAGATGTTACTTATCGAAATCCGCATGGAGGAAGCTACTCGTGATTCATCTAGGGCCCCTGCGAAGAGAGAAATAGACTTTCCGACGATTTCGCGCACCACAAAGGGTGGAGACTACCCGTCGGAGACTACCGCAACACGACCCGCGCCAGGGCCGCCTCCCCAGCCTCATCTTCCCACAACCACGTCAACATCCGTTAACCCGCCGCCGCCCGGCTTAGGCAAGCTTCGCCTCGCTGAAGAGATTCAAGCCTAAGAGATAGTCGCGAATCTAAGGGGGGTGTAATGAGGCGTGGCTCGCCAGCGTAAGCCTAGACACACGTCGGGAGGAGCCCCACGCGAGATGGATGCTAGCGTCAGCATCCCGAAGAGTACTAGACCTTAGGGATGGCCACGGATGGCCATCACGTGACCGGGACCGCCCCGCGGTCCAGAAGAAAAGTAGGAATACTCCAACGAGGGCGTATTCAAGACTTAGAGATCTTACAGTAGAATTAGCATAGGGAATTCCTGAATAGAAGACTAGAATCTGGCAACGGACCTAGTATTATTACATGGGAGGATATCCACTTGTGACTAGAATGATCTGAAACAATCCAGGAAAAGCTTGAAAGGATCTGGAAAGGCTTGGAACATATCTGGAGCGCTGATATAAGCACCAAGGAAAAGCAGAAGACCCTCTGTGGTTGGGGAACAATACTAGGCCAGGCCATGACAGACTTAGAAAGGCCAGTGCCATCTAGGCCAAGCGAGGGCACAGTTAGATCCTCACTACACATGTATAATGCTCCAAGTTGTAATAGAACAGCAGTCCAACACACTCTACTTGTCTACCACACATTGCTCAAACACACTGGCAAGTAGACGTCAAGACATCTCAACACCCAGTGAGGTGCAGGTGTTGGTCTAAGAGTATCTGGGTAGATAATTGAGGAAGCTTTAGGGTAGTTGACTGAGCAGAACAACAAAGTAACTTAATCCCGCTCTATTGGAGAAAAAGAGAAAAGTCCCATCGATATACTAAGTATGGAAGGAAAACTACTTATATCGGAGTTGATCACGTGGGCTCACGTGATCGCGTAATACGCCCTGTGATGGCGCAGTTGTGACTCGATGACAGAGTCTGTACGTGCTAACACCCCCACTCAGACCTGTCAGTCTGTTTGTGAGAGAGTTGCTCTATCTACTTTTACTACACAGCCCCGCGCACACCCCCAAACACCCCCATTTATTACATTGTTAAGAATACAAGGAATGGCTAGGATACGTCTATGAGATCCGCGCAAATGAGGCGTACGCTCTAACTATGTGCCGGTGTAGTTGTCAGGTTTGGGCAAAGCAAAGCAGACGGCGAGAAAGACGGGACCGCCGGTAACCGCTCCTGCGACGACCACAGCTCCTGCTGTGCCGTCGTCAGTGGTGCCCTCTGCGCCACAGGGAGGCGCACCCGCTGCGGGGTGGTCCCGAGCGGAGATTCGAACAATGTCGGCGGCGCATGCCCGACAGTTCCACCGCAAGGACCGTCAAGGGGTCCTTGAACGTCACATCGAGCAGGCGAAAGACCGGGTGAAAGACCGGACGAGGTCTGGTACGCCTCTGGGTCGCGCACGGGCGACCGGGACGCTTGATGGACTGAGGTCCATACTAGAGGACCGGCGGAGCCGGAAGCTGGCGGTTGGGAAGGGCAAGGATACAGCCCAGGCGAAGAAAAGGACTGCGGACAAGAAGTCTGCAGCGGAGGTGAAGAGGATGTGGGACATCCTGGAGCGGGAAGCTCCATATAATGATGAGGAAGAGGAGGAGGAGGAGGGGGCAGCCAAGGAGTTGGAGGGACCATTGGGTTCTTCAAGCCGACGCTCACCCTCAAGCGATGAGGATGATGGAGGAGGGGCAGGCCCATCCTCCTTGGAAGGCATTGCTTTGGGTTCCGCAATTGCGGTGTAGATGCCCAGGTAAGCCAGTGTTGTGAGGAATGCTCCTGACATTCAGCGAGTAACACTTGGGTTCGGTGTGTTTCCATAGACGCGCCCTCATTGCGTCTTCTCTCGTCAAATATATGAGTCCCATTTGTAATCCTCAGAAGAGTGTCCTTATGTCTCACAGTGGGAAAAGGCTTCGTAAAGATGTCCGCCAGTTGATCGTCCGTATTGGTGTCGATGATTTCGATAATTTGCTTCGCAAACGAATCGCGTATAGCGTGGTACTGAACGTCAATGTGTTTGGTGCGTTGGTTGATAGCCTTAGACTGAATCAAGGCCCCGGCGCTCTGATTATCGACATGTAGAGGGACCGGTCGAGATTTGTAATCCGGTTGAGGTCCCAAAACTTCCGCCAAGAGTTGGCGTAGCCATTTGGCTTCGTTGTGGCCGGTACTGGCAGCTATATACTCCGCTTCGGTCATACTTTGGGCGGTGCACTTCTGCTTGCTGCTTTTCCACAGAACAGGAAACCCATTGTAAAGGGCCAAAATACCTGTAGTGGACGTCCGGTCGGTGAGTTCTCCTGCATAATCCGCTTCCATGAATACGCCTAGGCCACGCGGATCATTTCGTTCGGATGTAAACTTGAGGGCATAATTGCGGGTACCCTTCAAATAGCGGAAAATGCGCTTAACATTGTTCCAGTCGGAGTTGGTAGGTGCGGCGACGCGGCATGCAACGTAACCGACTGCAGTGGCGATATCCCATCGCCATGTGATGGAGGCCCAAGTGAGGACCCCCACTGCTTCCTGATACATTTTCAGATTTGTGAATGGGGTCGAATCCTCCGGTTATTGGTTATGCGCTGACACGGTGTACGGAGTGGAGACAGGATGGCAGTCGCTCATGCCGAATTGTGCAAGAGCGTCGTCGATGTACTTGACATTTGAGATTTCGAGGGTACGGACAGCAGAGTCGAAGTCATATTTGTAGACGAGACCAAGGTGACTGGTTACGCGACCTTGTTCCGTAAACTTGAACTTCGAATGTAGCTCCATTTTGCTGTTCGCCAGAATCTCCTGATCCTTTGCTGCAATCAGCAGGTCATCAACAAAGACCATAATAAGGACCAGGTTGTCGTTCGACGGAGGTGTACGGTTGTCTGTCGCGTACTTGAAAAAGATACACGGGCATACAGAAACCGCTTCGTAGCCGAGCTTCAACAGTGCAGTCTTCAAGGTCTCATACCAAAGAAGAGGTGATTGCTTCAGGCCGTAGAGAGCTTTCAGTAGCTTCAGGACCCACTCGCCTTTGGGGTGATCCGGATCTTCGAATCCCTCAAACTGCTCGATATAGATATCCTTATCAATATCACTGTTAAGGAAGGCGGTAACAGCGTCCATACTGTGGATGTCCAGCCCGTGCTGGACACAATACGCCAAGAAGAGGCGTAGCGCTGTGAATGGTATTGTCGGTGGGTATGTATCACCAAAGTCGCAACCGGGTTGTTGAGAGAAGCCTTGAGCCACTGCTCTGGCTTTGAACTTGTTAAAGGTGCCATCGGGATTGACCTTCGTTCGAAAGACCCATGTTGTTCCGAACACGCGCTTGTTGCGTGGATGCTTGGTGAGCTCCCATGTACCGTTGTCGACCAGGGATTGGTACTCAATGCGTGCAGCCTTGAGAAATTCCTCCTTCTGAGGGGTTTTCATCGCTTGCTTCCATGTCATGGCGTCTTCGTTGATTGTTGCTTGAGTCCGCGCGCGGACGGCGTATGCAGCAATGGGGTCATTTTGTCGTGTGCCGACATTGTACGCGGCGACTCGATTCTCCCAGTCATCCAATGCGGTAGTATCGAGTAGTGAAAGTCGGGACTCCCACGTAGGTTCTTGATATCCCTCCCACTTAACCAAGTACTCCTTTGTGTGCACCTTACTGCGGCGCTTGTCGATAATCGCCTCCACGGTGTATTTGACGTCATCCTCCTGACTCTCCTCATCTAGGACGTCGAGATGTGCTGGATCCTGCTGATATTTGGGTTCGAGTCCCAAGTCTTCTTTGAAGAGCACGTCTCGTGACACTTCGACCTTGTCAGTGATAGGATCCCAAACCAGATACCCCTTGGTACCTGAGGGTTGAGCATAGCCTACCAAGTAAGCCTTCTTCGCTCGATTCCCCATTTTATCGCGTCCTTTGCTTGTTAGAACGGAATACGCCACGCAACCGATACGCCGAAGGTGGGCGACATCAGGACGTTGGCCAAATAAGATCTCATGCGGCGTCTTCTTGTTGATGCGGTTGTATGTAAGGGAATAGATGTATCCAGCCGCTACCAGTAGAGCAGGCCAGAATCTTCGAGGTAGTTTCGTATCCGCGAAGGTGGCGCGGACCCTGTCCAGCGCCGTGCGATGCCATCGTTCAGCAATCCCGTTTTGCTGACTCAAATAGGCCGCGGACTTTTGATGAGTGATACCATTTTGCAATAGGTACTCCAGAACCTTGCCAAAGTATTCGGTGCCTCGATCCGTACGTAGGATCTTGATTTGTCGGTCAGTCTGTTTCTCAATCCAAGCCTTGTAGATGAGAAACTTGTCGAGTATGACTGCTGAGTCCTTTGAAGGAATAGGGAAAACAGTCACGTATCTGGATGTGTGTTCAATGAACTCCAGCGAATAGCGTGATCCTTCGTAACCAGGGATGCGAAATGGTCCTTGTAGGTCTGAATGAATCAGCTCACAGATCTCCCTGGCTTCAACATTACCAGGGGAGAATGGAAGACAAGCGGCTTTTCCTAACACGCAGGCTTCACAATCTTTGAAGTCGCTTAGATCCCACACTACGGACCAACCGTCCGTAACTGATGCCATCTTCTCCAGTACGTGTCTGCCAACGTGTCCAAGACGAGCATGAGCGAGTGTAGGAGAGACTACGACAGTGCATGCTTCTGAATCTGTCCACAGACTTTCAGACAGCAGCGTACCTTGCAGGTAATACGCGTTGTTGCGGCGTACACCTATGGCGATTTCTTTGCCGTCTCGCATGAAAATGACGTCTCCATTCGATTTGAAGAGCACGTCAACGCCTTGATTGTTGCATTTTGCTACCGATACGAGATCTCGTCGTAGTCCTGGCACATGCAGAACTCTGCCCAACTCGAGCGGATTCGAATAGTCGTTAACTTCTACTCGTACCGTACCCCGAACTGTAGAGGGTAGTGATGTTTTGTCAGCAAGCATAACAGCTCTGACATCACTGTACACGGTTGAGTGATCCAAGGTCGCTTTGTGAGGTGTCATGTGGTCCGTAGCGCCAGAGTCGATGAGGGCTTCATACGGTTGTTCTTGGCGGACCCAGACGTGTAATGCTTCCACAGCATTTGTGCTAACAGCACCATCAGACGACTGCTTTGTCTTGTTCTTCTCCATCTCGGATTTGAACTTCTTTAACACTTCGCACTCCTGTGTTCAGTGTTTAGGGTCTCCACAGGCCCAACAACCCGACTTTTGTGATTGTTGACCTTTGTTTGATGGAGTGGATTCCTTGTCCTTTTTGCCGTTTTGTACACTTCTCCCCGTGGTTCTTGCCACCCTTTTGTTTCCTAGAGGCGTCAGTGTGTGCGGCACCTGGTCGCGTATCCGTTGTGGTCCTGCTAGGTTTCTTAGCCATGTTGGCGGCGATCCTGGATGCAGCGGCCTGTAAACTGCTCAAATCAGTTATGTTTTCTTCATTAGCCTGAACCAAGGCTGCAAGGTCTGGTGTTTGCGCGTTGATGAAGTAATCCTGAAGGACGTAATCCGGTGTTTTCGGCAGAGAAAATGCCAGCATGTTGAACTGAGTGATGTACTCATCATGCGGCCTTTGGGAGGCAATTCCCGTAATTTCTGCAGCGAATCTTTAGTGTGGTTTTGTGGCGTGAACCGCGCCAGAAGGGCGGACCTAAGACCGGTGTTGGTTCGTCCTGAATCAACGTCTTCAAAGTCATGCCACGTCGTAATTTCGTTCCTTTTACTTGGTGAAAGCGACTGCCACCAAGTGTATGCCCATCCTGTGAGTTTCGTAGCCCCAAAATCTACGAGAAACTTGGGCGGAACCATTTCGTACTTCACAACTGTCTCAATCTTGTCGATGAACGTTCGAAGTTTGACCATATTGGCTTCCCCGTTGTAAGATCCAATATCTTTCAGCGTTCCATCCATGAAAGCCTTTGCACCTCGACTGTTGACGATTTTGGTTGTCACGCTGTGTATGCTCGATGTCGGTGATGTAGGGCGGCGTTCGAATGGAGAACGTTGGTATTCCTGTTGAGCTCCAATCTCCTGATTGTACTCTGTCCACGGTGCAGCGAACCCATCGTTGCGAGTGGGTGATGGTGTGCGTACGCACCGTTGCGCCGTACGTACCTGAGGGTTGATCGGGATATTCACATCCTGATCCATGCGCCATTTCATTTGGAGCATTTCCGTTAGTTGGGCTAGAGAATTCTCAAGCCTATCTATCCTATCCACGTCCGCCTCACGCGGGTGGACATGCACGGTGTTTGCTGATTCCCCAATTGGGAATGCCGCTGGAGTACTGTAGTTGATCGTTCTTTGATCATCTGTACTGCTTGATAGGGGACGGGTATCGATCTTGCCATCGTGTCGGTCGATGTTTCGGGTACGCCCTTCCAATGCGTCGTCGCCCTCGTTGGCGTCGACACTCAAAGGCGTTGGCTCTGCCAGTGTATCGTTACCGGCAGATTTCCCTCCATTGTCTGGTGATGTCCATTCACCAGGCACTCGTGCGCTTTTCTTTGCTGCACGTTCTACGGCTCGTTGTAGCGTATTGGACCCTGGGGTCTGTCGACCCGTTAGGCGTCTTAACATACTACGAGTGTACCGGGGGCTCGTTTCGTTGCCTACCATTTCAGGGCTCATAACCTGTTGGTCTGAGAGTATCTGGGTAGATAATTGAGGAAGCTTTAGGGTAGTTGACTGAGCAGAACAACGAAGTAACTTAATCCCGCTCTGTTGGAGAAAAAGAGAAAAGTCCCACCGATATATTAAGTATGGAAGGAAAACTACTTATATTGGAGTTGATCACGTGGGCTCACGTGATCGCGTAATACGCCCTGCGATGGCGCAGTTGTGACTCGATGACAGAGTCTGTACGTGCTAACAAGGGCAGGTGCAGACATATTGGTACACATCACGTTCCATGTGGGGCCAATAGTACGATTCCAGTTTGGCGAGCGTTCGTTGGACACCGGAGTGACCACCGTTCGCGAGGGAGTCGTGATGAATCTGAAGGAGTGGCCCCCGCAAGCTGTCGGGGACGTACCGACGGTCATGGTACATCAAGAATCGGTGCGGAGGGGAGTCCATTATCCGGAATCGACGTGCATGGCCGGATAGGTTCTCCGGTGGACTATTGATGGTTAGTAAGATGTGTTGGCCGAAATCATCCGATGCGAGCGCTTGGGTCCAGTCCGCATCGGTCGGTATGTGCGTCGTGACAGGCTTCTCCGTCGACACAATGGCGGTGACCACGTCGATCTTGGCCTGGCAGGTCGCACACTTGGGGGCGTAAGTCGGGTCGCGACTGAGGAAGTCGGCGATCGAATTCCATGCGCCGGGGAGGTATTCCACTGAGAAATCGAACTGTTGGAGGAACTTGACCCAGCCCGCTTGGCAACGTGACAGGTGGGGTTGTTCCTGGAGGTAGATCAGGGATTTGTGGTCAACATACGCGCGGAATGGGCGGCCAATGAGGTAATGGCGGTTGGTGCGTATGGATTTGACTAATCCCAGCAGTTCTTGTTCATGCACGGGGTATCGAGTCTCGGCGGGTTGCATCTTGCGGGAGTAGTATGTCACCGGGCGGAGTTGCGGAAGGTTGGCTAAGCCCGATTTGGTGGTTGGTAGTGGATGAGGGTAAGGGTAATCCCCTTTGGCCGGCTGTGCCAGCCATCCGCCGTAGGCGTAGCCCGATGCGTCCGTGAACAAGTAGGTGTCAAGCGCTGGGTCAAAGTACGCTAGGGTGGGTGCCGAGGAGCATAATTCCTTTAAGCGATTGAACGCTCGATCTTCCTCGTCGCCCCACTGCCATGGGCGGTTGCCGGATTGCAGATTCGTTAGTGGTAGGGCAATCTGTGCATACTTGGGGATGTATTCCTTGACATACTTGACGAGGCCCATGAAGCTAAGGAGCTCCAGGGAGTTGGTTGGGCGAGGTCGTTCCCGGACTGCGGTCACCCTGGAGGGGCGATACTCAAGCCATCCTTGCCGACTCGGTGGCTGTGGAACTCAACTTTGTCAACAGCCCATTGACATTTGCTGGGTTTGACGTGAAGGCGATGTTCCGCCAGGGTCTTGAGAACCTCGTCGACGTGCTGAATGTGCGAACTCATGTCGGTGCTGAATATGAGAATATCGTTGAGGTATGAGATCACGTAGGCATTGTACTTGTCGCCCAAGAGTTTGTTGGTTAGTCGCTGGAATGTAGCAGGTTCATTAGTTAAGCCGAATGGTAGAACATTGTAGTCGAAAGGCCAAAAACGTGTTCGGAAGGCTGTTTTTCTCCTCATCTTCCGGTCGGATCATGGTGCAGTGGGACGCGTCGCGGATGTCGATTGCAGTGGATACCCGCATGTTGACAGCCTGTCGCGCCACTCCGAGAGGTTTGGGAGTGGCGTGGCATCCTTGTGAGTCATCTTGTTCAGTGCCCAGTAGTCAATGCAGCAGCGTAATCCGCTGTCCATCTTCAGGGCAAATAGGACGGGTGCGCCCCACGGACTGCGAGAGTGTGAGATCCACCCCTTGTCCATTAAACGCTGCAAATGCTGGCCAAGCTCGTCCAGTTTGTCCGGGCTCGAGTGTCATAGGGGCTGCATCATGGACTTCAAGCCGGGTTTGAGCTGAATGGTAAAGTTGTCCTTGCCTTGGTCCGGAGGCATGTCTGACTGCTCGGTGAATAAGTTTAGACATATTTCTCTAAGGTTGCCCTCCTTCTTCATCAAGCGTTTCCATTGCTTGGCCGTGTAGATTCCTTCCCCGTCGAGTGCTGGCCTTGCCAGCTGGAATCTGCGAGGTCGTACCTCTCATGGTGAGAGCAGGCGGCGATGCACGCAGACAATGCTTCCCGATGGCGATTCGTCGGTTTGGCTCAAAGGCTGAGGGTCTGGCAGTCATGGTAGGACGTCATTGTTGGGAAGCCCTCTTGGTTGACGAGCCCTTTCTGTGGACCATGAATGTTCCCCGGAGTCCTGGCCTGTCCGTGAGGATCTTGTCTTGCATCCAGTGTTGGGGTACTGAGACGGTGCAGCGTTCAGCACCCTGGGTGAAAACCCGAGCTGTTGGCTGAGCCCCCGTTGTGGGTCGCATTGTCCCCGGACTCTTCGGTGATCTCTACCGGAGCAGCAACCATTATACGTTCGCTGGCCTTACCTTTACCTGCTGGGCACCTACGGGCGTAGTGCCCCTTGTCTCCGCAATTGAAGCATTCGTTGCATTCGCGGCGTTTGTTGTAGATGATGCGCTCACGACGGGAGGTCTCTCGGTGGAGGCCCGTGCCGTGTGTGGGGCGGCCTGGGCCATAGGGTTTGTAACGTCCCCGTTCTCATGCTTGATGGTTCCCTTGGTGTACCAGAGCCGGCTGGACTCCAGCATACTGGTGCCTTCTCCTGTCAGAGGTCACCCGCGCTAGGTCCCCCGTGTGGCCTCGGATCTTGCAGCATGAGGGGGCATCGTTCTGTAGTTCAGTGATCGGGATCTCGGCGTCGTGGTTCTTCATGCTTGGACCAATACGGTTGGTCGAGAAGTAGTTGCGCTTTTGCCTCAGGGTAAGTCGCTCCTTGTCGTCGAGCGTTGCGATCTGGGCCCGAAGGGTGTCGAACTTGGCGGTGTACCCCGATGTGTTATTGGTGGAGGCCAGCTGCTTCATTTTTGTTTCCGCAGTGTTTCGTAATTTGGCGGGATAGAAGCGGGTGCGGGGGATCCTCATGAACTTGTCGCCTCTAGACACCATCTCACCGCTGCTTCCTTCGCTGTCGAAGTGTGTCAGCTGCTTGCGTAGATTCTCACGGTGTCTCTTTTCAGCTGGCCTTCGTGCATGCCATGTTGCGGCCATCTGTTGGGCTGGAGCTGGGATCCTCAAGAGGAGAGCGGCGAAACGTGCCTCGCCCAGTGCGATCTGTTCCTGCAGTAGACGTTGGGTCTCCGCCAATTGTGCGGTCAACACTGTGACAGGGTTGCCGGTCAGTGTGTTGACTTCGGGTTCTCCTACTGCCATTGGGCTGTTCCTGGTGCTACGTGCCATTGTTGTCGTCTAGGGGGTGGTGCTACCATGTAATAATACTAGGTCCGTTGCCAGAGTCTAGTCTTCTATTCGGGGATTCCCTATCTCTAATTCTACTGTAAGATCTCTAAGTCTTGAATGCGCCCTTGTCGGAGCATTCCTACTTTTCTTCTAGGCTGCGGAGCGGCCCTGGTCATGTGATGGCCATCTGTGGCCATCCCTGAGGTCTAGTACCCTTCATGATGCTGCCATCTCGTGCGGGACCCTTCCCGACGCGTGTCTAGGCTTAGGCTGGTGAGCCACGCCTCATTACATCCCACATGTCTGTGTGCTTTAAGTCCTCCCAAAGACACCCACAGGTGGATTCCAACCCTCCCACTCACAAAACTTGTTTTGTGATTTCATAGGCATCCCTTAGCTTCAAGAACTGATCCCTAGTCAGTGGTATTGTCAAGATGTCTGCAACCATGTTCTGAGTTGAGGTATACTCCAGTGCAATCACCAAGCACCCCAGCACTTCCATAATAAAGTGATACATCACTTCAATGTGTCTCGTGCTGACATGTAGGATTGGCTTCTTGACAAGAGCAATGACACCCTGGTTGTTCTCAAAGATTGTTGTGGGTCCATCCTGGTTGAATCTCAGCTCTCCTGCAAACAGACAAACCAGACAGCTTCCCTGGTGCTTCAAGCGAGTGCCACATGCTCTGTTTCCATGCTTGAAAGAGCCACAGTGGTCCGCCGCTTGGATTGCCAGGAGATAAGCCATTAAACATGAAAATGAATCCAGTGGGTGATTTTCTGGTCTCCAAACATCCAGCAAAGTCAAAATCCAAGTATCCATTAAGCTTTCTAGACTCAAAGGCATTCTCTCGGGCTCCTGGAAGGATTCCACTGTCACTGGTGCCATTCAGGTATCTGATGATTCGCTTGGCAGCACTCCAATGCTCCTTTCCAGGATTTGCAAGGTATTTTGGGTACCTTCCTCACTGCAGCAACAATATCAGGACACATTCCTAGCATGACAGACGACAAACTGCTGTCAAAGGCATGGTATTTAAGGGTCTTTACGTTAGTTTAGTTAGTTAGTACACATGTTCTTGTATTACTTTTGCATAATGCCGGATGTATAGGGTCTGGACAGCACGTGCCGCATTCTCTGTTATGGCACCACATGAGTATCTAGATGGGTGGGCCTGAGGGTCCACCCGGGAGAGAAGAGAGTTTTCTACACCCCCATTACTGCTGTACATTGGAGGACAAGTCTCCTAGGTCTCTATGCAGAGGAGTATATTTTGAAATCTGTATCTCTGCCCGTAGATGCCTGATCCCCAGACTGTGGGCAGCGTTGAATAGCCCGGGTTGTGTGGCAGCCAACAAGCCTTGGTTGAATTAGATGGAGTCACAGCTGACTGAGTTGTGGCCCGTTACATCCTGAGGCTGTGTTGTTTGAGCTGAGCCTCTGCCAAGGATCTTGGCAATGCTCAGAACAGCCTCAAAGCGCCCACAGAGAACTCAGCATTGCCTGGCACTGCTCAGCCAGGGTCTGCCAAGACCAGGCAAAGCCATGTCAAGGGACTTGGCATCCTTGGCAGTTTACAGATAGTCTTCTATAAAAGGCCAGTGATCCCTGGCCCCTCCCTCTAAAATAAGACAGTTTCCACACACGATCAACACATTGCAGAGCTTCGTGATCATACCTATTCAACAACTGCCTGGGTCCGGAGGCAAAATGGTCAGATGACACTCAGGATGATGTCACATTCGAGAATGACAGCAATAGGGCACCCAAATGCTCCCATGCTCCAACGCCATCCACGCTCTGCCCTGTCTCATTTGACAGATTTACCAACATTAAAACAACAAAAAAAGTAGAAAACCCAAACCCAACACCTGAGGAGAACAAGAGCCTGATTCCATTATCAAAAAAACAAACACTCTGAAGCCTACATTACCTCCTATGACCGTAACGATTGACAGTTGCACCCCAACATTTTCGCCCAACTCAACATGCGACGGTGGGGAGGCCCACAAGGTCACACAATTGACCTGTTGCCACAAAGCAAAACCGTTTAGTCTACCCATACTGCACAATTCCACACAATGATGCCTCCGCCATGTGTTGGGACACATTCACGCACACCGAAAACGGTTGGGCCAACCCACCATGGGAACTCATACTGCAAGTTCTTGCCAAAGTCAGTGCCAATGGGCCTACCATGACTTTGATGACTCTGGTACGAGAAACTACTAGGAATGACCCAAAACTGCTAAGGCATTCACATGAACTTTTCGCCTGACAAGATGCCCGAGCCGACAGCTCTGGTATTATCAACAAACCCCACAGCCCTAGACTGCCGCCTGGAGGATATAAGGTGAAGTGAAAGCACACAACACTCATCCATAACCACACTGCAGCATGCATGGTCCCAAAACTGCCACAGACCACAGTACCTTGTATACCACCTGAAGACTGCTACGCTGGAATAACCCAAGGACTGCACATCCCTTTCAATGAGATTGTTGAAATCTGCAAAACAATTCCAGCAGACATGGCCGAGGTGTTTTTCACTACAAACTGCACACCACCACCAGCAATTGAACCCAGTGCCCTCTTAGCATGATCAACTACAAAAATGGGGGAGGGTGCTGCAAGTGCTACTACACAACAAGGAAATAGAAAGAAGACCAGCTTTGACACCCCATAACCACAAATGCGACCAACGTGGAAGGAAGGGATTCCCCACACTGTGTGGTGCTTGAGAGGAACCGACAAGTTACCGCTAACCTTGCTATTCCACACTGATTTGGACAACACTCCCATCACAGGAAGCTTCCTCACTAGCATACCAGCACGGAAGGAGAGAGTTATTTGGTCATCATCTGCACGGATGGCGCAAACAATATGTTGAAACAGCATGGATTGCGGAAGCTGAGGATGCTCTCACACAAACAAAAACAACAAATGAAGGGCAAGACCCAGCCGAGACATATTGCCAAAGCCGACAAGGAAAACAAGGCGCCCGCACATGCAGACAACAATCTCAAGCATGCAATGTTCACCGTTGCCCACATCAACGGCAAAATAAACGGAATTGAAATGCACGGTCTAATTGCAGACACAGCCACAACTATCAACTGCATCTTGGGCAGGTTCCTTAAAGTCCTCCAAGCAAAGACCCGTGGGGATGTATGGCGACACACAAGCAACCTAACAGGAATTGGTTCCGGCAAAGCTACGGGACACATATATCTGGACCCAGCGTGCCCAACCTAAAAGAATACAAGACCAAACTAAACCTTGAATTCGATGTGCTGGAATACAAAAGCAAGCATGATGGCCCACAAAGGAGGACACCTATGAAAGCCACATTTGGGCAATTCAGCACAGTTGGTACCCATCATTACGGCAGCATTTGCATCCCAGTTTACGTGGCAGAGGAAGAAGCTTACTTACCAGTTCACAATGTCATGCATGTCACGGCCAGGCCCAAGCAAGAAGTGAGTCCCAACGAATGCTGCCTTGTCACTGGCAGTAAGAGCATGCAGAATAGCAGCATTTGGTGCCCCAATGAGCTGGTGAAACCGAATGGGAAGGGTACCTGGCTGACCCTGGTGGCCAACCTCACAAGCGAAGGCATGAAGCTTTGGAAAGGACAGCTACTTGGCTGGAAAGATTCTGAAGACCACGACTTCACGTTAGAACTGGTGCCTGAGGTACACCTTACGGAACCTAACAGCGTCAATAACTGGCTGACACAACAGGCACTGCTTTAGGAAGTAATTCCACGAGCAAAGCCATGGCCCAGCACTCAAGCTGGACCAATAGTCCGGTCAGAGGAACTAGACTGCAGAAAACAGTGTTCATCATTGACAAGGATGGGAAAGCCTACAAAACTCGTCAGGAGCAAACGGGAACAGACAGTACTGACAATACCACCCACCAAGAGGAAGGCCCGGGCCAGGAAGAAATAGGATGGTTAACAGCTTGGGGCAAAGATGTGCAGGACGGCCTGCATGTTGGAAAGGATCCTGCAGAAGCAGCCACCCCGTCCTCAGTCCTACAAACTGGCCCACACCTCTGGGAAGGAAGCCTTTGAGAAACTGGGGCTTCCTCACTTGGAACCAGAGGAACAGACCACGCTCAAGTGTGCTAATGAGATATGCTGAGGCATTCAACCCCAAGATCCCCGCATGGCTGAACATTCCCTACGAACACCACAGGGCCATTATGGAGCAAACCCGACCTCACAGTTACCCACCACGGTGTGCAGGAATGGTCAAGAAGAGATACTCAGAGACCATGTCGACACAATGCTCAGAGATGATGTCAATTGGCCATCCCGATCCCCATGGGCGGCCCCAGTATCATTGGTCCAAAAACTTGGAGGAGGATTATGGTTTGTCACAGACTACAGAGAGCTGATTGACCACACCATCCCAGACAGGTACGCATTGCTGTGCATAGACGCTACCATTGATCACCTGGCTGGAAAACAGTACTTCACCACAACGTTGGGGATTCTGGCAAATTCCCATCAAGGAAGAACACAGGCACTGCACAGCATTCTGCACCCTGTAAGGCCTATCTGAGTACAACAAACTACCTTTTGGCTTGAAGAACTCACTGCCCACATTCCAACGTGTCATGGACCCTGTGTTGGCCGGTTTGAAGTACTATTTGCCTATGTGGATGACAGGGTTGTGTAATCTGACATGTTTGAAAAATACATGGTTGCTGTGCTGGCTGGTTTGAAATACAATGATGAAACACGGAAGGAAGAAAAGGAAGATGTGCTCTTAACTGCAAACGTCCCTCTAGTACAGAAGTTGGCCGATGACATTCCCCAGTGCCAACAAATGGATGTGGATTTTGCCCCGGGAGCACTGGATGGAGCTAAGGAACAGCAGGAAAGCATTCGGAGGGTGGCTCATCAACTTATCCTGCTCAACAGAACACTGTACCGCATCCATCGGATCGAGAAAATTGGATTCTGCACACGCATCTTCCAACAGTTACTAGTCCCTGATGGTCTACAATGCAAGGTGATAGAATCCTGCCATGATGACCTATTGACCGGACATGTAGGAAGAGACAGAAACAACACAGCCTCAGGATGTAACGTGCCGCAACTCAGTCAGCTGTGACTCCATCTAACTCAACCAAGGCTTGTTGGCTGCCGCACAACCCGGACTATTCAACGCCGCCAGCAGTCTGGGGAGCAGGCGTCTACAGGCAGGGATACAGACTCCAACAACATTTGGGACTGTGGCAGTTGCAGTTGTTGGGGTTTTTATTTGTGTGCCATTAGCGAGTCTTCTTTTTGTTGACAGAGATGCTGTGTGAGAGGGACTGCACGGCTTTCTCTGTTTATCACTGTTTCTTACTCACTTTTCAGCCGCTATTGGCCACACAATGTTTGTGGACCTTCATGTCTGTTACTCCCATGTTGTGGTATCCCGGTCACCACTGGGACTGTACCATTTTGTCCATTCCTTTTGAATTGCCTTTGTTCTCCCTTAGCTGTTGTGGACCGACTTTCAGAATCCTGCATGGGTGTTCATCATCCTTGTGTCACTTCCATTTTCCTGGCTGCTTTTTCTGGTTCTCTGTTACCTTTTGTTCCGTTTTCCAACCCCCCTTTTGGAAAAGGGAGCCGCTACCCGAGTGGCCTGTGACCGGGAGCGGGCTATGCTACCATCATTTTGTAGGTGTGTACAGCATTGGGGCATACCGTAAGTTCTCCCGGTTCTCCCAGGTGTTGTGTTTTGCTGGTCAGTACTTCCACTTTACAAAAAACTCTCTGCCGTCCTGTGTGTCATGGTGGTTGACAATCTTCTCAACTTTGTATGCATCCTCACTTTCAGTTTCGTCAATTTTGTGATCCTAATCTTTGTCTGGGTCAATTCAAAGTGGGTCAGTTCTTGTGGAGTCCCATAAGCTTTGGGCCTGAACGGTTTGCAGGTCAATTTGTTCACTGTCTCTGCAAGCTTAAGCACCTCCTCAAGCATCTCCTGCTGGGTTAACATGGGGTTTTTGTCAGAGTCCACAGATTGCCTTTCAGTCCAATACCGTAGTCGGTGCACCTGGGCTTGGCATAGAATTACTTTGGTAGGGCTGAGGGTTTCTAGCAGCTTGAAGGTTGGTCTGTTGGATGATATTATCCGGTGCAGCCCATTTGACTTCCATCTTCTCTACTGCTCTCTCATTCTCATTCCGTGCTGACTTGGTGAATTGGGGTACAGTCAGCCAGACTTTGTCACCTACACAGAGACTGTAGTCCTTCATGTGAGAGACTCTATTGTACCAGGTCTTCTGCATTGTCTGGGCATTGTTGATGTTTTCTCTTGCTGGCGCCCAAGGTTTCTGCAGGGGGAGTTGGGTTTCCGCCCAGTAGTCGCGCATGTCCATGTTCATTGATGGTCCGTCCTGGTAGTCTGGCAGTTGTGCCTCTCATCCAAACATGAGGAAGAAAGGGGACTTGTGTGTTGATTGGTGCATTGCCGTGTGGTATTTATGGCAATTGCATGTCCCAATCGTCATGTGAGTATTTATTGACATATGTTTGCAGCATCCTTACCAGCGTGCTGTTGAACCTTTCTGTCAGTCCAACTGCTTCCAGGTGGTATGGGGAAGTGAATGCTGGATGGACACCAAGCAGACTCAAGATGCGGCATCGCAGGTCACTGACAAAGGGCTGTCCTCTGTCCGTAACAATGCTTCCTGGTATGCCAAACTGACAGAACACATCTTTGACTAGGTGTCTCGACACACGGTTGGCAGTGATGTGGGGAATGGGAAATGCTTCTACCCATTTTGTCATGTAGTTAGTTAGCACAATGATGTAGTTGTTGCCTCTTGCCATTGTGGGTAGCTTGCCCACAATGTTGAAGCCAATTTTCTCCCATGGGTCTTTCACCACTATTGGCACTAGTGGTCCAACCTAATTCTTCTGCAGAGGTTTGTGTTCTGAGATCCGTGCAAGATTTAACATGGTTGATGACATCTGAGTGCCATCCTGGCCACCAGTGGGAGTCTCAAAGCGCCCACAGAGAACTCAGCACTGCTGGGCGCTGCTCAGCCACGGTCTGCCAAGAGCAGGCCAGGGACTTGGCATTCTTGGCAGTGTACAGATAGTCTATAAAAGGCCGGTGATCACTGGTACCTCCCTCTAAATAATAAGACAGTTTCCACACACGATCAACACATTGCAGAGCTTCCTGATCATGCCTATTCAACAATCCTTAGTAACAACAATGTCAGCACCAACCGGCCCACATGGTGACACACGCCAGCTTTGCAATTGCCAGGAGCAGGCAAGTGGTTCAATCCACGGGGAGGAGCCTCAGAGCAGCTACTCTCAGGGCCCAAACAGCTCTCAGTTCCATATTCCCTGGACCACTGTGGAAACCAGCAGGACCCTCCATGCAACTTCCACGATGAGCCAAAGCCCGGAAGGCTACTGGTACATCCCCACTGGAACAGGACATTATCAACAAGTTCTGCTTCTGTGGCAGAACAGAAGACCTGGACTTGTACAAATCGATTATTGAATGCGACAACCTGGAATGCGAGAGAAAATGGTTCCACATGGTCTGCATTGATGTAGAGCACATACAGTGGTACTGCCCTGTGTGCCGCCGCCTGTGGGACCTTGGCATTCAAGTAACATCTGCAGCTGGCGGGGTCAGCACAGTGACCATCCTAGCACCACCACCACTCCTGTGGGACACCCTGACACCCGATCCCACCGGTCAAGGAGACACCTGTGTTGAGGCGTCTTGACATCTACAAACAGGAACTCAGCATACCAGATAGGTTGCTAGGTTGTTGTCAAGACTTGCAGAGGGTCTGAAGGTGCTTCCCAAGGTAGGGAAGGTCGCCTGTAGTGTTTGGCAGAGTGTACTAGACAAGTAGAGTGTGTTGGACTGTTATTATATTGGTTGGGGATGCCCAGAGGGCGTCCTTTTATAACAATTTGGATCATAGTACATGTGTAGTGACAATCTAACTGTGCCCTAGCTTGGCCAAGACGGCCCTGGCCTGGCCTAGTATTGTTCCCAATCACAGGGTGTCTTTTTGCCTTTTCTTGGCGCTTCTATCAGCGCTCCAGACGTGTTCTAGGCCTTCCCAGGCCCTCTCCAGCTATTCTGGATCGTTCTAGACCATTCTGGACCATTCCAGACCATTCTAGACACAAGTGGATGTCCTCCCACATGTCCCGTGTGCTCTAAGTCCTCCCAGAGGCGCCCACAGGTAGATTCCAACACTCCCACTCACGAAACATGTTTTGTGATCCCACAGGCGTCCCTCAGTTTCAAGAACTGATCCCTAGCCAGTGGTTTTGTCAAGATGTCTGCAACCATGTCCTGAGTCGAGAGATACTCTAATGCAATCTCCAAGCGTCCTAGTGCTTCTCTGATAAAGTGGTACCTCACTTCAATGTGTTTGGTGCTGGCATGCAATGTCGGGTTCTTAGCAAGAGCAATGGCACCCTGGTTGTCCTCAAAGAGCATTGTGGGTCCATCCTGCTTGAATCCAAGCTCCCCTGCAAGCAGACGAAGCCAAACAGCTTCCTTGGTGCACTGGGCTAGTGCCATGTACTCTGCTTCCGTGCTTGAAAGAGCTACAGTGGTCTGCCGCTTGGATTGCCAGGTGATAGGCCCGTTGAACATGAAGATGAATCCAGTGGTTGATCTCCTTGTGTCCAAACATCCAGCATAGTCGGAATCCGAGTATCCAACCAGCTTCCTAGGCTCAGAGACATTCTCTTTGCCTCCCAGAAGGATTCCAAGTTCGCTTGTGCCCTTCAGGTATCTGATGATCCGCTTGGCAGCACTCCAATGCTCCTTTCCAGGCTTTGCAAGGTACTTGGACACAATTCCAACTGCAGCAGCAATGTCAGGGCGTGTTCCTAGCATGGCATAGATCAAACTGCCCACTGCATTCCTGTATGGCACAGAGCTCATCTCCAGCTCCTCCGTCTCATTCTGAGGTGCCATGTTGTTTCTGAGGTGCAGTCCATGTTCCATAGGCGTGGCATGAACCTTGGCATCTCCCATGTTGAATTTCGAAACGACCTCTTCAACATACTTCTTCTGAGACAACCAGATGGTGCGGGTGCTTCTGCTCCGTCTGATGTGAATCCCAAGGAAGTAATTCAGCTCTCCAAGGTCTGTCATCTCAAAAGCTCGCCTCAGCTCCTTCTTGACATCCCCCAGCTGTTCCTTGCTTGATGAGGCCACAATGAGGTCGTCCACATAGATCAGAATGTACTCTGTTGTCCCATTCTGACTCCTGTAGTACATGCAAGGCTCTGCAGTCGACTGCACAAAGCCCATAGACTTCAGTTTGTGGTCCATCTTGTGGTTGAAGCGCCTTGCTGATTGCTTGAGGCCGTAGAGGGGTCTCCCAAGCTTGCAGACCCGTCCTGGATGCTTGGAATCCTCAAAGCCCTCCGGTTGGCGCATGTAGATCACATAGTCCAGATCCCCTTGCAAGAATGCTGTCTTCACGTCCATCTGATGTGCCTCCAAGTCATCTGTGGCAATGATGGAGAACAGCAGTCTCATGGGACCAAACTTGGCAACAGGAGCAAACGTCTCCTGATAGTCCAATCCCTCTCTCTGAGAGAATCCCTTGGCAACAAGTCTTGCCTTGTATCTGTCAAGCTCTCCTGTGTCCTTCAGCTTTTGTTTGAAGACCCACTTGCATCCAATAGCTTTTCTGCCCGTTGGCAGATCCACAAGTTGCCATGTCCCATTCTTGGCAAGAGCATCCATCTCTTCCTGAGCAGCCTGACGCCATTGTAAAGCATCTGGCATGGTCTGGCTCTCCTTGTAGCTTGTGGGCTCGTTTGAGACAAAGGAGACAGCATAGGCAACTGCAGCAACGTTTGCAGCGTTGCTTGAAGCCTTCCACCACTCTCCTGGCGGCTTCCTGAGTCTTTTGGGGGTTGGAGAAGGCTCTGCAGCACTCTCATAGTCAGAGGACGGCTCAGGGGTCCGTTCCCTCATGTTCTCCTCTCCCTCTGACATGTCTGTGTCCTCAGAGTCGTTACTGACATCCTGCAGCTCGTCACTGACATCCTGCAGCTCGTCACTGACATCCTGCAGCTTCATTTCGGGCCCAATTCCCGCTTCCAGGCTCTCAGCAGGCACTTGGGGCGTCTGAGCAGACTGGAGGGATGGAATGAAGCTCTTCTCATCGAATTTGACACTTCTGGAGAACAGGATCTTCTTAGTCTGTATGTCCATAAGCCGGTATTCCTTGCTGTGGGAGCTATACCCCAGCATGATGCACTTGACAGCAGCATCATCCAGCTTCTGGCGCTTGTTGGGTTGAATGTAGGCATAGGCAATGCATCCAAACGTCCTCAAATGTCCCAGAGATGGTGGGATACCATGGAACATCTCATAAGGCGTCTTGGGGCATGCAACAGTGGGAGATCTGTTCCTCAGATAGACTGCTGTCATGATTGCTTCTCCCCAGAAACGCTTGTCCAAGCCTGACTGCTTCAACAAACATCTCCCCATCTCCACAAGGGTACGGTTGGCTCGTTCAGCAACACCATTTTGCTGTGGAGTATTTACTGAACTCCTCTGATGCTGTGTGCCCTTCTCCTTGAAGTGGTCCCTTAGCAAGTTGCTCATGTACTCGCCTCCTGGGTCGGATCTGACAGCTTTGATCTGCTTTCCATGTAGGGGGACAAGTGCTGCTTCCAGCTCCTGATAGTGCCTAGCAACTTCTCCCTTGGTCTTCATAAGGCAAACATGGAAATATCTTGTCTTGTCATCAATGAATGTGACAAAATAGCGATATCCAGTGATCGTGGGTGGTTCAACTGGTCCCCAGACATCTGTGTGGATCAATCCCAGCTTCTCTGATGCTCTGGAGGCCTGTGCCTTGGGGAATGGCGCTCTGCTTGCTTTGCTGAGTGCACAAGTGTCACAAATGCTCAAGCTCCCACTAGTTTGAACGCCCTTGGCAAGCTTGGTGAGCCTTCCAATGTCTGCAACGTTCAAATGGCCGAGTCTCTGATGCCATAGGGACAAGTCCTGACTTGTTGTGTCCCTTCCAACATTGTGGGCAATCCCAGCATTTGCCTGCCCATGTGTTGTCTCGAATGTGTAGACAAATTGGTTCTCTTTGGCAAGGAAAGCCGTCCCATCCTTTGCAATGATCCGAGCAGCTTGTGGTCCCACTTCAAAACAAGCTCCAGCTTTGGCAAGGCGAGCCAGTGATAGGAGGTTCTTGGTCATCTTGGGGACGTGCCAGCAGTTCTGGATTTGCAGGGGCACTGTCTTCCCCTCTGTGTTGATCACCCATGTGTGAAGCGTTCCATGCCCCACAGCTTCCAATGTGTGATTGTCTGCCATCTCAATGGCGACAGGAGACATCTTCTCATAGTCCTCAAACAGCTCTCTGCGGCCAGTCATGTGCTGAGAGGCTCCTGAGTCCAAAATCCAAGTGTTGGATGTCAGGGATGGCATCTGAGTTCCAATGGTGGTGAAAGCAAAGCCTCCAGGCGTCTGTTGAGTCGAGTTGGCCTGGTTTAGGCCCTTCTTCTCGTCTGCTGCCCTCTTGTGGCATTCCTTCTTGATGTGGCCCTTCTTGTTGCAGTAGTGACAGACTGCCTCCTTCTTCCAATCTGGCTTTCCCCCAGCCTTGTTGGTCTTCTGAGCATTCCCTTTGGTGTCAGCTTGTGTGAAGAAGGCTTTTGCTGCCTTTCCAGAGTTCTTCTTTCCATCTGCACGCCTCATTTCCTCCTGCAACAGCCTGGATGTCACAAAAGCCAAGTCCAGCTTCTCACTGGTCGACTCCAGAGTCATCACAAGGGTGTCAAAGGCTTCTGGAAGGGAAGAGAGCAAGGAGAACACATGGTCCTCCTCAGAAACGGGAGCTCCGATGGCTGCAAGTTCCTGGGTCTGTTGGAATCTACCTGTGGGCGCCTCTGGGAGGACTTAGAGCACACGGGACATGTGGGAGGACATCCACTTGTGTCTAGAATGGTCTGGAATGGTCCAGAATGGTCTAGAACGATCCAGAATAGCTGGAGAGGGCCTGGGAAGGCCTAGAACACGTCTGGAGCGCTGATAGAAGCGCCAAGAAAAGGCAAAAAGACACCCTGTGATTGGGAACAATACTAGGCCAGGCCAGGGCCGTCTTGGCCAAGCTAGGGCACAGTTAGATTGTCACTACACATGTACTATGATCCAAATTGTTATTAAAGGACGCCCTCTGGGCATCCCCAACCAATATAATAACAGTCCAACACACTCTACTTGTCTAGTACACTCTGCCAAACACTACAGGCGACCTTCCCTACCTTGGGAAGCACCTTCAGACCCTCTGCAAGTCTTGACAACAACCTAGCAACCTATCTGGTATGCTGAGTTCCTGTTTGTAGATGTCAAGACGTCTCAACAGGTTATGAGCCCTGACACAGCTGTCTGAACATTACTGACTCCACCTCTATCCCTATCTGGGAAACACGTCACTGTGCCTATCACTGGTGCTGCTGAGGACTTGGAGAACTGTTTGAGCACTCGAGAAGCCTAGATAGCAGGCATAGGACACCTGCGTCTGACCATCAAACGAGCTATTGTCTGGACTGGACTGGACTGGAGTGGATTTTCTGGAGCAGGTTCTGACCACTTGCGGTTGAACACCGGGACTATCCCATTTTGCCACACTCTTTGCACAAGATGGCTGGCGACTCTGACAGCCGAGTGTCCATTGAGAGGTTCACTGGGGAGAACTTTCACCTTTGGAAGTTGAAAATGAAGATGCTGTTGATTGAGAAGGGACTTTGGGATGCCATTGACATCAAGGACGGCTCAGGAACTGCCAAGGCCACCAACACAGCATCAGACGACTGGATACGTCGAGATGAGAGAGCTCTGGCTCTGCTGATCATGTCTTTGAATGATGAGCAATTGATGCATGTTCATGAGGCTGAATCCGCCCTTGAAGCATGGGAAAAGCTGAGGGAGGTGCATGAGAAGAAGGGGGTTGCCAACAGACACTTCCTGAGACGTCGGTTCCTCACTGTGACAATGGACCCAACTGATTCCATGACCATCCACATCAACAAGATCAAGAGGATGACCCAGGAACTTGCAGCCATCGGAGCTCCCGTTTCTGAGGAGGACCATGTGTTCTCCTTGCTCTCTTCCCTTCCAGAAGCCTTTGACACCCTTGTGATGACTCTGGAGTCGACCAGTGAGAAGCTGGACTTGGCTTTTGTGACATCCAGGCTGTTGCAGGAGGAAATGAGGCGTGCAGATGGAAAGAAGAACTCTGGAAAGGCAGCAAAAGCCTTCTTCACACAAGCTGACACCAAAGGGAATGCTCAGAAGACCAACAAGGCTGGGGGAAAGCCAGATTGGAAGAAGGAGGCAGTCTGTCACTACTGCAACAAGAAGGGCCACATCAAGAAGGAATGCCACAAGAGGGCAGCAGACGAGAAGAAGGGCCTAAACCAGGCCAACTCAACTCAACAGACGCCTGGAGGCTTTGCTTTCACCACCATTGGAACTCAGATGCCATCCCTGACATCCAACACTTGGATTTTGGACTCAGGAGCCTCTCAGCACATGACTGGCCGCAGAGAGCTGTTTGGGGACTATGAGAAGATGTCTCCTGTCGCCATTGAGATGGCAGACAATCACACATTGGAAGCTGTGGGGCATGGAACGCTTCACACATGGGTGATCAACACAGAGGGGAAGACAGTGCCCCTGCAAATCCAGAACTGCTGGCACGTCCCCAAGATGACCAAGAACCTCCTATCACTGGCTCGCCTTGCCAAAGCTGGAGCTTGTTTTGAAGTGGGACCACAGGCTGCTCGGATCATTGCAAAGGATGGGATGGCTTTCCTTGCCAAAGAGAACCAATTTGTCTACACATTCGAGACAACACATGGGCAGGCAAATGCTGGGATTGCCCACAATGTTGGAAGGGACACAACAAGTCAGGACTTGTCCCTATGGCATCAGAGACTCGGCCATTTGAACGTTGCAGACATTGGAAGGCTCACCAAGCTTGCCAAGGGCGTTCAAACTAGTGGGAGCTTGAGCATTTGTGACACTTGTGCACTCAGCAAAGCAAGCAGAGCGCCATTCCCCAAGGCACAGGCCTCCAGAGCATCAGAGAAGCTGGGATTGATCCACACAGATGTCTGGGGACCAGTTGAACCACCCACGATCACTGGATATCGCTATTTTGTCACATTCATTGATGACAAGACAAGATATTTCCATGTTTGCCTTATGAAGACCAAGGGAGAAGTTGCTAGGCACTATCAGGAGCTGGAAGCAGCACTTGTCCCCCTACATGGAAAGCAGATCAAAGCTGTCAGATCCGACCCAGGAGGCGAGTACATGAGCAACTTGCTAAGGGACCACTTCAAGGAGAAGGGCACACAGCATCAGAGGAGTTCAGTAAATACTCCACAGCAAAATGGTGTTGCTGAACGAGCCAACCGTACCCTTGTGGAGATGGGGAGATGTTTGTTGAAGCAGTCAGGCTTGGACAAGCGTTTCTGGGGAGAAGCAATCATGACAGCAGTCTATCTGAGGAACAGATCTCCCACTGTTGCATGCCCCAAGACGCCTTATGAGATGTTCCTTGGTATCCCACCATCTCTGGGACATTTGAGGACGTTTGGATGCATTGCCTATGCCTACATTCAACCCAACAAGCGCCAGAAGCTGGATGATGCTGCTGTCAAGTGCATCATGCTGGGGTATAGCTCCCACAGCAAGGAATACCGGCTTATGGACATACAGACTAAGAAGATCCTGTTCTCCAGAAGTGTCAAATTCGATGAGAAGAGCTTCATTCCATCCCTCCAGTCTGCTCAGACGCCCCAAGTGCCTGCTGAGAGCCTGGAAGTGGGAATTGGGCCCGAAATGAAGCTGCAGGATGTCAGTGACGAGCTGCAGGATGTCAGTGACGAGCTGCAGGATGTCAGTAACGACTCTGAGGACACAGACATGTCAGAGGGAGAGGAGAACATGAGGGAACGGACCCCTGAGCCGTCCTCTGACTATGAGAGTGCTGCAGAGCCTTCTCCAACCCCCAAAAGACTCAGGAAGCCGCCAGGAGAGTGGTGGAAGGCTTCAAGCAACGCTGCAAACGTTGCTGCAGTTGCCTATGCTGTCTCCTTTGTCTCAAACGAGCCCACAAGCTACAAGGAGAGCCAGACCATGCCAGATGCTTCACAATGGCGTCAGGCTGCTCAGGAAGAGATGGATGCTCTTGCCAAGAATGGGACATGGCAACTTGTGGATCTGCCAACGGGCAGAAAAGCTATTGGATGCAAGTGGGTCTTCAAACGAAAGCTGAAGGACACAGGAGAGCTTGACAGATACAAGGCAAGACTTGTTGCCAAGGGATTCTCTCAGAGAGAGGGATTGGACTATCAGGAGACGTTTGCTCCTGTTGCCAAGTTTGGTCCCATGAGACTGCTGTTCTCCATCATTGCCACAGATGACTTGGAGGCACATCAGATGGACGTGAAGACAGCATTCTTGCAAGGGGATCTGGACTATGTGATCTACATGCGCCAACCGGAGGGCTTTGAGGATTCCAAGCATCCAGGACGGGTCTGCAAGCTTGGGAGACCCCTCTACGGCCTCAAGCAATCAGCAAGGCGCTTCAACCACAAGATAGACCACAAACTGAAGTCTATGGGCTTTGTGCAGTCGACTGCAGAGCCTTGCATGTACTACAGGAGTCAGAATGGGACAACAGAGTACATTCTGATCTATGTGGACGACCTCATTGTGGCCTCATCAAGCAAGGAACAGCTGGGGGATGTCAAGAAGGAGCTGAGACGAGCTTTTGAGATGACAGACCTTGGAGAGCTGAATTACTTCCTTGGGATTCACATCAGACGGAGCAGAAGCACCCGCACCATCTGGTTGTCTCAGAAGAAGTATGTTGAAGAGGTCGTTTCGAAATTCAACATGGGAGATGCCAAGGTTCATGCCACGCCTATGGAACATGGACTGCACCTCAGAAACAACATGGCACCTCAGAATGAGACGGAGGAGCTGGAGATGAGCTCTGTGCCATACAGGAATGCAGTGGGCAGTTTGATCTATGCCATGCTAGGAACACGCCCTGACATTGCTGCTGCAGTTGGAATTGTGTCCAAGTACCTTGCAAAGCCTGGAAAGGAGCATTGGAGTGCTGCCAAGCGGATCATCAGATACCTGAAGGGCACAAGCGAACTTGGAATCCTTCTGGGAGGCAAAGAGAATGTCTCTGAGCCTAGGAAGCTGGTTGGATACTCGGATTCCGACTATGCTGGATGTTTGGACACAAGGAGATCAACCACTGGATTCATCTTCATGTTCAACGGGCCTATCACCTGGCAATCCAAGCGGCAGACCACTGTAGCTCTTTCAAGCACGGAAGCAGAGTACATGGCACTAGCCCAGTGCACCAAGGAAGCTGTTTGGCTTCGTCTGCTTGCAGGGGAGCTTGGATTCAAGCAGGATGGACCCACAATGCTCTTTGAGGACAACCAGGGTGCCATCGCTCTTGCTAAGAACCCGACATTGCATGCCAGCACCAAACACATTGAAGTGAGGTACCACTTTATCAGAGAAGCACTAGGACGCTTGGAGATTGCATTAAAGTATCTCTCGACTCAGGACATGGTTGCAGACATCTTGACAAAACCACTGGCTAGGGATCAGTTCTTGAAACTGAGGGACGCCTGTGGGATCACAAAACATGTTTCGTGAGTGGGAGTGTTGGAATCTACCTGTGGGCGCCTCTGGGAGGACTTAGAGCACACGGGACATGTGGGAGGACATCCACTTGTGTCTAGAATGGTCTGGAATGGTCCAGAATGGTCTAGAACGATCCAGAATAGCTGGAGAGGGCCTGGGAAGGCCTAGAACACGTCTGGAGCGCTGATAGAAGCGCCAAGAAAAGGCAAAAAGACACCCTGTGATTGGGAACAATACTAGGCCAGGCCAGGGCCGTCTTGGCCAAGCTAGGGCACAGTTAGATTGTCACTACACATGTACTATGATCCAAATTGTTATTAAAGGACGCCCTCTGGGCATCCCCAACCAATATAATAACAGTCCAACACACTCTACTTGTCTAGTACACTCTGCCAAACACTACAGGCGACCTTCCCTACCTTGGGAAGCACCTTCAGACCCTCTGCAAGTCTTGACAACAACCTAGCAACCTATCTGGTATGCTGAGTTCCTGTTTGTAGATGTCAAGACGTCTCAACAGGTTATGAGCCCTGACACAGCTGTCTGAACATTACTGACTCCACCTCTATCCCTATCTGGGAAACACGTCACTGTGCCTATCACTGGTGCTGCTGAGGACTTGGAGAACTGTTTGAGCACTCGAGAAGCCTAGATAGCAGGCATAGGACACCTGCGTCTGACCATCAAACGAGCTATTGTCTGGACTGGACTGGACTGGAGTGGATTTTCTGGAGCAGGTTCTGACCACTTGCGGTTGAACACCGGGACTATCCCATTTTGCCACACTCTTTGCACAAGATGGCTGGCGACTCTGACAGCCGAGTGTCCATTGAGAGGTTCACTGGGGAGAACTTTCACCTTTGGAAGTTGAAAATGAAGATGCTGTTGATTGAGAAGGGACTTTGGGATGCCATTGACATCAAGGACGGCTCAGGAACTGCCAAGGCCACCAACACAGCATCAGACGACTGGATACGTCGAGATGAGAGAGCTCTGGCTCTGCTGATCATGTCTTTGAATGATGAGCAATTGATGCATGTTCATGAGGCTGAATCCGCCCTTGAAGCATGGGAAAAGCTGAGGGAGGTGCATGAGAAGAAGGGGGTTGCCAACAGACACTTCCTGAGACGTCGGTTCCTCACTGTGACAATGGACCCAACTGATTCCATGACCATCCACATCAACAAGATCAAGAGGATGACCCAGGAACTTGCAGCCATCGGAGCTCCCGTTTCTGAGGAGGACCATGTGTTCTCCTTGCTCTCTTCCCTTCCAGAAGCCTTTGACACCCTTGTGATGACTCTGGAGTCGACCAGTGAGAAGCTGGACTTGGCTTTTGTGACATCCAGGCTGTTGCAGGAGGAAATGAGGCGTGCAGATGGAAAGAAGAACTCTGGAAAGGCAGCAAAAGCCTTCTTCACACAAGCTGACACCAAAGGGAATGCTCAGAAGACCAACAAGGCTGGGGGAAAGCCAGATTGGAAGAAGGAGGCAGTCTGTCACTACTGCAACAAGAAGGGCCACATCAAGAAGGAATGCCACAAGAGGGCAGCAGACGAGAAGAAGGGCCTAAACCAGGCCAACTCAACTCAACAGACGCCTGGAGGCTTTGCTTTCACCACCATTGGAACTCAGATGCCATCCCTGACATCCAACACTTGGATTTTGGACTCAGGAGCCTCTCAGCACATGACTGGCCGCAGAGAGCTGTTTGGGGACTATGAGAAGATGTCTCCTGTCGCCATTGAGATGGCAGACAATCACACATTGGAAGCTGTGGGGCATGGAACGCTTCACACATGGGTGATCAACACAGAGGGGAAGACAGTGCCCCTGCAAATCCAGAACTGCTGGCACGTCCCCAAGATGACCAAGAACCTCCTATCACTGGCTCGCCTTGCCAAAGCTGGAGCTTGTTTTGAAGTGGGACCACAGGCTGCTCGGATCATTGCAAAGGATGGGATGGCTTTCCTTGCCAAAGAGAACCAATTTGTCTACACATTCGAGACAACACATGGGCAGGCAAATGCTGGGATTGCCCACAATGTTGGAAGGGACACAACAAGTCAGGACTTGTCCCTATGGCATCAGAGACTCGGCCATTTGAACGTTGCAGACATTGGAAGGCTCACCAAGCTTGCCAAGGGCGTTCAAACTAGTGGGAGCTTGAGCATTTGTGACACTTGTGCACTCAGCAAAGCAAGCAGAGCGCCATTCCCCAAGGCACAGGCCTCCAGAGCATCAGAGAAGCTGGGATTGATCCACACAGATGTCTGGGGACCAGTTGAACCACCCACGATCACTGGATATCGCTATTTTGTCACATTCATTGATGACAAGACAAGATATTTCCATGTTTGCCTTATGAAGACCAAGGGAGAAGTTGCTAGGCACTATCAGGAGCTGGAAGCAGCACTTGTCCCCCTACATGGAAAGCAGATCAAAGCTGTCAGATCCGACCCAGGAGGCGAGTACATGAGCAACTTGCTAAGGGACCACTTCAAGGAGAAGGGCACACAGCATCAGAGGAGTTCAGTAAATACTCCACAGCAAAATGGTGTTGCTGAACGAGCCAACCGTACCCTTGTGGAGATGGGGAGATGTTTGTTGAAGCAGTCAGGCTTGGACAAGCGTTTCTGGGGAGAAGCAATCATGACAGCAGTCTATCTGAGGAACAGATCTCCCACTGTTGCATGCCCCAAGACGCCTTATGAGATGTTCCTTGGTATCCCACCATCTCTGGGACATTTGAGGACGTTTGGATGCATTGCCTATGCCTACATTCAACCCAACAAGCGCCAGAAGCTGGATGATGCTGCTGTCAAGTGCATCATGCTGGGGTATAGCTCCCACAGCAAGGAATACCGGCTTATGGACATACAGACTAAGAAGATCCTGTTCTCCAGAAGTGTCAAATTCGATGAGAAGAGCTTCATTCCATCCCTCCAGTCTGCTCAGACGCCCCAAGTGCCTGCTGAGAGCCTGGAAGTGGGAATTGGGCCCGAAATGAAGCTGCAGGATGTCAGTGACGAGCTGCAGGATGTCAGTGACGAGCTGCAGGATGTCAGTAACGACTCTGAGGACACAGACATGTCAGAGGGAGAGGAGAACATGAGGGAACGGACCCCTGAGCCGTCCTCTGACTATGAGAGTGCTGCAGAGCCTTCTCCAACCCCCAAAAGACTCAGGAAGCCGCCAGGAGAGTGGTGGAAGGCTTCAAGCAACGCTGCAAACGTTGCTGCAGTTGCCTATGCTGTCTCCTTTGTCTCAAACGAGCCCACAAGCTACAAGGAGAGCCAGACCATGCCAGATGCTTCACAATGGCGTCAGGCTGCTCAGGAAGAGATGGATGCTCTTGCCAAGAATGGGACATGGCAACTTGTGGATCTGCCAACGGGCAGAAAAGCTATTGGATGCAAGTGGGTCTTCAAACGAAAGCTGAAGGACACAGGAGAGCTTGACAGATACAAGGCAAGACTTGTTGCCAAGGGATTCTCTCAGAGAGAGGGATTGGACTATCAGGAGACGTTTGCTCCTGTTGCCAAGTTTGGTCCCATGAGACTGCTGTTCTCCATCATTGCCACAGATGACTTGGAGGCACATCAGATGGACGTGAAGACAGCATTCTTGCAAGGGGATCTGGACTATGTGATCTACATGCGCCAACCGGAGGGCTTTGAGGATTCCAAGCATCCAGGACGGGTCTGCAAGCTTGGGAGACCCCTCTACGGCCTCAAGCAATCAGCAAGGCGCTTCAACCACAAGATAGACCACAAACTGAAGTCTATGGGCTTTGTGCAGTCGACTGCAGAGCCTTGCATGTACTACAGGAGTCAGAATGGGACAACAGAGTACATTCTGATCTATGTGGACGACCTCATTGTGGCCTCATCAAGCAAGGAACAGCTGGGGGATGTCAAGAAGGAGCTGAGACGAGCTTTTGAGATGACAGACCTTGGAGAGCTGAATTACTTCCTTGGGATTCACATCAGACGGAGCAGAAGCACCCGCACCATCTGGTTGTCTCAGAAGAAGTATGTTGAAGAGGTCGTTTCGAAATTCAACATGGGAGATGCCAAGGTTCATGCCACGCCTATGGAACATGGACTGCACCTCAGAAACAACATGGCACCTCAGAATGAGACGGAGGAGCTGGAGATGAGCTCTGTGCCATACAGGAATGCAGTGGGCAGTTTGATCTATGCCATGCTAGGAACACGCCCTGACATTGCTGCTGCAGTTGGAATTGTGTCCAAGTACCTTGCAAAGCCTGGAAAGGAGCATTGGAGTGCTGCCAAGCGGATCATCAGATACCTGAAGGGCACAAGCGAACTTGGAATCCTTCTGGGAGGCAAAGAGAATGTCTCTGAGCCTAGGAAGCTGGTTGGATACTCGGATTCCGACTATGCTGGATGTTTGGACACAAGGAGATCAACCACTGGATTCATCTTCATGTTCAACGGGCCTATCACCTGGCAATCCAAGCGGCAGACCACTGTAGCTCTTTCAAGCACGGAAGCAGAGTACATGGCACTAGCCCAGTGCACCAAGGAAGCTGTTTG
Organism: Powellomyces hirtus; assembly: GCA_025526995.1. Taxonomy (NCBI): domain Eukaryota; kingdom Fungi; phylum Chytridiomycota; class Chytridiomycetes; order Spizellomycetales; family Powellomycetaceae; genus Powellomyces; species Powellomyces hirtus. The sequence continues at coordinate 101,644 of JAHLKG010000017.1, read as the reverse complement.
GCTTCGTCTGCTTGCAGGGGAGCTTGGATTCAAGCAGGATGGACCCACAATGCTCTTTGAGGACAACCAGGGTGCCATCGCTCTTGCTAAGAACCCGACATTGCATGCCAGCACCAAACACATTGAAGTGAGGTACCACTTTATCAGAGAAGCACTAGGACGCTTGGAGATTGCATTAAAGTATCTCTCGACTCAGGACATGGTTGCAGACATCTTGACAAAACCACTGGCTAGGGATCAGTTCTTGAAACTGAGGGACGCCTGTGGGATCACAAAACATGTTTCGTGAGTGGGAGTGTTGGAATCTACCTGTGGGCGCCTCTGGGAGGACTTAGAGCACACGGGACATGTGGGAGGACATCCACTTGTGTCTAGAATGGTCTGGAATGGTCCAGAATGGTCTAGAACGATCCAGAATAGCTGGAGAGGGCCTGGGAAGGCCTAGAACACGTCTGGAGCGCTGATAGAAGCGCCAAGAAAAGGCAAAAAGACACCCTGTGATTGGGAACAATACTAGGCCAGGCCAGGGCCGTCTTGGCCAAGCTAGGGCACAGTTAGATTGTCACTACACATGTACTATGATCCAAATTGTTATTAAAGGACGCCCTCTGGGCATCCCCAACCAATATAATAACAGTCCAACACACTCTACTTGTCTAGTACACTCTGCCAAACACTACAGGCGACCTTCCCTACCTTGGGAAGCACCTTCAGACCCTCTGCAAGTCTTGACAACAACCTAGCAACCTATCTGGTATGCTGAGTTCCTGTTTGTAGATGTCAAGACGTCTCAACAGGGTCATCCTCTTGATCTTGTTGATGTGGATGGTCATGGAATCAGTTGGGTCCATTGTCACAGTGAGGAACCGACGTCTCAGGAAGTGTCTGTTGGCAACCCCCTTCTTCTCATGCACCTCCCTCAGCTTTTCCCATGCTTCAAGGGCGGATTCAGCCTCATGAACATGCATCAATTGCTCATCATTCAAAGACATGATCAGCAGAGCCAGAGCTCTCTCATCTCGACGTATCCAGTCGTCTGATGCTGTGTTGGTGGCCTTGGCAGTTCCTGAGCCGTCCTTGATGTCAATGGCATCCCAAAGTCCCTTCTCAATCAACAGCATCTTCATTTTCAACTTCCAAAGGTGAAAGTTCTCCCCAGTGAACCTCTCAATGGACACTCGGCTGTCAGAGTCGCCAGCCATCTTGTGCAAAGAGTGTGGCAAAATGGGATAGTCCCGGTGTTCAACCGCAAGTGGTCAGAACCTGCTCCAGAAAATCCACTCCAGTCCAGTCCAGTCCAGACAATAGCTCGTTTGATGGTCAGACGCAGGTGTCCTATGCCTGCTATCTAGGCTTCTCGAGTGCTCAAACAGTTCTCCAAGTCCTCAGCAGCACCAGTGATAGGCACAGTGACGTGTTTCCCAGATAGGGATAGAGGTGGAGTCAGTAATGTTCAGACAGCTGTGTCAGGGCTCATAACCTGTTGAGGCGTCTTGACATCTACAAACAGGAACTCAGCATACCAGATAGGTTGCTAGGTTGTTGTCAAGACTTGCAGAGGGTCTGAAGGTGCTTCCCAAGGTAGGGAAGGTCGCCTGTAGTGTTTGGCAGAGTGTACTAGACAAGTAGAGTGTGTTGGACTGTTATTATATTGGTTGGGGATGCCCAGAGGGCGTCCTTTTATAACAATTTGGATCATAGTACATGTGTAGTGACAATCTAACTGTGCCCTAGCTTGGCCAAGACGGCCCTGGCCTGGCCTAGTATTGTTCCCAATCACAGGGTGTCTTTTTGCCTTTTCTTGGCGCTTCTATCAGCGCTCCAGACGTGTTCTAGGCCTTCCCAGGCCCTCTCCAGCTATTCTGGATCGTTCTAGACCATTCTGGACCATTCCAGACCATTCTAGACACAAGTGGATGTCCTCCCACATGTCCCGTGTGCTCTAAGTCCTCCCAGAGGCGCCCACAGGTAGATTCCAACAACCTGTTGGATGACAATGCACTGCATGTACTGGTCGATCGCGTTGCAATACACAATGCCGTACGCTTTCAGGGCCTGCCGCCCAGAGAGGAGCGGTGCCAACTTCATATGGACAAGATTGCACCCTCTGAACGCTACAAGGACCCAAACTTCCGGCTGTTTGACAATGATGCATGGATAGAAGATACGGACAAAGAACCTATCCTGTTCCTTAATAGGGACCCTACTTTGGGTGCAACAAAGGACATGGACAACTACATGACTCGTGTTCATGACAACCTCTATTATGCCAACCCTACCATGATGGATACCAGGATGGCTGCAAAAAATGCTTGCGACACTAAGACTGGTGCTATCTTCCACAGCAAAGCTTGGATCATGCGGGGCTCAATATCATGCCTGCCAGTCATTTCAGCCAACGCAGCTGCAGTATTCTTCATATGGGACCACGCAAAACAAGCGAACGAGCAAACACATGCAAGGCAGCCATCAAAGACAATGTGCAGAGTACAGATTGGTGAAGCCGGCTGGCAGATGTCCCAAAACAAGTCACAGAGTCATGCTCATGCCCAACGCACCCAGCAACCTCATGATGCTCAACTTCAATGCCACCTCCAGTTCCCACTTTGACATCAACAATTACAAGTGGGCCATCATGTGCGTGTATGGTAACTTCACCCCCGGCTGAGGTGGTGACCTCATACTCCCTGACCAGGAGATTAGAGTGTGTACGCGCCCAGAAGACATTGTTATTGCCCAGTTTGAATGAATGCACCACAAAGTAACACAGCTGGAATCACCACAGGAGGAACGGTACACTCAGGTCGCATCTGAGCAGATGACATTCTATGAAGCCCATCATACTGTTGGAGGCGTATCTCTAACCCTAGCTTGCTATTTTGTCCTCTTCATTGATGAAAAGAGCAGAGCAGTTTTCCCCTATCTGCTCAAGACCAAGGCAGAGACACTTCCCAGCTTCAAGACCTTTGCTACAGCAGCTGCAACAGAGACCGGATGCTTGCTCAAGGTCCTCCAGTCTGACCATGGTGGAAAATACCTGTCCAAGGCATTCTCAAACTTCACTCAGTTTTTGGGCATCTGACACCAGCTCAGTTCTGTTGCCACACCTCAGCAGAATGGTGTTGCAGAGCACATGAACAGGATGCTTGTTGAGCTGGCTCGATCCCTGCTGCTCCAAGCTGGACTTCCCCACAAGTTCTGGGTGAAGCACTGCACTCATGACAGCTGCATACCTGAGGAACTGAAGCCCCACTCGAGCTCTCCACATTATATAAGACTACACCTTGGCAGATCCGGACAGACACTGGTCCAAACATTCAGCACCTCCGCATCTTTGGCTGCACAGCCTGTGCTTCCACTCTCAGGAAGAACCAGAACACACTTGGTCCAAACACCAACAGAAGCATCTTCCTGGGCTACAGCCTGACTACAAAAGGCTATTGACTCTGGAACGAGGCTGCTGGCAAGCTGATTGAGAGCAGAGACGTCCAGTTTGATGAGGAGTCCCCTGATGGAAATCCTGGCCAGCCGGAGCCTGCTGCCCAGGCTCCCACTGACATGGCAGATGAGGTGTCAGATGCTGAACATGACTCTTCTCAGCAACGGAGGCACTGGAGGATGCCCCTCAGCAGGGAGACAAGCTGGATGGTGGCTCTGAGCAAGACGAGGACTTTGAGGATGCTCAGGAGCACCAGCCCAGCCCTGTCGGAGTGATCCCATCCGCCCATGGGAAGCCTAAGGCATCCAAAGTGCCTGAACGGAGCTCAACCTGCATCCGACAGGCCCCTCGAGAGTACTGGAGGACTGGGAGTGGTCTGCTGGCTGAGGCAACTGGCCTACTGCTGACGCTATTGCACCGGAGAGCCTCCCTCAAGGCTGCTTTGAAAGCCCCTGATGCAAGGAAGTGGGAGCAAGCAGCTCAAACCGAACTCGACAGCCTGCATGCCAACCACACCTGGGATCACGTTCCCTTGCCTGCAGGGTGTCAGCCCATCAAGTGCAATTGGGTCTTCAAGATCAAGGGAGCAGCAGACGGCTCGCTCCAGCCTTTCAAGGCCTGCCTGGTTGCCATAGGCTTCTCTCAACGAGAGGGAGTTGATTATGGTGAGACCTTTTGCCCTGTGGCCAAGTTCGGCTCTGTCACAATGGTTCTGGCTATTGCAGCCATTGAGGACATGGAACTGGAGCAGATGATGCTGTGACAGCATTCCTTAACCCTGCAATTGAGGAAGAGATCTATATGGAGAAGCCTGAGGGCTTTGCCATTGCTGGGCAGGAGGACCTGGTTTGCCGACTTCATCACAGCCTGTACGGTCTCAAGCAGTCATCTTGAAACTGGAATCAGCTTCTCGATGCCAGCCTCAGGCAGCTGAGCTTTGTGCAGTGCAATGCTGACCATTGCATCTACACTCTGAATGCTCAAGACCCCAAGAGCACCGTGTGTCTGCTGGTCTATGTGGGCGACATAACTCTGGCATCCAAATCCATGGTGCAAATCGACCACATCAAGACTGTGTTGGAATCTACCTGTGGGCGCCTCTGGGAGGACTTAGAGCACACAGGACATGTGGGAGGACATCCACTTGTCTCTAGAATGGTCTGGAATGGTCCAGAATGGCCTAGAACGATCCAGAAAACCTGGAGAGGGCCTGGGAAGGCCTAGAACACGTCTGGAGCGCTGATATAAGCACCAAGAAAAGGCAAAAAGACACTCTGTGATTGGGAACAATACTAGGCCAGGCCAGGGCCGTCTTGGCCAAGCTAGGGCACAGTTAGATTGTCACTACACATGTACTATGATCCAAATTGTTATAAAAGGACGCCCTCTGGGGCTCCCCAACCAATATAACAACAGTCCAACACACTCTACTTGTCTAGTACACTCTGCCAAACACTGCAGGCGACCTTCCCTACCTTGGGAAGCACCTTCAGACCCTCTGCAAGTCTTGACAACAACCTAGCAACCTATCTGGTATGTTTGTAGATGTCAAAACATCTCAACAGGTTATGAGCCCTGACACAGCTGTCTGAACATTACTGACTCCACCTCTATCCCTATCTGGGAAACACGTCACTGTGCCTATCACTGGCACTGCTGAGGACTTGGAGAACTGTTTGAGCACTTGAGAGCCTAGATAGCAGGCATAGGACACCTGCGTCTGACCATTGAACGAGCTATTGTCTGGACTGGACTGGACTGAAGTGGATTTTCTGGAGCAGGTTCTGACCACTTGCGGTTGAACACTGGGACTATCCCATTTTGCCACACTCTTTGCACAAGATGGCTGGCAACTCTGACATCCGAGTGTCCATTGAGAGGTTCACTGGGGAGAACTTTCACCTTTGGAAGTTGAAAATGAAGATGCTGTTGATTGAGAAGGGACTTTGGGATGCCATTGACATCAAGGACGGCTCTGGAACTGCCAAGGCCACCAACACAGCATCAGACGACTGGATACGTCGAGATGAGAGAGCTCTGGCTCTGCTGATCATGTCTTTGAATGATGAGCAATTGATGCATGTTCATGAGGCCGAATCCGCCCTTGAAGCATGGGAAAAGCTGAGGGAGGTGCATGAGAAGAAGGGGGTTGCCAACAGACACTTCCTGAGACGTCGGTTCCTCACTGTGACAATGGACCCAACTGATTCCATGACCATCCACATCAACAAGATCAAGAGGATGACCCAGGAACTTGCTGCCATTGGAGCTCCCGTTTCTGAGGAGGACCATGTGTTCTCCTTGCTCTCTTCCCTTCCTGAAGCCTTTGACACCCTTGTGATGACTCTGGAGTCAACCAGTGAGAAGCTGGACTTGGCTTTTGTGACATCCAGGCTGTTGCAGGAGGAAATGAGGCATGCAGATGGAAAGAAGAACTCTGGAAAGGCAGCAAAAGCCTTCTCCACACAAGCTGACACCAAAGGGAATGCTCAGAAGACCAACAAGGCTGGGGGAAAGCCAGATTGGAAGAAGGAGGCAGTCTGTCACTACTGCAACAAGAAGGGCCACATCAAGAAGGAATGCCACAAGAGGGCAGCAGACGAGAAGAAGGGCCTAAACCAGGCCAACTCGACTCAACAGACTCCTGGAGGCTTTGCTTTCACCACCATTGGGACTCAGATGCCATCCCTGACATCCAACACTTGGATTGTGGACTCAGGAGCCTCTCAGCACATGACTGGCCACAGAGAGCTCTTTGGGGACTATGAGAAGATGTCTCCTGTCGCCATTGAGATGGCAGACAATCACACATTGGAAGCTGTGGGGCATGGAACGCTTCACACATGGGTGATCAACACAGAGGGGAAGACAGTGCCCCTGCAAATCCAGAACTGCTGGCACGTCCCCAAGTTGACCAAGAACCTCCTATCACTGGCTCCCCTTGCCAAAGCTGGAGCTTGTTTTGAAGTGGGACCACAGGCTGCTCGGATCATTGCAAAGGATGGGACAGCTTTCCTTGCCAAAGAGAACCTATTTGTCTACACATTCGAGACAACACATGGGCAGGCAAATGCTGGGATTGCCCACAATGTTGGAAGGGACACAACAAGTCAGGACTTGTCCCTATGGCATCAGAGACTCGGCCATTTGAACGTTGCAAACATTGGAAGGCTCACCAAGCTTGCCAAGGGCGTTCAAACCAGTGGGAGCTTGAGCATTTGTGACACTTGTGCACTCAGCAAAGCAAGCAGAGCGCCATTCCCCAAGGCACAGGCCTCCAGAGCATCAGAGAAGCTGGGATTGATCCACACAGATGTCTGGGGACCAGTTGAACCACCCACAATCACTGGATATCGCTATTTCGTCACATTCATTGATGACAAGACGAGATATTTCCATGTTTGCCTTATGAAGACCAAGGGAGAAGGTGCTAGGCACTATCAGGAGCTGGAAGCAGCACTCTGTTGGAATCTACCTGTGGGCGCCTCTGGGAGGACTTAGAGCACACGGGACATGTGGGAGGACATCCACTTGTGTCTAGAATGGTCTGGAATGGTCCAGAATGGTCTAGAACGATCCAGAATAGCTGGAGAGGGCCTGGGAAGGCCTAGAACACGTCTGGAGCGCTGATAGAAGCGCCAAGAAAAGGCAAAAAGACACCCTGTGATTGGGAACAATACTAGGCCAGGCCAGGGCCGTCTTGGCCAAGCTAGGGCACAGTTAGATTGTCACTACACATGTACTATGATCCAAATTGTTATTAAAGGACGCCCTCTGGGCATCCCCAACCAATATAATAACAGTCCAACACACTCTACTTGTCTAGTACACTCTGCCAAACACTACAGGCGACCTTCCCTACCTTGGGAAGCACCTTCAGACCCTCTGCAAGTCTTGACAACAACCTAGCAACCTATCTGGTATGCTGAGTTCCTGTTTGTAGATGTCAAGACGTCTCAACAGGTTATGAGCCCTGACACAGCTGTCTGAACATTACTGACTCCACCTCTATCCCTATCTGGGAAACACGTCACTGTGCCTATCACTGGTGCTGCTGAGGACTTGGAGAACTGTTTGAGCACTCGAGAAGCCTAGATAGCAGGCATAGGACACCTGCGTCTGACCATCAAACGAGCTATTGTCTGGACTGGACTGGACTGGAGTGGATTTTCTGGAGCAGGTTCTGACCACTTGCGGTTGAACACCGGGACTATCCCATTTTGCCACACTCTTTGCACAAGATGGCTGGCGACTCTGACAGCCGAGTGTCCATTGAGAGGTTCACTGGGGAGAACTTTCACCTTTGAAAGTTGAAAATGAAGATGCTGTTGATTGAGAAGGGACTTTGGGATGCCATTGACATCAAGGACGGCTCAGGAACTGCCAAGGCCACCAACACAGCATCAGACGACTGGATACGTCGAGATGAGAGAGCTCTGGCTCTGCTGATCATGTCTTTGAATGATGAGCAATTGATGCATGTTCATGAGGCTGAATCCGCCCTTGAAGCATGGGAAAAGCTGAGGGAGGTGCATGAGAAGAAGGGGGTTGCCAACAGACACTTCCTGAGATGTCGGTTCCTCACTGTGACAATGGACCCAACTGATTCCATGACCATCCACATCAACAAGATCAAGAGGATGACCCAGGAACTTGCAGCCATCGGAGCTCCCGTTTCTGAGGAGGACCATGTGTTCTCCTTGCTCTCTTCCCTTCCAGAAGCCTTTGACACCCTTGTGATGACTCTGGAGTCGACCAGTGAGAAGCTGGACTTGGCTTTTGTGACATCCAGGCTGTTGCAGGAGGAAATGAGGCGTGCAGATGGAAAGAAGAACTCTGGAAAGGCAGCAAAAGCCTTCTTCACACAAGCTGACACCAAAGGGAATGCTCAGAAGACCAACAAGGCTGGGGGAAAGCCAGATTGGAAGAAGGAGGCAGTCTGTCACTACTGCAACAAGAAGGGCCACATCAAGAAGGAATGCCACAAGAGGGCAGCAGACGAGAAGAAGGGCCTAAACCAGGCCAACTCAACTCAACAGACGCCTGGAGGCTTTGTTTTCACCACCATTGGAACTCAGATGCCATCCCTGACATCCAACACTTGGATTTTGGACTCAGGAGCCTCTCAGCACATGACTGGCCGCAGAGAGCTGTTTGGGGACTATGAGAAGATGTCTCCTGTCGCCATTGAGATGGCAGACAATCACACATTGGAAGCTGTGGGGCATGGAACGCTTCACACATGGGTGATCAACACAGAGGGGAAGACAGTGCCCCTGCAAATCCAGAACTGCTGGCACGTCCCCAAGATGACCAAGAACCTCCTATCACTGGCTCGCCTTGCCAAAGCTGGAGCTTGTTTTGAAGTGGGACCACAGGCTGCTCGGATCATTGCAAAGGATGGGATGGCTTTCCTTGCCAAAGAGAACCAATTTGTCTACACATTCGAGACAACACATGGGCAGGCAAATGCTGGGATTGCCCACAATGTTGGAAGGGACACAACAAGTCAGGACTTGTCCCTATGGCATCAGAGACTCGGCCATTTGAACGTTGCAGACATTGGAAGGCTCACCAAGCTTGCCAAGGGCGTTCAAACTAGTGGGAGCTTGAGCATTTGTGACACTTGTGCACTCAGCAAAGCAAGCAGAGCGCCATTCCCCAAGGCACAGGCCTCCAGAGCATCAGAGAAGCTGGGATTGATCCACACAGATGTCTGGGGACCAGTTGAACCACCCACGATCACTGGATATCGCTATTTTGTCACATTCATTGATGACAAGACAAGATATTTCCATGTTTGCCTTATGAAGACCAAGGGAGAAGTTGCTAGGCACTATCAGGAGCTGGAAGCAGCACTTGTCCCCCTACATGGAAAGCAGATCAAAGCTGTCAGATCCGACCTAGGAGGCGAGTACATGAGCAACTTGCTAAGGGACCACTTCAAGGAGAAGGGCACACAGCATCAGAGGAGTTCAGTAAATACTCCACAGCAAAATGGTGTTGCTGAACGAGCCAACCGTACCCTTGTGGAGATGGGGAGATGTTTGTTGAAGCAGTCAGGCTTGGACAAGCGTTTCTGGGGAGAAGCAATCATGACAGCAGTCTATCTGAGGAACAGATCTCCCACTGTTGCATGCCCCAAGACGCCTTATGAGATGTTCCTTGGTATCCCACCATCTCTGGGACATTTGAGGACGTTTGGATGCATTGCCTATGCCTACATTCAACCCAACAAGCGCCAGAAGCTGGATGATGCTGCTGTCAAGTGCATCATGCTGGGGTATAGCTCCCACAGCAAGGAATACCGGCTTATGGACATACAGACTAAGAAGATCCTGTTCTCCAGAAGTGTCAAATTCGATGAGAAGAGCTTCATTCCATCCCTCCAGTCTGCTCAGACGCCCCAAGTGCCTGCTGAGAGCCTGGAAGTGGGAATTGGGCCCGAAATGAAGCTGCAGGATGTCAGTGACGAGCTGCAGGATGTCAGTGACGAGCTGCAGGATGTCAGTAACGACTCTGAGGACACAGACATGTCAGAGGGAGAGGAGAACATGAGGGAACGGACCCCTGAGCCGTCCTCTGACTATGAGAGTGCTGCAGAGCCTTCTCCAACCCCCAAAAGACTCAGGAAGCCGCCAGGAGAGTGGTGGAAGGCTTCAAGCAACGCTGCAAACGTTGCTGCAGTTGCCTATGCTGTCTCCTTTGTCTCAAACGAGCCCACAAGCTACAAGGAGAGCCAGACCATGCCAGATGCTTCACATGTTGGAATCTACCTGTGGGCGCCTCTGGGAGGACTTAGAGCACACGGGACATGTGGGAGGACATCCACTTGTGTCTAGAATGGTCTGGAATGGTCCAGAATGGTCTAGAACGATCCAGAATAGCTGGAGAGGGCCTGGGAAGGCCTAGAACACGTCTGGAGCGCTGATAGAAGCGCCAAGAAAAGGCAAAAAGACACCCTGTGATTGGGAACAATACTAGGCCAGGCCAGGGCCGTCTTGGCCAAGCTAGGGCACAGTTAGATTGTCACTACACATGTACTATGATCCAAATTGTTATTAAAGGACGCCCTCTGGGCATCCCCAACCAATATAATAACAGTCCAACACACTCTACTTGTCTAGTACACTCTGCCAAACACTACAGGCGACCTTCCCTACCTTGGGAAGCACCTTCAGACCCTCTGCAAGTCTTGACAACAACCTAGCAACCTATCTGGTATGCTGAGTTCCTGTTTGTAGATGTCAAGACGTCTCAACAGGTTATGAGCCCTGACACAGCTGTCTGAACATTACTGACTCCACCTCTATCCCTATCTGGGAAACACGTCACTGTGCCTATCACTGGTGCTGCTGAGGACTTGGAGAACTGTTTGAGCACTCGAGAAGCCTAGATAGCAGGCATAGGACACCTGCGTCTGACCATCAAACGAGCTATTGTCTGGACTGGACTGGACTGGAGTGGATTTTCTGGAGCAGGTTCTGACCACTTGCGGTTGAACACCGGGACTATCCCATTTTGCCACACTCTTTGCACAAGATGGCTGGCGACTCTGACAGCCGAGTGTCCATTGAGAGGTTCACTGGGGAGAACTTTCACCTTTGGAAGTTGAAAATGAAGATGCTGTTGATTGAGAAGGGACTTTGGGATGCCATTGACATCAAGGACGGCTCAGGAACTGCCAAGGCCACCAACACAGCATCAGACGACTGGATACGTCGAGATGAGAGAGCTCTGGCTCTGCTGATCATGTCTTTGAATGATGAGCAATTGATGCATGTTCATGAGGCTGAATCCGCCCTTGAAGCATGGGAAAAGCTGAGGGAGGTGCATGAGAAGAAGGGGGTTGCCAACAGACACTTCCTGAGACGTCGGTTCCTCACTGTGACAATGGACCCAACTGATTCCATGACCATCCACATCAACAAGATCAAGAGGATGACCCAGGAACTTGCAGCCATCGGAGCTCCCGTTTCTGAGGAGGACCATGTGTTCTCCTTGCTCTCTTCCCTTCCAGAAGCCTTTGACACCCTTGTGATGACTCTGGAGTCGACCAGTGAGAAGCTGGACTTGGCTTTTGTGACATCCAGGCTGTTGCAGGAGGAAATGAGGCGTGCAGATGGAAAGAAGAACTCTGGAAAGGCAGCAAAAGCCTTCTTCACACAAGCTGACACCAAAGGGAATGCTCAGAAGACCAACAAGGCTGGGGGAAAGCCAGATTGGAAGAAGGAGGCAGTCTGTCACTACTGCAACAAGAAGGGCCACATCAAGAAGGAATGCCACAAGAGGGCAGCAGACGAGAAGAAGGGCCTAAACCAGGCCAACTCAACTCAACAGACGCCTGGAGGCTTTGCTTTCACCACCATTGGAACTCAGATGCCATCCCTGACATCCAACACTTGGATTTTGGACTCAGGAGCCTCTCAGCACATGACTGGCCGCAGAGAGCTGTTTGGGGACTATGAGAAGATGTCTCCTGTCGCCATTGAGATGGCAGACAATCACACATTGGAAGCTGTGGGGCATGGAACGCTTCACACATGGGTGATCAACACAGAGGGGAAGACAGTGCCCCTGCAAATCCAGAACTGCTGGCACGTCCCCAAGATGACCAAGAACCTCCTATCACTGGCTCGCCTTGCCAAAGCTGGAGCTTGTTTTGAAGTGGGACCACAGGCTGCTCGGATCATTGCAAAGGATGGGATGGCTTTCCTTGCCAAAGAGAACCAATTTGTCTACACATTCGAGACAACACATGGGCAGGCAAATGCTGGGATTGCCCACAATGTTGGAAGGGACACAACAAGTCAGGACTTGTCCCTATGGCATCAGAGACTCGGCCATTTGAACGTTGCAGACATTGGAAGGCTCACCAAGCTTGCCAAGGGCGTTCAAACTAGTGGGAGCTTGAGCATTTGTGACACTTGTGCACTCAGCAAAGCAAGCAGAGCGCCATTCCCCAAGGCACAGGCCTCCAGAGCATCAGAGAAGCTGGGATTGATCCACACAGATGTCTGGGGACCAGTTGAACCACCCACGATCACTGGATATCGCTATTTTGTCACATTCATTGATGACAAGACAAGATATTTCCATGTTTGCCTTATGAAGACCAAGGGAGAAGTTGCTAGGCACTATCAGGAGCTGGAAGCAGCACTTGTCCCCCTACATGGAAAGCAGATCAAAGCTGTCAGATCCGACCTAGGAGGCGAGTACATGAGCAACTTGCTAAGGGACCACTTCAAGGAGAAGGGCACACAGCATCAGAGGAGTTCAGTAAATACTCCACAGCAAAATGGTGTTGCTGAACGAGCCAACCGTACCCTTGTGGAGATGGGGAGATGTTTGTTGAAGCAGTCAGGCTTGGACAAGCGTTTCTGGGGAGAAGCAATCATGACAGCAGTCTATCTGAGGAACAGATCTCCCACTGTTGCATGCCCCAAGACGCCTTATGAGATGTTCCTTGGTATCCCACCATCTCTGGGACATTTGAGGACGTTTGGATGCATTGCCTATGCCTACATTCAACCCAACAAGCGCCAGAAGCTGGATGATGCTGCTGTCAAGTGCATCATGCTGGGGTATAGCTCCCACAGCAAGGAATACCGGCTTATGGACATACAGACTAAGAAGATCCTGTTCTCCAGAAGTGTCAAATTCGATGAGAAGAGCTTCATTCCATCCCTCCAGTCTGCTCAGACGCCCCAAGTGCCTGCTGAGAGCCTGGAAGTGGGAATTGGGCCCGAAATGAAGCTGCAGGATGTCAGTGACGAGCTGCAGGATGTCAGTGACGAGCTGCAGGATGTCAGTAACGACTCTGAGGACACAGACATGTCAGAGGGAGAGGAGAACATGAGGGAACGGACCCCTGAGCCGTCCTCTGACTATGAGAGTGCTGCAGAGCCTTCTCCAACCCCCAAAAGACTCAGGAAGCCGCCAGGAGAGTGGTGGAAGGCTTCAAGCAACGCTGCAAACGTTGCTGCAGTTGCCTATGCTGTCTCCTTTGTCTCAAACGAGCCCACAAGCTACAAGGAGAGCCAGACCATGCCAGATGCTTCACAATGGCGTCAGGCTGCTCAGGAAGAGATGGATGCTCTTGCCAAGAATGGGACATGGCAACTTGTGGATCTGCCAACGGGCAGAAAAGCTATTGGATGCAAGTGGGTCTTCAAACGAAAGCTGAAGGACACAGGAGAGCTTGACAGATACAAGGCAAGACTTGTTGCCAAGGGATTCTCTCAGAGAGAGGGATTGGACTATCAGGAGACGTTTGCTCCTGTTGCCAAGTTTGGTCCCATGAGACTGCTGTTCTCCATCATTGCCACAGATGACTTGGAGGCACATCAGATGGACGTGAAGACAGCATTCTTGCAAGGGGATCTGGACTATGTGATCTACATGCGCCAACCGGAGGGCTTTGAGGATTCCAAGCATCCAGGACGGGTCTGCAAGCTTGGGAGACCCCTCTACGGCCTCAAGCAATCAGCAAGGCGCTTCAACCACAAGATAGACCACAAACTGAAGTCTATGGGCTTTGTGCAGTCGACTGCAGAGCCTTGCATGTACTACAGGAGTCAGAATGGGACAACAGAGTACATTCTGATCTATGTGGACGACCTCATTGTGGCCTCATCAAGCAAGGAACAGCTGGGGGATGTCAAGAAGGAGCTGAGACGAGCTTTTGAGATGACAGACCTTGGAGAGCTGAATTACTTCCTTGGGATTCACATCAGACGGAGCAGAAGCACCCGCACCATCTGGTTGTCTCAGAAGAAGTATGTTGAAGAGGTCGTTTCGAAATTCAACATGGGAGATGCCAAGGTTCATGCCACGCCTATGGAACATGGACTGCACCTCAGAAACAACATGGCACCTCAGAATGAGACGGAGGAGCTGGAGATGAGCTCTGTGCCATACAGGAATGCAGTGGGCAGTTTGATCTATGCCATGCTAGGAACACGCCCTGACATTGCTGCTGCAGTTGGAATTGTGTCCAAGTACCTTGCAAAGCCTGGAAAGGAGCATTGGAGTGCTGCCAAGCGGATCATCAGATACCTGAAGGGCACAAGCGAACTTGGAATCCTTCTGGGAGGCAAAGAGAATGTCTCTGAGCCTAGGAAGCTGGTTGGATACTCGGATTCCGACTATGCTGGATGTTTGGACACAAGGAGATCAACCACTGGATTCATCTTCATGTTCAACGGGCCTATCACCTGGCAATCCAAGCGGCAGACCACTGTAGCTCTTTCAAGCACGGAAGCAGAGTACATGGCACTAGCCCAGTGCACCAAGGAAGCTGTTTGGCTTCGTCTGCTTGCAGGGGAGCTTGGATTCAAGCAGGATGGACCCACAATGCTCTTTGAGGACAACCAGGGTGCCATCGCTCTTGCTAAGAACCCGACATTGCATGCCAGCACCAAACACATTGAAGTGAGGTACCACTTTATCAGAGAAGCACTAGGACGCTTGGAGATTGCATTAGAGTATCTCTCGACTCAGGACATGGTTGCAGACATCTTGACAAAACCACTGGCTAGGGATCAGTTCTTGAAACTGAGGGACGCCTGTGGGATCACAAAACATGTTTCGTGAGTGGGAGTGTTGGAATCTACCTGTGGGCGCCTCTGGGAGGACTTAGAGCACACGGGACATGTGGGAGGACATCCACTTGTGTCTAGAATGGTCTGGAATGGTCCAGAATGGTCTAGAACGATCCAGAATAGCTGGAGAGGGCCTGGGAAGGCCTAGAACACGTCTGGAGCGCTGATAGAAGCGCCAAGAAAAGGCAAAAAGACACCCTGTGATTGGGAACAATACTAGGCCAGGCCAGGGCCGTCTTGGCCAAGCTAGGGCACAGTTAGATTGTCACTACACATGTACTATGATCCAAATTGTTATTAAAGGACGCCCTCTGGGCATCCCCAACCAATATAATAACAGTCCAACACACTCTACTTGTCTAGTACACTCTGCCAAACACTACAGGCGACCTTCCCTACCTTGGGAAGCACCTTCAGACCCTCTGCAAGTCTTGACAACAACCTAGCAACCTATCTGGTATGCTGAGTTCCTGTTTGTAGATGTCAAGACGTCTCAACATCACAATGGCGTCAGGCTGCTCAGGAAGAGATGGATGCTCTTGCCAAGAATGGGACATGGCAACTTGTGGATCTGCCAACGGGCAGAAAAGCTATTGGATGCAAGTGGGTCTTCAAACGAAAGCTGAAGGACACAGGAGAGCTTGACAGATACAAGGCAAGACTTGTTGCCAAGGGATTCTCTCAGAGAGAGGGATTGGACTATCAGGAGACGTTTGCTCCTGTTGCCAAGTTTGGTCCCATGAGACTGCTGTTCTCCATCATTGCCACAGATGACTTGGAGGCACATCAGATGGACGTGAAGACAGCATTCTTGCAAGGGGATCTGGACTATGTGATCTACATGCGCCAACCGGAGGGCTTTGAGGATTCCAAGCATCCAGGACGGGTCTGCAAGCTTGGGAGACCCCTCTACGGCCTCAAGCAATCAGCAAGGCGCTTCAACCACAAGATAGACCACAAACTGAAGTCTATGGGCTTTGTGCAGTCGACTGCAGAGCCTTGCATGTACTACAGGAGTCAGAATGGGACAACAGAGTACATTCTGATCTATGTGGACGACCTCATTGTGGCCTCATCAAGCAAGGAACAGCTGGGGGATGTCAAGAAGGAGCTGAGACGAGCTTTTGAGATGACAGACCTTGGAGAGCTGAATTACTTCCTTGGGATTCACATCAGACGGAGCAGAAGCACCCGCACCATCTGGTTGTCTCAGAAGAAGTATGTTGAAGAGGTCGTTTCGAAATTCAACATGGGAGATGCCAAGGTTCATGCCACGCCTATGGAACATGGACTGCACCTCAGAAACAACATGGCACCTCAGAATGAGACGGAGGAGCTGGAGATGAGCTCTGTGCCATACAGGAATGCAGTGGGCAGTTTGATCTATGCCATGCTAGGAACACGCCCTGACATTGCTGCTGCAGTTGGAATTGTGTCCAAGTACCTTGCAAAGCCTGGAAAGGAGCATTGGAGTGCTGCCAAGCGGATCATCAGATACCTGAAGGGCACAAGCGAACTTGGAATCCTTCTGGGAGGCAAAGAGAATGTCTCTGAGCCTAGGAAGCTGGTTGGATACTCGGATTCCGACTATGCTGGATGTTTGGACACAAGGAGATCAACCACTGGATTCATCTTCATGTTCAACGGGCCTATCACCTGGCAATCCAAGCGGCAGACCACTGTAGCTCTTTCAAGCACGGAAGCAGAGTACATGGCACTAGCCCAGTGCACCAAGGAAGCTGTTTGGCTTCGTCTGCTTGCAGGGGAGCTTGGATTCAAGCAGGATGGACCCACAATGCTCTTTGAGGACAACCAGGGTGCCATCGCTCTTGCTAAGAACCCGACATTGCATGCCAGCACCAAACACATTGAAGTGAGGTACCACTTTATCAGAGAAGCACTAGGACGCTTGGAGATTGCATTAGAGTATCTCTCGACTCAGGACATGGTTGCAGACATCTTGACAAAACCACTGGCTAGGGATCAGTTCTTGAAACTGAGGGACGCCTGTGGGATCACAAAACATGTTTCGTGAGTGGGAGTGTTGGAATCTACCTGTGGGCGCCTCTGGGAGGACTTAGAGCACACGGGACATGTGGGAGGACATCCACTTGTGTCTAGAATGGTCTGGAATGGTCCAGAATGGTCTAGAACGATCCAGAATAGCTGGAGAGGGCCTGGGAAGGCCTAGAACACGTCTGGAGCGCTGATAGAAGCGCCAAGAAAAGGCAAAAAGACACCCTGTGATTGGGAACAATACTAGGCCAGGCCAGGGCCGTCTTGGCCAAGCTAGGGCACAGTTAGATTGTCACTACACATGTACTATGATCCAAATTGTTATTAAAGGACGCCCTCTGGGCATCCCCAACCAATATAATAACAGTCCAACACACTCTACTTGTCTAGTACACTCTGCCAAACACTACAGGCGACCTTCCCTACCTTGGGAAGCACCTTCAGACCCTCTGCAAGTCTTGACAACAACCTAGCAACCTATCTGGTATGCTGAGTTCCTGTTTGTAGATGTCAAGACGTCTCAACACACTCGTCCCCCTACATGGAAAGCAGATCAAAGCTGTCAGATCCGACCCAGGAGGCGAGTACATGAGCAACTTGCTAAGAGACCACTTCAAGGAGAAGGGCACACAGCATCAGAGGAGTTCAGTAAATACTCCACAGCAAAATGGTGTTGCTGAACGAGTCAACCGTACCCTTGTGGAGATGGGGAGATGTTTGTTGAAGCAGTCAGGCTTGGACAAGCGTTTCTGGGGAGAAGCAATCATGACAGCAGTCTATCTGAGGAACAGATCTCCCACTGTTGCATGCCCCAAGACGCCTTATGAGATGTTCCATGGTATCCCACCATCTCTGGGACATTTGAGGACGTTTGGATGCATTGCCTATGCCTACATTCAACCCAACAAGTGCCAGAAGCTGGATGATGCTGCCGTCAAGTGCATCATGCTGGGGTATAGCTCCCACCGCAAGGAATACCGGCTTATGGACATACAGACTAACAAGATCCTGTTCTCCAGAAGTGTCAAATTCGATGAGAAGAGCTTCATTCCATCCCTCCAGTCTGCTCAGACGCCCCAAGTGCCTGCTGAGAGTCTGGAAGTGCAAATTGGGCCTGAAATGAAGCTGCAGGATGTCAGTGACAACTCTGAGGACACAGACATGTCAGAGGGAGAGGAGAACATGAGGGAACGGACCCCTGAGCCGTACTCTGACTATGAGAGTGCTGCAGAGCCTTCTCCAACCCCGAAAAGACTCAGGAAGCCACCAGGAGAGTGGTGGAAGGCTTCAAGCAACGCTGCAATCGTTGCTGCAGTGGCCTATGCTGTCTCCTTTGTCACAAACAAGCCCACAAGCTACAAGGAGAGCCAGACTATGCCAGATGCTTCACCATGGCGTCAGGCTGCTCAGGAAGAGATGGATGCTCTTGCCAAGAATGGGACATGGCAACTTGTG
This sequence comes from Powellomyces hirtus, assembly GCA_025526995.1. Taxonomy (NCBI): domain Eukaryota; kingdom Fungi; phylum Chytridiomycota; class Chytridiomycetes; order Spizellomycetales; family Powellomycetaceae; genus Powellomyces; species Powellomyces hirtus. The sequence continues at coordinate 83,131 of JAHLKG010000017.1, read as the reverse complement.
GATCTGCCAACGGGCAGAAAAGCTATTGGATGCAAGTGGGTCTTCAAACGAAAGCTGAAGGACACAGGAGAGCTTGACAGATACAAGGCAAGACTTGTTGCCAAGGGATTCTCTCAGAGAGAGGGATTGGACTATCAGGAGACGTTTGCTCCTGTTGCCAAGTTTGGTCCCAGGAGGCTGCTGTTCTCCATCATTGCCACAGACAACTTGGAGGCACATCAGATGGACGTGAAGACAGCATTCTTGCAAGGGGATCTGGACTATGTGATCTACATGCGCCAACCGGAGGGCTTTGAGGATTGCAAGCATCCAGGACGAGTCTGCAAGCTTGGGAGACCCCTCTACGGCCTCAAGCAATCAGCAAGGCATTTCAACCACAAGATTGACCACAAACTGATATCTATGGGCTTTGTGCAGTCGACTGCAGAGCCTTGCATGTACTACAGGATCCAGAATGGGACAACAGAGTACATTCTGATCTATGTGGATGACCTCATTGTGGCCTCATAAGCAAGGAACAGCTGGGGGATGTCAAGAAGAAGCTGAGGCGAGCTTTTGAGATGACAGACCTTGGAGAGCTGAATTACTTCCTTGGGATTCACATCAGACGGATCAGAAGCACCCGCGCCATCTGGTTGTCTCAAGAGAAGTATGTTGAAGAGGTTGTTTCAAAATTCAAAATGGGAGATGCCAAGGTTCATGCCACGCCTATGGAACATGGACTGCACCTCAGAAACAACATGGCACCTCAGAACGAGACGGACAAGCTGGAGATGAGCTCTGTGCCATACAGGAATGCAGTGGGCAGTTTGACCTATGCCATGCTAGGAACACGCCCTGACATTGCTGCTGCAGTTGGAATTGTGTCCAAGTACCTTGCAAAGCCTGGAAAGGAGCATTGGAGTGCTGCCAAGCGGATCATCAGATACCTGAAGGGCACAAGCGAACTTGGAATCCTTCTGGGAGGCAAAGAGAATGCCTCCGACCCTAGGAAGCTGGTTGGATACTCGGATTCCGACTATGCTGGATGTTTGGACACAAGGAGATCAACCACTGGATTCATCTTCATGTTCAACGGGCCTATCACCTGGCAATCCAAGCGGCAGACCACTGTAGCCCTTTCAAGCATGGAAGCAGAGTACATGGCCCTAGCCCAGTGCACCAAGGAAGCTGTTTGGCTTTGTCTGCTTGCAGGGGGGCTCGGATTCAAGCAGGATGGACCCACAATGCTCATTGAGGACAACCAGGGTGCCATTGCTCTTGCTAAGAACCCGACACTGCATGCCAGCACCAAACACATTGAAGTGAGGTACCACTTTATCAGAGAAGCACTAGGACGCTTGGAGATTGCATTAGAGTATCTCTCGACTCAGGACATGGTTGCAGACATCTTGACAAAACCACTAGCTAGGGATCAGTTCTTGAAACGGAGGGACGCCTGTTGGATCACAAAACATGTTTCGTGAGTGGGAGTGTTGGAATCTACCTGTGGGCACCTCTGGGAGGACTTAGAGCACACAGGACATGTGGGAGGACATCCACTTGTCTCTAGAATGGTCTGGAATGGTCCAGAATGGCCTAGAACGATCCAGAATAGCTGGAGAGTGCCTGGGAAGGCCTAGAACACGTCTGGAGCGCTGATATAAGCGCCAAGAAAAGGCAAAAAGACACCCTGTGATTGGGAACAATACTAGGCCAGGGCCAGGGCCGTCTTGGCCAAGCTAGGGCACAGTTAGATTGTCACTACACATGTACTATGATCCAAATTGTTATAAAAGGACGCCCTCTGGGCATCCCCAACCAATATAAGAACAGTCCAACACACTCTACTTGTCTAGTACACTCTGCCAAACACTACAGGTGACCTTCCCTACCTTGGGAAGCACCTTCAGACCCTCTGCAAGTCTTGACAACAACCTAGCAACCTATCTGGTATGCTGAGTTCCTGTTTGTAGATGTCAAGACATCTCAACAGACTGAGCTGTCCAAGCAGTTCAAAAGGACAGACATGGGCGCTCTGGGCCTGTTTCTCAGAGTCGAGATTACCAAGGACTGCTTTGGCCGTTGGCTGTGGCTCTCTCAGAAGCACTATCTCCAGAAAGTCCTTGCCAGCTTTGGCATGGACGACTGCGAACCAGTCAACACACCAAGGGAGACCTCCACTCGCTTGACCAAGGCCATGGAGCCCCAAAGCAATGAGGAGAGGGCCCAGATGGCAAGCACACCCTACCGGAGTGCTGTTGGCAGGGTTATCAATGGCATGCTTGGCACTATGCTTGATTTTGCAGCCTCTGTGGGCAGTGTGAGCCAGTTCTGTTGGAATCTACCTGTGGGCGCCTCTGGGAGGACTTAGAGCACACGGGACATGTGCGAGGACATCCACTTGTGTCTAGAATGGTCTGGAATGGTCCAGAATGGTCTAGAACGATCCAGAATAGCTGGAGAGGGCCTGGGAAGGCCTAGAACACGTCTGGAGCGCTGATAGAAGCGCCAAGAAAAGGCAAAAAGACACCCTGTGATTGGGAACAATACTAGGCCAGGCCAGGGCCGTCTTGGCCAAGCTAGGGCACAGTTAGATTGTCACTACACATGTACTATGATCCAAATTGTTATTAAAGGACGCCCTCTGGGCATCCCCAACCAATATAATAACAGTCCAACACACTCTACTTGTCTAGTACACTCTGCCAAACACTACAGGCGACCTTCCCTACCTTGGGAAGCACCTTCAGACCCTCTGCAAGTCTTGACAACAACCTAGCAACCTATCTGGTATGCTGAGTTCCTGTTTGTAGATGTCAAGACGCCTCAACAGGTTATGAGCCCTGACACAGCTGTCTGAACATTACTGACTCCACCTCTATCCCTATCTGGGAAACACGTCACTGTGCCTATCACTGGTGCTGCTGAGGACTTGGAGAACTGTTTGAGCACTCGAGAAGCCTAGATAGCAGGCATAGGACACCTGCGTCTGACCATCAAACGAGCTATTGTCTGGACTGGACTGGACTGGAGTGGATTTTCTGGAGCAGGTTCTGACCACTTGCGGTTGAACACCGGGACTATCCCATTTTGCCACACTCTTTGCACAAGATGGCTGGCGACTCTGACAGCCGAGTGTCCATTGAGAGGTTCACTGGGGAGAACTTTCACCTTTGGAAGTTGAAAATGAAGATGCTGTTGATTGAGAAGGGACTTTGGGATGCCATTGACATCAAGGACGGCTCAGGAACTGCCAAGGCCACCAACACAGCATCAGACGACTGGATACGTCGAGATGAGAGAGCTCTGGCTCTGCTGATCATGTCTTTGAATGATGAGCAATTGATGCATGTTCATGAGGCTGAATCCGCCCTTGAAGCATGGGAAAAGCTGAGGGAGGTGCATGAGAAGAAGGGGGTTGCCAACAGACACTTCCTGAGACGTCGGTTCCTCACTGTGACAATGGACCCAACTGATTCCATGACCATCCACATCAACAAGATCAAGAGGATGACCCAGGAACATGCAGCCATCGGAGCTCCCGTTTCTGAGGAGGACCATGTGTTCTCCTTGCTCTCTTCCCTTCCAGAAGCCTTTGACACCCTTGTGATGACTCTGGAGTCGACCAGTGAGAAGCTGGACTTGGCTTTTGTGACATCCAGGCTGTTGCAGGAGGAAATGAGGCGTGCAGATGGAAAGAAGAACTCTGGAAAGGCAGCAAAAGCCTTCTTCACACAAGCTGACACCAAAGGGAATGCTCAGAAGACCAACAAGGCTGGGGGAAAGCCAGATTGGAAGAAGGAGGCAGTCTGTCACTACTGCAACAAGAAGGGCCACATCAAGAAGGAATGCCACAAGAGGGCAGCAGACGAGAAGAAGGGCCTAAACCAGGCCAACTCGACTCAACAGACGCCTGGAGGCTTTGCTTTCACCACCATTGGAACTCAGATGCCATCCCTGACATCCAACACTTGGATTTTGGACTCAGGAGCCTCTCAGCACATGACTGGCCGCAGAGAGCTGTTTGAGGACTATGAGAAGATGTCTCCTGTCGCCATTGAGATGGCAGACAATCACACATTGGAAGCTGTGGGGCATGGAACGCTTCACACATGGGTGATCAACACAGAGGGGAAGACAGTGCCCCTGCAAATCCAGAACTGCTGGCACGTCCCCAAGATGACCAAGAACCTCCTATCACTGGCTCGCCTTGCCAAAGCTGGAGCTTGTTTTGAAGTGGGACCACAAGCTGCTCGGATCATTGCAAAGGATGGGACGGCTTTCCTTGCCAAAGAGAACCAATTTGTCTACACATTCGAGACAACACATGGGCAGGCAAATGCTGGGATTGCCCACAATGTTGGAAGGGACACAACAAGTCAGGACTTGTCCCTATGGCATCAGAGACTCGGCCATTTGAACGTTGCAGACATTGGAAGGCTCACCAAGCTTGCCAAGGGCGTTCAAACTAGTGGGAGCTTGAGCATTTGTGACACTTGTGCACTCAGCAAAGCAAGCAGAGCGCCATTCCCCAAGGCACAGGCCTCCAGAGCATCAGAGAAGCTGGGATTGATCCACACAGATGTCTGGGGACCAGTTGAACCACCCACGATCACTGGATATCGCTATTTTGTCACATTCATTGATGACAAGACAAGATATTTCCATGTTTGCCTTATGAAGACCAAGGGAGAAGTTGCTAGGCACTATCAGGAGCTGGAAGCAGCACTTGTCTGTTGGAATCTACCTGTGGGCGCCTCTGGGAGGACTTAGAGCACACGGGACATGTGGGAGGACATCCACTTGTGTCTAGAATGGTCTGGAATGGTCCAGAATGGTCTAGAACGATCCAGAATAGCTGGAGAGGGCCTGGGAAGGCCTAGAACACGTCTGGAGCGCTGATAGAAGCGCCAAGAAAAGGCAAAAAGACACCCTGTGATTGGGAACAATACTAGGCCAGGCCAGGGCCGTCTTGGCCAAGCTAGGGCACAGTTAGATTGTCACTACACATGTACTATGATCCAAATTGTTATTAAAGGACGCCCTCTGGGCATCCCCAACCAATATAATAACAGTCCAACACACTCTACTTGTCTAGTACACTCTGCCAAACACTACAGGCGACCTTCCCTACCTTGGGAAGCACCTTCAGACCCTCTGCAAGTCTTGACAACAACCTAGCAACCTATCTGGTATGCTGAGTTCCTGTTTGTAGATGTCAAGACGTCTCAACAGGTTATGAGCCCTGACACAGCTGTCTGAACATTACTGACTCCACCTCTATCCCTATCTGGGAAACACGTCACTGTGCCTATCACTGGTGCTGCTGAGGACTTGGAGAACTGTTTGAGCACTCGAGAAGCCTAGATAGCAGGCATAGGACACCTGCGTCTGACCATCAAACGAGCTATTGTCTGGACTGGACTGGACTGGAGTGGATTTTCTGGAGCAGGTTCTGACCACTTGCGGTTGAACACCGGGACTATCCCATTTTGCCACACTCTTTGCACAAGATGGCTGGCGACTCTGACAGCCGAGTGTCCATTGAGAGGTTCACTGGGGAGAACTTTCACCTTTGGAAGTTGAAAATGAAGATGCTGTTGATTGAGAAGGGACTTTGGGATGCCATTGACATCAAGGACGGCTCAGGAACTGCCAAGGCCACCAACACAGCATCAGACGACTGGATACGTCGAGATGAGAGAGCTCTGGCTCTGCTGATCATGTCTTTGAATGATGAGCAATTGATGCATGTTCATGAGGCTGAATCCGCCCTTGAAGCATGGGAAAAGCTGAGGGAGGTGCATGAGAAGAAGGGGGTTGCCAACAGACACTTCCTGAGACGTCGGTTCCTCACTGTGACAATGGACCCAACTGATTCCATGACCATCCACATCAACAAGATCAAGAGGATGACCCAGGAACTTGCAGCCATCGGAGCTCCCGTTTCTGAGGAGGACCATGTGTTCTCCTTGCTCTCTTCCCTTCCAGAAGCCTTTGACACCCTTGTGATGACTCTGGAGTCGACCAGTGAGAAGCTGGACTTGGCTTTTGTGACATCCAGGCTGTTGCAGGAGGAAATGAGGCGTGCAGATGGAAAGAAGAACTCTGGAAAGGCAGCAAAAGCCTTCTTCACACAAGCTGACACCAAAGGGAATGCTCAGAAGACCAACAAGGCTGGGGGAAAGCCAGATTGGAAGAAGGAGGCAGTCTGTCACTACTGCAACAAGAAGGGCCACATCAAGAAGGAATGCCACAAGAGGGCAGCAGACGAGAAGAAGGGCCTAAACCAGGCCAACTCAACTCAACAGACGCCTGGAGGCTTTGCTTTCACCACCATTGGAACTCAGATGCCATCCCTGACATCCAACACTTGGATTTTGGACTCAGGAGCCTCTCAGCACATGACTGGCCGCAGAGAGCTGTTTGGGGACTATGAGAAGATGTCTCCTGTCGCCATTGAGATGGCAGACAATCACACATTGGAAGCTGTGGGGCATGGAACGCTTCACACATGGGTGATCAACACAGAGGGGAAGACAGTGCCCCTGCAAATCCAGAACTGCTGGCACGTCCCCAAGATGACCAAGAACCTCCTATCACTGGCTCGCCTTGCCAAAGCTGGAGCTTGTTTTGAAGTGGGACCACAGGCTGCTCGGATCATTGCAAAGGATGGGATGGCTTTCCTTGCCAAAGAGAACCAATTTGTCTACACATTCGAGACAACACATGGGCAGGCAAATGCTGGGATTGCCCACAATGTTGGAAGGGACACAACAAGTCAGGACTTGTCCCTATGGCATCAGAGACTCGGCCATTTGAACGTTGCAGACATTGGAAGGCTCACCAAGCTTGCCAAGGGCGTTCAAACTAGTGGGAGCTTGAGCATTTGTGACACTTGTGCACTCAGCAAAGCAAGCAGAGCGCCATTCCCCAAGGCACAGGCCTCCAGAGCATCAGAGAAGCTGGGATTGATCCACACAGATGTCTGGGGACCAGTTGAACCACCCACGATCACTGGATATCGCTATTTTGTCACATTCATTGATGACAAGACAAGATATTTCCATGTTTGCCTTATGAAGACCAAGGGAGAAGTTGCTAGGCACTATCAGGAGCTGGAAGCAGCACTTGTCTGTTGGAATCTACCTGTGGGCGCCTCTGGGAGGACTTAGAGCACACGGGACATGTGGGAGGACATCCACTTGTGTCTAGAATGGTCTGGAATGGTCCAGAATGGTCTAGAACGATCCAGAATAGCTGGAGAGGGCCTGGGAAGGCCTAGAACACGTCTGGAGCGCTGATAGAAGCGCCAAGAAAAGGCAAAAAGACACCCTGTGATTGGGAACAATACTAGGCCAGGCCAGGGCCGTCTTGGCCAAGCTAGGGCACAGTTAGATTGTCACTACACATGTACTATGATCCAAATTGTTATTAAAGGACGCCCTCTGGGCATCCCCAACCAATATAATAACAGTCCAACACACTCTACTTGTCTAGTACACTCTGCCAAACACTACAGGCGACCTTCCCTACCTTGGGAAGCACCTTCAGACCCTCTGCAAGTCTTGACAACAACCTAGCAACCTATCTGGTATGCTGAGTTCCTGTTTGTAGATGTCAAGACGTCTCAACAGGTTATGAGCCCTGACACAGCTGTCTGAACATTACTGACTCCACCTCTATCCCTATCTGGGAAACACGTCACTGTGCCTATCACTGGTGCTGCTGAGGACTTGGAGAACTGTTTGAGCACTCGAGAAGCCTAGATAGCAGGCATAGGACACCTGCGTCTGACCATCAAACGAGCTATTGTCTGGACTGGACTGGACTGGAGTGGATTTTCTGGAGCAGGTTCTGACCACTTGCGGTTGAACACCGGGACTATCCCATTTTGCCACACTCTTTGCACAAGATGGCTGGCGACTCTGACAGCCGAGTGTCCATTGAGAGGTTCACTGGGGAGAACTTTCACCTTTGGAAGTTGAAAATGAAGATGCTGTTGATTGAGAAGGGACTTTGGGATGCCATTGACATCAAGGACGGCTCAGGAACTGCCAAGGCCACCAACACAGCATCAGACGACTGGATACGTCGAGATGAGAGAGCTCTGGCTCTGCTGATCATGTCTTTGAATGATGAGCAATTGATGCATGTTCATGAGGCTGAATCCGCCCTTGAAGCATGGGAAAAGCTGAGGGAGGTGCATGAGAAGAAGGGGGTTGCCAACAGACACTTCCTGAGATGTCGGTTCCTCACTGTGACAATGGACCCAACTGATTCCATGACCATCCACATCAACAAGATCAAGAGGATGACCCAGGAACTTGCAGCCATCGGAGCTCCCGTTTCTGAGGAGGACCATGTGTTCTCCTTGCTCTCTTCCCTTCCAGAAGCCTTTGACACCCTTGTGATGACTCTGGAGTCGACCAGTGAGAAGCTGGACTTGGCTTTTGTGACATCCAGGCTGTTGCAGGAGGAAATGAGGCGTGCAGATGGAAAGAAGAACTCTGGAAAGGCAGCAAAAGCCTTCTTCACACAAGCTGACACCAAAGGGAATGCTCAGAAGACCAACAAGGCTGGGGGAAAGCCAGATTGGAAGAAGGAGGCAGTCTGTCACTACTGCAACAAGAAGGGCCACATCAAGAAGGAATGCCACAAGAGGGCAGCAGACGAGAAGAAGGGCCTAAACCAGGCCAACTCAACTCAACAGACGCCTGGAGGCTTTGCTTTCACCACCATTGGAACTCAGATGCCATCCCTGACATCCAACACTTGGATTTTGGACTCAGGAGCCTCTCAGCACATGACTGGCCGCAGAGAGCTGTTTGGGGACTATGAGAAGATGTCTCCTGTCGCCATTGAGATGGCAGACAATCACACATTGGAAGCTGTGGGGCATGGAACGCTTCACACATGGGTGATCAACACAGAGGGGAAGACAGTGCCCCTGCAAATCCAGAACTGCTGGCACGTCCCCAAGATGACCAAGAACCTCCTATCACTGGCTCGCCTTGCCAAAGCTGGAGCTTGTTTTGAAGTGGGACCACAGGCTGCTCGGATCATTGCAAAGGATGGGATGGCTTTCCTTGCCAAAGAGAACCAATTTGTCTACACATTCGAGACAACACATGGGCAGGCAAATGCTGGGATTGCCCACAATGTTGGAAGGGACACAACAAGTCAGGACTTGTCCCTATGGCATCAGAGACTCGGCCATTTGAACGTTGCAGACATTGGAAGGCTCACCAAGCTTGCCAAGGGCGTTCAAACTAGTGGGAGCTTGAGCATTTGTGACACTTGTGCACTCAGCAAAGCAAGCAGAGCGCCATTCCCCAAGGCACAGGCCTCCAGAGCATCAGAGAAGCTGGGATTGATCCACACAGATGTCTGGGGACCAGTTGAACCACCCACGATCACTGGATATCGCTATTTTGTCACATTCATTGATGACAAGACAAGATATTTCCATGTTTGCCTTATGAAGACCAAGGGAGAAGTTGCTAGGCACTATCAGGAGCTGGAAGCAGCACTTGTCCCCCTACATGGAAAGCAGATCAAAGCTGTCAGATCCGACCCAGGAGGCGAGTACATGAGCAACTTGCTAAGGGACCACTTCAAGGAGAAGGGCACACAGCATCAGAGGAGTTCAGTAAATACTCCACAGCAAAATGGTGTTGCTGAACGAGCCAACCGTACCCTTGTGGAGATGGGGAGATGTTTGTTGAAGCAGTCAGGCTTGGACAAGCGTTTCTGGGGAGAAGCAATCATGACAGCAGTCTATCTGAGGAACAGATCTCCCACTGTTGCATGCCCCAAGACGCCTTATGAGATGTTCCTTGGTATCCCACCATCTCTGGGACATTTGAGGACGTTTGGATGCATTGCCTATGCCTACATTCAACCCAACAAGCGCCAGAAGCTGGATGATGCTGCTGTCAAGTGCATCATGCTGGGGTATAGCTCCCACAGCAAGGAATACCGGCTTATGGACATACAGACTAAGAAGATCCTGTTCTCCAGAAGTGTCAAATTCGATGAGAAGAGCTTCATTCCATCCCTCCAGTCTGCTCAGACGCCCCAAGTGCCTGCTGAGAGCCTGGAAGTGGGAATTGGGCCCGAAATGAAGCTGCAGGATGTCAGTGACGAGCTGCAGGATGTCAGTGACGAGCTGCAGGATGTCAGTAACGACTCTGAGGACACAGACATGTCAGAGGGAGAGGAGAACATGAGGGAACGGACCCCTGAGCCGTCCTCTGACTATGAGAGTGCTGCAGAGCCTTCTCCAACCCCCAAAAGACTCAGGAAGCCGCCAGGAGAGTGGTGGAAGGCTTCAAGCAACGCTGCAAACGTTGCTGCAGTTGCCTATGCTGTCTCCTTTGTCTCAAACGAGCCCACAAGCTACAAGGAGAGCCAGACCATGCCAGATGCTTCACAATGGCGTCAGGCTGCTCAGGAAGAGATGGATGCTCTTGCCAAGAATGGGACATGGCAACTTGTGGATCTGCCAACGGGCAGAAAAGCTATTGGATGCAAGTGGGTCTTCAAACGAAAGCTGAAGGACACAGGAGAGCTTGACAGATACAAGGCAAGACTTGTTGCCAAGGGATTCTCTCAGAGAGAGGGATTGGACTATCAGGAGACGTTTGCTCCTGTTGCCAAGTTTGGTCCCATGAGACTGCTGTTCTCCATCATTGCCACAGATGACTTGGAGGCACATCAGATGGACGTGAAGACAGCATTCTTGCAAGGGGATCTGGACTATGTGATCTACATGCGCCAACCGGAGGGCTTTGAGGATTCCAAGCATCCAGGACGGGTCTGCAAGCTTGGGAGACCCCTCTACGGCCTCAAGCAATCAGCAAGGCGCTTCAACCACAAGATAGACCACAAACTGAAGTCTATGGGCTTTGTGCAGTCGACTGCAGAGCCTTGCATGTACTACAGGAGTCAGAATGGGACAACAGAGTACATTCTGATCTATGTGGACGACCTCATTGTGGCCTCATCAAGCAAGGAACAGCTGGGGGATGTCAAGAAGGAGCTGAGGCGAGCTTTTGAGATGACAGACCTTGGAGAGCTGAATTACTTCCTTGGGATTCACATCAGACGGAGCAGAAGCACCCGCACCATCTGGTTGTCTCAGAAGAAGTATGTTGAAGAGGTCGTTTCGAAATTCAACATGGGAGATGCCAAGGTTCATGCCACGCCTATGGAACATGGACTGCACCTCAGAAACAACATGGCACCTCAGAATGAGACGGAGGAGCTGGAGATGAGCTCTGTGCCATACAGGAATGCAGTGGGCAGTTTGATCTATGCCATGCTAGGAACACGCCCTGACATTGCTGCTGCAGTTGGAATTGTGTCCAAGTACCTTGCAAAGCCTGGAAAGGAGCATTGGAGTGCTGCCAAGCGGATCATCAGATACCTGAAGGGCACAAGCGAACTTGGAATCCTTCTGGGAGGCAAAGAGAATGTCTCTGAGCCTAGGAAGCTGGTTGGATACTCGGATTCCGACTATGCTGGATGTTTGGACACAAGGAGATCAACCACTGGATTCATCTTCATGTTCAACGGGCCTATCACCTGGCAATCCAAGCGGCAGACCACTGTAGCTCTTTCAAGCACGGAAGCAGAGTACATGGCACTAGCCCAGTGCACCAAGGAAGCTGTTTGGCTTCGTCTGCTTGCAGGGGAGCTTGGATTCAAGCAGGATGGACCCACAATGCTCTTTGAGGACAACCAGGGTGCCATCGCTCTTGCTAAGAACCCGACATTGCATGCCAGCACCAAACACATTGAAGTGAGGTACCACTTTATCAGAGAAGCACTAGGACGCTTGGAGATTGCATTAGAGTATCTCTCGACTCAGGACATGGTTGCAGACATCTTGACAAAACCACTGGCTAGGGATCAGTTCTTGAAACTGAGGGACGCCTGTGGGATCACAAAACATGTTTCGTGAGTGGGAGTGTTGGAATCTACCTGTGGGCGCCTCTGGGAGGACTTAGAGCACACGGGACATGTGGGAGGACATCCACTTGTGTCTAGAATGGTCTGGAATGGTCCAGAATGGTCTAGAACGATCCAGAATAGCTGGAGAGGGCCTGGGAAGGCCTAGAACACGTCTGGAGCGCTGATAGAAGCGCCAAGAAAAGGCAAAAAGACACCCTGTGATTGGGAACAATACTAGGCCAGGCCAGGGCCGTCTTGGCCAAGCTAGGGCACAGTTAGATTGTCACTACACATGTACTATGATCCAAATTGTTATTAAAGGACGCCCTCTGGGCATCCCCAACCAATATAATAACAGTCCAACACACTCTACTTGTCTAGTACACTCTGCCAAACACTACAGGCGACCTTCCCTACCTTGGGAAGCACCTTCAGACCCTCTGCAAGTCTTGACAACAACCTAGCAACCTATCTGGTATGCTGAGTTCCTGTTTGTAGATGTCAAGACGTCTCAACATTGTCCCCCTACATGGAAAGCAGATCAAAGCTGTCAGATCCGACCCAGGAGGCGAGTACATGAGCAACTTGCTAAGGGACCACTTCAAGGAGAAGGGCACACAGCATCAGAGGAGTTCAGTAAATACTCCACAGCAAAATGGTGTTGCTGAACGAGCCAACCGTACCCTTGTGGAGATGGGGAGATGTTTGTTGAAGCAGTCAGGCTTGGACAAGCGTTTCTGGGGAGAAGCAATCATGACCGCAGTCTATCTGAGGAACAGATCTCCCACTGTTGCATGCCCCAAGACGCCTTATGAGATGTTCCATGGTATCCCACCATCTCTGGGACATTTGAGGACGTTTGGATGCATTGCCTATGCCTACATTCAACCCAACAAGCGCCAGAAGCTGGATGATGCTGCTGTCAAGTGCATCATGCTGGGGTATAGCTCCCACAGCAAGGAATACCGGCTTATGGACATACAGACTAAGAAGATCCTGTTCTCCAGAAGTGTCAAATTCGATGAGAAGAGCTTCATTCCATCCCTCCAGTCTGCTCAGACGCCCCAAGTGCCTGCTGAGAGCCTGGAAGTGGGAATTGGGCCCGAAATGAAGCTGCAGGATGTCAGTGACGAGCTGCAGGATGTCAGTGACGAGCTGCAGGATGTCAGTAACGACTCTGAGGACACAGACATGTCAGAGGGAGAGGAGAACATGAGGGAACGGACCCCTGAGCCGTCCTCTGACTATGAGAGTGCTGCAGAGCCTTCTCCAACCCCCAAAAGACTCAGGAAGCCGCCAGGAGAGTGGTGGAAGGCTTCAAGCAACGCTGCAAACGTTGCTGCAGTTGCCTATGCTGTCTCCTTTGTCTCAAACGAGCCCACAAGCTACAAGGAGAGCCAGACCATGCCAGATGCTTTACAATGGCGTCAGGCTGCTCAGGAAGAGATGGATGCTCTTGCCAAGAATGGGACATGGCAACTTGTGGATCTGCCAACGGGCAGAAAAGCTATTGGATGCAAGTGGGTCTTCAAACGAAAGCTGAAGGACACAGGAGAGCTTGACAGATACAAGGCAAGACTTGTTGCCAAGGGATTCTCTCAGAGAGAGGGATTGGACTATCAGGAGACGTTTGCTCCTGTTGCCAAGTTTGGTCCCATGAGACTGCTGTTCTCCATCATTGCCACAGATGACTTGGAGGCACATCAGATGGACGTGAAGACAGCATTCTTGCAAGGGGATCTGGACTATGTGATCTACATGCGCCAACCGGAGGGCTTTGAGGATTCCAAGCATCCAGGACGGGTCTGCAAGCTTGGGAGACCCCTCTACGGCCTCAAGCAATCAGCAAGGCGCTTCAACCACAAGATAGACCACAAACTGAAGTCTATGGGCTTTGTGCAGTCGACTGCAGAGCCTTGCATGTACTACAGGAGTCAGAATGGGACAACAGAGTACATTCTGATCTATGTGGACGACCTCATTGTGGCCTCATCAAGCAAGGAACAGCTGGGGGATGTCAAGAAGGAGCTGAGGCGAGCTTTTGAGATGACAGACCTTGGAGAGCTGAATTACTTCCTTGGGATTCACATCAGACGGAGCAGAAGCACCCGCACCATCTGGTTGTCTCAGAAGAAGTATGTTGAAGAGGTCGTTTCGAAATTCAACATGGGAGATGCCAAGGTTCATGCCACGCCTATGGAACATGGACTGCACCTCAGAAACAACATGGCACCTCAGAATGAGACGGAGGAGCTGGAGATGAGCTCTGTGCCATACAGGAATGCAGTGGGCAGTTTGATCTATGCCATGCTAGGAACACGCCCTGACATTGCTGCTGCAGTTGGAATTGTGTCCAAGTACCTTGCAAAGCCTGGAAAGGAGCATTGGAGTGCTGCCAAGCGGATCATCAGATACCTGAAGGGCACAAGCGAACTTGGAATCCTTCTGGGAGGCAAAGAGAATGTCTCTGAGCCTAGGAAGCTGGTTGGATACTCGGATTCCGACTATGCTGGATGTTTGGACACAAGGAGATCAACCACTGGATTCATCTTCATGTTCAACGGGCCTATCACCTGGCAATCCAAGCGGCAGACCACTGTAGCTCTTTCAAGCACGGAAGCAGAGTACATGGCACTAGCCCAGTGCACCAAGGAAGCTGTTTGGCTTCGTCTGCTTGCAGGGGAGCTTGGATTCAAGCAGGATGGACCCACAATGCTCTTTGAGGACAACCAGGGTGCCATTGCTCTTGCTAAGAACCCGACATTGCATGCCAGCACCAAACACATTGAAGTGAGGTACCACTTTATCAGAGAAGCACTAGGACGCTTGGAGATTGCATTAGAGTATCTCTCGACTCAGGACATGGTTGCAGACATCTTGACAAAACCACTGGCTAGGGATCAGTTCTTGAAACTGAGGGACGCCTGTGGGATCACAAAACATGTTTCGTGAGTGGGAGTGTTGGAATCTACCTGTGGGCGCCTCTGGGAGGACTTAGAGCACACGGGACATGTGGGAGGACATCCACTTGTGTCTAGAATGGTCTGGAATGGTCCAGAATGGTCTAGAACGATCCAGAATAGCTGGAGAGGGCCTGGGAAGGCCTAGAACACGTCTGGAGCGCTGATAGAAGCGCCAAGAAAAGGCAAAAAGACACCCTGTGATTGGGAACAATACTAGGCCAGGCCAGGGCCGTCTTGGCCAAGCTAGGGCACAGTTAGATTGTCACTACACATGTACTATGATCCAAATTGTTATTAAAGGACGCCCTCTGGGCATCCCCAACCAATATAATAACAGTCCAACACACTCTACTTGTCTAGTACACTCTGCCAAACACTACAGGCGACCTTCCCTACATTGGGAAGCACCTTCAGACCCTCTGCAAGTCTTGACAACAACCTAGCAACCTATCTGGTATGCTGAGTTCCTGTTTGTAGATGTCAAGACGCCTCAACAAGTTCATGGCCAACCCTGGGCCTGGACACTGGCAAGCTGTCAAGCGCATTCTGCACTACATGTCAGGCACCCTGGACATTGTTCTCAAGCTGGGACGATCCTTCAGCATGGCCCCAGACCTGGAAAGGTACTCTGACTCTGACTGGTCTTGCTGCCCAGACTCCAGGTGCTCCACCACTGGCTTTGTTTTCATATTTGGAGGCACTGTAGCCTGGCAAAGCAAGTGCCAGCCCACTGTGGCTCTGTCCAGCACTGAGACAGAGTACATGGCGCACACTCAGGCCTGCAAAGAGGCAATTTGCCTCAGCAAGCTACTGATTGAGCTAAGCTATCCCCAGGGACTGCCTTGCAAAATCTATGAGGACAACCAGGGCTGCATTGCACTTGCCAGGAACCCCACAGGCCTCCCCAGCACCAAGCACATCGACATCAGGCACCACTTCATCTGCAAAGCTATTGCCAATCAACATGTGACCTAGAGTACTGCCCCACCAAGGACATGGCAGCCGATCTGCTTACCAAGCTGTTGCCCAGCCCCCAGTTTGCAAAGCTGTGTGAGGAGCTGGGCCTGGAAATCAAGTCTGTTGTCTGAGTGGGAGAGTTGGAGTCTGTATCTCCTGCCTGTAGGTGCCCGATCCTCAGACAGTGGGTTACGTTGAATAGCCCGGGTTGTGAGGCAGCCAACGACCCTTGGTTGAGTTAGATAGAGTCAAAGCTGACTGAGTTGTGGCACGTTTCATCCTGAGGCTGTGTTGTTTGAGCTGTGCCTCTGCCAAGGATCTTGGCAATGCTCAGAACAGCCTCAGAGCACCCACAGAGAACTCAGCATTGCCTGGCACTGCTCGGCCACAGTCTGCAAAGGCCAGGCACAGCCAGGCCCAGGGACTTGGCATTCTTGGCAGTGTACAGATAGTCTACTATAAAAGGCCAGTGATCCCTGGTACCTGCCTTTAAAGAATAAGACAGTTTCCACACACAATCAACACATCCCAGAGCTTCCTGAACATACCTATTCAACAGATACCGGGTTTCACCTCAAGCAGTGGAATGACCCTGACGCTTATGGGCCCATTGGCAGCATCCAGACCCCAGCCGCTGATGGGTCAAGGCAGCTCCCCAGACAGTCCCCAAGTCGCACAAGGTCAAGCAGAGCAACATCACCCCTCCCGAGCCAGGGCACAAGGAGAGGCCGCTGACCAAGCATCTGGTATAAAGGGCTATGAGAAGAAGGCAGCGTTATTAGGATAAAATCAAGTGCCGTCATGATCAAGATTCCTACCCAACTAGCTGAAAGAACTTAGAGGCACAAAGATCAAAAAAGGGGGAGGATGTGAAAGGGAGGGTATCTAAGGTGCTTTAGGTTAGTCTAGTTAGTTAGTACATGTGTTCTTGTATTACTCTTGCGTGATGCCATATGTATAGGGTCTGGATGGCAGGTGCTGGAGTCTCTGTTATGGCAACACATGAGGATATAAATGGAAGGCCCCCAGGGTCCCTCCCGGGAAAGAACAGAGATGTCTTCACCCCCATTACCGTGGTACATTGGAGGACAAGTCTTCTAGGTCTATATACAGAGACGTATAGTCTAGTACTAAGGATAGAGGTATTGATACGAAGCATCACTTCTACTCTTGGCCTTTGCACTAGGCACATCTGTATGCCCCCACACATAGCTGAACTCACCCAAACGCCACATCGGAACTCAAAGCGCTGGATAGCATATATTGTGCCTATAACCCCGATCGATCAGGACCCTTTCTCACTGCCCACTCCATTCCTATATGGCAGGGTGCTCATCTCCTGCTCATTTGCTTCGGTTTGAGGTGCCATACTGTTCCTGAGCTGCAGTCCATGTTACATAAGTGTGGCAAGAACCTTCACATTTCTCATGTTGAATTTCACAACTACCTCTTCAACGTACTTTTTATGAGACGACCAAATGATGCGGATGCTTCTGTTCTGCCTGATGTGAAATCCCATGAAGTAATTTAACTCCCCAAGGTCTGTCATCTCGAAAGACTGCCTGAGCTCCTTCTTGACCTCCTCTAGCACTTCTTTGCTTGAAGAGGCCAAAATGAGGTCATCCACATAGATCAGAATGTACTCTGTGGTTCCGTTGTGACCCCTGTAGTACATGCAAGGCACTGCAGTCAACGGCACAAAGCCCATAGACCTCAATTTGCAGTCAATGTTGTGGTTGGAACACCTTGCTGACTGTTTGAGTCTATAGAGAGGTCTTCCAAGCTTGCAGGCCTGCTCTGGATGCTCTGAATGCTCAAATCCTTCCCGTTGGCACATATAGATCACATAGTCCAGGTCCCCCTGCAAAAATGCTGTCTGCACATCCATCACATGTGCCTCCAAGTTGTCTGTGGCAATGATGGAGAACAGCAGCCTCCTGGGACCAAACTTGGCAACAGGAGCAAACATCTCCTGGTAGTCCAATCCATCTCTCTGAGAGAACCCCTTGGCAACAAGTCTTGCCTTGTACCTGTCCAGCTCTCCCGTGTCCTTCAGCTTTTGTTTGAAGACCCATTTGCATCCAATTGCTTTCCTGCCCTTGGGCAAATCCACAAGTTGCCACGTCCGATTCTTGCCAAGAGCATCCATCTGTTCCTGGACAGCCTGGCGCCATTGTGAACATCTGGCATGTTCTGGCAAAAGCATCAGCCACAGTACATGTAATGGCTATTGGTAAGTTTATTAGCATCAAAGAGAAACACACAATGTGAAAAGATATACATGACAGAATCTGAGAATGCTCATTCTACTTGCGTAATCCCCTGAGTTGGCGCCACCGTCACCGCAGGAGTCACTAAAGCTACCAATGCGTCCACATCACCGCTGCTTCCCGACTGCTTGTGCGCGGCCGCCAGTCGCTCAGCGAGACTGGTCTTCCCGCTGCTAGACCGACTCTTCCGAGAATCAGGCGACGGCGGTACACTGTCTATCTCGGCCTCTGACTGTCTCAGTTTCATGTCCATGTTGTGCTCCTCCAAGCCATGTACGTTCTTGAAAGTAAACTCCTGGAACTGCGCGTCGAAGCTCATGGTGGTGTGGTTCCGCGGGATACCGCCGTCGCCGTGTTCGCGACGAGGGGTTTTTGCTCGGCGGGTTGGCGGGGCGCCAGCTTGGAAACCGCGTGCGTTAGGGGTGATATTGCCACCGCCGTTACTGCTCCCGCCGTTGCATTTCGATCCGGGTACTTCCGGGTCCGCGGAGTCACGATAGTATGAGAGCGTCGAGTCTTTGCGAATGAGGTTGTCGCCCCGCTGAGGTGAGGCCAAACCACTGGGTATCTGATGGACCAATGACGCTGAAGAAGAGGGAGAAGAAGCTGTCGCATCACGAGTAATGTTGCGAGCCGGGACGACCGTCCCGCCTAGCGCCGTAGCTGAAGGTTGATTTAAGTTTGTCCAGTCGCCGATCATGGAGGGCATGGTTGCAACAGATTCGAATCCGTGCAGACTGTGTTGCGAGAGACGTTTTACATCGGGCCGCTCGTTCCGAGCTGATGTCATAAGTTGCATAGTGTTTGTTAGTCCACAGGCGCATCCCGCCATCAAAATAATGGATGCAAACTCTTACAATCAAAGTAGCTTGTGTCTGTTATGTCTCCCGGCGTCGGAATGAACGGTGCAGGCTGCTCTCTGACTTTATCCCATTCCACTTCGGCAAAGAAAGGGTGCGCTTTGACTCCCTCCGCGGACAGTCGCTCCTTGGGATCCGCATTAAGCAGTCGTTGTATGAGGCCGACTGCCTCAGATGATATCTCGCCGTCTGGCCATTCTATCACTGTTTCGGAGCCGTGAGTCAGGGTATTTAACGGATTATAGGGCTTGGAGATATTCAAGTAACATACCTCCATCAAGAATGTTTCTAAAGATATCTTCTGGCGTATCGTCCGTGAATGGCGGAAATCCTACAATCCACTCATACATACAAATCCCCAATGCCCACCAATCCACCTCCGGTCCATGGCCGAGTCCCAGAAGGAGCTCCGGAGCAAGGTAATCCGGTGTGCCCAGCAACTGTTTGTTGGAGGTTTGACGTTTATTACCGACGGAACTACCCCGACGCCGAGTGGATTGAGATCGGGCTGAGTCCCCGCCACCCGTTGTTCCGCTCCCGGATGCCGTCCCGGATGCCGTCCCACTACCGTTGCTCTGGGTAGACCCGGTTGCGGAGTTCTCAGGCAGTTCCCCGATGTCACGCCGCGCTATTGTGCCTCGCTTTCGCCGTGAGAGCGTGCGGAGATGCTGCGATCGGAAAAGTGTGTGAATCAATGCTCAGCCAGGATCTGTCGATCTGTCACTAAGGATCTACCTGCTCGTGGTTTCCAGATCCCAACTCTTGATCCGCCATTTGGATCCGGGACAGTCCAAAATCCTACGATCAGATAACCAGATCGGAGATCCTATGTGAGACACTGGTTTATGAAGCATTCCTTCTTTCGCAAACGCATACCGTCAGCTTGATATGCCCTTTGTCGTTGATCAGAATATCTAATAATGACCGCAAATACAAGTTAGACCAGCACATCCATCAATTTTACGCTGGATGCAATAAACGTACTGTCTGGCTTCAGGTCTCTTCGTTGCGGCAATCATAGAATGCGATCGGAAGAAAAAGCCAAACTCGTATGCATCAGCATATCTGATATGAAGCATGTTAGTCAGTCTAGTTGCTCACCGATGCCGTATTCCGTTGGAATGTAGGTAATCCAACGCAACAGCCACTTCAGCGCCGTACATTCTCGCCATCGGTTCTTCAAAGGTGCCAAACGCCGCAAGCAAAGAGCTGAGATCGCCTGTGAGTGGACCATGCAAAGAATGAGGCGATATCAAAGAAGCGCTGAGCAAACCCATCATCACGAGGTACTTCCACACAAAATGGTAACAGGCATGTCCTACATACCTCCAATGAGGTATTCCATAACAAGGTACAGATACTCCCTGCTCTGAAATGCGTAATAAAGCTTGACGACAAAAGGATTCCGCGACAGCGCCAACACCTTGCGCTCAGCGAGCACATGGGATACCATGTTCTTGCGAATCATATCTTGCTTTTTGAGCACTTTGATCGCGTACAGGTCTTGCGTTGTCCGCTTCCGAGCTAGGTACACCTTCCTTGAGTACATTTGGTTAGGCTGTCTGCGAAGTAGAAGGCATCGAATAAGTAAAGATGGTTTACGAACCCAAAGGCTCCGCGGCTGATTGGCTTCATGATTTCAAAGTCACGAATTGAGGGGATTTTGTGTCTGCGCTCCTATTGTTTCACGATGCAGAAGAGTAAGTTATACTTGCAGAGTCGTTGTAGCTGCATTGGCAATATGTTCTCACTGTTACATACATTGAGATCGCCAACCATGTGTGAACCGCTAGGCGATCGCCGATGGTCTTTTCCGCCTTTGATCAGTGCGCTGAATATGGACATGAACCGGCTCCCACCTCCACCAACGCTGGGTTCACGATTCCGGCCTTCTGCTTCGCCTGGAAACAATGTCCGCCAGAAATATCAGCACTTTGCGCAAAATGGATTGTTACTGAGAAGGCATTTGCGTACCAGATACCCCACTCGTCCCGCTAATATTGCTATCGCTACTCCGTGACCGACGTAGATTGTTTGGCGGAGCTTTGCTTGGCCGGCGAGATCCACCGCCGCTGCCGGGGGGCGCCAGCGAGTACACTGAGTCCGATACCGATGTCGTCTGCGATACCCCACGCTCGATGCTGCTGCTGACGGGGTTGTGACTTGGGCGATTCGGCGATGGCGGGACGGTCCCTCCCACTTCACGCAGTCGATCAAGACAGGTTCTGAGCGCGGCGACCTTTTCTTCTGTCTACGAGTGCACAACCGCCGAACAGCAAAACCGTCGTAGCTATGTGAGATACTTGAGAAGCAAGAGACGCAAACTCGGGTAGCACATACCACGTCAACCATCTTTTTCACAATAACAAATATATCCTTTTGCGCTGGATACTTTGACTCTTCGTCAAGATACCGTTTAAATTTGTTGAGGTACTGGTCGAGCTTGGCCACTGCTTTCTTTCCGCCGTGTTCAGTTAGGCTCGCAATTCTAGCAATCAAAATCTTTTAACAATTATCTTTTGGTGCATTCGGTGCGAGTGCATACTTGACAGCCTTCTGCTCGATCGCCTCGCACATTTTTCTTATGCGTTGCCAATCTGTCCAATCCTCAAATTCCTAGAGGGGTTGCATGCAAAAATACAATGAGTATTCGCTGTGCTTCACCTATGAGAGTCAATCAGAAACTGGTGCGAAGAAGACGCTACAAACCTCGACTTTGAGCATCTCTCGCCTGGCCTCAAGGATAGCAACATGTTTACGGAGTCTCATATCACAATTCCAGCTCTTGAGGTGGAACTCCTGCTGGATTCCGCAAACTTTGGAATGCTCATCGATCGTACGAGCAGACACGTACTCCTCGCAAATACGGCACAACAGGGTCGAGTCCTTGATGCCAGTCGCCGTCGTCCGCGTTCCAGCCGTTGACCC
This sequence comes from Powellomyces hirtus, assembly GCA_025526995.1. NCBI lineage: Eukaryota > Fungi > Chytridiomycota > Chytridiomycetes > Spizellomycetales > Powellomycetaceae > Powellomyces > Powellomyces hirtus. The sequence goes on along the minus strand of JAHLKG010000017.1, from coordinate 61,213 downwards.
CACAGAAGCACTCGTCGGTGCCGCCGACCGCTCTTTGTCTTTAGCTATCGCCGTTGCTTTGCTCGGCCGCCTGGGTTTGTCACCCGTCCCATCTTTCAATGATTCTCCCGATGGCGCGCGGAACAGATCCGTTGTAGAAGAAGAGAAGAAGCTCCCCCCTTTGCTCAAAGGTGACAGTGGGGAATGATCCAAACTGGCTGTCTTTGACCCTGGAATCGGGACGGGCATGGTCGTGGTTGTTTGCGGCGTCCCAGAGAAATCACGCTGTAGATCTGAAGGACTCTGTGGTGCCGATGCCGATCCGCCCGAGAGTGCCTGTCGTATTGACTTTATGAAGGCAATGACAGGTTTCTATGAGAGCAGAAGGAAAATGCTCAGAATGAGGGTTACGCGGCCGGCTTTGTGAATCAAGAAACCATACCTTCTTGGCGGGTTTTGCCGGATTCGGTGAGTCCATGCTGATCTCCGGGTTGCTCTCAGCGCGCACTTTCAGTGATATCGTCTGTGACGTGACGTCGTCTTTAGCAGGTCCAACTGCGTTCTTGGGAGGCTTTCTCTGTTTTGTCGCAGGCCACGCCATCGCAGGATCCGACGAGCCAGCCGTGGCAGAATCATCGCGCGCAATCGAGCGATGTTCCACACGGACTGGTGGTGGGCTTGATGGTGAGTCGTTCGTGGCCGGAGTTGTGTCATCGGAATCGGCACTTTGTGGAGAGAGGGAGGAATCTGTCGCCATGGTGTCTTCAACTGGGAGAGGGTGCTGTATCTTCTTTTCTGTGACCTTCGGGCTTTCTGTCACCTCACCGAACGATGTGGGCAATGTTCCCTTCCGTAACATCGCCGCCAGTTCCGAAACATTGCGTGAAAATGCGCGGCGTCCTCGTGGAGGCGTTTCGGCGACGGACCCCAATCCCGATGCGGCGCGCAGGACTCTAGCGTATTGATTCTATTGAGAAGAAATGTAAAACTGGGGGTTAGCGCCTCACATGACTGAAAGGCCTCCCAAAGATTGTGGTGGATGCGCATCAAAGAAAGGCGAGGTGACGGTTTGCTCACCAATGACTCGGCCAGTCTTGATACCGGGGAAAAAGTGTATTGTAGCTTTGTGAGCAGATCTTCGACTTCCGGCTTCCCAACAACCATGCGGCGCTGCGTCTCCATAAGTTCCTGAAATGCGTACATAATGTCGGCGGCAACGCTGGTATGGATCATGGCAGTCACAGGCGTTTCCAGAATCGCGTAGGCGGCGCTCTCGATTCGCGCAATAAACATGTCGTGGGTTGATGCTGTTTTGAGTTGCGCGTATCAAAACATTGATGAGATTTATTGTGATAGACAGTTTCAGATGCAGTTTTTTCACGTGCACATACCCAACACTGATGGCGGCCAACTGTTGGAATGCTTGAGTCTTCGCTTATAGCATAAAGCACTGAGCCTAGCAGGTTTTGTCGGACTCTGCGATGGTGCCATACGCTCTTGCTGCTCCATTACAGTGGCTGATGACTGTTGCGTATCCTCTGTCTCCGGGTTTGTGTCGTAACTCGAGTTCATCTGCTCGTACCACGAAGCCAAGATCATTCTGACCCCAACGTCAGCATTCTCTTTTGCATGGACCATTTCTTGCACCAGGGACCGCATGACGTCAAAATCTGCGCTCTTGTCATTGATGACAGCAACAGATAGGTCAAGATCCGTCGAAGGCATCTGCTCTTCATTCGTCGGAGCAGTAAGTATTTTCTGATCCACGAGCGGTGTGCCTGCGTCCAGGAGTTCAGATGCGGGCTGGGATGTCCGGGAGGACACGCCATCGTCTGAGTCGTTCCCATCTGATGCATCTGAGAGGCCACCCAAGGAGTATAGGCTTCGACGAAGTGAGCTCGTAGATCCACCAACCATGTTCTGTCGACGCGCCGTGCTTGGAGATAGTGAAGGCGATTTGGAGCGCGCCGATGAAGACGCTGGCGGGGTGGCCGCGGCGATGGCTCTCAGCGCAGCGGTTCCCAAAGTTGCCGATCCTTCGCTTTCGGATCCTGAGCGATATTGGTGGCCAGTGCGCGGTGTCCCAGGCGATGACGATCCGTAGTCAAACGTGTTTGGTGATCCAGCTGATGGTTGCGACGGCGAGAGTACTGAGGGTTTCATTCGGATCTCCAAGTCCTGCGCCCCATCGATCCATTTGGATCTGGCGTACTCTGCCCGTGGTGAGGAGCCTTCTGGAATGGGCCAACCCCAAATGTCGGATTTTTCCTGGTTGGATAAGGACCGTTTCTGCTGAGCTTGCAGGGACTGCAGCAAAATTGTTTTGTCATCTGAGGCTGCGCCTGATGGTGCGTTCTGGACATGCCTCAGCTCCGCGTCAGGACTCCCGACTGATCCCTTTCGCTCACCGGTCCCACCAGGTGTCCCGCCCGGTGTGCTGGGTTCTGACTTGTCGCTGCTGCGCTGGCCCAGCTGAGCAGTAGATGTATAGCGGCGAGCAACTGCTCCACCTACGCGGGCAGAGGCTGATGAAATTCCGCTGATTCGCGAATCCGCAAAGACCACATTAAGTGGTGTGAGACTAGGCTTGCCGGGATCATGATTGTCCTTCAGTTCAATCAAGTGTCCAGGTCGGGTCGACATGCTGTTCTCTGATGCGGGAATAGAGAAATCAGCAAGATTTGTTGCATCTGAGGTGCTGGCGCACTTCACTCTCTCGATAGTTTCCATTTACCGCCGATTGAAAGGGTTGTCAAGGCCGCTGGGGCATAACATCAGCACAGGAGGGGAGTATGCTATATATTGCAACCGGTTTTGAGCAGACGTAGTTGCCTGGGTAAAATCTACTGTACGAACACGATCGACAGTATGGACGGCAACACGAACCCACTGGCGGTCGGTATCGCAGTATGTTGTCACGTGTGTCATCCCATGCATGCTTACTCAAGCAGACAGCCGCCTGGCTAAGCCATCCGGCAACTTGCAAGCAGAAAGCATCGGCATGGATTTATCCTTGATTTCTTTTGGAAATCTGAACCTTTTCTACCGCCCCGATTGCCATCCGAAACAAGAAACATGATGTTGAAGCTGCTCAAATGCTCAGGTAACTCCTCTGGGACCGCCGGGTGAGGCTTTTGGTACGGACGTACTTGTCAGTGTGCATTTCGTCGAAACCTATGCGGCGGATACCTCTTCGGCTTCCCGCGTTTTCTGTTTTTGTTTTCATGTATACCCGTGCCGGGACGAGACCTGCCACGTCCGAGCGATCGGGGGCTTTCTGTCCTCCATCCAAGCGGGATGGCATGTACAGTACTGACTGCTACATGCGGAACCTTGCCCGCAACATCCAGGAGACTCCTTCAAAGTTCCTTCCTCGACGAATTTTGCCAACATGGCGACTGCGTGGGTGACATTTTGACGCGATCCACATGCGTGATTTGAACGTGCAAGAGAGACGCGTGCGTTTCACGTGTTGTGCAATTTAGAATGACGAAAGGGCGGGGGCGGCAGGGTACCACAAAATATCCCCTGAATAATCGGACGAGATCCCCTCCGGCGTGAACCAAACATCGGGAAGCGAGTACCCTTGTTGGATTGCTTGCTTTTTCATTCCGTTCTTCCTTTCGTTTCCTGCGCCACGCTTGTTTCCCAATGGGACGGACGCATCCCGCAAACCAACGGCACCAACAAACGCATGGATTCCCCCACCTTTCCTCTGTGTTGGACTTCACCGTCTTCTGGGATTTCGTTAACGACAGTAGTAGCGATAAGAATGGCGAATTGGGCAAAAATAGTGACGTCGCAAGTGTACTCCATTCATCCAAAAAATCAGATTGTTATACAGGAAATGATTGCAAAATGACGCTATCTTCATTCTTTGTCCTTTTTTCTTTCTAAAGCCGATGCGGCCCGCTGGCACCCAAATACATCCGACCAACTAATGGAGAACAAAACCAAAGCAGGCATCTGTTCTGCTCTCCGTTGTTCCTCCTTTACGTTTTCTCACTCGTCGCCTCTCCCCCTCCCGCATCTCTTCTCATCAAAAGCCGTTCGGCCAAAGTTGCCATCCAACAATCATTGTCATTTGTGACAGCATAAAGCATCGCGCGCCACGTGTGTACCACAGACAGTCTAGGGCGAAACTGCAAGACGAACAACAGCCTTCCGACGAGTTGAGCCAATTCTATACAGCACACACGCTTCTGTACGAAAGCCATCCACCCCTGGCTCTGCTTGTGTCTTTTGTGACAAGAACCCTGAACCCCGCAGTCTCAGTGCTTTTGCTACAACCCTTGGAGGCTTTTTTGTCGACCAAGTCCTTTTCATCTCAGACTGATAGTCTCCGGCTCTTCACCTCTTCCTCCTTCTCCTGCTCCTCCTCCGCCTTCTCCTGGTCGTTTTCCTGCTTCGCTGCATAAGAAGTACAAAAAACTACAAACACGATGCCTCCCTTCACATCAGACTCGCCATCCTATCCGAGCGGCGTCAGCCCAACTGGCCGAAGAGATCCACCGACATTCATCTCAATCCCAAAACCACGACGTGTCAGCACATTACAGCGCATCACTTTCCGCTGGCATCACTCTGCCGCATCGAAGGTTGTATTGACAGGCACCTTTGATGATTGGGCGCAGTCCATTACGATGCCTCGAGATCCCAACTGCAGAGATGAATTCTGCGTCACTCTTGTGCTAGACCGACTCGTGAGGCACGAGTTCAAGTTTGTGGTGGACGGCGAATGGCGATGCAGCTATGCGTTCCCGACAGTCTTTGACTCGAACGGTTTCGTCAACAATGTCATCGAGCCGGTTGGTCTCGATGTTTTGGCCACAATGGCATTTGATCCTGAGACTGGTGCCGCGATGATGGCGATGGCGACCGGAAAACGACGTGCGGGCAGCGAATTTGGTTCCGGACGATTGCTGACTGGCACCGGACCTTACGACGCGTGTAACGGGAAGCGAACGAGAGTCGCTTACTGAACAGGAAAACTTCTGGCGAGCGGCTGGTAGAGAATTACACTCCCGACATCGATCCGCGAGCGGAACGGGGAGTCAGCGGAGGCCGAGCGAGACTCGTCCATCACATTCTTGCTCCATGGAGTAGCTAGTGGACGGATCGGGGGCATCCATAACTATCCCTAGCCACTACACTTAGTCTATCGGGGCTTTTTTCACATATTTCATATTCGAAGAACAATACATGTACATATTATGATTACTACTACAACGCGAATGCAGTGTCAACGATTGACCTAGCGCAATTCCTTGGCATTTGTTTAAACAGGATTATAGGGAGTAAGCGATAATCGAAGGGGCTTGGGACCAGCGTTCCTGGTCTTCTCCCTAGCAGAGAATTACCACCAAAATGTCGGAATGCTCGGTTGAAAGGCTACAATGAGCTATACAACTCCCTCACCAACTCTCCGATGCTACAAGACCCGGTATCAAGTATGTGGACTCGGACGCAACAGACAACAGCACTAACCTACTAATATGGTTACCTCAAAACCTAGTAGTGATCGACTCCTTACGCACAAGCTGCGTCCCGCACCGCACACAAAAAAAAGTTCATGCGAGCATGCAAATAGAAGAGATTGCTGTCGCAAGGAGCGGGGTAAATTGGAAACAGATTCAGACGTTGAATTGTCTGATGGTAATTGGGATTGCTGAAGTGGGATGAGTCACAAATCAAGACTGAGTAGATGGCTTAGTAGCGCTTGTGTGACTTTGCTTAACACCAACCATGGCATGCTTCCGTAATCAGAAGAAGCCAAACCTTTCGGTGCTTCAGCCGCTGATGATGCACCATCTGCCACTGCCAAGAGAGCAATATACCACTTTTGCCCACAGGTTTTCCCGGAATCCTTTTTTTTGGGTCGTTCTCTATCGCACCTTTTTTTTCTCATAAGACTGACGGACGCAGGCGGAACAGCGACGTCCGTATATAGAACAATCTTCTCTCGGCGGGCAGACGGCGACATCCCCCTGGCTCTTGGCTTCTAAACCTTTTTTTTTTGTGCGCCCGGTTGGAAGTGCAAATGCATCAAAGCCATCTTTCGGCCGGATCATCAACGAAGCTGTTCTCTTGATATCTTCCGAAAGTATTGAGACCTCCCACCGACACGCGCACCCACTTCATGACAGGGCCGCGAATGCTATCATGGCTCACAGCGTCCTGGGGCGCCGAGTCGGACGACGAAAGCGCCGATGAAGAAGCAGAAGCCCGGATTGCAGACTCATTGAAAAGAGATTCAACGCCGCCCAGCTCAGATAGCGAGTCCGCCAGCGTGGTGGCGCTTGCTCGAAACAGTTTCGACACATTGGAATCTCTAGAGTCAGATGCGTCGACGATTTCGGTGCCTTGGTTTCACGACGCTACCCCAGAAACGCCATTGAAGGTGGAGAAGGAGAACGTACCCGAATCAGTACCATGGTGGCAGGCGGCGTCAGCGGACATGCCGTTCCCTACCCCGGGCGTGAAAGATGTCCCTCGAGGGCCAGATTGGTAAGGACTTCCGTCTTCGACTGGGCTATTCAAAAGAAGAGTGCTAACGTGTCTGTTCCTTCAAGGTATGCGGAGGCCACGCCTCTGTCCCCAGTCAGAGTTTCTTCTCCGACACCCTCATCGCAAGGGTACTTTGACAACGTTGTACCCCCGAGAATTGGCAATGACTCGGATTCAGATCCGTCGTTCTTCACCGCCGTCGCGAGCATCTCAAAACCATTCCGCTTGAAGCGCAAAATGAGGATCGGCAATGGAACTTCCGCCCCGGGGCCACAGATAACGACCGCCGTTTCCGCAAGCGGCCGCTGGAACCATCATGCTTATGCCGCCTCGGAATACGGATACAGCGTACACCGTAATGATGGGGATAGCGACACAGACACCGTCATCACCACCAAGTCTGAGCCTGCCAACATGCACAAAATCACTCACCGCCATCATTTTGGTTTGTTTGGGTTGGGCCTTGGTTCGCGGATTCACTCCATTGTTCCTCCTCCACTGCCCCCGCGGCCTTCTGCTCTGCCTCCTACGCCATCCAGTATAGATACGTCGAGATCGGCGTCAAAGTCAAGGCCTCGTCTCACCAAGCAGGAGTCGCTCGAGTTTTATGCACACAAGCCACCTTCTCCACCCTCCTCGATTTCTCGGGCATCCAATCTCATCAAAAGTGCAGTCGATCAGATTGACGACACATCCGTTATGCTGTCAAGGCTGCTGAGGTCCGCGAAGAGAGTCGCCGAGCCAAGCCCCGATGCAAAGGTGGTTGGCCATCTTGCTGTCACAAGCATTGACGAAGAAGGCTTCCTGGAACGCATTGATAGGAATCTCGGCCGGGTTGAGGTTCTTATTCGGGCGGTGCTGCCAGAGACCGTAGCGCATCAGGTCGGATTGGTTCCGCCAGCAGAACGCATCGTCGACCGAAAGCAAAGTCATCCGGAATTGAAGGTGATGGATGTGTTGCCCGCTGATCCTGGCGTGGTGGCTCACATGGAGGGAACGTTGGAACAATTCGCTGAGGCGCTTGAAGTGCCTCACAAAAAGGTGGTGGAAGAGGTGCACCCAAAATTGGTTGCAACTGCAGTTGATGGGGATGCTCTCCCCATGTACACGGCAGACACTCACCTTCCAGAGTCTGCAATACCGAACGCTCTGCACCACCCTACTGTCGACGGCGCCAGACGTTCTGTCTCTTTACCAGCGAACCGCGAAGTGATCAGTGACTCGCCAATCTTGCCAATGACGGCATTGCCTGTCCTGCCCACCACGACCGCCTCGTACGCGCAATTGCCCATGGACATCGCTGGTGTCAGCATGACGTTTGACCCAACCCGCAACCACTTCATCCTAAATGAAGTGCATCCGATTGCACAAGGAGTCGAGAGTTCTATGCAAACTGTCGCGGAACGGCTGTCTCTACAAGTTTCACCTCCGCAACCAGGTCGCCTGAGCATCCACCTGCCTCATCTACTTGCCTCGGGACGCACCGTTCCTCATACTTTGCCTTCCGAAGCGTTTCCGCAGGACCATGCCACTCTTACCACTTTTACTCAGGTGCACCCAGTTGCGCAAGCGCGCATTCGAGACGCTGACCTGCCGCCGACGCAGGACGTCGCCGTTCTCAGCCCTAAGGACTTGCAGACTGTGGCGGAGGTCTTACCGACAGCCGCGATTCGTGCGCTGTCACTTCCAATGGACTCCGAGAAAATCGTTGAAGACAACGTTCATGCTGCCGAATGGGATATCCAGAGGGTCTCGCCTGCAATCCTTGCGCGTGAGCCGAATTCGGACTCTCTCAGCCACGAAGATGCTGCCGCAGCGTCTGATGAAGTCACGAACTCAGCAAAACCGCGCAGCATCTCTATCACTGATCCCATCCCGCCGGTGCAAAGTCACCTCAGCGTCCACATGCCGTACACTTTCGGCGTTTCAAAGGCAGTTCCAGTCCCTGCTCCCCAGCTGGAAGCTGAGGTTGCACAACTCACTTCTGATGTGGCATTGAAGAACATTCTCCCCTACGCACTCACAAAATCTAGTAGTACTGCTCCTTTGTCGGAGCTTACTAGTGGTGAAGAAGACAATGGCACCGGAGCAAAGCCTATCAACACAGCTGCGATCCTTCCAACCGCGACCTCGCGGAGCGTTCAGATGGATAGTTATCCTGAGTTGCAAGCTACAAGCATATCTTGGATGAGGGCCACGCAATCTGAAGACGGTGCCACATCTATCATCAATCGCGATCTACACTTCACTCCTTCAGCAACCACCACTGAACGCGCGTTGGATGTCGCAAACCACCACGGTCGAGATCACGTTGACAAATTATCACCTATCCTCTATCTCCACGACGCCCGAATTTTGCCCATGATATCAGCACAGAACAGCATAGCAGAGATTGTACGCGAATCTGAATCTGCGCCCGACATGACAGCGTTGCACTCTGCTGAGCTTGAGTTGCAGAGCATTCTACCTTTCATCAATGGACAAGTCGTGCCCCTTTCAGTGGAATATGAGGAGCGAACATCAGTGGTGACAAACGAGAGTTTGGTTGGGCAGTGCGCCGTCAGCGATGAGTTATCTCGGGACGTTTACAAACCCAGCACTGGTCTCTCGTTTGCGCCCGCCACGGTACGTTCCCATTTACCGCAGCTCAGCGGGTCTGTGAGGAGCATGGCGATCATTGCACCGAAGGACACCGTGATGGAAGTCGGCTTATCCAAGGTGAACGTCAGCCATATCTTACCAGCTGTGCAATACGCTGAGCGAGTGATGGATGTGGAGATGGAACAAGTAGCACACGATATCACTTCCTTTGGACCGGACAAGAGGATGCAAATCAGTCGTGAACCATCGGAACGCGTTCCCGCCATTACGCAATCGGTCCCTGTTGCGAATCTGTTGCCGATCATCACACCTCGCCAGCAGAAAGCCGATATTAATTTGATGCAGGTAGCTGTCGTGGGCACCATAGCCAAACCAGTCTCAGCACGAGTAGTTCTTCCCGCCACTGTCGGCAGTCATTCCAGCCTGGAACTCGTCCTTCCTTCTGTCGCCCGATCCGCATTCGAACTACAAGATGGGTTCTCAACGATACCCACACCGGTCCATGTAGCCCGCATCTCGCCTTGGATGCTCGCCACTGCGAACAGCAGTTTCGATGGGTATGCGCAGGCTATGCGGAACTCGGAAGTGATTCCCAACCCGGTCCAGCTGTCCTTCAAACCAAAAATGGTAATGCCTGTTGTGAAACCTGCGATGGTTGATCAAGTGTTTGGAGAGAAAACGGTGGAGTTTGGTGTAATTGCTGCTGCTGTTGGCATTGATGTGATAACTGTCCCGCTCATTGAGACGACTGTTGCGTCTATTCCTTCGGAAGTCGCTACCATCCCCAAGGGAAGGTTCCCAATTCTGGCGTCTTTGGAGAATCATGGCGAGATTTCCACGTCAGTACATTCCAACGATTCGGCTAATACCCCGACCATGAGTCACCAACGCAGCTTGGGTGCATTGGCGGATCTGTCTCAAGCAGATGAAGGTCTTGATGGGGAGCCGGTCAGCGAGCCTGTTCTCTCAGAGTCACTGCCGGAAGCGACATTGCTTAGCAAAGCCAACAAGGTGGATGAGACTCAATCCATCACACCTGTCGTCAACCTTTCCCAAAGAGCGGCCTCAGGTGATGACCATATGGAGAGCCGCGGACCTATGCTGCAGAAACTAGAAGGTCCACAGAATGTGTCTGAGAACTCAGCCAAGCAGAGTAAATCGCATTCCACGGATTCAGATGCAGTGCAAAATGCCCTTGGCGCTGCTGCTGTGCTCGGAGCACTCACTGCAGCTGAGACGCAGGACCAGCCGAGCATTGCTCACGAAATGCCGTCCCAGCCATTTGCCCGCGCTGTTTCTGCGATTCCGGTTGCTGGAGGTCTGGCATCGAATGCAGACGCTGTAAAACCGGTTTTGGGACTTGCTGTTGAGGAGCCATCCCAAATCCGCGAGGCATCGTGGAACACGCCATTCCCAGTTGTTGCGTTGAAGAGTCAGGCGCAGGACGCCGAATCTACGACATCAACGGCAAGCAAGGCTCTGTCTTCCTCGCAGCACACTGCCGAGGTCGTGGAATCGCATGAAACCGCGCCATCTATGATGACTTCTGTTGCGGGTTCGACAGAGAAGGACGACTCTTCCACGTCGAGTATCTTTGCCTCCATCGCTGCGGCGGCTGCTGCCGTCGTGGCCCCGACTCTCTCTAGCACCGACAACAAATCACCAGTTACTGAGATCAAACATAAGGAGGATGGTACTGAAACGACCGATGTTGCCGAAAGTGAAAGAGCTGCGCTCTCACCAACGTCTGCTCCTACCCAGCAATTGTTGGTCAGCGGGACCGAAGGTGATGAGGTGATTAACCCTCGTGGACTGATCAATGATGTTCCTGTTGTCGCGATGGGAGAGAAAGACAGCATAGTTGCCGCACCATTGGAGGTTTTTGGTACCAGTGAAGAAAAGATGTCCGCACCGGCAGCTTTGCATATGCACTCGTCCCCGTCCCTCTCGCCAAGCGCTGACGCTGCAAGCGACACGAGAGAACGGGAAATTGATGAAGCAACGAAATCAACGCATTCGCTCCCGATGCCGGCTTCCGTTGGAATTGGCGAGCTGAAATCCACCGCTGGCTCTGATACCAGTGAAGATAAGGTCTTTGCGGCGGAAGCTTTGCGCATCCCATCATCGCCAGCTCTTTCCTCATGGAACGCTAGCGTCGATGCTCCAGTTAAATTGGGAGAGCGAGGAGTTGATGAGACAGAAACGTCAACGGACCAGACCTCACTCCCCACACTGCCTGCGCTTCCCGTTGCTGTCGTTGCTGTCGCCGCTGAAGCAAATGCAGTTCCCACACGACAGCCTTCGTCCGCTCGAGAGGTGCCTCCGCATCACTGTGAGCAGCCTGCAGCTGTCGTCCCCACCGAATCGGAGGAAGGTTCCAGCGCATCGTTGTATGTGCATTCAGAAGTAGTTGCGCAACCGGAGGATAATGTCGCTGGTGCTGTTGGTCCCGCCGCCGAACTGGTGGAAGGAACCAGAGCACCGTCACCCCCACATTCAGATGTGATGCTTCAGAAGGATATGGCATCTTTAAGCAAGTTACAGGTTGCTCCAGCCGCTGTTGCCGCCCTGGGCATCGCGACTGAAGTACCTAGAACACAGTCGGCATTGCCTTCACCGAAGATCTCTCAGGAGGAGGACGTATCGGCGAGCAGAGTGCAAACTGTTGAGACTGCAATTGTACACGCTCAGAACTCGGATGAAAGACCCAGAGCGCAGGCAGTCTCACCTTCAAGCATAATTTCTCAGCAGGAGGACATTGTGGTTGGAAGCAGGGCACCAGCTTCTCTGGCTGCTATTGTTGCCACTGTCGAACCGGAGGAAGAACGTAGAGCACCGTTGCCTGTTTCCCTGAAGTACCCTCTGTTGGAGAAGGGTTTCGCAGTTGCGACGAATGCGAATGACCAGTCCAAAGTTGATGCCACACATGTTGCTGCACACACCACCTTCCTCCCACCTGTTATTTCCTCCGAGACCATGGCACCTGCGCCGGAGGAAGTTTCTCAAAACCCTGACGTTGGAGACTTTGAAGACGCGATCGACTCCTACTACCTGGAGTCACGAGAAAGCATGGTTGTGACACCTGAAACACCGATTTCGTCATCTGAAGATGGCTCTAGCGTATCAAGCGCCGAGGTTCAGCAGTCTTCTGATGCAACATATGGAGAGGACAGTGTCGAGCACAGTGAGAAAATACATGGTGCGAGTGGAGCTGCTGTTGCTGCGGAGAGGAATTTACACAACGACAACTCGGATGCTCATCCCTACATCAGTGAGGATGATGTGGGAAGCAGCACGCCCTGGCCTGCCCCGCTGGAGAGTCTTGTTGAGACTCATGTAGCAACTACATCCTTGAAATCCACACCCCACCCAATGCGTGAGACCGCTGTTACTCCCAAGAAAAAGCCGAAAGCGCCAATGTTTGAGGCTGCATCCATTCCGCTGGCAGGGTGTGAGATCGCCGACGCTCCCGAGCAGAAAGTAGAGGGTCCAATAGTTTGGGAGTCACCCATCACGATGCGTGCGAACGAAGTTCTGGTAGCCAGGAATGTCGATGAACCTATTTCCAACATCCCGGCAATGGTCCCATGCGAGGACATCATTCACGAGGAAGTCGATTCAGAGGAACGGGGAGGCCATTTAATGAAGGATGTCATTTTACTAGCATTGTCCATGAAACCATTGACTTTAGTGCGCGATCCCAAGTCCCGCGATACTCTTCCAAAGAGGGATGCCACAGCAGTGTTACCCTCGCGGTCGCGAAAGAGCGGCGAAAGGCCGAGCAGAAAGGTGTCTCAACGTGGAAAGATACCAGCCTTCGAGTCTGTAGAAGGCGCAGCGCCAAGGTCCATGCAAAAGGCAAAGGGCACGGTTGTTGAGCGTACCTTTCCTGCGCCGGATGGTGATTTCGAGCCTGTTGCTGAGCGCTTGGCGTCTATGAAGCTGATGAGGTCACAGACCTTGACTAGTGGCGCAAAGCCTCATCCGATGGTCCGTACGATTTCGGACCCTCCCCCGCCCACATTCCAATTGTATGAACGTGACGCTCGCCCGACGCGTCGCATGATGGAAACGTCGCTTCCGGCACTTGTTCCCCGTGGGGCGCGTACATCAATCTCTTCAGACGACTCGAATATCGCTGTTGTTGATGGGGGGAGTGTGAACGTTTCTCAGGACGCCAGTGCCGCGGACACAAATGGCGGGTTCCGACCTCAACACGCGGTTGCAGAGCCTCGGGAATCAAGTGCTGAAACGGCCGGCTACTTCCAACCTCGACAGATCCCTCCTGTTCCGGATCGTCACCTGGATATTGTGATCCCAAGAACTCCAATTCACTCCCCGACATCGACCGCAGCGCTTCCCCCGCGACGGAAGAGATTTCACTCCATGTCAAGCGCTAACGCCAGCGCCATCGACAGTGGAATCAGTGACGTATCCAACTCAATTATAACTTTGCCCATAGTGGCCGATGCGAAAGTGCCACGGGCTACTACGTCTACCACACCGTCGCTTTCGCGAAGCGGCACCGCGCCGCCCAGGTCACGGCAGTCCGAACTTCCCCAGGCAAAGACGTTGATGGATCACATGCGCGAAGTCATTGTGGCGCGCGCCGAGGTGGACACCGTCAACCGAGCAGCGCAAAGTCGGGTTAGCTTCGATCGTTTGTCCAAAATTGGTTTGCCCAGACGGTCCTTCACTGGATACCTCACTGGAAAGAACCAGTCCGCGGTGGACGTGATGCAGTCAACCCCGGAATTGGGTGAGAAGCGTTCGGTGGAGATTCCCATGTTCAATGCCTTAAAGCGCAACATATCCGAGTCACGGGCATCCTTCAGCTCGGTACGACGGTCCTTTTCGATGCGGGGAAAACAGGAAGCCTCAGCAGAAGAACACGATAATTTGAGCGTCAACCCAATGGTGCAGCGCGATCTGCATCAACCCAGCGTACCTGCGGCCCAGCCATACGTGTACAATGGGCTTTACGACATTGAAAATGCGTCTCCGGTCCAGAGCGATGTTCAACAGCGAGCGTCTCCAGAAGTCGATAGGGCCTTAAGCACTGATGGTGGTCCTTATGACGAGGAACAAGGCCTGGTAGATGGCCCTCGATGGGAGAGAACCTGGCTACCCAACCTCATCGCAGTCATCTCAACTTTCGCCTTTGTCTTATTGGTCTCCCTTGTACACGCGGCTGCTCCCGCCATCGCCCGTGGACCTGTCTTTGGACCCAATGTCAGCACTTATGCCACTGAGTTGCCCATGGCAGCTCTTATGGTCACCAGCATTGGAGCTACCCCGCTCTGGATATGGTGGAGTACGCATTGGGGCTCTTTGTGGCCTTTGACCTTCTGCGTGATGTTCTTTACCCTGTTTACGGCGTTGTGTGCTGGCGTCACGGACTGGAACGCTATCATCGCCCTGCAGGCTTGTGTGGGACTGGTAAGTCGTCCTTTCACACATTCTTTTTGCTGAAGCACATTGATGGATGCTTTTGGATACGCAACATGATTCTAACAAAATTGCCTCAGGCCAGCGGTGGAATTGTGCCGCTATCCTTCCTCTTGATTCGGGAAACCACAAAGTTGAGGCATGCCATTCGAAATTATGGTGCGTAGCTCTGACGATGGTATTTGCCGATGCACTATATCTAACACACCATGTTCGGATTTCCTCACAGTGCTACTCATCTTTGCCGTGATCATTGCTCTCGCCTTGGGCCCTATCATCGGCTATGCCCTCGTCCTTCGCGGTTACACCCGCTGGCGATGGGTGTTCCTCATCCCGCCAATGGTCGCTCTGATCGCCTGCTTGATGTGTGTTGTCCTCCTCGCCCGCGGTCGCAGACAGAAACGAAGCTTGACCTCGACTGCTGCGCTTCCTACGCCCCGCTCCGGCACTGGGCACCCGGGCGGTGTTGGCCTGCTCCCAGCCGCCGCGCTTGGATTCTGCTTGGCGATGCTGGCGTGTGCGATTGTATGGGGCGGACAATACCCGGGCTCGAAAGGCGCGACTGCTCCTGCATCTGCGACTGCGGCGGCTGCTGCGACGGGTCCGGATATGGGATTGAGGTTCACACCGGAAGTGCGCATCCTGCATGGACCAGGTTGGACACAAGACAAAGACGGTGTCTGGCAGTTTGATCGGGAGGCTGCTAAAGGTGGGGGAGAGGGCTCGGGCGGAGATGGTTCTGCAGGAAGCGGCTCTGGTGGAAGCAGTTCAGGTGGAAGCGGCTCTGGTGGAAGAACTCCAGGCGGGGCAACTCCGGGCGGGACAGCTCCAGATGGAACAAATCCAGGAGGGACAGCTCCAGGCGGAACAGCTCCAGGCGGAACAGCTCCAGGCGGAACAGCTCCAGGCGGAACAGCTCCAGGCGGAACAGCTCCCACAACTCCGGATGGAACAACTCCGGGTGGAACCACTCCGGGCGGGACAACTCCAGGTGGGACAAACGCTGATGGGACAACGCCAGGCGGAATACTCCCTGGTGGAACCAATCCTGATGGGACAACGCCAGGTGGCACGTTTGCTCCGGGTGCCACACCACCAGTCATCGTTCCATTCCCGCCTTCGGCGACCTTGGGGACGCCTACAACCAACCCAACAGCAGGCCCCGCCACATCGACGATACCAACCTTGACAGCGTCGCCGCCGTTTCCTTCATCTGTTGGCCCTGGTGCAGAAGCTCCGCGGGACCCAGATGTAGAGCGACTACAGCGATTGGATCAGTGTCGGATGCCGCCTTCTTTCTATGACTACCCTAATATTGGCAAGGCTTCCCCGACCAGTAAAACAAACGCAACTTTGTCGTCGTTACTCTCCGTTCCTACTTGGGCAGGCGTCTTTGCTGCTTTCGCTTTCATCGCAGTCGCCACGCTAGCATTCCTCGTCCACCACGCATTTACAGGCAGGCTTTTCCGCGACCTTCACAGTCGCTCGCTTGTCACTGTCGTTCTCGCCGAAAGCTTTGGGGTAGCTGCCTTTGCGGCGTTTGCACGGTACCCGCCACTTGTGATCGCTACCCTGGCTTGCGCTCCTTCCGCCGCAATCCTATACCCTTTGGTGGGCGCAATCCTTGCGCTGTTAGCGCTGGTTCTCACTCCGCACGGTGAGGGTACTCATACGCGACCCGCCGTCCCTGGAGCATTTGTCGCACTCATTGGTGCCGTCCTCGTGGCACTCGACGTCGGGGATGTAGCGAGTGGAATTGGATTCGCGGCCTTGTGCTTTGGAACAATCATTGTTGTCATTGGCACAGTTGCGACTTCGGTCCGCAGCCGAGCCTCCACTGCCTTCGCGGTTGTTTGGGTCGGAGTTGGTTTGCTCGGTAAGTGCTCAGTGATACTGGGATGACGTTTTTGGAAGATCATCAAGCGAATCAGATACTGACGTGCTACTTTTTCTAGCTGGACTTGGCATAGGCGCCCTGCTCGCTACCACCGTGTTTCGCACGCGTGCATCCATGCAACATCTCCCAAACACACCTTCGCCAAATGACGCAGCAACTTCCAATGAAATCGGCGACGCGCTACATCTCGTCCACCGCGCTGTTGGAACCCCACTTACAGCCGCGGCGTTACTGCTGTGGGGCGTCGCCGCGTACCTGACTTGATGACCCCCGCTCTCGTTTCGATTCGGCAATATTCCCGCCGTCCTCGTACACTTGCTTCAGTCATTTTCTTCTCTCCGGTCTAGACACTACAAGGCCAGACATGCGTATTTCGTCTCTGGCCACTTTACCCCATCCGCTTTATGATTTTGGGCCGGCGTATCATTGTCCCATTTTATCCCCCATATAGCATTTTGATTTTTGTTCTTTTTTAGATAGAAGTTTCTTCCCCCAAATATCGTAGTTAGCTGACACAGTGTGATTTGCTTTGCGAAGCATATCACACCCCACGCCCATTTTTTGTAGATAGATACTAGTATCAATAGAGATGTAGTTGGCAAGATTACGCATGGATGCAGTTGCAAAGAACAACAACTAGGACCAGAGAATCCCATGAGGTTGTACCCGTTTGTAAACGAATAAAATGAGTAATTAGGGGCCGCCATCAGAACGCCCGGGGGAATTAGCTCAAATGGTAGAGCGCCCGCTTTGCATGCGGGAGGCAGTGGGATCAATGCCCACATTCTCCAAAATTTTTTTACTTTTCTTCACAGCCATGTCATATCAACTGTCGCCGCTTCTATCTCTGCCACCGGTCCCGTCACGTCTCGCCAGCCCCACTCCGCTTGTGAACATCTACTTTGGAGGTTCAGCAGTTTGTCAGCGTCAAAGGTCAGCTTACTTTTTGATTCACGTTGTTTGATTTCAAGTGCTTTATTCACTACTGATGTGGTCTCTGAGTCATCCAAAATATGTGCCAATACTCTCCAGCGCTGATGTCCACCTAGGGGTCCAACACTTCGCGCTTCACTCACGCCATCCAATAGGCTGCTGTAATGGCAGCTTCTCAGTGCCTCAAAACGTGGGGTATATAGATTTGTTCAGACTCCTATGCTTGCGGATCGCTTGATCGTGTTCGTTATGTTCTCAGAAGACTGCGACCTAACTACCGATGTCTTGGTATCGCCTGGACCATTCTCTTCGACAGGCGTGACTGAGATCACAGGAAGGTGCAAAAGTTTGCGTACTGCTCTGATTGATAGAAGCATCCTCATGATCTTCTGTAGTATCGACATACACAGAAGTATGATTCCGTACATGCCTCCGGTGGCTCCCAATGCCTTGGCGAGAGTCTCCTTCGTAGTGGGGTACGTGCGTTCGATAATTGAGTAAATGTCGTAGAACCTCAGAAATCTAACCTGAGTGGCAGTCGAAGTGGGGTCAGCCGGAGCCACACTGATGAAGAAGCCCGGTTGTGCATTCATTCCTGTGACTATTTCTCCGATGAAGGGATCTTCAACATCCTCCAGCCTAGTACCATTGACGTAGAAGTCAATATATGAAGCAGCTCTTGGATAACACTCATTCACATTGCCCTTGAGACCAAAGCAAGTCATGTTGCGAACATAGATGTTGATGAATGGGTTGTACTTCTTACTGAACGGATACTGATACGTGTCGTCGTTGAGCAGGGTAAAGTTGTACTTTGTCGATGTAACCTCATCTCCTCTCTTGTCTACTAGTATTGCCATTGACTGAACACCCTCAGGTATATCTGTGCCGAACAGGTTCGAGGAGACGCTGTAACTAGCGTTACCGACGTTACATCCGGTAAATGCCACGGAGCTGATCCCTGAAGTGTAGGTATAGGCGTCACAGTGCAGAGACGGAGGGTATACGTATAGTTCTATGAGCGACGATAACCTCTCAGGGACAGTTCCATTCTCAACGATTGCACCATCGTATGCGTTAATAGCGCCTGTTGTCGAATCCAGCCCGAATGGCTTTATTTCTGCGCCTCCGAGAGTGAATGATATGATGGGTACACAGCGAGAAGAGCATTCGAGAGTGAGCGGTAGCGTTTCGTTGGTGTTCATTACTCTAATACTAGTCGTGGAGGTAAAGGATTGATACTCCTCGGAGAAGGTGTACGCGAAGTACAACAGGCTGAGAGTTATGCCAACACCTGACAGGAGTAGTCCAGAAATCGACCTACTCCTGGTATCTGGGAGACTCGTCTGTAGCTGATCATACTGAACTAGCTTGTTCGTCCATGTGGGGCCCATTCTTCACTTCACCCGTTTTGCACAGACGGAGTTGTACGGGCGTGGCCAGTCGGTGCGCGTTCTCCTCCAGTGATCCGTCGAGCTAGAGATTGTCGTAGCTGAACGTGTAGTGCTTACCTAACGCGTTATAGCGTGACCTGGACTGTTGCCATGACACTTAAAACTCTGAAATCTAAAGAGTATAAAAGAGGACGATTGTCGAATTGCCCGAATTCCCAACCTCAACTACATTTACCATTGTGCGTTAAAACCCCGCCGAGGAACTCCATGTGCTGGATCATATTTCGTCCTCGCCGGGTTATACCGCAACTAGCGTGAAGAATCAAAGCAAACCCAAAACCTGCCCATACAGTGTGGTCGTGGCATTATTCTCTCTTGCACGTATACCATGATTCCAGTGGCCGAAGATAAATGTGAACTTGTTTTGCATGGGTCCACTAGAGCATCTTCTCTCCTGTAATTTCAGTGGAGGTTGTATGTGTAGAATGGACCCGATATTTCATGATATTGCAAAACTTGACATGGTGAGGGAGACATGAAATCGTGTTTTCCTTCTCCCGGGCACAAAACGAGAGAAGTGGAGATTCTTCCAATAACAATACAAATGAATGGCATGATCTGACGAAGCGAAGTCCTGAAGCTCTGTTATAGGCAATAGTCTCCTGCGCTAGTTCCTGTGTCGTGGGCACGCACAGCTTTCGCTCTGACGGTTGGACAGTAAAAGGATACCAGTTTTTGCTTCAGCGCATGTTTATGATTCCAAAAAAAAGTCGCCAGTATCGGTTGCTGTAAACTCAACTATACTAAGGTGTATACATGTCACCGAGCGCCGCAGGAGGGCAGTGTATATAGGCTGCGGACGGACTCTCTCAGGCATCGACGGCTTCGATTTCTTTCCGAGCCTTTTCCAGCAGCAGGTCCGTCTGGGATGCTTAAGGGCAGAAAAAAGTTCAATTCTGTGTGAGTGAGATAAACCACTACCGCCAAAGCCACTTATCTCACACCTGTGATAACTCCGGTCGTCTCCAACTCGTTCAATAGCTTCTTGTCCAATTTCATTGTTTCCTGCTGTACACTCTTGAGTGTGCCGCCCACATGCACGACCCTAAACAAAACGTTCCTTCCTCTCAATGTTGTCACAAATGTGAGAGCGGCCCAGACCATCTGGTAATGGTCGCGGGAACATCGAATGATCCCTGTGGAGGTGTAAGGAGAAAAGTACTTGACGCCTGTGGATGTTGCCGCGATGCCGGCACCAAAATCGCCAAAGTTGAGCAGGATGGATTCTTTGAGAACAGATGAAATGTGGCCGCCATGAATGGTCGTGTCGATTGGCGGAGCGCGCTTTCCGGTACTTTCGTAGTGGATGTGGAAGAGGAGAAAGCGGTTCTTGAAGCGGACCATGTTGTCGAGACAATGTCCAGTCGCATGTCGTTAAACAGACGAAAGAAAGACGCGCGTGTTCCAAAATGGAAGAAAGTGGAATTCCAATCCACATGTCAATGACGGTCATTCTGTGCGTGCGTGCGCTTTATCTTGCCGTTAATCCCCCCCCCCCCCCCCCCTCTTTACACCCATTACCACTTCATCCTTCTTGACCTTCGACAACCTTTCAACTCCCACAACCCTCAACGAAATCCAATTCATTCCAAATGGACAACCCCAAACAAGACATTGTCAACAAAGTGCTCATTCCCATCCTCTCCACCGACATCACCGCGGTCAACAATGTCATCGACAACTATGTTAGCGACGACATTGTCTTTGCCCACCCGTTCCTGCTGCTTAAGGGAAAGGCAGAGTTCTCGAAAATGTACAATGGATGGAGCAAGCAGATGAAAACGTTCAACAAGCTTATCGTTCACGCTGTGTGTAAGTATAGTGCGTGACAGAGGTACCGAGCGATCAGGAGAGGAGAGTGAGGGATGGAAAACTGCTCGCCTGACGTAGTCTATTTGTGCTGATACTGTGGTTCTGCCTACATTTCTTTTTCAAATACAGTCTACGATGAAGAACTGCAGCGAGTGGTGACGGACATTGACTACCAATTTCACCCGCTCTTCTTCCCGACGTTCCAGCCTCAGCAGGCGCGAGTGCTTACCATCTTTCATCTGAAGCGCATCCGTCGAAGCGGCGCTACAAAGTTCCTCATCACTCGTCAAGAGGTATGTGCATATGCCCCACATGTGTTAGCAGAGTTGTGTACGCTAATGTTTTTCATTCACAGGACTACTATCCCACGGACACAATTTGCGCGGCCATTACTCCAGAACCCTTCTCCCGCTTCACCAAGACCATCGTCACCTGCATCATGCGCTTCAGCGGAATCTTCACCATTTACATTCTTGGAACTCTCTCCCTCCTTCTCAGCAGCGTCTACGAGACCCTTGGGCTGAAGCAGCAGACGACCGAGAAGGAATTGATCATGGAATCGGTCGACCACTGGGATCCCGCTCGTAAACCCAACTGAACCCAAGGAACCAACAAAGCAACATACAACATACAACATACTGAAAATACCCAACTTGCCTTTCGTTTTTGGGGGTGAGATTCACTTACAGGCCGCATTAGTGGCTCGATGCACGTCTACGAAATTTACATTTACGCGAGCATTCACTCTCCCACGTGCATTCTTAGATACATTGCATGTCGGGAATTACAATATAATACATTGGGTGTCCACTGAATGTAGCACCTCAACCAAATCTGCATCTCCAGCTTTGCTTCATCTCACACATTACTTAAAATTCACGTTGAACAACACAACAACAACTGCCTGCCGAGTAATGCTGCTTGACTACATCAGCGGACGTCACTCTCCTCCGCATGATCGCCAAGCCACCCAGGCAGATCACAACATTCCTCCACAGTTTCATCTTTGTCAGAGCATGTCGGGCATCATGAACTCTGTATCTGCTGTTTGGACAATCACTTTTGCTTTACTGAAATCTCCTGTGGTCTTTGTTCTGACTGACATGTATCAGCCGGCCGCCCGTCTCACCTTCTTCTCAAGCGGCAATGAGGATTGTCCCCACCCCATCTTTCATATAGAGTTTGCGGCATAGAATCTTACAACCCCTCAGATTTTGAAAAACAGTAATGGTTAATCTCTCTAGCCAGATACGGAGTGATGTTCAAGGCTGGAGCGACCTTGGCGCGCTATAATGAGTGGCTACGCACTGCATGCAGGTCAGACGAGAACATGGGTCTTGTCGAGCTCCTGGTGGAGCGAGGGGCGGATGTTAACTCTAGTGGTGCATGGTCTAGTATCTGCTTGATCATGGGGCAAATCTCAAAACCAATGACTATGCGTGCATGAAGTCTCCTCTGTGTATAGCAGTATGAGAACGTCATGCGGTCCTTGTTGCCCCTCACCTAACCCAAGACATGCCCAGCGTGGGCTCTAAAACGACACTCCTGTCAGGAACGCTGTGGAAGCCTTGGGGAATGTGAGACATCACTTGCAGAATGAAGAGGTCGGTCAGTTCGGCCAAAAAGGAGCGCGAGCCAAACGATGTCCAAGCCACACCTCCGCAGTTTCCCCCAAAGCGAAGTTGACACTGTCCTGTCATATTCGAACTTTTTACCTGCCCGTTTTGTCCCAGGGATCCCTTTTCTCTCCATCCTGCGAACTAGAGGAACCCCGAGTGAAAGTCACAGCTCTCCACAAAAATGGGCCGAAAGTCAGGCACAAAGTCCGGGAGGACCATAAATCCCGCCGATGTACGTCCCACCTGTCTTCAAGTCCAGTCCATCCTCATCTATCTACTCACTCACTACATGGTTTCCCACAGGCTCATCGGAAACTTCAACGGAAGAGAGAATTGAAGAAGGTCAGTGAAATGACCTTTTGCGATCTGACTGTGTCTGTGTCACGTTTGTTAACTTTTGGCATTTCGATCTTGTCCCGGCAACACAGAACAAGGAAGAGAAAAAGAAGGTGCAGACGCTCGCCGCGGCGCACAGGGACACGAAAAAGATATTTGCCGAGCTCCGGAGCTATCAGCAACTTGGTACTGCAAAGCTCACATCCTCTTTGCCCCGTCGCTGAGCTGAAATCCAAGTCACTGACTGGTCCTCTACTTGTGTTTTTACAGAAACGTTAGACCAAGTCCAACGCCAAAAAAAGCAACGCGCCGAAGAAAAACTGAAAAAAATCAATGAGTCGCGCAAGGAACTCGGTTTGGGCCCCGTGGACCCCAACGCCCCCGAACCAAAGAGCAAAGTCAAGGAGGAGGTGGAAATGAAATGGTATCACCCGACATTCAACCCGCATGGACCCAAGAAACCTGCGAGGATAGGTATGGCACTTTTTGGTAGCACTTGCGGAGACGGGTCTGGTGTGGTGTAGAGGGAGAAACTAACTTGTTGTGCTTTGTGGTGGGTGCGTAGAGGAAAGCAGTGATGACAGCGATGAGAGTGATAGCGATTCGGAGTCAGAGTCTGACTCGGACGGAAGTATGTCTGCAAAACTACAAACTCACCGAGATTCGGCATCCATTGCTAACCCTCATCTCAGACGACCACGAACCCACAGAGACCCACCCAATCGACTCCTCCCAACCCGAACCCATGGTCCAATTTGTCGATCTGTCCCACATCTCGCTCCCACCGGGCCCCGGGCTCAACTCGGAAGCCCAAATCTACCTCACCCTCGAGTTGCCCGAAATCAGAAACAAGGCCGATTACATGCCGTCTGCTGACAGCACTGCTAGCGCCACACCGAATCCGACTCTTCCGGCCGTACCGCCACTTCAAGCGCAAGCCCAACCCCCCTCGATGATGGGACCTCCGCAATACCCAGTGGGTGGCGGGCCGCCTCCGTTCAGGGCTTTCCCGCCGGGTCCACCGCTGGGTATGCCTCCACCAGGTAAGCATTCCTTTCACACAACACCACCACTATCCCCCTTTCTAACTCGCCTGCCATGCACCACAGGTTATCGCCCACCGTACATGCCCTACGGCCTCCCGCCCGGCCCGCCACCAGGGCCCCCACCTCACCGCGGAACCGGACCTCACCACCCTCGCCCCTTCCCACCTGGCCCCCCGCCCCCATTCTGGCGCCCGCCTCCACCACCCCACCACATGTACATGGGCGGCCATCCCCCACCCCACATGGGCCATTACCCCCCCTCCCACCCACCGCAGTACAACTACCCCTCACCTCAAATGCCGCACCCTACCTCAGAGTACCCACAACACCAACCGCCGACTCCTTCGCTCGCACCCGCCGCTCCCGTCGTTATTTCCGCTGCCCCCGTCGTGCGCGACCTGCAGGCCGAGTCGGTCAAACTTGTCCCGGCTGCGCTCCGTCGGAAAAAACAACAACCCCACCACCACCACCCATCGGGCCCACCCAAAAACGCCTCAAGAATGGCTGCGAAACCCACACCTGCCCGCGTCGGGCACCTCAAACCGGTCGTGAATGCGGCACCGGATTACGGCGACGACGACAATGAGAATGCGGATGATGATGAACAGAGCGCGTACACTACCCCGCTGTTGCAACACCAAAAGACACTCCCCAAACCACCCCCTGCGATTCCTCGTGCGGCGGCGAAACCAACCGTCGGTGCGTCGGCCACGAAATCGGCGAATGATGAGTATGATGAATTTATGAATTCGATGAAGGATTTGTTGTAGCGGTGTTTGCCCGGGAGGTTGAGTTGGGAGGGGTTTTTGTTAGCCTGCTACAATACAATGCGCGATTTCTCTTTAAATTCATGGAAAGATGGAACGGAAGAAAGAAAACAGACAAACTCGCAGGCCCCCGCGAAATCAGAAGCTCCGGAAAGAAGCTTATATGGGCTTTGCGGGATCATGTTATGCGTCAATACCAGATTTCATTCATGTTTTCTTCACTACTCCATCATTACTTCCTCCACCCCTTCCCCCCCCCTAAACAAATCGTATCAGACAAACAAGCGGGGCGGGGCGAGCGAAACATCCCACACTAACCCTCCCTCCCCTTCCACGACCCAAAAACTTCCAAAAATGCAATCCCCTACATAACCCCGCTCTAAACTACACTGGACCCAACGCATGACATTACATATCCGGACCTCACGCTGTGTGCTGTATACTTGCGCCCTCCGCACCGGGGGGGGGGGGGGGGGGGTCATGATGCACCTCTTTACGCCGCGTGGTGGTCGTGGGTGGTGGATTGGACGTGTTGATGCAGCAGCAGATCGCGGAGATGGGCGGGGGGGAGTTCGGCGCCGCGGACTTTGAGTGTGTAGCAAGCTGTGTTTTGTTTTGTTTTTTTTAGCGACCAGGCCAAGCGAGCCAAGCCAACAACATGAAAATAGAAAAAGAACGACAACAACAACAACAACGAGCAATGAGTGAACGTTTTCCGTGTACGAAAAAAAAACCGATTTTTTTTGTTGTTTTGTTTTGTTTTGTTTTTGTGTTTGGCTCACTCACCCTTCTCCACTTTCGCCACACTCGCCTTCATCGCCGGCATTTTTCCGCGGGCGGGGTCGAAATCGAGTTGCACAAACGATGCTTCGAGGGCGCGGAGGAAGGCGCACATGCGGTGCGGGGTCGTATTATCGTTTTCGGTGTCGTTTTCCGTGTTTCCGCGCGCCACGGTGTTGATGGCGTACCGCATGATTTCGCCCGCGAGGTCCGCGATGCCGAGGATGTAGTGGGTGGGCGTTACGGGGATAATCTAGAGGTGGGTGAAGAAAGACGACGAAAAATGGATATGCTCAGGGGGGGTGGAATGTAATGCATGTACAATATGTGTGTTTTTTGTTTTTTTTTGAGGCGCTTTTTCTTACGGGTTGGTGGGTGGTGGGATGTACCAACAGGTCCTGCACCTCTTGCGGCGTGACGAGGCGGGTGTGTTCAATGTATGTGAGGAAAGCAACGGCTTCAATGAATTCCTCCATGCCCGCGCCGATGGATTTGCAATGTCTTTTGAAACAGTAGCGACAAAAAAAAAACAACGACAACACCACACGGGTATGTCATCAGTATTGGGATTGTTGGTGGAGAGAGAGCGGGGTAGGGGGGAACGGTGGGACGTTACTTGTAGAAATCATTCCCGCTCAAATCGCCGGCGGCTTTGGCAAACAGCGCCACGACGTGGTTGAGCTGGGTGTGTGCTTGGGCAAGGAGGGTGGGGCGGTGCTGCTGCGAGCCTGCGATTCTACAAATAAAATAGATAAAACAATGCCCACCGGTGGGAGTGTCAGTTCTGCAGCCCCCGGGTCCTTTCTCTTCGCTCGGCCCACGACAGGATATGACCGTACGTACCGATGGAGAAGCGAGATGGTCCGCTTAGACTCGATCGTGATGTCGCGCGAGATTTTCACAATGCGTTCGCGGCGGTCATGCTGGTGGTGCCAAACAAAAACCACAAAAAGACAAAACGAAGAATCAGTAACTCGCCCACTGGGGTTCCAAACTAAACTCTCTCCCATTTTTATTTTGTTTGTTCTCCCCGCACACACAAACCACGTCATCCAACGCCGCGCTCAACGCCGTGAACAGGCCAGCCACGTTGGTGGGGGGGCCATTGCGGGGTTTCTTTGCAATCGTGTTCGCACTTGCTACATTTTACATTCCATGCAGCCGCCATTCAGTAAGTTCCGAGTGTTGGTCGTGTGTGTTTCATCCGCGGTTCTCTCACCCACCCACCTCCACAGCTACTCGCCGCTACATCCTCCACGGATCGTTTCAACGTGGGGGGCATCGACATCGACATCGCATCCCCGGTCGTATCGCGCCCGCCGGACAGGGGGGGAGGGCGGGGCGGGTCGGTCGCGGCAGTGGTAGGATTCATATCGGGTCCGCGGAGATGAGGTATGGGAGTGGTGTAGATGAGATGTGAGATGCGGGCAGGGCTTTTGGAAGTGAGACGGAAGCCACGAGTCTCGAGGTGAGACACGCGTGTGCGTCACGGAACGTAGCGTACCGTACTGTATCGATATGGCGTCCGCGTTCGTCTTTTTTTTTTTTTTTTTTTTTTTTTCCTCTGGTTCAACACCATGCAAGCAAGAGACACAACGCCTTCGCCACGTACAGTCCACTGTAAATCCCCGAAATGAAAATTCGGTGTTGGTGCAAAAAGCCCACGGTGCCAAAAAGCGCGCACTAGTGGGGAGATCATACCTGTGGCAAAACCAAAGCAAAAACAAAAAGCAGACGCCAGTCAGAAGACCGAGAACAGGTGCTCACACATGTCTATTCACGTTTTGCTTCTCTAACTCCAAGTCTATTCGTGTGGGCGCCAAAAAAACAAGATACTCTAACTCTAACTCTAACTCTAACTCTAACTCTAACTCTAATCTCCCTACCTACCTATCTACCTACCTACCTACCTACCCAAACCCATCTAATAGTCTAACAAAAAAAATCCTAAATAAACAAAACACATAATCCATGTCTTGCTCTACTGTATCTATATTCTATAAGTACTCGTGGCCAAGATCCCGCTTTCCCGCTTTGCCTCGTCGCGCGTGTTTTCGAACGCAGGACAATGTGGACGCCAGCGCGCAAGGCGGATAACATGACCTAGGCATGTTGTTTGGGCGAGCGATGAGGGGTAGCGTGGAGGAAACCGGGTGGGGGTTCAAGAGCCAGCGGGCGGGAGGAATCCCCGTTCGTGTTTCGCCCCCCGTCGTATTTTTCGTATCTGCTATTTCGATTCCACTGTCTGCGCCTTTTCGTTTGGGGATTTTGGGTGCGTGAGCCGGGTACGCATCAGTTGGGAGTGGAAAAGGTAGTCGCAAAACACATGTTGACGGGTGGGTCGCAATCCCCCCGGCAGGTAATTACCCCACACTCGTGTATGTCTCTGCGCCGCTCTGGCGTTTGTTCGACGCTGCTCGTCAGCGCACTCTACCACTCCTTAACGCGCCGCGGCGACGGGTGGCGGTAATGATGCAGATGTCGTCGGCACCTTCAGCCCCGCCCGCCATCTCTCGCCAAACTCCAAATCTACTCCCTCCTACCCGCATCAGGCGGGGTGGACAAATGATACCTCTCCAACCCGCCCGAGATCGTGGTCGGTGGTGGTGGTGGTGGTGGCGACGACTCGAATGTCCCTCCCGATGGGGGCGGCGGTGCACATGTTTGGGACAAGAGGTCCGTTATGGGCGGGAGTGCTGGTGGGGTGGATGAGGGTGGTGCGGGGTCGTGGTGGTGTGGGTGGGCTAGTGTGGATGGTGGTGGTGACGCGGAGGTGGTGGTTGTTGTTACGACGGGGGGAAGGTGGATAGGGTCGTACTTTGTAACCGGGAGGTGTGGTGAAGAAGAAGAAGAAAAAGAGGAAGACGAAGAAGTGGATGCGGCGGGTGAGAGAGTATTCAAGCTGGTCGCGGGGCGGGTGGTGATGCGAGCTTGGTGGATCGCGAAAAAGGAGGTTGGGGAGGCAGACGACTGTGGAAATGAGGGTTGGGGCGGGGGGAGGATCGGGGACGGGGTGGAGCCCGACTGCATGGCGAGGTGGGCCAGGGGGGAGAGGGAATGCGAGCGGTGTTGTGGGTGGTGCTGCTGTTGCTGCGAACGGAGGTGGTCGTGTTGTTGCCAGTGGTGGTGGATGGGGTAGAGATCGGTGTGGTGACGGTGTGCGAGTTGGTCAAACGAAGGGAGGGCGGGGGACTCGTTGCGCACTTCCCAGGAGCTGTGGCGAGTGGTGACCGTGTGGTGGTGGTGCGATGGAGCGTGTCTCGGTCCAGAGAACACTCCCCACGACGAAGCCGGGCCCCTTGCGCCGGGATACGGGGATGAAGGTTTGTAGTGGGCAGGGAGGTCAGGGTCTGGATAAGACGGGTGTCGGTAATGGGAGGGGAGTGCGCGTTGCTGCGGCTGGCCCTTTGCTCTTGACTGTGGGGGTTCATGTTGCCGCCGCGGATGCAGAGCCTCCTGCTGCGGCTGCTGATGCTGCTGTTGTTGGTAGCGGTCGAGGCGTGAGGGCAGAGATGCGTCCGGGTCGCGTGCATCAAATCGCGAGGGCAGAGATGCGTACGGTACGCGTGGATAGGGCGAATACCGCCGCGGTTGCAGTTGTGCGAGGGGTCGTGGGTGGTGCCGCTGGGGATGCGCCTGCGCATGGGGCGGTGGCTCCGGATACTGCATCATCCGGCCAGGGTCCTGCCCGTGGTGCTGGATGAGCACGTTGTCGTGGTGGTGTGCATCAAGAACGAACGGCTGGGGATGTATCTGCTGGCGTATGTCCATTTGCGACAGTCGGTTGGCCGCAGCCGCTTGTTGTTCATGAGGTGGTGGTTGTTGATGCGAAGCGGAAGCGACGGTGGCGTGGTGGTGTTGTTGCGACGACGATGCAGCCGTCCTTGCAGTTGCGGTTGCGGGCGTGGAGGACGGTCCTGCGTCCGCGCCCACGCTGTTGCCCAGGCCGCCCGCGGCGCTGGTCGAGTTTTTTAGAGGATGCTTAGGAGCGACACTGTTTTCCGCCGCGCTGGGGACGCCGGCGGCAACGGCATCCGCATCAGCCTCGGCCTCAGCCTCGGCCTCGGCCTCACGCCCTCTCATGGCTTCCAACTCGCGATGTCTCCTCAAGGTATCCGAGCGGGTGAAGCCGAGCCCACACAGGTGGCAGACAAACGGCTTTGAGCCGTCGGCGTGGAGACTGCGGGTGTGGCGTCGGAGATCGAATTTGCGACGAAAGGTGGCGCCGCATTCGTGGCAGGTGAAGGGACGGCGGTCCGAGTGGACGAGTTGGTGGGACTGGAGGTTGAAGCGGCGGGTAAAGACCTTGTGGCAACCTAGATGAACGGGGATAGAGATGAGATGGTTTGGCAAAAACAGATGCACGCTGCGACAGCGGAAAAGAATGATGTTTGACATCGCGTGCAAATCTTGCTTGGCTTTTCGCTTGGCCCCTACCTGGCGCAGTGCACGGAAAGACGGACGTTTTCCCAGCCGATGTTGTTGAGCTCGCACCACTCGAATCCACGGACGCTGGCGGGGGTGGGACCTGCGACGGGTCCTCTGATTCGTGTGACGACTCCAAAGAGTGAGCAGACGAAGCGGGTGATGATGGCATACGGGGGATGCTATGGGCCATTTAATGAAAAGAAGAAATCACAGGTGATGTAGTGGGTGCTGGTGGATGCGATGGTGGAGGTGGTGGTTGTCGTGGAAGAGTGGAGATGAAAGGCTGCTTGGTCATTATTTAGAGGGGTTGGGGATAGCGGCGGTGCATAGGGATATGAGGATGGGGGCAAGAAGGCAAAAATGGGATATCCGAGCGACCACTAGCTCAAAGCACCAAGGAAGTTGTCTGGCTTCGTCTGGTTGCCAGCAAAGGTCTGTTAGAAGCAGTAAAGTTGGACCAGAAGAGGGACTTTTGGATGTGGACTCGGGGTGGTAAAGTGACGGGGGGAGGCAAGCGCCAGCGCTAGCGGTTACGTCGAGTCGGGGGGCAGTGAATCCAGAGCAAGGGAATGATGGAGGGGTATTTAGGTACAGAGCTCGCAGACGGGGGGGGGGGGGGGGGGGAATCGAGGCAGGGCTGAGCCGTGAGTGGACGAATGAGAAGGCGGGACGCAAATGGTCGGTTGAGAGGGGGTGGGGACAAAAATGCCTACTGGGCAGGCGCAGGCGCAGACGGTTGGCGGCTTGAGAGGGAATGGATGAGGCCCGAGCGGAGAAGCAGCAGCAGCAGCAAGAAGCCCCTGAGAGGAGGAGAGCGCTGGCCAGGTGAGGGAGGAGAGGAGGGGGGATATCTCGACGCAGAGGAGAGGATGAGCGTCGAGAGAGTCGTGGTGGGATCATCACATCATCATCCATCGTCGAAGTCGTTGTGGTTGTGGTTGTGGTTGTGGGTGTCGTTGGTTGAGGAGATTTATTGGTGAGAAACATGGAAGAGGAATTTTTTGCAAGGGATAGTTTTTTAATTTTGACTGACGCGGGGCCCCGGGGGGAAGGGGGAAGGCGAGGGGGAAGGCGAAGGGGAAGGCGAGGGTAAGCAAGCGTGAACGCGTGTATCGATAGTTGGGGACGCGTGAAAGAAAGGAGGTGATACAAGCGAACCAATGGGGAGTGACACTTGGGGACACGAACGAGAGAAAGGGGGCAAGTGAGTCCACCCACGATGAAGACATGGGCTATGAGAGAGTGAGTCCCCGAGCGATAGAAAGACGCGAGAGAGACAAGGAGAGCAACGGGAGAGAGAGGGGGGCCCCGAGTCGTTGAACGCGCGTGCGTGTCGAGAGAAGAGAGAAGAGAGAAGAATGGCCATTCTCATCATCTGCCTAGATTCATCATGTCTAGATTCATCATGCATGCGAAAGTAACTAGGACAAGGATGGACTGATATCAGCACGGCCGCGTGGAGACTAGCATAAGGATGATGGCCTAGAATAAGGAATGGATTATGGATGGATGGATAGAAATAGGGAGAGACGGAAACGAGTTCACACGGCCAAAGGGAGAGAGAGATATCAACTCTTAGGGTCACTCTCATTTCATTCTCTCTCAACTGACTGACTATAGACTGAATAGACTTGACTCATCATCATGGATATGCGGATGGGATAGTGAGACTAGCATAAAGGATGATGGCATGAGCGAAAGAGACTAGGTTAAGGATGATGGATGGCATGGGATGGATGGATATGGGATGGATGAAAAGAGCGAACAGACGGAAACGAGTTCACACGGGAAAGGGAGACATCCATCAACTCGGTCACTAATGCGCATCCATCCCATCCGTCTATCTGTCACCCAGTGAGCCTCTTCACGTGAACGAAAGTCACGTGGGGCCAGGGTGTCAGTCTCTCCTTCATCCCATATCCTTTATCCATCATACATACATATCCTTTATTCAGTCAACCAAAGTGAGTGGCTGTGCCTTTGATTCCCTCTTGATTCAAATGCAGGGTGGTGGGACGCGTGTCGCAGTCCCTCGATCGTTGATTACGTAACACGCGCTGCGCAGCTACGCCACGGCATAGATGCTTCTGACGCGCGACGACCGGACAACCCAAGTGTGCGTGACGACTCTGGTAGGTACACAGTGCAACGACCTTATAGGTTGCAGGCCCAAGACCCAAGCACACAGGGTGATAGAGCGAGAGAGAGAGAGAGAGAGAAGAAGAACGCTGTGATCCACACACTCATATCATCCCCTGCCTTTTGCTGCGCAGACTCTCGCAACTCCACGGTGAAAACCAAAAAGCAGAACGCAAGCCCACCGCTGAACAATGCGAATCCAAACTGCGTCGCGTGTGCGTGGCATCCTAAACACGTTCCTGCTTGCCGGCGCTTTTATCTCCCTGTTTATGCTCACGCACCACCACCGCCGGCCAGTTCCCGCACCGCCAGTCACGGCTGCAGTGCCCGTGGTTGATGATGCCCCGATACCCATTGAATCTCAACAAACGATGGGGAGGGCGAAAAAGTTTATGCTGAGTCGCTCACAATCGGATAATTTGACTGCGGACGTCAAGAGAATTGCATTCATGACCATTGTGAGAGATCAGACGTCCTGGGGCAACGGCGGTTCATTCGCGAGATACATCAACATGATCACATCGGTTGGGAGCCAGAAAAGATTTCTCATTCAAAGTTGCACTGCCTCACTACACGTCTTCTCCTTTTAGTTTCAGTACCCAAAAACGCACATCTCCCTCTCATTCCTCGTGTCGGATGAGAGCGAGTTTGAAGCTATGAAGAATCTGGCCCGAGAAACCTTCTCATCGGAGCCTTATCGGAAAGTTACCATCTTCTTGGCCACATTCGAGGGTGCTCCGCCTCGTGCAGGTGAGCATAACAGACTGCGTACATAGCACCAGGAGGGCGGAGAGTGCATTTCCCAGCCAACCTCACGCTAGCCGATATATGAAGCTCATGGAACCATTTCAATGTGTGTGAATTCGGATAGAACGACACTGGGACAAGTATCAGAAGACACGCAGACGCCTGATTGCGCGGATCAGAAACTATCTCCTGGCATCGGCGCTGACGGACGAGGATGCCGTGCTGTGGATCGATTCGGACATGGTGGAAATTCCACCGGACCTGCTGGGGAAGATGGTCGACAGTGGGAAAGATATCATCGTCCCGCTGTGCCAGATGAATCATCTCGGCGATTGTGAGTACAAACGTGGGGGGGGGGGAGCTCGATTCGGCAAAAGAGTCCCTCTAATTATCAATCACATGGGCTTTGGGGCGGTATAATTTAAACTTTCCTGTTGTCTTCCTTCCCCGCCATCTGCTTCCGCTAGATGATCTGAATGCATGGCAAGGCAAACGCAAGGTCCCAACCGAGGACGAACGCAAAGCCATTGCGCGCGGGGAGCTGTTTGTTCCCGGCCCCGACGGCGCTCTCAATACCGGCAACCTGGCCGATCGATTCCCCGACGAGTTTGTGCCGCTGGATTCCGTGGGCGGGACAGTGCTGTACGTCCGCGCCGACGTTCACCGCGAAGGCGCCGTGTTCCCGCCTTACTATATCATTGGAGCAGAGTGGGATCAGATGGAGGGGTATGATGGGATTGAGACGGAGGGTCTCTGTTACGTGGCGAGAACGCTAGGATACAAGTGTTGGGCAATGCCGCATGAAACAGGTGGGGAGGTGACATCTTTGCAAACATAAACGTGTCGTCTACGGCGCTCAGCTAAACTATACGATCTGTTTCTTTTTGTAGTGCAACACAGCGTAGAATGAGTAGCATGAGGGATGCTGGTTGTAGAAGTTGCGTTCGTCAATACAGTCTACAGGACTCTTTTTTAGATTATGGCAATTTATATCCTTAGAGAACGCATCGAATCTTTGAGTATACGTGGACATGTCAATTGAAGATTTCATCAAGGTTCCTTCTCTCGCTAGAGAGTTGATTCGGCCTATCTCACAATCTTATCTTCTACACTTGCCATATATGTCCCGTATTGAAATATGAAAGGTACGAAGTTGGTTTGGTTATTTCCGGGCTGCATCATAGTTTTGAACAAACCACTTTGCTGTATACTCGAGAGCTTCATGGAACTGGGTAAACAATGAGATCTGGTAGAAGCCCCCATCAGCTTGGTGTTGGACGCTGTTTTGCGGTGTTAACCATCGGTCTTGTTTCGATCGCATGTGATCCCCCCTTGGAAATCGGGAGCGGTGACGACACTCTCTGCTACTTCTTTACTTTGTCAACTTCCTCCCCCTAGTGTCGCCTCGGTAGTATAATTTGTATACTTTGCGGTTTGCGTACTGAGAAGATACGAACCGGACAGCGGCTTGGTATTGCATGTTTCGGAAAAGACCGTCCACAAAAGCTGCGAGGTGAATGACATGAGTTGGGCAAGTGCAAATCAAATGTAGGCATGTGCAAATCAATTGGGCGGGTGCTGTTGTTTGAGAAAAGTCCCGAGAAGAACAGAATAATACACATCTTTTGAGCTTGGAAGGAACGAAGGGTGATGTTTCCTGCCAGTGGGTTCCGACATACGTAAGGTCTGTATCTTTTGAATCAGACAAGCACGTTCGAATGCTGTTGAAAGACGGAATCGCTGCATGTCTCTAAAACATGTTGGAGGGCAGAGCCAACTAGGCTATAGCCTCCTGTAAGCGAGAATAACTGAAGCAGGTTCGGCGAGCATTTTTTACTGACGGGATTTGGGGCTCATCAAGGAGCTGTGGGTCGCCGCATGGCGCACGCCTCAACAAAAACGCTACTTTGATCCGCTCCCACAATTCAGCCCCCAAAACTCCAGTACCGGTATCACCGGTCAGGAGACGGAGGTTATCTGGCTCAACTTTTTTTTCCGAAAAGATGCCTACCTAGCAAATTTCAGAAAAAACACAAATCTCGCAAGGGGACCACTGGCACCGCCATCTAACAGCCCACACCAGATGGCGGTGGGCTTTGCAGTATAATATCATTCGCCGCATCCCGCGGGCATGTGTGCGATGTTACCTTTTTTTCTATGGTCCTGAGGCTTATACAAGAAGCCACACCCTCCGTCGGATCCGCTGCCTCCGGTAGGCCAACGCGACGGCCAACACCACGATTTATTCTCATGTGATTGCCAACGCTCACCAAGTGGCTATGCAAGGCGCCTGGCCCATCAAAAGTCCGCTACAGTTATTCTCCGCCGAGTTCGACCACCTCGTGCATAACCGAGCAAGCAAAGTCCCACTGCGTCGACCACCGCGGTCTTCTTTCTTGTCCAACTCGGATGGGGGCAGTACCGTCGAGTACATTCTTCATTATTATTATCATTTACTCCAGTACCAAAAATATCAAAAGTTTGTCAGCGACACAAAAGATGACATGGCGCAAGTCTTTTGAAATGTGGCGTTGCGTTGACCGTCGCTTCTATTAATAGTAGTCGGAGTTGAGCGGTCAAAACATTGTTCGCGAAACCCAAGCCTAACTCAAAAATGCCAAGGAAAAAGAAATTCCATATAGACAATATCCCCTTACATTCGCTCCCGCCATTGCAACACACAAACAGCATATTTCATTTCGATCCTCTCACCATCTCCACATTCCAAAAGCGTTCGTCACATCTCACACATCCACTGAATGTCATCAAGTACCAACAATAGTCCAACCCGCTCTTTCTCCCCGGCGTCGTCGTCGCCCATCGGCATCCTCGCCCGCACAGTCGCCACCCGCGCCCGCAGCGTCGTCAACCGTCGCCCCAAACCAAACATCACCATTGACGCACTCGCCGCAGCCGAACAAGATGAACGGGAAAGGAAAACCTTTGAAAAGGAGTTGCAGGCGGTGGCAGAGTATAGAAAGGAGTTCAGGTGGCAGGAGCTGAAGAATGCGAATGCGAATGGAGGTCAAGTTGTTGCACCCGCCGCGGAACCTACTCTTTCCCGGTCAAAAAGTTTGCCGCACAAGTCCAGCAGTGCAAAACCTCCGCCTCGACCCACCCCAAACCCATACCACGCACCCTGCCACCTCAAAACTCTCCCCACCGAACTCCTCCTCACCATCTTCATGCGCTCTGGGTTCCACGCCAGCCTCTGCCTCCGCCGGACCTGTCACCAATTCCACACTCTCCTCTCTGCACCCGCCGCCTGGTCCAATTACCTCCACCCCGCAGCGTGTGATGAAGTTATGGAAAGCACTGTTACCGTCACGACCAAAGTCACCATGTTTGATCATTTGGTGTTTGGCACGTGGGAGGGTGTGCCTCCCGCCAAGGGGGGCGGGAAGCTGAAGGGGGAGCAGGTGTTTTTTGAACATCGCGCGTTTGATGAGGATTATGCGTTTTTGGGTGGGATTTCGGTTGGTGTGGGCAACATGGGCAGGACGGAGATGTAAGTAGTTCTTGGACGCCCTGACCCTGCGCACTCCATTTTGTTTGCTCATTGTGTATACGTTGCATCATTGTAGCTCCTTCTTTGACCACCGCGACTCTCTCCCCTGCTACCGCGCCGACCTCGCTTCCCGAGTCTCCAGCGGCCTCCTCCCCTCCTCCATCTCCACCACTCCCACCCTCGCACCCCCGGGCCACCTTCCTTTACCACCCATCCCAACGGGCACTTCCATCCTCCACACCTGCGCCCACTGCGCCCATTTCGACACTCAGCAAATCCTCAAATCCACTTGTCTCCTCAACAGCCTCCCCACCACGACCACATCATCACCGTTTTCAACTAACCCCACCCCACCCACAACGGCATCCTACATCCACACATCTGCAAATAGGAGGCGGACACTGCATTTGGTGGTGCTGCCGTATATTGGACGACTCGGATACGATAGTATGAGAGAACTGCCGTTTGTCACGAGGGATAGGGTCGTGATTGCGGGTAAGAGGTTGAACGCGTGGGAAATGAGGTTTTGGAGAAATGTGGTTTGTAGATAAAGAGAGAGAAAAAGAAATGGCGTAGGTAGAGTAGTGAGCAAAAGGAAGACGGCTGGTCCGTTGCTTTTCCTTTGACGTATGTATGGGATTGTGATAACATCCATGTTTTTTGTCAGTCAACTTGGCAAAAAGAATAACACATAATGTGCCACACCCTCTATTCTTCTTCTCCAAACCCTAAAAAAAATTGTAATCTAGACATCCAATGTACAAGACGTTCCTCACTCCGCACACTTCCATCATTCCCGACCTCAGCCATACAAAAAAATGCATCAGTGACCATAAGTACATTTGTCCCCGCCTCCCATCTCCTCATTTCACATTTTTCATTTTCGTCATCTCCGCCCCGTCAACGACCCCACACTCGAGCTCCCCACACTCCGTTGATCCACACTCGGGCGTGCACTCGCACCAGAATGAGCGCCAGCACTATCGCCAAGGAACGGTAACGGTGATTTGGGCGGCATCCCCATCAACGACCCTCCCGTTGTTGTTGGCAAACCCCCATGCGACCCGCTATCAATCGCCGTGATACTCTTGCTCGGAAACAAAACATGTGGGGACCGCGGGTTCGGGTTGTGCATTTCCCGCTGCGCTTCTTTGCGGAAATAGTCGAGTCCGCTGAGCCACCGCTGCCGGTCTTGCGGGTCTTGCGCGAGGAAATACTAAACAAAAAAAGCAAATGAATAAAATTAAGAATGTGGGGGTGCAATGCACTGTTTTGTCGTACCAGTGGTTGTGCCGTTGCCAGCGCCTGCGTCTCGGCACACGTCAAATCAATCGTCCCCTTACACGATTTATGACATATCATCTTGCATACTGTTGTCAAAAAAAAAGTCAAAAAATCAACTTCCCATCCCAATTTCCTTCCCCTCTCACTCCCTCTCTCTCTTTCCTTTTGATCACTTACCAGTACACTCCAACCCTTGATTCGCCCCACCCCACAACGGCTCATGGCACACTGCACAATCAATCGGTTTATAGTACTGCCGCAGCTTAAACGCGTGTCCGTTCGACGAGTGCCCTTCAAGCGTGTCCCTGATTTTGCGGATCGTGGGGATGAGGATCGTTGGGTCTTTCTGTAAATGAGAGAGCGGGGAGTGAGTCAATAATTGTGGGAGGAAAGGGTGGGGGGGGGGGGGCGGGAACTTACTGAGCTGAGGTTTTCTATATCGGCTGAGTGGGAAAAGGCACAGGTGTTGGTTAGGTAGTCGTCACACTCTCGCCCCTTTCAAGCATCAAAACACCTACTTCGTATTCTCTCAATCGCTCTATCCGCAATCACCAGCTCATTCTCCACCGTATGCGAAAGCGAATGCCCGTGCTGCGCGCCGCGTGCAGGACTCGCACTCCCCACCGGACCCGATGCACCTGCCCCTGTGGTTTCCGCGGCCGCCGCGCCCACTTTCACCACTGCGGCGCGTTTCCGCTCTTCTTCTATCAGCTGCCCCGCGAGTCGGCGACGCAGCATCGTCACTTCTTCGTAGTCAATGTCCGTGAGGTCGGCTGTGTCCGTGGCGTCCTGCGGAATAGACATGAATGGGACAGCGTTAGTAGTGAACGCAACATTGAACCCCCACATCCTCTTTGGTGTGTTGTGGTGCTTATGGTGATGACAGTGATTGATTTCGCTTACACTGCTTGCTCCCGCATTCTCTCCCTCATCCCTCAACCTAATCAACTCATTCTTCATCCCGGCCAACCGCATCTTACTACTCCCAATCTGAGTCTCTAGCGTTGCCCGATGCACCCCGCTACTCGCCATCCACATCTTTTCCGCAGCCTGCAGCATTTTTTCCTCCAAGGCAATCTCGCCCGAGAGTTTGGTTATCCGGCGGAGCGCTAGGGTCGGGTCCTGCCCAATGTCTTTCGCGGATGCGAGAGAGGTGTGACTGGTATTGTTGTTGCTGTCGTGGCTGTGCCCGATGAGCGAGGCACTCTGGATCTTGAAAATACAATCAATGTCTTTGCCATTGGCGTGGATAAGCTCGTTTTGGGCCACGATTTTGGCGATGAAAATGTCGCATCTGCACACGCATACAAATTAAACATCAACACACACTCCCTCTTCCCCATTCTCCCTTTCTTTTTTTTTCACTCACCTCAAGTCCGCAATCAAATTCCCATCCATAGTCCCCACATCCTTATCCCGATCATACATGTACACGCGGAGGTCCCGCACCACGGCGTACCGCAACTTCCACCCTTTCTTCACTTTCCCACCCTTGGGAACTTTGAGCCACCCGGAGAGTCCTTGTCGCATGTTGAGGACGTCGACTGGAGAGGAATTAAAAAAAGAAACAAGGGTGAGATTGGGCGAAGAGCTGTGTTTCTTTTCTGGACGTTTGTCAAATTACCATCGACTCGGAGAGCGTCCGACGATTTCGTCATACTCGATTTCATGGAAAAGCTCGATTTCGTGCTGCGGCGTCGTTCCAACTGTGAGTGTGAGGACGTCGAGTCCATGTATCCCAATTCCTGGCTGGAACTAAGATTGTCTGCTGGTGACGCCGGTGTTCCCGACGGTCCCCTCGCATGCGATAATGATGATGTGTCGACCTTGAAGGGCTGGCTGTTGGTTCGGAACAGCATTTGTTTCCACCCGCCCTTGGAGCGTGGTGAAGCCGAGGACGAGGTCTTTTCGGGTGATTTGGCGGATTTGTGACTCGTGTTGTGGGGGTGGGAGTCAGAGGAGAGGAGCGAGTCGGCTCGTCGCGAACTGGACACGTCTTCACTCCCGTCAATTTGCGAGTGGAGTGCTGTACACGTTTGTTCGAGCTCATGTATTCGCTCCTTGAGGTTTCGAGCTTGTGTTTCCGCCAATGTACACTGCACCTCCAACTCCTCGTTTCTCAACATGGCCTCCTGGTTGGCCAGTCTCCACTCCTCCATCTGAGCTGCCTGCAGCATCGCGGTATCCTGGGCGGCCCTGAGTGCAATTCTCGCGTCTGTCAACTCCACCCCGAGATTCGCGGTGGTGCGTTTTTCACTACTGAACTGCTGTTTGAGCGCGTCGAGATCGACGGCAATGTCCTTGTACCGCACGCGCAAGTCGTCGCTTTCGCGCATGGAGGTCACGAGTTGTGATTTAAGCGTGTCGGTGGTCGCGGTGAGCGTTGCGTGTGTCGATTGCGAGGCGGAGAGTTTGGATTTGAGGAGCGTGATGTGCGTGTGGAGTTCCTCGATACTGGTTTGTGCTTCAAAGTAGAGAACTTCGTAGTTGATGGTTGCCGCGCGGGGGAGGGTGGTTGAGGAGGAGGTGCTCTGGTTTTGATCGGTTTTGAGTGCCTCGAGTTGGGTGGTGAGGTCGGTGATGGTGCTTTCCAATTGCGTGCATTTGGTTTCCATTTCCGCCTGTTGGGATGCGGCGCGGGTGGTGTGTGCGCGGTGAGCGTCCACCTCCATTTGAAGTTGTTGTCGGACAATCATGAGGGTTTGGTGCGCGTCGTTGAGTTGGGTTGTGGCGTTTTTGAGTTTGTCCTTTGTAGCGTCGTGGGCGACAGTTTCGGTCTGTACTCGTTTACGGGTCTCGTCGAGTTCAATGGCACCACTCGCGAGCGCCGTCTCCAACCCGGCAATCTTATCCGTCGCCGCCTCCATTCTCACTCTTAAACACTCCATCTCTTCTTCTTGTCCACTCACCGCCTGGTGCTGTCGGGACCTAACCTCCACCAGTGTCCTTTGCAATGCCTCATTCTGCCTCCCCAATTTCTCAACCTCAATTTGCGCCGCGCTGTAGTGTTTCTCTAACGCGAATTTGGCAGTGGTGAGATCGCACACTTCTTTGGCGTGGGAATCGAGATTTGCCTGTAAGGAGGCGAGTTCGAGCGCGAGATGGGAGTTGTGTTGTGTGGCTTGGAGGAGCGATAACTGGAGCTCGGCTTTGCTGCTGCGTTCAGTTTCGAGTGCTGCAGCAAGTTCCGCTTGTTTTGTGGCCGCAGCGGTGTTTGCACTCGCTTCTTTCTCAACCTGTTTCATCACACCCCGCAACTGGGCCTCCAACGCCGCATTCACCCTCTCCATCTCCCCACTCTGTTCTCGCGCGGCGTTCAAGTCCCCGATCGCCGCCTTCACCTGGGCTCTGCCGGCCTCCACCTCCTTTTCCAACCGGGCATTCAAGCTCCTCACGTCCTCCACCTCGGCCTGTTCACTTGCGGCCGCGTCGAGGGAGCGGCGCAGGGATGCGAGTGTCGAGTTCAGCGCATCGCGTTCTTTTGCGTCTGATTCGCGGAGCGCGCGGAGGTCAGAGAGAGTGGATTCGAGAAGGGACCGTTTTTTTTCGCTCGTGGAAAGTGAGGTCTGCAGTTCGGTGAAACGCAATTGAACGCTGTTCAGTTGGGCCGCAACCTGCCTCGCTTCCGTCTCGGCCGTCTGCCGTGCCGTAATCAGTTCCTGGATTCGAATGCTCTCCATCGCTCCCTCCCCCGCACTACCAGACATACTCCGTGCACCCCCCCTCGTGCCCCCGCCCAGCCCCCAATCCGCACTGCCCCCAACGGTGGCCCCGCCAATGCGCCACTGTAAACCGGGCACAGCGTCTTGGAGGTACGTGTAACCAATAAAGGGGAGGTTTTGACCCGTGAACGCCCGCGTTTGGGCGAGTGGTTTCTTGAGTAGTTTTTTCGACTCGTCTTCTTCGTCATTAAAGTAACGGGTGTCGTCTGGGCCCGAGAGCTCGGGGATAAAAGGGGGTTTCACTGAGGCGCCACAAAACAAAAGCAAAAAGAAAGCGAGGGAGGTGTTAGTTCAGCGTTGGAAACGGGAGGTGAGGGAGTGGGCGGCGGTGGATGGAGGGGAAAAGTTAATTTACTTTTTCGCGCGGAATCCCAATCAAACCCGCGAAACCACGCGTGGTCTTGGATATCCTGACTTCCGTCGCGGCCGAGGCGGACCTCCTTTTTGCAAATCAGCCTGCAAGATGCCAAAATGCGGAAATCAGCCTAACGGGATTCGTTCAACGCCACGAGAGATGGGAATGGTGCCAAATTTTTCCGTCTGGGGTTTTACCGTCGCATGATGTCTTGCGCTTCCTTGGACACGGGAATGTCTTCGGGAAACTCAAAGTGTTTCTGCCACGGCGGACAAAACAAACATCGGTCAATGTGTATCGAACGTCACAGCGAATTCGTCCTCGATTCGCATACCTCATGATCCATAATTTTGCCATACGTTTCCATCAAACTTTCCGAATAAAACGGCACCTCATCAAACAGCAACTCGTACAAAATAATCCCTTCAACCCCATTATCAGCATTTCCTCTTCCCCGTTGCCTCCTTACGAATGACTTTTGCCACACCAACTACCTACCTAATGACCACCTATTGCCGGTAAGTTGAGTGTCACAGTGAGGAACGAACGGAAAGTGAGCTCACTTTTGTGACTTACCAGTCGCATTCGCGTCCGTAGGACGAATTGCCTTCGTGTGCGCGCAGGATCTCGGGGGAGATGTAGTCTGATGGCGAGATGTGTGTAAGTTATTTTTTCGGGCAGCGCGTTTTGGCAAAGAAGCTGTGACCTGGTGTTCCGACTGTCTCGTGTGATGTAACCTGGTTACAAAAACGGGTCGCATATCCGGGTCAGCACAGCACACGAGGGATGGGTACAGTAGAGGAAATGGATATTGCTGAGGGCGAAACGGGAACTCACGAGTTTGGTATCCCCCATCCGAATGCAGCTTCCAAAATCCGCCAACTTGATATATCCCGACGCATCAATCAGACAATTCTCAGGTTTCACGTCCCTACAATTTTGCAAAACCCCTCAACATCAAACCCCCTCCATATCAACCCGCCCTCCCCCTCCCCCTTCTCTTACCGATGTATAAAGTTATGCCTGTGCAACTCATCCAATGCCAACAGTATCTGGGCGACATAAAACCGCGCCTCCTCCTCTCCCATCGGTTCTTCCCGGTTGTTTAGCAACGCGCGCAGGGACCCGCCGGAAGCGTACTCGAGTACGAGGTACAAGTTTTCTTCGTCTTGGAACGCGGCGTAGAGGGTGGTGATCCAGGACGATTCTTTGGCATACACGAGGGCGTCGCGTTCTTCCATGAAGTAGGCAGCCTGCGGGACGAGCAGACGGGGGTTGCTTAGCAAAAACGTGTTTGGACATTTGCGGATTGCTGGCTCATACTTCTTGACGAGTTAGAAGATCCATCTTTTTTAGAATCTTCATGGCGTAGAGCTTCTTTGTTGTTTTGTGTTTGACGAGGCAGACCTTTCCATTTTATGCATAGTTGTAGTTACCCCACTCTCTGTCAACCAAGCAAGAGTAGTTCGGAGTGCAGTTCTCATACCTTCCCCACCGCCCCTGTCGCCAAAGTCTTCATAATCTCAAAATCGGCCGTATTTATCCTCAATCCCTGAAGTTTCGTTATCAACTTCTCATCTACCAATCAGATAAGTCAATCATCCACACATCCTCTCCTTTCCCCCTCTCATATCGCTTTCCTTTCGTACATTTCTGAATAAAATTATTGATATGCCCCGCCTGCGGACTCGACGCCTTGCAGTCGGTATACAGCGCCAAGAAGGTGTCGAGTAACGTTTCGAACGATAACGAAGGCGAGATGGTGTCGCTGGACGCCATGCTCGATATTTGCTCCAGGCGCCCGCGGACCTGCGAGGCGAGGGCTCCAGTAGCCATGGCGGGGGCACGGGAATCAAAAAACGAAAGAAATCTGGTATCCTCTCTTCCTCGCCCTTTTCCTGTGGTAACCCCGTCCGTCGAATGTAGTGCAGTGAATATATGCTTTGGGAACCTGCGACCACTCTTGAATCAAGCGAATAAACCCTCAGAAGAACTTTGCCCCCCCTTGTTTCCCGTGATTGAGGATATGTGTGTAACTGGTTTTGGACAGAGGCCCCCTTCGTTTAGCCCCGCAAAATTGACAGTGCTGACCCATCGCGGAGTCGCTTACCTGAGGTGCTGACTCATCAGAGGCGAACCAAAAACCTCATGGATGCAATTTACATTTTGCATACCCATCACACTATCGCCCAAAATCTCTCCACCATGCCCATCCTCGGCCTCGGCATCGACATCATCCACCTCCCTCGGCTCCACGCGCTCCTCACACGTCACCCACCCACGAAATTCACGCACCGCATCCTCTCCACCTGCGAACGCCTCGCCCTGCTCTCCGAATTCCCCACCCTCTCACTAAACACGCCGCTACCAAAGCACAGTTGCGGTTTTGCGGGGCTGGATGCGGGTGAGAGGAGACTGATCACATACTTGGGCGCGCGATGGGCGGTGAAGGAGGCGGCGTTCAAGGCAATGTACCCCGTGTATACGTTGAGGTGGCCTGATGTGGCGGTGGTGAAGACGAAAGGTTAGTCAAGGGGGCAGAGAGATATTGGGGCGTTTGTGGAGTGTTGTTTTTGCGTGGGATTTTGTGTGGGTTTATTCGTTGTTTCTCCCCACGTATTTGCGGATGCTTGCTGCCCAGGTAAATAAATGTATGTGTAATATCATGCTCTGCCTCAGGGAAGCCGTACTTGATCCTGGACCCCGCCATCGTCAAAGCGACAAACGTCTGTTCGTCTCATGTGTCCATGTCGCATGATGGAGACTACGCGTACGCCCAAGTCATATTCGAAACACCGCCATGAAACACGGGAGAAATGACATTTTGAACGATTCTTGTCTGCCTGTTGTTTACTGCGAACGACACGGATATGTGCACATATATTTATCTCGTCCCGGCAACCGATTTGTCGGGGTAGAGTTGTGCTATGAATGATGTGTTTTTGTGCAATAGAAAATCGCAAACTGCAAAATTCCATAATTCAATTTCGGCGCGAGCCTGGTATTCCACTCGGTTGTTTGCTCAGCCGCTTCGTTCCACTGGACCCTCGCTGAGCATTAGTGGGGCGCACGCGCTGGGTATGTGTTGATGGCGCGCCTCCTCCCTG
This sequence comes from Powellomyces hirtus, assembly GCA_025526995.1. Taxonomy (NCBI): domain Eukaryota; kingdom Fungi; phylum Chytridiomycota; class Chytridiomycetes; order Spizellomycetales; family Powellomycetaceae; genus Powellomyces; species Powellomyces hirtus. The sequence goes on along the minus strand of JAHLKG010000017.1, from coordinate 16,744 downwards.
TAGTATGGCTGTGCCTAGGAACCAGATGACTTTAAGTCCAAAGTACAGGACGACGAGTACAATGGACCAGAAGAGGATGTTTCTCCAGGCAGCAAAATGCCGCAGCCATTTGAAGGATGGGATTTCGGGAAGTTGTGGATGAGTTGTGCGAAGACGTGCGTACTTAAGATATCAGACTGATTAGTTGCCAGTCTTTCTGAATTGGATCTAAACACCAAGGGGATACGCACCTGCTCGTCCAGCAGATCAGCAATCCACGCCCAAAACTTGACCAAGGTTTTGCTTTCATACGTCATGACGATATTGCTCGCTCTCTCACTCGGGATGATCTGGATGTTTTCCTTTCCACTCATGCGCAGACCCTTCTTTAGCTGTTCGCGGCCCCTACTGGTGAGGACGACTCTGCCATCGCTGCGCACTCTTTCCTCGGGTGCAAGCACGCCCGGTGCTACCGTCTTGAATACTACTTCCTCTTCGCCCGATATGGTTGCCATCGAGGCGCGTCGTGATGGCGGGGAGGGAGATGTCCGGGACATCATTCCCCGTCCGCTGGTGCCTCTCGACTCGGGTTTCCGCAATTTGTCGCCCAACACATCCGTGATGGCATCAACACACTTTTCGAGTCTCAGAATGTTCGCTCTGACGACTTCGTGGTTGCCGGACGTGACCGCTACCTTTTGCCGTGGGCCATCATCCGACATCTGCTTGGTGAGGAAATGGATGAGGCGCATACCGAGCTTGTGCGAGATGCTGACGGCAGCGACCAGAACGATCACCCAGCATTGCAGGAGCCACGCAAACACTTTGGCGGCCGTGGAGTCACTGGATGGGAAGGTCGGGAATCGGATCGAGGTTGCCGCCCGGGCAGGTGCGGATGAATCTTTGGAAGACGCAGCGTTGACGCCCAAGGACATGAACGAATTGGCACGGCCGAGACTCGGCGTTGTTGGCGAACTTGGTGCGCGACCGGTCGCCCTTCCCTCCAAATATGACTCCAGTCGGTCTTTACCATCAATAATGTTGGTCATCAAAGCCAGCGCCTGTTTCAGATCATGAAATACTGATGAGCAACGCGGCCAAATGTATCCCATATCCGCGGCGAAAACACCTACATCATCCGCTGCCTTTGTCTCTGCCGTGGTCTTGGACCCGCGCTGCTGGCGTTCCAGCAGGAAAACAGATTTCAAATCCTGTTTCTCACCCAACTGTGTGATCTTCGATCTCGAATCGTGCCCGCTGTTGAGCAAGGTTTGTATAACCTTCGCATGGGCGTCGGTGGCGTCAAGCATGCTGCCCAGATCGCGCGCATTGAATTTAGCCTGATAACCGTGTTTGTTATTCAATGAGAACATAGCAGTCTCAATAGCTTTGAGGACGGATATGAGCATCTCGTCTTCAAATGCGCTAAAAACTTGTTCGACGATGGCAAGGTAGCCCTTGTTGAATGTTTTGGTGCCGGAGACGGAGCTCACTGGACGTACGGACGCATAGACGTCGAAAATTTTGGCTCGTTGCAGGAATTGGGCAAACAGGACAGTGTAGAACATAAAATTGTCCTGTACAAATGGCACCCTGTAGAAGGATGAGTGAGTAAAACGACAGTGCGCAGAAGGGGATACAGAAACTCACCATTTGTGATTGTACTTGGCCGTCGGTGATTGTCGTTTCCATGGTGTGATGTACTTGAGCCAAAGATCTACCAACTGCTTCCTAGACATCAGTGTCGGATCCGGCATAGTCATGCCAAAGTACTTCAGGTCTTACGGAAGCAATGCTGTCATCGCGAGGCCAGTGATCAAGAGACGTGCGCAAGAACCAGTACAATTTCGGTCGAACAATCTGATACGCACGACTGCAAGATTGGCAGGGATGGTCAATCATGATGCCTGACTAGACCAAGAACGCGTATAGATTTCGGCTTACGCTCGGGCCGAATGCACTTCGTATGCCATGTAATTCCGATTCCGATCGGCAGTGGTGCGGTATGTGTCGTAAAAATCTGATGTTACCGTTTGCGTTACGAGCGAGCCTATGCACATGATCTGCGCTTCCGTTGGCTTGATGTAACCAACGTTCTAATCGAAACGACTATGAGGTAAGATTGCGCGAATCTTTTCGCCGATGTTGGCGGTACTTACGCTTTGTCCAACCTTGGATGGGCTCGAGAGATCGGCGACGTCGTTCTGGCAGAGCCAGATTTCCACAAAAGTGCCTACCACAAACTCCGATGCAAGTCGTCGCTGACTGACATCTACTTCACTGTTGAGGTAATCATTAGATCAGAACGCGAGTTGAGATATAAAAGTGTCTGAAAACTTCGTACTCTACGGTGAATATGTTGACTGTGGTTGCCTGGGTAGGAACAGTTCCAGAATGTGGCGCTGGAGCAACCCTCTGCGGCGTACTGTCGTGTTTCCAAAGGTTTTCAGCTGTGTACAAGGCACGGTTGATTCCTTGACGCACCGGTGTGGTCGGCAGACGTTGCATGGGACTGCTGAATCCGCGCGCGTCAAACCTGTTTCGAAGCGGAGTTCCACGTGGTGGGTAAGGCTGCAAAGGTTCGTCGTCCTCGTCCTTTGCTGGTGTGGGAGGTAAGAAGAACTCTATGTATGCCGCGACCAACTCGAAGTAGATGGGATGCAGTGGCGTCTTTGGAGGAGCGGCGTTCGGGTCCTTTTGCCATGGTGCAACAGTTTTTGGAAACGGAATGGCGGACAGCAATCCCGGGCGGGACTGCTCAGCGGGATTATTTGGTGCGTTGAAAACTGATGATGCCACCAGCTTTTGCATTGCCGATAGTCTAGATAATGAGTTCCAAAGGCTTGTGAGTGAGCATGCGAGCGCGTTCTGTCGGTGAACGCGGAAGTCCTTACGCGAAGGAGAAGATGTAGTATTCAAACATATCTAGACCAACAAGAGCATCTGTCAGCTTGCGTGGACAGTTTCTGCCAAATGAATAGAAAATAGAAACATACTGAACATGATCTTCACTGTCGGTTGGCGACCGCGCTTAGTCGGGGTGGACACAATGTGTCCCATTGTGCGCTGGTTGTCATCCTGCTCCAGGCGTTGGTTGTATAGGGAAGGAAGTTGAGACCAATCCATGCTGTTGATAGCTTTCCGGGTTGGTGCAGGAAGCTGGTCAAACTTGATCTCGTACAAGAGTGTTCGGTCGTGGAGTTTCAGCAGCGTACGGAAGAAGTGCTCGCTCGGGCGAAGGAAGCGTTGCAGAATCGTCTGTTCATCCGAGCTAAGGTTTCGCAGTAAGTAACATGGTTCGTGGGCACCTCCGTATAGTTTTAGTGCAATGCGGGACAAATAGCGGTGCAGTGGTTTTGCGACAGTCGAGTCGCCCTGGTCGGCGAGCCATTGCTCCACGCCTTGTATAGCAGCGAAGAAGGAGCGAGGGTCTGTGGAGGACACGAGGCGAGCCAACGGGTGGTTTGTTTCCATCTCTAATGCTGTGTATATCTCTCTTTCCTCTGCTTCACGTTATGGGGCAGATGTCGATGTCGAAAAAAAGGAAGATGGTGAAGAAGGAGCCCAAAATCAGAACCGCGACGCGCAGGTGTTTCTGCCTGTGGAAAAAGTCGACCGCTTTCAGTTTCACGTTTTTGACACTTGTGGGCTGGCTTGCCTCCATTCCTCGTTACTACTACCTACATTGTTGACCATACCAATACCGCCCTTCACCATGCGGCTTGCTACACGACGGCGGCATGTCTTTCTCCTTGTCCTGTTCCTGGTGCTCCTCGTATTCGGTTTCTCACAAGCTAGAAACAAGGCCCCAGCAGAGACAGCCCGGACGCCAGGAGGGAACCATCGACGACCGCCAATAGATCAAGCCATTCTGCAGCACAACCTAGCACATAGGAAAGCACCAGTCAAACCCGTCTCCAATGCCACACTCGTCGTCTACGTTTACTATGATGGCAAAATGACTGCAACGGACGGCAAAATTCGAAAGGGGTGGGGCACACATTACGGATTTGCGCACGACAAGACGACCAAGAAAAGGCCCACGCAGACCAATAACTTGGAATTTTTCCTGCGACACGGCCTGGTCAGCAATGTCGATTACTTGTTTGTCATGAACAGTCCTACTCCCAAGGGCTTGGAGATACCTGTCCTCGACAATATATTTGTGTGGGAAAAGGAGAACAGTTGCTACGACCTTGGCTCGTTTCATCTAGGAGTGCAACACATGGCCGCGAAATACAAGCGGACTTATTCCCGGTACCTCCTGGTCAACGCCTCCGTCCGAGGTCCTTTTCTACCACCGCACGGGCGTGGATGTTGGACCGATCACTTTCTCGATCACCTGTCTGATGAGGTCAAGCTGGTAGGCACGACATGGTACTGCGAAACCGAGAAGAGGGCCCCCCCGCATGTGCAGACAATGGTTATTGGTATGGACTCTATCGGCTACGATGCCGCATTGCCAGCCCTGCAGTGCCCGGCAACGATACACGACGCCATCTTCACGGGCGAGATTCCACTCACAGGACTGATCGAGCAGCAAGGATACAAGGTGCATTCGCTAACGACCGCTTACTCGGCGGACCCTGAAGACTGCCAGGATGGCGATCTGAACTATGCGAACCGATACTACGGCATGAGCTTTCATCCGTACGAAGTGGTCTTTATCAAGACCAATCGAGGCATTGGTAGGAACAGCACGATCGAGTCTGCAAATGTGTTTTTTGCTGCACTGCTCATCTGCTGTTGTTTGACTATGATGCAGATGACAAGGCTCTGGCACAATACACTGAATGGCATGATAAGATTATCACGCGGCAGGCGAGCTCGTGCCAGTACCACATCCCGCTGCGTTCGCTCACTGCGATAAGCCGGAGATAGCACGAGATTAACATTCTTTTCCCTACAGGCCATAGATAGGATTTAGTGTATTCTCACATACGCTCATCGGCAATTGCGTCTACTATTTAGGTATGATTCTACTTTTTAGCACTTCTATTAGTACTTTCTCCGGTTATGACTTCGCCAATGAGTATATTGGGCGTACAATGCTGGTAAAATCCAGCAAGCGGCTTGGCTTCACCCGAGAGTTACCGCTCACAAACCACAGAAGCAAGTTTGTCGGACTTGATCAATCTCCCTCAGTACAAACACTTGGGCATCGGAGGCACCTGAGCAACAGAGGTTAGACGAACTCAAGAACCCGCCAACTCTGGGAACCCATTGCCTCAAAATTGCTCGATGCTATTGAATCATCAATACATCATAACAGGGAACACGTTATTGTCAGCCTCGGTGCACGGTCTTCTTCAATGGGCTCATTCTACGCAATGCAGGGGCCATCAAAACCGGTGGCCGAGATGTCATAGCCTCAACATATTAAAGTACGCGATGGGATCGCTTCTTTTGTTTTTAATGAAACCGGTGGCAAATACATATACGACGTACCGGTATCGAGTTGGATGTCCTGTGCGACGTACCCATCCAATCGAACAAGCTGCAGCCTATGGCGAATATGAGAAACCTGGGATCCCGATCGCTCTCTTGGTCGGCACAACCAACGTGGCCGTCGCCCTGATATCTGTCGTCGAAGTATGTGACGCATGATTGAAATGACTCAGAGAGGCCTTTGTTGACAAAGGTGCCTTTCTACCAATCCAGAGTTTTCGCGTATAGTGGACCGAAGAAGGTGGCGCTCCGTCATACCGCAAAGCCGTTACGGATACCGCTACTTCGATGTCGATAAACATGGGCGGTCGAAACGACGTGCCACGGTCACGTTTCATGACTTTTATCTGACTTTGGGTCCCCGATGTCCACTGTTTGCGATCGAGTTCGAAACAATGTCCGCCACGCGAAACAGGTACGGTACACGTTGACAGCGTGCAATGTCGCGACCACAGGCGTGACGGTGGCGTTGGGAACATCAGAATCCAAGGGTGAAGGATGAACCTCGTCCCAAAACAAACTGTTGGCACGCTTGAGCTTGGGTGAGTGCGGATGCCGGCGCCCGTGAGCGGCGAATTCGGTTTCCAGGTAGAAAAACAAGTTGAAGAACCGCGAAGAGGGTGCAGAGTAGAAACAATGCTTTTGCCCTTAGTTGTGGAGATTTGTGAAATGTGTCTGACGTTGGTCCGCCGGGTCAGGACAGGAAAAGATACGGGAATTGGCTGGGCGGGAACAGGGTCGGGTCCGCTGTAGACCGCCAAGTTAGGTGTTAACCCACATTGTCTGATAATGCGAGTAGGGTACGAAGATGTATTTCCACAAACGGCATGTTTGACTGTTGGGTCAAGACTCGTATAGAAATCGCAGGCCATTGAACATGCGAAGACTCGTATATAACCGGTACATATACGTGCAAGCAGTCGAACTCTGTTCATATTGCAGCTCGACTCCCAGTCATCTGTGTTAGTGCATATCTCAGCGATGGCGATATGGGCGGACATGTCGCACGGAAAGCCAAAGAAGAGAGGGGAGGTCTATTTCCCATCCCAATTGCGAGCTGTTCCAAAATTTGTTGCTGCAGAAGCAATGCCATTCCGGACTGTAAGGGTTCAGTATCATACAATCGAGGTCAAATCTTGCGGGTCAATTACAGCGTAGTCCCACTAAACTGACATGTAATGATTCTTTCCAATTCTTGATTGGACCTCTCACAAATCCGACCGCAACTTCGATGCTGCGCCAATGAGCCAAACGGGACGGTTGCTGCTTCTCAAAAGGGTTGAGCCACAAGGCCGCGTGCCACAGAGGTTACCTGGTCGGCTCTTCTGCTGAGACTTTTGCAGCGCTTTCATCAGCAAACCGTGCAGTTGACACTGTTGTGCTCTCCAGAGGCCAATGTGTGAGTATAATCGTATAATCGCTAAATAGAATACGCAAGGATGAAAGCAGTACCAGATTTGAGGGACGGCAAGATGAATTGACTGTTTCTTCCCCACTTTCCCTGGGAAGCGACTGGTGGACACCGTCCAGTATCTAGAGATTCACTTTGCAGTACCTTAGTTTTAGCATTCGTAAGTTTAGATCTACAGCGGTATGTAAGCGCTCGCGTGCTTGTAGGCGATGATTTGGCCGCTGGTTGGGCTTCAAAGTTGGCATAGTTATGCAGAAGTACTACTAAGGCCTTGGGCTGACTTCGAATGAACGAAGGACATTCGTAGCCTTTTGACGGCAAATAGCAATTGATATCTATCAAGCGGGGTACGTTTCTGCGACGCACTTGGTCTGTTCTCGTCTTGCTGCAGCGGTCTTGCGACTCCCTCAAAACTCCCATAAGCGTTCTCCTCTCGCTATCTCACCAAACTGCCCCCAACTGCAACCACAACCAATCGACGGAGGAAAGCAGCCAAACTTGTCCTGCACACCTGTCCTGCACACCACGCCATAATATCCCTCGATCAACTATAACGCTGTTATCCTCTTGCCCAGCATGGTGTACCTCGGCATTTCAACAAAAGATCACGACCTCTCACACCGCAAGCCATTGTGGTACCGCCTGATAACGACTCCACGAAACAGGAGCATGCGTCGGAAGCTCTTGCTGCTGCTTGCCCTGAGTGCATTGACTTTCTTCATATCTCTGACATTTCGATCGGTCTCTGTGCATAAAGAGAAGCCATTTCAGTGTCCGACCCACCCCACAGGGTGGACGTCTTCCACGACAAGCACCGTCAATCTAAACGGAACAGGATCTACCCCACCGGCAGGGTCTCCCAAGACCGTTGCCGTGTTCATTGAAGCTCGCCCTTTGCCCAACATTCCAGCAATCATAACGTACTTTGCGGGTTATCTTGGCCCGTCGTGGCCCATTCACATCTATCACAGCCCCGATAACGCCGTCATGCTCGCAACCTCCTCGCCGATTGCCGGCCTCGTTGCCCGCGGCCAGGTCGTCTTGCACCTTCTCCCGCCCGACAGCAGGTTCGATTGCCACGATGATGTATCAGAGTTTCTGACCTCAGAGTGGATATGGGAATCCCTATCTCTGCTTTCCGCGACCCATGCTCTCCTGTTCCAAGCCGACAGCATCCTCTGTAGTTCCTCGCCCTTGCGGCCCGAGCATTTCCTCGACTATGCTTTCATTGGCGCCCCGATAGCACCTCAATTTGGTATCGGAAGTAACGGCGGGCTTTCCATCCGCCACATTCCCACAATGCTGAGAACGGTTCGGACATTTGATTGGTCGGACGATGACCTGAATGAGCGACAGCCAGAAGATCAGTGGTTTGCCGCAAAAATTCCAAAACTAGCCAACCCGCCGGCCCCCCCGCTCCCCACCCGGGACCAGTCCCGCTGCTTTTCCGTCGAGACAATGTGGGCAGAGAACCCTATGGGTTACCATCAACCAAAACGATGGAATCTGGACCGATTGCCGGAAATCCTCGCTTGGTGCCCCGAAATCGTCCTCGCTGAGAATGATGGGGTGTTCTGGAAAGCGGGCCGACCAAAGGTGTCCCCGCATGGGAAGAAATCTAAAATCCGAATCCCTGAGGAAAAAACGGAAAAAGAAAAGGACGAAAACGAAAACAAAAACAAAAACAAATTTTGAAAACGGAGGCAACATTTTGCTCATCACCACACCACAGTCACTACTTCTCTCGCACTCACTCTCGCTGCACCTCCTGGGAAGCTCTTCATCCGCTGCTCAATCTTACAAGCGCGGTGCCGGTGACTACTATATGTACAAATTAGACTTTTCCTTTTTCCTTCTTGTCGTACCTCTTCATCTTATCGCCCCTTCTGGCCCTGTCAATAGAATAGCACTATTTAATGTCTCTATTCGTTTCACAGTGCAGCTGTACAAATGTTATGTGAGGCAGGTCGGCGTCCAACGGTGGCTGTGCAATTCATGAGCGACTTCCGTTAGACTTTCGGGGATGCAAGTACTTTCCAACGGTGATCTGGACTTGAAACCTTCCTTTCTTACGCTCGACCTATATACCCGCTTGCGAGCAAGCAAAGGAGAATCAATGCTGTCCCGCGCTCCATATGCACGTCACTTTTGCTCCGCCCCAGATGTCGACAGTTATGTAGCGTCTCCACCCAAGACACCTTCCCACGCCACGGGCCATCTTCGTACGGCTGCGCTAGGATACTTCAACGTTGGCGCATACCTGCAGTGAGTACTGATGCGGCGTGATCGCGAGCGACTTGCTAACTCTGATGCTCACAGAGCCGAGTCATACCTGCGGAAATATCTCGACGCGATTGAGAACGATGTTGAGGTGGGTTTCGGTAGTGAAGGCGGGACGGCGTTAACTCCGGGGTTTAACGGCACAAATTATTGTAGGCGATAGAAGCGCTGGCATGGTGAGCATCATTGTAATGATGTAACAGCTCTAACTTCCAGAGACTGAGAATAGCCTGCTCTTAGTACATATGTGAAAGTGGGGAAAGCCAATCAAGCACTTCCTTTGTATGAACGGCTGCTTCAGTACCACCCCAAATCACCTACCGTCCGGCTCGAAATAGCTCGGCTCCAGTTGCTGCTGGCGGAGGCTGAAGAAAGCTCAATAGTGTGCCACCGTCGCGTCGAGCAAGCGCTGCATATCCTGCAGAGGTGATGATTGCGGATACTTTCGGGGCACACGAGACGATTGACATGATGGGCTGACACTCGGGCTGCTCGCTCAACAGATGTCAAGATGTGAATCATCAAATATCTGCTGAAGCATTGCTGGCTTTGGATGAAACCTACCGATTTGTGGCACAGAATTGTATGTTCATGTGGAAAATACCACGACCGAAACTGTTGCTCTTGATACTGATGCTATGTACTGCCTCGAATGGAAAGGTCCAGAGTCCGCGATACCGACATTGTTGTTACCAGAACTGCTAGCTACCGCTGGCTTATATGAAACAAAGCAGCGGGAAACTCTGCACATATGGCTGTTGAAAGCTATCCTTGATAGTGGGGAAGTAGAAAGGTTAGCAGCGGGAGTGGACATTGAAAATGTGCGCTCTATTCACAGCGTTGTGCAGTGCTTGGAATTATGTCAGCAATCATCGTCAGGAGCTGGCGAATTCCCTGGGATGGCTGGATGTTGCGCTCGAGCATTTCGACGACTTGACCCGAGGATGCAACGGGCCCCAGCGTGATATGAATATTGCGGAACTCAACCTGTGGCTTACATCTACGCAAACACGCCTGATCTTCGAAAGGTATTGCGGTTTGGAGCATTCGGCATGAGGCTTACTCCATTTGCCTCATCGTTTGTGGATCACAGAGACACGGAGTCGCCAGAACGACGAATGCAACTAATCTCGTTATTTGAATGTTTGATTGACGAAACGGACTCGCTCTTGCCCTTGTTGGATGAAACGAGCAACACCTTCTGGGCGGCCATGCGATCGGTATGCCGGCTTCACTTTGTTGGCGTTGAAGCTCAATTAATCCGGCAATGGCGCATAGGAATACACTGCTACCGCCAGATTGTTGCGTGCAATGGATGCTTTTCGAACCGTCTCTGATGATTTGGATGTTATGACCGATGTCAAACATTCTCGTTCCATATTACAAACTGCCATGGGAGAACTGCGAATGTGCATTTCATGTATGTAGCTGCTCTGACGTTCTCACTCCACATCACGCTCACGCCAGCCGCGAACAGACAGATATGCACATGAGGACGCCAGACTACACCAGGAGGCCATACGACGACTTGTGACAGCTTCGCATAGCATTATAGGACTCTTAAACTGCTTTGATTCTCGGTGGCTGTTTACAGCTTCAGATGCAAGCACGCTCCAGGTTCCCTATGAGCGTGCGACCTTTGCTCATCAGTCAACGATCTCGGAATTGCCCATTATCAGAATATCAGACTTTGCGGGACTTGATCTGCCCAACGATTTGAAGTCCGCCTTGAAGTGGATGGAAAACGATCGTCTGTTCCTCATCGATCAGGAGTTTTTTAGCTCCAACTCGTGGAATCTGGGCCTATTCCTCAATTCAGCGGTTTCCTATTGTGCGACTGAACAATTACGGATTTTATTACGTGAGATCTTCCCTGAAATGCCAGAGTCTCGACAGGTATGATGAGACGCGTAAACCTGTATTCTTCACGGATCGAATGTAACGAAGGGAACTGACGAATGACTGGGCAGTTACGCTCGTTTAGAAAGGGTCTGGATAAACCTCGACCCACGTTGACCGTGGCAGACATGGAATCTTTTGTCTTGTCGCTTCTCATCCAACAAACGTGGTGGTGTACAGCCACAAAGAAGGCGAATGCAAGGGATGCCCTATTTTTGTCCATAGTTGGGACCTGGGTTCCATCATTGGCACAAGAACGGTTTTGGGGCACTGCTAAAGCTTCTTATGGAAAGGTGTGGAAATATTGGAATCTCAACCATGTTAATACACTGACGCTGTCTATAGAAAGGACTGCAATGTCGAAATGAGCGGACACTCGATGACGACGAGTTTTCCTTGGCTATCAGTGAAATTAGGGGCGTTTATCGGAAAAGGTCCCTTGTCATTTCCCAAGATAGCAAGCAACAACGCAATCTGTACGGTCGATTGGGCCTTGTATACGCTGATCTTGCCAAGCGTCAAAGTGACCGTTGTGTGGAAGCACGTCACTACCTTGAAGTGTGGCAGAGGTGGAATGAAAATGCGGAAACGAGCGATCGCACGAACGAATTGACCCCATCTCCATTGAAATCGCCAGAAACGTAAGGAAGTACATTATTCCGTGCATGACGGCACATTTTGCTAACCTCCCCTTGCAGAATACCTGAAGTGACCCAGGCGGAGATTGACGTCGCGTTGAAGACAGTGCGCAGTGTTGAGAAGGGCCTTGAGAGCCCGACGATCCTGTCCTCTTCGCCTGCACAGATGCTCCAAGCGTCCAGAATGAGCAGTCGCTCACCGGATTCCACATTTGATCACGATCGTGACTCACCTGGGACTCCCCGAAAAAATATCGATGTCGTGTCGGAAACTCAGGAGGTGGGTTTCGAGGATGGTAAAGTATTATTCAAAGAGGAGAACCGCGCAGATCAAGGCTCCGAGACCGTCAAGTTCGCAACACCGGCTGCAGGAAGTGCGCCTTCAACCCCGTTCTCCAGTGCCCGCGCTCAAAGGCACTTACGCATGCTGGAAGCGTTGCGATCAAGTGAGCTCGAAAGTAATCAGTTGCTGTTCATCTTCCTGTTGTTTCATCGACAATGCCATTGACCATCTCGTCATTCAGATCCCCCGCTATCAACTCCTGTGAAGACCCCACTGTCGCAGCTCGGTCGCATACTATTGACCCAAGATACCTCACCATCAAGTGCGGCTGGTGCAGCCGCACTTTCGGCATCATTGCTGTTGGTCACGCCGTCAGCCCCACCCGCAAGCAAAAAGAGCTTTGCCGCTCCCACGCTGCCGGAACTTGGACCATCGACGCCTCAGACCATCAATGCCCCGCCGAGTTCTCCACTAGGCAGACTACCACCGCCCGCCACCGACCACAAGTACCAACCCCCGGCGGAACCGAGCACCGAAGGCGATGAGCGGAGACGATTGTCCAAAACCTCCCTCCTGGCTCGCATTCAGGGAACTACGGCGGAGGCTGGCGGCCATCTCACACCGAAACGCGATCCGAGGGAATTACGAGGAGGACGCGGCGATTTGTCAGAGCTAAGACGGAGAGGCATTGTCAAGCACGCAGGAGTGCCGTTTGGCAAGAGTGTTCGCGATACGGCGGCTGCGAATCCGACCCCGATGAAGGTTGGTTTTTTGATACAGTGCAATTCGATGGATTGCGCAACCATTTGTTTTCCTTATCAAATGAACTCTATATTCGCGTGTTCAGTTGCGTGCTAGACTAGAACGACAAATGGCGGCACTCGAAGAACTTCGACAGATAAACTAATATCTTACCAGCGCTCCAAAAGTAACGATTGGCTCGTAATGAAATACAAGGAAAACTGGTACATACTGCAAAGCTTTACCCAATAGTATGAGATTGTAAACGATTAATAATATAAAGTGTATACAGCGCATGGTGTTGGAACAGAAGACCCGCCGGCAACATTGAGTGAGGTTTATTGCTATGGCGTGATGTGATACCGACAGCCATATCGCAGAAGATAGGTGTATAAGCTAATCTAACCTGGTCGAACGTGCAAGCTGTCAGGGCAAAGTAAGAACGCGCACATTCCGCGCTTAGTCAGCTGCTGCGCGTCTGCTTTGGCACGTAGCTGACCAAACAACAGCGTTCAACGAAGACAACAGCAACAAAGATAACTTCAAACACTACTAACGACATAACAACAACTTTGAGGAATTGAAAATGTTTCAATCGAGAAACCTCCGAAATGCGCTGTTGACCCTTCTCCTTATGCTGGTTTCCCTGGGACTTGTCTATGTGATGTCCCTGACCACCGCGTTGTCGTTCACTGGACAACCCTCTCTCCGGAACGCAGGCTCTAGAAACAAGCTGCTGTCTGAAACGGTTGGTGTATTTGTAGAAGCGCGGCCTCTGAGCAATATGATACCCGTGCTTTTGTACTTTGCCGGATATCTCGGCCCTACCTGGCCAATCCACGTATTCCACAGCCTCGAAAACGCCCCTCTGTTGAACTCGTCTTCTGCCATCTCGGCACACGTGGCTCGCGGTTCCATAATCTTGCACCTTTTGCCAGAAGGCACCGCCCTCACGTCACACGACGCCGTGTCCCAGTTTTTGACATCGACGTGGATTTGGACGACTCTTCTCCCTGCGACGCACGCCCTGCTGTTTCAGGCTGACAGCATCCTCTGCGGGGCGTCTATGCTCCGGCCCGAGAACTTTCTGCAATACGCGTTCGTCGGCGCCCCCATTGACCCAAAGTTCGGAACCGGCTACAATGGTGGACTCTCGTTACGGCACATCCCGACAATGCTGCGCGCCATCTCCACTTTCAAGTGGTCCGACACCCGCCTGTTTGAGGACCAGTGGTTTGCAAAAGCCATCCCCAAACTCACGGATCCGCCAGCGCCCCCGCTCCCAACCACAGAAGAGGCCAGACTCTTCTCTGTCGAAACGATCTGGGCCGACCAACCTATGGGCTACCACCAAGCGAAACGGTGGAATGCGGCCCGGATGCCTGAAATCATCAGGTGGTGCCCGGAAATTACGCTTGCAGGAGAGGGTACGCTATATTGATCCCACCCGGAAGGCTTAGGGACTCCGAATTTAGCTTTATCGAGACGTTATTTTGTTGTCGACACTCCCATTTGTTCATAAACTCTGCGCCACGCGGAAGGGTGTTCAACACTTCTATTTACTATTATACATGACCGAGTTTTTGGTGCTGGAGTCACAATAGAACATACGATCAACCCCATGTCTATTGTTGCTTCGCTAACAGCTAACTGTCAACTGCGTAGACTCTTATCTTGAGTAGATTGTTACTATACTACCCGGTATGTGGGATGTAATCATATCGCACTGCTTCCAAGCTGACCGAGGTCGCATTAAGTTTTAGCTCAGAAGCTCATGTGCCTTTTTGTTCCAGTTTGATCTACGGAGATGGAAGTAATACCCCTCGATTCATCTACGGCATTGACGTTGCCGACGCCATTGAAGTGATTCTCCACAAGGGGGACACTGGCGAGACCTACAACATCGGAACCTCGTTCGAAATCTCGAACTTGAACCTTACCAAGCTGTTAATAAAGCAAATGGGCCTTGCAGCTCGCGAGAGCGAGCTCATCGAATATGTTGAGGACCGTCCCTTCAACGACACGGGTTATGCCATTGACGGTAGGAAGCTGGAGGCTCTCGGATGGGCGCCTAAGGTGGCTTTTGAGGATGGTCTCAGGAAATCCATTGCGTGGTACACGCAGTATTGTCGCAGCTGGTGGCCTAACATCAGCAACGCTTTGGTGGCACATCCAGACAAGGAGTGGAGCTCAGCATGATATCATTATTCAGAAATGAGCGTTAATTAAATGCTTCATAACATCGCCCATAGAATAAACAATATGTGTTACCATTTCTCTGCCACATTCTATTTTGACGTTGCCTGCCCTATTTCTCAGCTTTCCCCAAGCGAGTTTATGTATGTGAATCGCATACCAATGGCCGTCAAAGGAGATTCTATCGGACAACGTGAACGCTAAGATTGTGCGCAATGTCTCCAGAATGTTACGAAGGGTAAGACAATGTAGGTAATTGAGACGCATCCTGTGTTTGACGACGCTTCGCTCCCACAGTTCGGACATTTAGCGGAATCTGCGTGGGACCTGACCCAATTTAAAGCTCACATTTGTTCAACACTATTCCCAGCATCGCATGGAATCAGGAAATTATTTGGCGGACGGCAATAAGCCCAGACCTCAGGTTTGGGGTATCACATACGAACAGTATGGTAGCCTCAAATTTTAAGGAAATTAATATCCCAGTATCCCATGGTTTTGGTCAGTCACGGATGTTGGCGGGGTGTTCGCAAGCCTGCAGACCACCACTGCAGGCATGCGTATTAAGCTCGGCCTGATCCAGCGGCACCTGTCTCGGCTACCCACAGCTATGTAGGTCTAGAACGGCACGAAGCCAGCTTACGCTTGGTCCCTCAGCCT
Source organism: Powellomyces hirtus (assembly GCA_025526995.1). Taxonomy (NCBI): domain Eukaryota; kingdom Fungi; phylum Chytridiomycota; class Chytridiomycetes; order Spizellomycetales; family Powellomycetaceae; genus Powellomyces; species Powellomyces hirtus. The sequence goes on along the minus strand of JAHLKG010000017.1, from coordinate 1,209 downwards.
TTCTGAGGACTTGCTGGCGGCATCCGGGGATGGATATGCTGGTGGACCGGTTAAGGCATCCGTTATATCCGAATCAAGAAGGGTATGCTTACCTTTGTCTATCATATTGTAGTCAATCCAGAAATAACGGATGATTGCTCATCACAAAGTTGGAGAGCAGCAGTTATCGATGAACGCATTCCCATGTAAGTTTTGGTGCTGACTGAGAAACCACAGTTCAGGATGCGTGGATTCCGATGGGATGCGGGTGGTCAATTATGGAGATACTGTAGTAGCAGGGGCTGCAGAAGCCGGGGATCCAGGGATGTTTTCATGCCATTTCCTATAGTGCTTATCGCCTTGTACAAGCGACAGGGAAACAAAGAAGCGTACGGAAAGTAAGAGACCGCTACCCAATCGTGAAGATCATTCGTTACAAAGGGTCTTCGTACCTATTCCTACTGGAATTTTGAGTCTCACAACCTTAACTTTGATTTAGGATCTCGTAGGAACGCGTGACTAAGCCACCGTGTGAAGAACACTAGATAGTAATACCGGACCAATCGACGAGAGAAGGACAGGGTCTGTTCCACGATAGGGCAATGCGACGCTGACTTTGTGACGTGTCTGTGGAGGGAGCGCACAAAGGGACGTTGCTCATGCTCAAGTAAAGCGTCGAAAAACGCGAAGTCGAAAAAGTCCGTCAATGTCTGACCAATCGACAGGAAGAAGACAGTTCTAAACTCACCAGGGTTTGTTCTCCGCTGGGGTAAATGCGACGCTGCGTCTGTAACGTGTCAGGGAAGCGAACTGCACCCAGAGATGCAACCAAGATGGTGCCCACGCACAGTCAGAAAGCGGCGACAAACGTACTAAATCCAATCCATGGTAGGCCCGAGGCCCGAACCGATGGAGGCGTCTGACGATATGTGTTCAGTATTCTTCCAGCAATTGGTTGCTCTCTTCTCAGAGAGAAATTTCTGTCATGTCTCAAAGCTGCAAAGTGACTCGTTGTTCAGATACATCCAAGCAACATTTTGAGATGCTTAAATTGGGATGGCGAAATGCCTGGACACTCCAACATCACGAAACATTTTTGAATAATTTGCAGGACTCCCAAGATTCGATTTAGCTATTCGAATTGTTTATATCGCAAAGTGGTTTATCATCTGCTATCCGGTCGGCTATCTCGGCCTCCCGCCCAACAACAAGCGCATCTCCATCACTACT